>CM042412.1:22791820-23991820 GCA_023634145.1 Thymallus thymallus | reverse complement strand
GGAAGGATATTGACCTCATCCCGTCAGTAGAGGACGCCTGGTTGTTCTTTAAAAGTGCTTTCCTCACCATCCTAAATAAGCATGCCCCTTTTAAAAAACGTAGAACTAAGAATAGATATAGCCCTTGGTTCACCCCAGACTTGACTGCACTAGACCAACACAAAAACATCCTGTGGCGCACTGCATTAGCATCGAATAGCCCCCGCGATATGCAGCTATTCAGGGAAGTCAGGAACAAGTACACCCAGTCAGTTAGGAAAGCAAAGGCCAGCTTTTTCAAACAGAAATTTGCTTCCTGTAGTACTAACTCCAAAAAGTTCTGGGACACTGTAAAGTCCATGGAGAATAAGAGCACCTCCTCCCAGTTGCCCACTGCACTGAGGCTCGGAAACACTGTTACCACCGATAAATCCACGATTATTGAAAATTTCAATAAGCATTTTGCTACGGCTGGCCATGCTTTCCATCTGACTACCCCTACCCCGGTCAACAGCTCTGCACCCCCGGCAGCTACTTGCCCAAGCCCCCCCCGCTTCTCCTTCACCCAAATCCTGACAGCTGATGTTCTGAAAGAGCTGCTAAGTCTGGACCCCTACAAATCTGCTGGGCTAGATAATCTGGACCCTCTCTTTCTGAAATTATCAGCCAAAATTGTTGCAACACCTATCACTAGCCTGTTCAACCTCTCTTTCGTATCGTCTGAGATCCCTAGAGATTGGAAAGCTGCCGCGGTCATCCCCCTCTTCAAAGGAGGAGACACTCTAGACCCAAACTGTTATAGACCAATATCCATCCTGCCCTGCCTTTCTAAAGTTTTCGAAAGCCAAGTTAACAAACAGATAACTGACCACTTCGAATCCCACCGTACCTTCTCTGCTATGCAATCTGGTTTCCGAGCTGGTCATGGGTGCACCTCAGCTACGCTCAAGGTACTGAACGATATCATAACCGCCATCGATAAAAGACAGTACTGTGCAGCTGTTTTCATCGACCTGGCTAAGGCTTTCGACTCTGTCAATCACCGCATTCTTATTGGCAGACTCAACAGCCTTGGTTTCTCAAGTGACTGCCTTGCTTGGTTCTCTAACTACTTTGCAGACAGAGTTCAGTGTGTCAAATCGGAGGGCCTATTGTCCGATCCTCTGGCAGTCTCTATGGGGGTGCCACAGGGTTCAATTCTTGGGCCAACCCTTTTCTCTATATATATCAACGATGTTGCTCTCGCTGCTGGTGACTCTCTCATCCATCTCTACGCAGATGACACCATTCTGTATACAACTGGACCCTCTTTGGATACTGTGTTTACTAACCTTCAATCAAGCTTCAATGCCATACAACACTCCTTCCGTGGCCTACAACTGCTCTTAAACGCTAGTAAAACTAAGTGCATGCTTTTCTATCGAACAATGCCAGCACCCGCCCACCGGACTATCATCACTACTCTCGACGGATCCGAATTAGAATACGTGGACACCTACAAATACCTAGGCATCTGGTTAGACTATAAACTCAACTTCCAGACTCACATCAACCATCTCCAATCCAAAATTAAATCCAGAATTGGCTTCCTATTTCGCAACAGAGCCTCCTTCACTCATGCTGCCAAACATGCCCTTGTAAAACTGACTATCCTACCGATCCTTGATTTTGGCGATGTCATTTACAAACTAGCCTCCAACACTCTACTTAGCAAATTGGATGTAGTCTATCATAGTGCCATCCGTTTTGTCACCAAAGCCCCTTACACTACCCACCACTGCGACCTGTATGCTCTCGTTGGCTGGCCTTCACTATACATTCGTCGCCAAACCCACTGGCTCCAGGTCATCTATAAGTCTTTATTAGGTAAATCCCCGCCCTATCTCAGCTCACTGGTCACCATAGCAACACCCACCCGTAGCATGCGCTCCAGCAGGTATATCTCACTGGTCACCCCCAAAGCCAACACCTCCTTTGGCCGCCATTCCTTCCAGTTCGCTGCTGCCAATGACTGGAACGAATTGCAAAAATCATTGAAGCTAGAGGTTCCTATCTCCCTCAATACCTTTAAGCATCAGCTGTCAAAGCTGCTTATCGATCGCTGCACCTGTATATAGCCCTTCTGTAAATAGCCCACACTACTACCTCATCCCCATATTTATTTTTGTTTATTTTTCACTAATCTTGCACTCCAGTATCTCTATTTGCACATCATAATTTGCACATCCTTCATTCCTGTGTTAATGATGATAATTCTGTAATTTATTTCTACTCTATAGTCTATTTATTGTCCTACCTCCCAACCTTACTGCATTTTTGCACTACATTTTGCACTCTGTTTATAGATTTTCTATTGTGTTTTTTGACTGTTTGTTTAATGTGTAACTCTGTTGTTATTTGTCGCACTGCTTTGCTTTGTCTTGGCCAGGTCGCAGTTGCAAATGAGAACTTGTTCTCAACTGACCTACCTGGTTAAATAAAGGTGAAATAAAAAAAAAAAAAAAAAAATCGGCTGATGTAAAAAGGGCTTTATAAATACATTTGATTTGATTTGATTTGAGTGGGCTCACTCACAATTTTGCCTAAGAACACAGCCATGAATAAAGAATGGTACCAACACATCCTCCGAGAGCAACTTCTCCCAACCATCCAAGAACAGTTTGGTGACGACCAATGCCTTTTCCAGCATGATGGAGCACCTTGCCATAAGGCAAAAGTGATAACTAAGTGGCTCGGGGAACAAAACATTGACATTTCCCCAGACCTTAATCCCATTGAGAACTTGTGGTCGATCCTCAAGAGGTGGGTGGACAAACAAAAACCCACAACTTCTGACAAACTCCAAGCATTGATTATGCAAGAATGGCCTGCCATCAGTCGATGTGGCCCAGAAGTTAATTGACAGCATGCCAGGGCGGATTGCAGAGGTCTTGAAAAACACTGCAAATATTGACTCTTTGCATAAACTGAATGTCATTGTCAATGAAATGGAATACTTGTAATTATACTTCAGTGTACCATAGTAACTACTGACATAAAGATCTAAGAACACTGAAGCAGCAAACTTTGTGGAGACCAATACTTGTATACAATATTCGGCCCATATGAACAAATGTATTTTAGAGCATAAGTGAACCAATATGAGAGCCTTCAGACAGGTTTAAATCAGTTTCCCCACAGAAGAGATATGAGAGCCTTCACGAGTTTCCCCACGGAGACACCAGTCCACATGCATTGTTTCCCGGGCCAATCGCGCGCACACGGGCATACGTGAGGACAAAAGAGTCGCCGACAAATGAGTTTGCTTCTGTTGCAGCCTTCGCTGTAAAATATAACGCGTTTTGGCGGTGCTTCAGTATAAAGAGGCATGAATATCATACCTATATCATATTTGGGGGCGGGATCTTTGTGCATCTGTAACTGTCTCACTCATCATTACTCACGATTCATTCATGATTATCCGTAATCATGGTAGCATCCACATGAATGTAGAAGTGTTCAGAAACATATTCTATGTACCGCTCACGTTAAGGTAAATGACTCACCGATTGCTTTGGTGTAATGTCGGGCCCCTAGCAGCAGCTCAGGGGCCCTATACCAGAATGTCACCACAACAGGGTCAAGGTCCGCCAGGGGTTTGAGAGGAGAGTTGAAGAGTCTGGCAAAGCCCATGTCAGCTGAAATGTCAATAAGATAGAGTGGGGGGAAACACAACATAGTTTCAACATGAATGAATGACAATGAAAAACAGGGCAGCTCAAGGCTACTCTACTCTCCATGTCTGAAGCCAAGAGAGCCCTATGAGAAGAGACTTAACAGTGACTAGCAGCACAAGCATTCCAAGCAGCCTTTGACCTGGTATTTCAGTGAAGGAGGTAGTGTTTGGTTTCAGGGATGATCCCTGGCTCTGTTGAGCAAGCCATATCGTTGGCAATGTATAGCTTGTCATAGCCACCACGCTTGAATTCCACTGCTTTTTCTCTCTCACAAGAGCAGGCTAATCAAATCAAATCAAATGTATATATATTTGGATTGAAGTCCAATCACAATATACTGTGTGCCTGGTGTTTGTCAATGCTGTCAGTAAGTCATTATTTCTTATTTCTGTAGTCTTATGGGAAGGTCTTATTTCTGTAGTTTTATGGGAAGGTCTTTCCCTATTATGGGTATTTGTTCTGTGTCTGTGCATGACCCGAAGTGAAGTTTGGTGGTCTGGTCTGGAGGGGTGGGTGTAAAACTGTCATCGACACCCAGACATCCCTGAGCAGCAGTCACGAGGGGGGTCCTGTGACTCTAAAACAATAACTTAGCACTAACACTAGAATCTCAGGGTTAGGGTATAAATAGATTCCAGCCGGCACTGCAGACCTGTGACATCATCCCAGAATAGTGCCATGCTGGGGAGTGGGTTATGCAATAGTGTGATCAGTGTCATGTGGCCATTTTAAGCCCCTCTGCCTGCCCCTGTGTTCAGAGACCCTCTCAGAAGCTGGCTGAAGGTTAAACGCTGCAGCCATTGTACTCAGTCAAGTCAACAAACTCCTTGATCTATGGTCACATCATTCAGCTCTTTTGCTCATTCAAATGTGAATACAAATAATATAAGTACACATACATTATCTCTGTCAACCTACTGACGGACAACCTACTTACTGACAGTTTTAATCTTTTAATCACTGAATCAGCAGCCCGCACCAATCAATCATCTACAGTGTATGGATTTCAGTGTGTACATTTAGCCCATCTTACCAATTTTCACCCGTCCTCGTTCTGGGCCCTCCCCCATTACCAGAATGTTGGCTGGTTTCTAGAGGAGAGAGAGAGAGACAAACAGTCAACTATCTTCTGCGTGTGCTTCAGCCTTCAGGGAAGTCTCAGAGGCTCCATCTCCAACTAAGAAAACATAACATAGAAATAAGGTTACATTTCACTTTACAGGTTTATCACATAATAGACAAAAATGCCATGCATTTCCAATTACTTTTAGAAGGGAGGTTTGGGCAATACCAGTGTAACGCACAACTAACAGAAACCGTGGATAGATGGCAGCATTCGCGCAAAACTGAAAGCGCGAACCACCGCATTTAACCATGGCAAGGTGACTGGGAATATGGCCGAATACAAACAGTGTAGTTATTCACTCCGCAAGGCAATCAAACAGGCAAAACGTCAGTATAGAGGAGTCGCAATTCAACAGCTCAGACACGAGACGTATGTGGCAGGGTCTACAGACAATCACAGACTACAAAAGGAAAACCAGCCACATTGCCGACACCGACTCTAGCTCCCTAAACACCTTCTTCAGCCAACAGGGAGGAGGTGAGGGCTCTGGGAGTGTGGTGCCAGAAAAATAACCTCTCATTCAACGTCAACAGAAAAAAGGAGATGATTGTGGACTTCAGGAAAAAGCAGAGGGTGCACCCTCCTATCCACATCGACGGGACCGCAGTTCCTTGGCGTGCACATCACTGACAAACTGAAATGGACCACCCACACAGACATTGTGGTGAGGAAGGCGCAACAGAGCCTCTTGAACCTCAGGTGGCTGAAGGAATTTGACTTGGCACCTAAAACCCTCACAAACTTTTACAGATGCACAATTGAGAGCATCCTGTCGGGCTGTATTACCGCCTGGTGCAGCAACTCCACCACCCGCAACCGCAGGGCTCTCCAAAGGGTGGTGCGGTCTGCCCAACACATTACCGGGGGCAAACTACCCGCCCTCCAGGACACCTACAGCACCCGATGTCACAGGAAGGCCAAAAGGATCATCAAGGACATCAACCACCCGAGCCACTGCCTGTTCACCCTGCTATCATCCAGAAGGCGAGGTCAGTACAGGTGCATCAAAGCTGGGACCGAGACTGAAAAACAGCTTCTATCTCAAGGCCATCAGACTGTTAAATAGCCATCACTAGCACATTAGAGGCTGCTGCCTATAGACATAGACTAGAAATCACTGACCACTTTAAGAAATGGAACACTAGTAACTTAATAATGTTTACATATCTTGCATTACTCATCTTATATGTACAGTGGGGAGAACAAGTATTTGATACACTGCCGATTTTGCAGGTTTTCCTGTAATTTTTATCAGAGGTACACTTCAACTGTGAGAGACGGAATCTAAAAAAAAAAATCCAGAAATTCATATTGTATGATTTTTAAATAATTAATTTGCATTTTAATGCATGACATAAGTATTTGATCACCTACCAACCAGTAAGAATTCCGGCTCTCACAGACCTGTTAGTTTTTCTTTAAGAAGCCCTCCTGTTCTCCACTCATTACCTGTATTAACTGTACCTGTTTGAACTCGTTACCTGTATAAAAGACACCTGTCCACACACTCAATCAAACAGACTCCAACCTCTCCACAATGGCCAAGACCAGAGAGCTGTGTAAGGACATCAGGGATAAAATTGTAGACCTGCACAAGGCTGGGATGGGCTACAGGACAATAGGCAAGCAGCTTGGTGAGAAGGCAACAACTGTTGGCGCAATTATTAGAAAATGGAAGAAGTTCAAGATGACGGTCAATCTCCCTCGGTCTGGGGCACCATGCAAGATCTCACCTCGTGGGGCATCAATGATCATGAGGAGGGTGATGGATCAGCCCAGAACTACACGGCAGGACCTGGTCAATGACCTGAAGAGAGCTGGGACCACAGTCTCAAAGAAAACCATTAGTAACACACTACGCCGTCATGGATTAAAATCCTGCAGCGCACGCAAGGTCCCCCTGCTCAAGCCAGCGCATGTCCAGGCCTGTCTGAAGTTTGCCAATGACCATCTGGATGATCCAGAGGAGGAATGGGAGAAGGTCATGTGGTCTGATGAGACAAAAATAGAGCTTTTTGGTCTAAACTCCACTCGCCGTGTTTGGAGGAAGAAGAAGGATGAGTACAACCCCAAGAACACCATCCCAACCGTGAAGCATGGAGGTGGAAACATCATTCTTTGGGGATGCTTTTCTGCAAAGGGGACAGGACGACTGCACCGTATTGAGGGGAGGATGGATGGGGCCATGTATCGCGAGATCTTGGCCAACAACCTCCTTCCCTCAGTAAGAGCATTGAAGATGGGTCGTGGCTGGGTCTTCCAGCATGACAACGACACGAAACACACAGCCAGGGCAACTAAGGAGTGGCTCCGTAAGAAGCATCTCAAGGTCCTGGAGTGGCCTAGCCAGTCTCCAGACCTGAACCCAATAGAAAATCTTTGGAGGGAGCTGAAAGTCTGTATTGCCCAGCGACAGCCCCGAAACCTGAAGGATCTGGAGAAGGTCTGTATGGAGGAGTGGGCCAAAAACGCTGCTGCAGTGTGTGCAAACCTGGTCAAGTACTACAGGAAACGTATGATCTCTGTAATTGCAAACAAAGGTTTCTGTACCAAATATTAAGTTCTGCTTTTCTGATGTATCAAATACTTATGTGATGCAATAAAATGCAAATTAATTACTTAAAAATCATACAATGTAATTTTCTGGATTTTTGTTTTATATTCCATCACTCACAGTTGAAGAGTACCTATGATAAAAATTACAGACTTCTACATGCTTTGTAAGTGGGAAAACCTGCAAAATCGGCAGTGTATCAAATACTTGTTCTCCCCACTGTATATACTGTATTCTATACTATTCTACGGTATCTTAGTCACTTTAATAATGTTTACATATCTTGCATTACTCATCTCATATGTACATGTATATACTGTATTCTATACTATTCTACTGTATCTTAGTCTATGCCGCTCTGATATCGCTCATAAATATATGTATATATTCTTAATTAATTATTTACGTGACTTGTGTGTAGGGTTGCACATTAAATCCTTCCAATAGAAAAAAAACTAAAAAGCACTTTAGTTACGAATTGAACTTGAATTAAATGAGTTGACTCTTCACATGGGATGATTTCACTGAAGAACAAAATAAAGGGAATATTGAATGATCCCCAATAATCCATCGCATCTCCCAAAAACATTTTCAACATACATCTGTAAAATGATAGTCTAGAAACTAAAGCATTGGTTGTCTTCCTCTCAGGCTTCCATGTCTTCTCCCTGGACCTCCTCAATGTCCACCTCATGAACATCAGACTCTGAGGCCTCATCTTCACTGTCACTTTCCAACCTTGTTGAGGATGGCTCGTTGTCTTGCACTGCACATATGATGGAAGAATGCACTGTGCATGCAGAGGGTTGCAATTCCATTGAATTGGGGATAGTTTAACCAAAATATGCCAGAAGACCTAGAATTGCCTTGTGTATCCCACAAAAAAGGTTCACTGTTATAAGCAAACTTTTTTGATGGCCTCCCCAAAACACAGACTCAGACAGAGACCATTATTGGGTCTTTGGAAGCAATGTCCCAAAGGCACAGGCATTCTTCACCACCGAATTTAAGCAATTTAAGCAAAATTCCCCAAATACCCGAGCTTAACTTCCCATGGAATATTTCCGGAACAATTCCGGAAATGTTCTGACCCTTTGCAACCCTACTTGTGTGTATTGGGTATATGTTGTGTAATTGTTAGATATTACTGCACTGTCGGAGCTAGAAGCACAAGCATTTCACTACACACACATTAACATCTGCTAAACACGTGTATGACCAATACGATTTGATTTGGATTTGATAAGAGGCAGAGCATGCCTTATGGAAAGTAAGTTACGCTATTGACCTGCATACTGCAAAAGACAAAAAAGAAACGGTGAAAGATTGCTCCATCAATGATTCTACTGATCGTTGATATCAAGGTCTACCACGGTGGTGAAGAATGCCTGTGCCTTTGGGACATTGCTTCCAAAGACCCAATAATGGTCTCTGTCTGAGTCTGTGTTTTGGGGAGGCCACCACCTAGCCAATTTAAACCCGGACACATTCAGAAACATACACAAATATGAATCTAGGCCAGACAGTGTACCAACAATTCAAATGGCAGAGTATATATTTACACGTATGTACACGCACATCAAATAACACAGTTTACTGTGATGTTCTTACTTTTACCATATCCAGAGCTTTATGCCCAAAGAAAAATGGTCTCCATGTTATAGTTCTGCTTCATCTAATACTTTACCCATCAATATACTGAACAAAAATATAAAACTCAAAATGTATAGTGTTGGTCCCATGTTTCATGAGCTGAAATAAAAGATCCCAAAAATGTTCCATATGCACAAAAAGCTTATTTCTCTCAAATGTTGTGCATAAATTTGTTTACATCCCTGTTAGTGAGCATTTCTTCTTTGCCAAGATAATCCATCCACCGGACAGGTGTGGCATATCAAAAAGCTGATTAAACAGCATGATCATTACACAGGTGCAGCTTGTCCTGGGGACAATAAAAGGCCACTCTAAAATGTGCAGTTATGTCACCCAACACAATGTTTCAAGTTGAGGGAGCGTGCTGACTGCAGGAATATCCAGCAGAGCTGTTGCTAAAGAATTGAATGTTCATTTCTCTACCATAAGTCACCTCCAACATCGTTTTTGAGAATTTGTCAGCACGTCCAACCGGCCTCACAACCGCAGCCCATGTGTAACCACACCAGCCCAGGACCTCCTTCGTCACCTGCGGGATCGTCTGAGACTAGCCACCCGGACAGCTGTCTGTAATAAAGCCCTTTCGTGGTGAAAACCTCATTTGTGATTAGGGTGTACCTTTCTCCCTAGTGGGTGGGCCAGTCTCCCAAGTGGGTGGGCTATACCCTCCCAGGCCCACCCATGGCTGCAGCCCTGCCCCATCATGTGAAATCCATAGATTAGGCGTAATGAATTTATTTACATTTACTGAGTTCCTTATATGAACTGTAACTGAGTAAAATTATAGAAATTGTTGCATGTTGCATTTATATTTTTGTTCAGTATACATTATCCATACTGCACATTCATGTCATCTGAGTGTAAAAGGTTTTATTTATTTTTATTTTATTTAACCTTTATTTAACTAGGCAAGTCAGTTAAGAATAAACTCTTATTTTACATTGACTGCCTACCCCGGCCAAAACTTCCCCTAACGCGGACGACGCTGGGCCAATTGTGCGCCGCCCTATCGGACTGCCGATCACGGCCGGTTGTGATACAACCCGGGATCAAAACAGGGCCTCTAGCACTAAAATGGAGTGCCTTAGACCGCTGCGCCACTAGGGAGTGTACAAGTGTAAAAGGTACACAGCACATCCACAACTAATCATCAAGTGAGTGTGTCATTCTGTTCCAATGACTATACTCACACAATAGACTACCTGCCCACTGTTTATTTCATAATGTATCCTTCCATCGTCCGTCAGTCCCCTGAGTCTGTGCGTGTGAATCTTAAACTTATAGGATTCAGTCTGCTCAACAAACGGGCTGTTGCTATAGGAACCCCACTAATAATGAGCTGTATTATTCAAACACACAAAACACAATGACGACTCCCTCGAGGAGGGTCTCTTTTCACTCTCAAATGACTGGCACCGGCTCCTCTTTCAAATTCTAAATAACTGGGCTAATACATTCAGGCCAAAGACATTCCTTTTCGCTGACCCTGTTTAAAGAGATCATATTTACATACAGGTGAGCAATAATTACAAAAAAGCTCACATAAAAACAGATTGGATGAATGGGCATTGAAAAAGTAAACTGAGCACTGAATTGAGGTTGTAACACTGCTGTCTGATATTATTATTATATTTTTTTTATGGACTCTAACATGTGCTTAGCTTCCCAGAAATGTAAGGTTTCGTGAGAATGGGTCAAGACTGGAAAACCCATATCCCTAAGCCCTCCGTGAGACTGAAAATTAAATCCCTAAGGAGGTGCCTGTCTTTTACAAAAACCTCCACCCCCCCCACCCCCACCCCCCTCCGAGTTAAAAATAGCCCTGTTTTAGGCCAGCAAAGGCCAGAGGCACAATATCTTTACATGGACTGGGAACAATCAGCAGTGCCATTATTAATTCAGTGTCTTTGTCCTTGCTTTCGCTGTAGTAGTTTTTTGTTCTTCTTCTTCCTGTTTTATGATTAAGTAATGACCCGTTTTTTTCTTGGCACACAAGCATTAACCACTCTACTATCAGAACCACATTCCATATTGCACCATGAGTTATAGCTGCGCAGGCCTGCCACAGCCCACGCCACACACAGGTACATATTCGGACAGGACAGTTGGTGTGGATGCTGTTTTTCCTAGACATTTCCTAGTGGCACATGTGGCAAGTGACTACAGGAAGCCAGGGATTACCCCAGCTATGAACAATATTCCATTACATCAGAGGGCACGTCCTTTTATTCAATCAGGAAAACGAGCCACCTAGCACATCAACTTGCTACTGAAAACTTACTTTACTCTCAGTGTAGCATGGCTACAGCCTGTACATAGACTGCCTTTAAGGCATTATCAACCTCAAACATTTGTTTCTGGCAGAGATAGCAATTATTGCAGTATCCAGGTAAATATCTAGGCTTGGAGTACAGCTGCAGTCATCATGGTGGGGGATGGATCTAACTGCTCTGGCTGGTGTGGGTTACATAACTTAGGCAGGAGCAGGGGGCGGGGCTGCTTGGCTTGCTGGGGTAGGTTAAACTGGTTTCTCTGCAGCGGTGCAGCGCAGCACAAGGTTGAGTGTTGCATAACAGGCAAAGTGAGTGGTGGAGAGAGCCATGAAAGACATTCAGTTACTCGCATCTACCCCTGTGGCTGTTGGTAAAGCACTGAGTCGCTTGAGTAACTATCCCCCCAGGAGATTAGGAATGCTGCCAGTGGTACTACCCCCTTTAGCCTAACTCTAACACACCTCCCCCAACGTTACTGGGGAGTATACATTTATACAAAACCGCCCCAGATGGGATGGAATGTGGCATTTTTCAATGAGTAGCAAAAAAAGTGGTAGAGAAAGGGACTTGACTCTTTCATATTCAGGACAATTTCACAATGAAAAGGCCAACAAACTACTTGTGCAAAACAGATACTCACATATCCCAATTCCCAACACCACTAGCTTGAGAGTGGAATTTGCATAGGCCTTTATTATTATTATTATTATTTATTTAACCTTTATTTAACCTTTATTTAACTAGGCAAGTCAGTTATGAACAAATTCTTATTTACAATGACGGCCTACACCGACCAAACCTGGACGACGCTAAGCCAATTGTCCGCTACCCTATGGAACTCCCAATCACGGCCGGTTGTGATACAGCCTGGATTCAAACCAGGGTGTCTGTAGTGACTCCTCTAGCACTGAGATGCAGTGCCTTAGACCGCTCTTTATCCACAATAGCAGGAAGTGCTGGCTTTGAGAAAGCACATTAAACTGCAATACATCAACCTTTATCTGGAATCAGACACAGGGAAAGTGACAACTGAGAAATTCATCCTGTGGCAACGGAAATAGATATTAAGGGCCGGAAGAGTTGATGTTCAGATTAGGGAGAGTTTGACCTCCAATGAACAAAACAGCGCTAGCTACTGTGGCAGTGTGTTTTAATTCCAGCAGTAGCGATAGCTGGATGCTGACCATGTGCAGTACACTCATAGAAAAAAAGTGTTCCAAAAGGGTTATTCGGCTGTCCCCATAGCAGCACCCTTTTTGGTTCCAGGTAAAACCAAAAGGGTTCTTCTATGGGGACAGCCGAGGAACCCTTTTAGGTTCTAGATAGCACCTTTTTTTCTAAGAGTGTAGTACTGACAAAAGCCCTGTCCTCTGCTTAGATAACGTTTTGCTTGTGCAACAGGCAGGCAGCTACCGCAGGACTTACCCTAAGCCTCTATTAGTGTTCGAGGTCATGAAATCAAACACAAGACCATTGTCCGTTCTGTTGTATCCTGGATGATTCATTAACCAAATATATCGACCAGGTATTAAATACCTACTTATGCTATAGTCTCTAAGCAGAATTATAGCAATTCAATATTAGCATGTCATAAACTGCTTAGCAATCCCTATCATCATCAACAACGTGGTCCACTATCCTCTGAATGTTATCAATCAGATTTCAACTCCAAAAGAACTTCAGCAATAACAGTAGGCCTACAAGCCATTAATAACAGTATGCCTACATGCTCTGTAAACTGCATCTCTCTGCATTACTCCACTCAGGCTGATGTGGTAGGCCCAGTGACTGAGGCAGAGGCCCTGATTGATAGATCCCTGTGTAATTATATAACGTGAGTTAGCGTTGGTCCTCATCGCACCCCGCTGCCATCTGGGAGAGCTGAGAGATTACATAAGAGGGGATGGCCTGATGGAGGCCTTATAAGATTCCTCTAGCTGTGGGATTTTTAGATTCACTCTCTGATTTTGCTCGGCTTCTCCAGTGATGGAATGAATTGGACTCAATTAGTATGCAGGCAGTGACACCAAACAGCTGGCATCAGTTAGAATAGATTCTCTACTACCCGTTCATCCATCCACGTAAACAATGAGTTTTTTTTATCAGGAACATATCTTTACAACAGTCCACTACTACTCACTGCAATTATCCTGTGTTCACTGCTATCAAGATAATGACACAGCTGGTACTGCTAATAGCAACTCACACTGGCTGGCATGACACAAATGATTGGCTTTCCATAAGCAAGTTGGCGTGTGTTATGCTTCTGTTTTATGGTGTTATATGGTGGTACACAGTGTTATATAGTGTTATAACAATGTAAGATGGACCTTTTATGATAAGGGCTAGGCTAAGTGGCACCAGAATCTGTTGGGTTTAAGCCAATCAGAAGACCCCAAAAAATATTCTCAAGCTACAAAAAAGCTTCTTAATAAGGAGCTGCAGAGAGAGATAAGAGAGAGGGAGCTCCTGTGTTTCTAGGGGCTGTTAGGAGAGGTTTCCACAGCCAGATAAGAGAATGTGAGCAACCCGGTGACCTTGCTCCAGCTGGGCCAAGGGCTAACGCTGACCTTCTGCTACAATGAGCCCAGCAGAGGCATGTGAACAGCCCGGCCTTCCAGGAAAACAGTTGGCAGCAGTGCATGGGTAAAATATCTGAGGAAGCCAAGCCAGGGGGAAAAAATGAATATTACAACCTGTTGCGGTAGTTGCGCTTTTGCTCTAAAACCGGTTAGTTAATATCCCTTGCCACCGTGAGATATAGGCCTAACAACAAGAACGAGACACAGTGGCAGAATAAATTAAACCACACCTTTGTTTCATCCCAAAACCAGAGAGAAACATCTGCCCACAAACAAACAGTTACATGACCTACTACAGCATGGTCAAGCAAGTCAATGTTTGACATTTTCAGACTACTAAACAACTATTGATTTAGAACCACAGAGAGTTACCGCAAGCCACAAAGAAAACAGGAGCTGCCCCACTATTCCAGCACCGTTTCAACTTCAATATTTCAACATCATCAAATCACCTACAGTACCAGTCAAAAGTTTGGACACCTACTCATTCAAAGGTTTTTCTTTATTTTTTATAATTTTCTACATTGTAGAATAATAGTGAAGACATCAAAACTATGAAATAACACATATGGAATCATGTAGTAAGCAAAACAAGTGTTAAACAAATCAAAATATATTTTATATTTGAGATTCATCAAAGTAGCCACCCTTTGCCTTGATGACAGCTTTGCACACTCTTTGCATTCTCTCAACCAGCTTCACCTGGAATGCTTTTCCAACAGTCTGGAAGGAGTTCCCACATATGCTGAGCACTTGTTGGCTGCTTTTCCTTCACTCTGTGGTCCAACTCATCCCAAAACATCTCAATTTAGTTGAGGTCAGGTGATTGTGCAGGCCAGGTCATCTGATGCAGCACTCCATCACTCTCCTTCTTGGTCAAATAGCCCTTACACAGTCTGGAGGTGTGTTGGGTCATTTTCCTGTTGAAAAACAAATGATAGTCTCACTAAGCGCAAACCAGATGGGATGGCATATCGCTGCAGAATGCTGTGGTAGCCATGCTGGTTAAGTGTGCCTTGAATTCTAAATAAATCACTGACAGTGTTACCAGCAAAGCACCATCACACCTCCTCCTCCATGCTTACGGTGGGAACCACATGCAGAGATCATCCGTTCACCTACTCTGCATCTCACAAAGACATGGCGGTTGGAACCAAAAATCTCAAATTTGGACTCATCAGACCAAAGGACAGTTTTCCACTGGTCTAACGTCCATTGCTTGTGTATCTTGGCCCATGTTCTTTGGTAGTGGTTTCTTTGCAGCAATTCGACCATGAAGGCCTGATTCACGCAGACTCCTCTGAACAGTTGACATTGAGATGTGTCTGTTACTTGAACTCTGAAGCATTTATTTGGGCTGCAATTTCTGAGGCTGGTAACTCTAATGAACTTATCCTCTGCAGCAGTGGCGGTCCTCATGAGAGCCAGTTTCATCATAGCACTTTCAAAGTTCTTGAAATTTTACGGATTGACTGACTTTCATGTCTTAAAGTAATGATGGACTGTTGTTTCTCTTTTTTGAGCTTGCCATAATATGGACTTGATCTTTTACCAAATAGAGCTATCTTCTGTATACCACCCCTACCTTGTCACAACACAACTGATTGGCTGAAACGCATTAAGAAGGAAAGCAATTCTACTAATTCACTTTTAACAAGGCACACCTGTTAATTGAAATGCATTCCAGGTGACTACCTCATGAATCTGGTTGAGAGAATGCCAAGAGTGTGCAAAGCTGTCAAAGGCAAAGGGTGGATACTATGAAGAATCTCAAATATAAAATATATTTTGATTTGTTAAAAAAAAAATTGGTTACTACATGATTCCATATGTGCTATATTTTAGTTTTGATGTCTTCACTATTATTCTACAACGTAGAAAATAGTAAAAAATAAAGAAACCCCTTGAATGAGAAGGTGTGTCCAAACCTTTGGCTGGTACTGTATGTTTAGTCTAATACAGTGACAACTAAGATACCAAGAACAATTTAGTCACATCAACGTAAGCTAAATATGATAAGGTGCTTATGTGTGTGTGTGTGTGTGTGTGTGTGTGTGTGTGTGTGTGTTTGTGTGTGTGTGTGTGTGTGTGCATGCGCGTGCATGCAGGTAGAAAAAAACATGTTGACTCACCCAGAAACACCAACGCTATCCTCCTCTCTTTCATGACACGCTTTTAGTTTTTGTTGTCCTAAGCTACCTGGCTAAACTTCTTGCTTGCTAGCTTAACTTCCTTTCAAGGGCAACGATTAGCCAGCAAGTTAACATTAGCCTACTACAACTAGCTTCATATTGAACTTCCATCCTCTCAGACTAGGGGCACAATGTATACATGTATGGTTAGATCAGAATCGCCGTTATAATCGTCGGCCAGGACAGTCCAAATCCCTATCTCCATCCTTGGCTAATTTAGGAAAGGGACAATTTTTGCTAACTAGCTAGCTAGCCAGCCAGCCAGCCAACGGAGAACAACGGCACAAAGAGATGCAAAAATATAAAAATCTGCAAATAACGTTTGGCTTGTGAATAGTGTGAAGCCAAATCCAAACTGGCTTCCCTTGACACTTTTTTTTTTGTGCACCTGGACCATTCACAGTTGAGCTCACTCAGTTTAGGTCAACACTGATTGGGTATGATTTTATTTAATTTTTATCAAGGGAAGCCAAATGCTTGCTGGCTTGCCTTGCATTCAATTCTACGGGTGGCAACAATGTCATACTCTTTTTGACCAGACAGCATCAGATAGATGGCCAACGTATGAGACAGAGGGCGCTGTTTCGCTCACTCGTAAGCTTTCTCCGGTGATATACATTCAGACTCTTGCGAATTTAAGGAAAATTATGAAACACAGAGAGACGAAAGACACATTTTATTTTTTTCTTGGTCCATTTTTTGGGGGAAGCCTGGCTTCCCTTGGCATCCATGAATACACACCACTGAAAATACTGTGGGAAAACTGTTGGAGAGAAAATCTCATATGGGTGCTAGAGTACAGGCTGGGTGGTGGCGGTTGGTGAGGGTAGGGGGGCAGAATTGACAACATTACCAGCCGAGACACTTTGTACCACAGCCAACGGCCTTAAAATCCTAATAATAAACTGTACAAGGATTTAACAGCACCTGTGCCAGAACATAACAGGATTCAGTTAGCTGACGAGATGGTTGCTTTTAGGATCGTTTTTGCAGTGGACACCACTAATTTCTGCTCCTAGATATACAAGCAAACAAGTTACATATTTGCATGCATCCTATTGGTTAAAATCAGCCTGTATCAAAGTTCAGATCAATGACCAATAGGAAAAGGACAGATCAGTGAAGACCGATCAGTGGATGAGGTGTCAGTTAGCAGGTGTAGCTACACTGTAAAGGGACACTGGTACTACACTCTACTCACCAGATCCCTGTGAAGCACCCAGTTGGCATGAAGGTAATGGATCCCGTCTAGAATCTGATACAGGAGAGACTTGACCATCCCTCTCGGCAGCTGCATGGGCTTCTTATTGGCCTTGGAGGCTCGGTGGAACTTAATGATGTGCTGAAAGGAGACCAGAGGGAGTGACGTAGAGAAATTGATCAAGCAAGGGACTCAAAACACCTAGTTTCCACAACATACATGCATTCTGGTACATCATCTACCTTACACTGCCCTTTACAGACAGGAAAACGTCAAGAACAAAGATGAAACAACCGACAGAGCAAGTTGACGAAACATCCAAACGAAGACCAAAGACTAGTTGTCCGTCTGGCGGTCATGACGAATCACTTACCCAGAGGTCATGCTCAGCATAGTCGAAAAGGAGCCACACCTTTCTGTCACTGTGAGACAGGAACACTTTCTGCAGGGCAATCACGTTGGGGTGTTTCAGCTCTCGTAGCAGCTGGAACACACAGCAAGCGCTTACGTGACTCTCCAATAGCAAAAAAACACCTCTTTCAAAGCACCTTTATTAACCCACGTTGTTTCCACATCATTTCAATGAAATTACTTTGAACTAATGTGGAAAAGATGTTGAATTGACGTCTGTGCCCTATGGGAACGCATTTAGTTATTGCACTGACGAGAGTCATTCATTCAGGGTTTAGACGAACTGAAAAAAAAATACACTAAATCGGATGCATCAAGCATAACAGGTTTTCTGCATGCTGTAGGCTACTGTATATGCCTGATATAAATCTCTCATGTCCTAGCTCACAGGAACATCTAACCGATAGACACAAACCATGGGCTTGACTTCATACAACTGACAAAGGGAAATTAAACAAAAAGGAAGAAATTCATGAGCGATTTCCACAACTCTCCATCCCACTCCAACCATCAGGCTATGCAGCCAGCCCAGCCCAGAGCTGTGTGTCCATGGATTGCGTTAACTGCTCAAGTCTCTCCACTGAACACTGTGTGCCATATGAATGGGTCCAAAGCAGATGTTCCAGCGCCACTGTCGCAGGCAACTCAGCCCCTGCACAGCTGTGTCAGAGAGACACAGCACTCCAGTCTGTCTTCACAATGAAATTTCCCCCCCGGGGGATCAATAAAGTACCTACCTACCTATCTATCTATCTATCTATACAGTACTAACATAAAAACATTTTACTTCTACACACTAAGGGCACTGTATTACTGCACTAAGATAATGGCATTACACTCCTACAAACTCAGCTGTTTTTCTTCATATTCACCCCTCCCAGCTTCTTTCGTCAGCGGAGGCACTCGCGGACAAACAACTGAATCCATAATCGATCGAGCCCTTTAGATAGACTACAATGTTGATGGGGGAGGGGCGTTGTGTGTGTTCGCGTGTGTGGTAGAGAAAGAACTCAAACGGTCCGTAATCCAGCTATCCAGTGAATGAATTATTCACCCATAGGGTTAACGTAATTACTCTGTGTTACCTGACCTGAAATCTCATGGAATAATACTTCAGTGTGAGTGTCTCTCCGTGCGATCCTGACGATACATTACACTAAACATTCAGCAAGGTCGTTGGCTCAAGCTGCTAGGACATGGTTAGTCTGATTTAATCAACTAATTAGTATATACAGCTTGAGACATTTCTGTGCAAAATTGTGTAAATAAAATTACGTGTAAACTTTCTCTACCGGTTGTCTGTGTGGTTTGTCCTTCTGCTGCTCGAACATTTAGACAAAATATCCATAGAGTAGGGTTATTAACCCCACTTTCAGTACGCTGGTCTGTATATTGGCTTGTATTTTCAATACTGATGTAATTCGCACGTGCAAACACTTGCACAATATGGCCGAGCCTAACCGAACCACAGACCAAACGGCAAACACTTCCAGCTGATTGCGAGGAAACATGCTTTGGTCGACTAAATTCGGTTACATTCGGCTATTGTTTACATATTGTGCATCATGTGCAATGAGTCAAGAGATTGAAGAACCTACCCGCGCCACAAAAAGTCAGGTAAACAACACTTTCCTGTGGATGCCCTATCTCCACCTCCTACTGCTAAAAGGACCAACAGCACAGACAAACGGTAAAGTCACCAAACATCATTTTATTCAATCATTCTGGCTTTCTTCCAGCGACTTCATTCAGATTATATCCATGGAGTAACCATGGTAACAGTCTGACGTTTAGGCAAGGGCACGGTCGGCTGTCATTTCAGAGTGGCAGCCGACACGGACAGAGGGTTACAGCCAGGGTGGGTGGCTCTGTGCATTGACAGTGTACTATATCATACACACAAAAGCACATGCACACACAGCCTCCGCCCTCGGTTCTACCCACAAGGCGGACTAGTACTGTAGTGGTAAGCTTAAAAAGGGGAAGGTAGGGGTGAACAGCGAACACAGAGCAGCATGTTTGATATGGCCTTTGGATGGGGGAAATGAGGCGGAGGGTTATTGAGGTTAGTGTTTAATCACAGCCTAATCCCTGGGTTATCACATGGCATTGTGCTAATGGTTTGTAGGGCTGGCACAATTATTGTATAACCGTGTAACCGACGGTTATGGATGAAGACCGTAATGAAAATAAAATAACCCGTCTTCAGTCAGCAATAATTTCCACGGTAATGTTGAATGTTCATTCAGATGATAACTGATGTGGCTCATGCAATGGAATGTATTTTTTGTAATGTCAGTTGGATTGAATCAACAAACCACAGCACATATTGATGGGTACACTACCTGCTTTTAGTTCCTGGGGGAAGCCCATTCTATTCATTCTGTAATAAACGCAGTCAGGAGCGGAGGAGACATTTTTATTTTGTTGTTACACGTGACCAAAATGTGGACACCTGCTCGTCGAAAATCTCATTCCAAAATCATGTGCATTAATATGGAGTTGGTCCCCCCCCCCCCCCCCCCCCCCCAACACCCCCTTGCTGCTATAATAGCCTTCACTCTTCGGGGAAGGTTTTCCACTAGATGTTGGAACATTGCTGCGGGAACTTGCTTCTATTCAGTCACAAGAGCATTAGTGAGGTCGGCACTGATGTTGGGCGATTAGGCCAGCATTCCAATTCATCCCAAAGATGTTTGATAGGGTTGAGGTCGGGGCTCTGCAGGCCAGTCAAGTTCTTCCATACCGATCTCGACAAGCCATTTCTGTATGGACCTTGCTTTGTGCATGGGGGCATTGCCATGCTGAAACAGGAAAGGGCCTTCCCCAAACAGTTGCCACAAAGTTGGAAGCACAGAATCGTCTAGAATGTCATTGTATGCTGTAGCGTTAAGATTTCCCTGGAACTAAAGGGCCTAACCCGAACCATGAAAAACAGCCGCAGACCATTATTCCTCCTCCAACAGTTGGCACCATAGTATCGTTATCCAGGCATCCGCCAAACCCAGATTTGTCCGTCGGACTTCCAGATGGTGAAGCATGATTCATCACTCCAGAGAACGCGTTTCCACTGCTCCAGAGTCCAATGGCGGCAAGCTTTACTCCAGCCGACGCTTGACATTGCACCTCGCTCACACCGACAGGGTCATTGCATTTTGGTACACTAGAAGAACATTAATTTCCAATTAAAAAGCTGTGTTTGCCTTGCAGCATTGCGATGCAGAGGCAGTTGCAGTGCGTTCTGTGTGGTGCATAAGTAGTTATATTTTTTACGTATGCATCAAACTGTATGAGTAGACGGCTTGACAGAAATGGTAGCAGAAGGTGAATGTTTAACTTTTGTTGCATTCATATTTAGATGATGCTGCGTACCACAGATGCTGCGCAATGACGCTGTCGGCTGCTTGGCCATGGTAACCCATTTCGTGAAGCTCCCGATGAACAGTTCTTGTGCTGACGTTGCTTCCAGAGGCAGTTTGGAACTCGGTAGTGAGTGTTACAACCGAAAACAGATGAGCCGATCTGAGCCGTTGTTGCTCTTAGACGCTTCCACTTAACAATAACAGCATTTACAGTTGACCAAGGTAGCTCTAGCAGGGCAGATATTTGACGAACTGACTTGTTTGAAAGGTGGCATCCTATGATGGTGCCACGTTGAAAGTCACTGAGCTCTTTAGTAAGGCCATTCTACTGCCAATGTTTGTCTAGGGAGCTTGCATGGCTGTGTGCTCAATACACACCGGTCAGCAACGGGTGTGGCTGAAATAGCTGAATCCGCTAATTTGAAGGGGTGTCCACATACTTTTGTATATATAGTGTATGGTGACCACTTCATTTGGCTGGCCAAAAACCTTCATTCAAAATTCCATGGCCGTCACGCAGCTGGTTTCTCATCAGTGGAGGCTGCTGAGGGGAGGATGGCATCAACGGAATCAAATATATGGTTTCTGGGTGGTTGATACCATTCCATTGACTCCATTCCAGCCATTTATCAGTTGTCCTGCCCTCAACAGCCTCCACTGTTTCTCGTAGTACTCATAGTACAGCGTTCAACAGTATGCACTGTTTATAATCACCAGTGGTGCAAAGTACTTAAGTAACAATACTTTAATGTACTACTTAAGCCTCCAGAGTGGCACAGCGGTCTAAGGCTAGAGGCGTCACTACGGACCCGGGTTCATATCCCAGGCTGTGCCACAACCGGCCGTGGTTGGGAGTGCCATAGGATGCCGCACAATTGGCCCAGCATCGTCTGGGTTAGCAGAAGGTTTGGCTGGTGGGGATTTACTTGGTTCATCGTGCTCTAGCGACTCCTGCAGGCTGACCCCGGATGCCAGTTGAACGGCGTTTCCTCCAACAAATTGGTTCGGCTGGCTTCTGGGTTAAGCTGACGGATGTTAAGGAGCACGGTTAGGCAGGTCATGTTTCGGAGGACGCATGACTCCACCTTCGCCTCTCCCGAGCCCGTTGGGTAGTTGCAGCGATGAGCCAAGATAAAAAATTGGGGAGAAAAAGGGAGTTAAATACAACAATTGTTTTTTAAAAATAAATAAGTCAAGTACTACTTAACTAGTTTTTTGGGATATCTGTACTTTACTATTTATATTTTTGACAAGTTTGACTTCACTACATTCCTAAAGAAAATGATACACTTTCTACTCCATACATTTTCCCTGACACCCAAAAGTACTTGTAACATTTTGAATGCTTAGCAGGACAGAAAATGGTCAAATTCGCACACTTATCAAGAGAACATGCCTGGTCATCCCTACTGCCTCTGATCTGGCGGACTCACTAAACACAAAATGCTGTTTTTCGGAGTGTGCCCCTGGCTATTCGTAAAAAAAAAAAAAAGACATTTAATATATAAGGAATTTTAAATTATTTGTACTTTTACTTTTGATAATTAAGTATATTTTAGCAACTACATTTACTTTTGATACTTAAGTATATTTAAAACCAAATACTTTTAGACTTTCACACAAGTAGTATTTTACTGGGTGACTTTCACTTTTAAGGTATCTTTACTTTTACTCAAGTATGATAATATATTACTTTTTCCACCACTGATAATCAGCTCAATTAATAAAGAGGGATTGTGTGCAGTCACATGACTATGAAATGTTTAGAGTTAATGTTGTTTTGATAAAGAGCAAACAGTATCTGGTATATCAACACATTGTATTTATCCAGGGGAAGTCAAGGCTATGCATACAGTAACAGTGATGGTTTTTCCATCTTAACATTTCAGTGTAATACTCAATCCGCTTTGACACAGACTCAATAAGCTTATTGCAGTGAGTCCATCACAGGGGATTGGACCTTTGTAGAATCACTCCAATCTGAAGTGAATTTGAGAGCACAGAACAAGAGTAAAGCGAGGGTAGTGCAACAACAACAACGTACTGTAATCAGGAGGACAGCCTCTGTCAATGTTCATGTTCCTTTACATGGGGCATCACCTTAGTGAAACCTCACTGCCGTAATCAGATGCCTGTAATCCACTCTCTCTCTCTCTCTGTGTCGCAGGAAGCAAAATGGCAGCTGTCCCAGGGGACATTTTACTGAGCAGAGTAAAGAAAAAACTCTGACTCAGCCTCTTTTACGGGGTCAGCATGAGGTCATATCTACAGTGGGGTCTGAAATTATTAAATTAAACACCCTTCATAAAGATGAGCAATATTTAATGACTGCTTAAAATAAATAATTATTATATAATTATATTGTATGCTAAAAACAATAAGGACATTTTATTATTTTATGCTAATACAATTACTCAGAGAAAGATTTTGTTTAGCAAAGGTAGGGGTCCAAACTATTGACACCCCTAAAGATTCTTATAAAGAAAGTAGTAAAAAGTTTAGTATGTGGTCCCATATTCCTAGCAGGCAATGACTACATCAAGCTTGTACCTTTACAAACTTGTTGGATGCGTTTGCAGTTTGTTTTGGTTGTGTTACAAATTATTTTGTGCCCAATAGAAATTGATGGTGTATAATGTAATAGAATATGTTTATAAACAATAGGATAAATATTCAGTACTTTACCACATTGTCCTAGGCTATATGGACATGAACAATAGGATAAATATTCAGTACTTTACCACATTGTCCTAGGCTATATGGACGTGAACAATATGATACATATTCAGTACTTTACCACATTGTCCTAGGATATATGGACATGAACAATAGGATAAATATTCAGTACTTTACCACATTGTCCTAGGCTATATGGACATGAACAATATGATACATATTCAGTACTTTACCACATTGTCCTAGGCTATATGGACATGAACAATAGGATAAATATTCCATTTGTGTTAATACACAAATTAACATTAATGAACATCATTCACATAGGATGTATAATAGAATGCAACATTATTGGAGAAAAAAAAAGTAATGTATGAATGTATTATCAGTTCATTAATCTACTTAAAATGTACAGCCTAACAAATTCAAGAATGATTGACAGTAAATAATTGTAATCAAATTAAAATGTTGATGCGTAAGAGAGTTCATTACCATTACCTAGAGTTCATTACCTGAATGCATCTCTACAGCCTAGGCATTAACAAAATATTCATACAAATTTATTTGTATTTACTAAACCTTTATTTAACAAATATGATTAGGCCTCTCATTGACCCTCTTTCTACAAGGCCTAGTCTATCAAGTCAAATTAAATATAGCGTTGGAAAATAAATACATAAATCCAGCCATAGAGTATAACCTATCATAATCAACATTGTAAAAATGGTTTATAACATGCACAATTAGAAGCATCAATCTATATACAGTAGAGAAAGCGTGACTAAATTCGAGCCCAGTAACTTTGATCGCCGCATCCTCCTTCGATTGTCTCGTATGGCTGCCACAAAAAGCCCCCACTTTGGAGACAGTCAATCACATCATTGTGGATCTGCTGGTGATGTACTTTGCTGGACATCCGTCGTGGTGTTATCGGTTGGCTTACTACTACTGCTAGTACCAGTAAAATGTAAATCTTGAATTGCAAATCACCATACATCTGACACACTTCGATTTCATCAATCATTATGACTTCAATATGGTTGTCAAATACTATCAGCTAGCACTGCATCTTTGCTGACGAATGCCTTGATCTCTGGTTAATAGACATTGTTTCGTCTATTAATCGCTTCTAATAGGTAAAGGGAAAGGGGATACTAGTCAGTTGTACAACTGAATGCATTCAACTGTAATGTGCTTTCCGCATTTAACCCAACCCCTCTGAATCAGAGAGGTGAGGGAATCTGCCTTAATCGACATCCACGTCTTCGGCGCCCGGGGAACAGTAGGTTAACTGCCTTGTTCAGGGGCAGAACGACAGATTTTTACTTTTTCAGCTCTGGGATTCGATCCAGCAACCTTTCGGTTACGATCTGAAAATGTTGCAATAACCATTAATTTAACTGACTGTTTGTTTATAATGAGGGACGTCCCACATTTAACCTGGATACATTAAATAGAAGGAATTTTCTCTGGCTTCAGCCATGACAGCATGAGAGAGAAATGAAACTCGCCTGCAGGTGCGAGTGTATTTGTTTCACTGTCCAATCAGAGGCTTGAACATGATCTGAGCGCGTGATCTGAGGCTGTTTGGTCTCTTGCGCATCAACTTGGGAAAGCCTCAAGGGGGAGCGGACAGTGCATTATAAACACAGAGCGCATATATTGGCTCAAAAATATCTGATTTGATTTTTTTTTTTTCAGGGTGTGGAGAAAAGTGATGCGGGGCATCCGTTAAACAGTAATTCAACTTTGTCCGGCCTAACTATCAAACCTTCCCTGTTTGTCTGTCAAAATCAGTAACAATAACAAGAAAGAAAATACGAATTAAGTAAAAGAAAAAAATACATTAAAACAATGTAGCCTAACCAGAACCCTCATTGTGAATGTGTGGCAAGAATATAAGAACAGGCCATTTGTCCCTGGCCTGTTCTGGGAAAAATGGGTCATGTTTTCAACAGCTTCACAGGGAAAGCTCTGGCTGGATTTGGGCCAAACGTTAGCACAGCCTCTGTTGCCAGGACAGCCAATACACCTTTAAAGAGGCCACATAGGACCTGGATCCATGATGTCTCGGCTTTCAGGCCACTAACCACCCCTGACTCTTATATACTGTATATAACCCCATATAAAGCTGTCATTGTAGATAATATTTTTTTTCTTAGCTGACTTGCCTAGTTAAATAAATAAATAAATAAATAATTGGACAGTTAAACAGCTAGCAATTCAGTATATTTCTGGGGGCATTTAAGGCTTGGCAGTCATTACCACATTATACACTGTCACATTTACAAGGGTTTTAGATCAATGTGGGTTTTGTATTACACTCAACGATCAAGAGTCAAAACAAATGTGACTTAGCGCAAAAAAAGGGGGATAAGACAGGGAGAGAAACCACAAGAAAACAGTGTCTCCCTGATTTGTGCCGGGAGAGGGCTGAGTCCCAAATGACACCCTATATAGTGCACTCATTTTTAACCAGCGCCATATGGGCCCTGGTAAAAAGAAACGCACTACATAAGGGATAGGGTGCTATTTGGGACCTAGCCGAGGACTGACTAACGAGCTGGCTTCCCTCATGCGGCTACAGTGCACTGGGTCGATAAATCCAGAGGAGGCATGCTGCTGTGTGTTTGGGACCGAGAACCACTACGCCAAGCTTTTCCCGGAGACTGAAAAAAGTGAAGGCAAGGCAAGCATTCCACTCGCTCTGTTGATGCCGCCACCAGCCATTTGCTCTTGTTATTCCTTGTCGCCCAGAACTTGCTGACTCTGCTGTGTCGTTGAGTAACCATGGTCTCTGTGGCTCTGGGGAAGCGGCATATTCTTGAACATAATGGATACCCACGTGCAGGTTTTCTTAGCTACTTAATATAATTCCCCCGAAGAACCCATCTAATGGTTAATGTGTGCCATAAACTGAAGCATAGAGCAATTCAATTTAAAAACAACCATTGCTTTTTATATCATCATTAAGCTAGCTTCTCCCTCTATTTTCCTATATTAACTTCTTATGAAACAAAATTCCAATTATACAACTGTCTCCGCTATCTAGCTACAGTACTAGTACTAAAGATCTTCCTCAGCATGGACACACTCACTGCCTAATTTCATCCATGGAAACCAAACGAGAGAGCCTGTCAACCCACTCCCTATGCAAACACAACCAAAATATGGTCATGTTTGCACAGTGATTAGAATGGTGGGGGAGAATAGCTGACATCGGCTGGCTGACGGAGTGAATAGCAGAACTACTCTGAGATCGAGCCAAAGCAGGTCCCAGAGGGAATCCACAACCATAGGATTCACAGAAAATTCAGTGGTGTACTGAGGTACCCATTTTCCCTGTCCCCTAGTATACCTAATTGCCTATGTTTCCATTGGTGTGGATTCGCATGGTGTAGTGTTAAGACATAAGGCGTAGCCTAGCCAATGTGTAGCCCTTCCCAATGTGGTATTATCTGATGAAAGATCCCCTGAGAGTGCCTTTAAAAAAAAAAAAATGTTATTACAACATAAAGAAGGTGGTTCTGTAAACTCTTCATCTTCCATTCATCACTCACTCAATTCCCTCTGGCCTTCCCTCTTGTTTTCGTGGAACAAAGTAAATATTTGTGCAAATCACTGTTGTCATTGTTTTGTCCAAGGACATTTACCCTGGTCCCCTTTATTGTATTAAAACAAAAGCCATTTGCTGATAATAAACTAAATGGAAAATGGGACTTGCTTCAGGGGAAACATTGCATTTTCAAACAATGTTTCAACCCTTGAGGAGGGTCAATCTAAACTGGACCAACAACAGGCCCACACCTGTTAGTTCAGAAATAGACTCTCAAATTAGAATGGGTGAAACAGATGCCAGAATTGCACAATTACAGGGTTGTTATTAGTTTTGCAGTGCCAATACGCTGCTCAGATTTTCTGCATGAGTCACAGACCTAAAATGCCTTTGGGCAACCAGTGAGATGTACTGGCAGACCTCAGGCCACATCATAGCGGTAATAGCCCACTTATGAAAAGTAGGCTTATCACCAAAATGACTAGGTCTATAGAACACTGACTGAGTTTGAGGAAGAATGACACATCTAAAGATATGTTTAATACAGTGCTACTGCTGTATCTAGTAAAAGGTTGACAGCGAAAAAGTGATTGAGAAACCCCATCAACCCCATAGACATGGATAAACCCCACTGACTGACCGGAGTGAAAGCGATAATGATTCTTTCTATAGGAAGGCTCAGACTCTGAGGCCTTTATTTAGTACAGGCCTCCACAGGTCAGTTCACTTCCTGAAGACTTACCCAGTATTATCTAAACATGGTATCCTGTGTCACAGGGGTTTAAGGGGTGAGAGAGGTTAAACTTTAATCCTCCCTGATTTGTCTAGAATACATTATGCAACTAGCTGCTTTAAGTTCCGTTTCAACAACCAGCTCAGTGGCAGTGCACAGTGCAGTGGATACTTTGATGCAGATGAGTTACAGGACCTTGCCTAATTCAATACAATTAATAGGTCTACACATAAACATACACTGAGTGTACAAAACATTAGCTCTTTCCATGACAGACTGACCAGGTGAATCCAGGTAATCCCATATTGATGTAACCTGTTAAATCTACTTTAATCAGTGTAGATTAAGGGGAGGAGACAGGTTAAATAAGGATTTTTAAGCCTTGAGACATGGACTGTGTATGTGTGCCATTCAGAGGGTGAATGGGCAAGACATACGATGTAAGTGCCTTTTGAACAGGGTATGATAGTAAGTGCCAGGCGCTCTGGTTTGAGAGTGTCAAGAACTGCAACGCTGCTGGGTTTTTCACACTCAACAGATCCCGTGTGTATCAAGAATGGTCCATCACCCAAAGGACATCCAGCCATCTTGACACAACTGTGGGGAGCATTGGGGTCAACATGGGCCAACATCCCTGTGGAACGCTTTCGATACCTTGTAGAGTCCATGCCCCAAAGAATTGAGGCTGTTCTGAGGGGAAAGGGGGGTGCAACTCAATATTATGCTCCTAATGTTTTGTAAACTCAGTGTATATGCTATTGCATATAATCTGGTTTCATGAGGAAACATTACCCATTACATTATACAAAAGTCTGAATAAATTAATTCCAATGAATGCTCAATTTCAAAAAGGTACTGTACATTCGGTTCTGAATGTATTACACGTAATGATTTTTCCACAACTTCTGAAGGGACATACCAACATGGAAAAAGCAAAAAAGATCCTCAAGCCATTTGAATGCACAAAACCAATAACACATGGCAGCAAAACCTCCCTCAGTCAGTTGTGAGTGTGGCATGCCAAACGTTAAACTCTAGCACAGTTTGCACAACAGAATGGGGGGGGGGGTTGGGGTGGTGGTGACACAAAGAGTCCATTCTGTTTCAGCGAAGTTGGTCTGGGAGACTTTGAGAAAAATCCATTTCTGATGGCTCTTAACTTCAGCAGGCGCCCCTCGGGGTGTTATGATGTGATGATGGGAGCCTACTGTTGTACTGCTCATCTAATAATAATAATAATAATAATAATAATAATTTGCTTTTATTTGTACAAGATGTTTTCAGTGTATTTTGAATGCTTCCAACAATGCGATTAATCACAACAACAAAAAAGTGCACTAACATTTTATAACTGCTTAACTCTCACTGCCCTAATTCAGTGTATTTTTAAGTACAAATAAATGCTCCCATGCATTTGAACCCAGGTCTGTTTGGTATTTGAAATAATGTATTTGGAATACTTTCAAATAGGCCTACTTCCAATAGAAGCAGTTGATTCAGGACCCATTTTTTGAAAATTCTTTAACACAAAGAAAGTCAGTTTTTAATGAAAATGTTTTTAAATAACAAATAATCAAATATGCATGTATTTGAACCCAGGTCTGCAGCTTTCCTCCATTCCCCTGTGGCTCAGGGTGTCTATGGGCAATTTTCCAGGGACGTGTTTGCATTTCAACAGCATTACAAGTTATTGTAGTCATGAGGGCAAGCCAGCCAGTGTTGACTAATCCATCATTTTATAGTACAATGAATAAGCATCAGAGATCACATGAAGGAAAAATTGCCCACTGGCCAGAACTCTGTGCCAACTGACAATTTAGTCTCCTGTAGCACAAACCAGAGGACGGTGCCTGGAGAGATCAGTCTCCTGTAGCACAAACTAGAGGACGGGGCCTGGAGAGAGCAGTATCCTGTAGCACAAACTAGAGGACGGTGCCTGGAGAGATCAGTCTCCTGTAGCACAAACTAGAGGACGGGGCCTGGAGAGAGCAGTATCCTGTAGCACAAACTAGAGGACGGTGCCTGGAGAGATCAGTCTCCTGTAGCACAAACTAGAGGACGGGGCCTGGAGAGAGCAGTATCCTGTAGCACAAACTAGAGGACGGTGCCTGGAGAGATCAGTCTCCTGTAGCACAAACTAGAGGACGGGGCCTGGAGAGAGCAGTATCCTGTAGCACAAACTAGAGGACGGGGCCTGGAGAGATCAGTATCCTGTAGCACAAACTAGAGGACAGCGCCTGGAGAGATCAGTAGAGCAGTAATAGAGTCAGAGCAGTAACCTGCATTTCTATGAAAGCATCATGTTCTGTTACATCATAATTACCATAGAGATCATATTAAATTACTTATTTAATTACTATTCTAATTCTATGATCATTACCCTGTATAGCTACTTCTGAAAGCAGAGTGGGTGAACTATATAATCAGGAATTAGAATACTAGAATGGATATTAACCTTCTTATGATGGAAGGTCAGCCATTTTGGTCAGGGAGTTGGTCAACCATGGTTTGCCAGTGTTGTGATAAGATTGTGTAAAATAATGAATTTGAAGAATTAACCTGCACTGTATGTTTGTTAGCTAGCTAGCCAGACAGTTTTAGGAATGATTCCATTCCTTTCTCTAATTAATTGCCAATATGCCAACATTCCATTCATATCACATGCCTTACTCTTATGTTCCTGCATAAGAAAAATCTGGATTATGCCTCTACTGCCATTCATTTCAATTAGACTGGTTTGGCTTTCTTCCTGACCAATATGGCTGCCTTTTTCACCCCATTCTGAAACGTTTAGGTTTTATGATCTAGCCCCCATTGTAATTAAACAAGATCACTATTCCGTTGACAGTCTATTGACCGCTAACAACGTGTGGTCAACCAAACAATAATGCACACATTCTTTCTACTCTCACAGTTTGCAGCCAATCATCATCCACTGAGTAAGCTTGACTGTATTGTGGGTAGAAACACAGCAGGTTTGTCACATTATGATATTGTGTTGATTATATAGCACGTAAGTAGAGATTGGTATGTGGAACTTACATATCCCAGTCAGCTCCCCTAGCCTCGTACGAACCATTCTGATCTCACAAGCGAACATTCCAAACAGAATGTAGGGAAAGGGGGATTCCTAGTCAGTGAATGCATTTAATTAAAATGTGTCTTCCGCATTTAACTCAATCCCTCTTAATCAGAGAGGTGCGGGGGGGTTGCCTTAAAATCGACAAGTTGGTGCGAAGCTACAGCTTCCCTGTCACAAGGACCACATAATCCTGACTATCAGCTGTCCCTCACAGACAACTAGATGATGGCTTAAACTGACACACACCACCCAGCACAAATAGCCTAATCCCACTCACCTATTATGTGTTGTGTTAGCAATAATCCCTATGAACACAACACTTTAAAGAGTATCAGCCTTGCTGTTTTCAGTTAAGGCTAGACTAGAGCTGACACTAAACAAGTGTAGTATGTGTTCTTGGACTACTTCTGCTTAGCACTGGTTTAGGAAAATGCTAAGTGAAAAATGCAAAGTGACCGCTGAGTGTAAGGAAAGAGGAGCTGGGTGTACGCCGGCCTCTTCACAAGGGCACTTGTTTGTGTGTGTTTCTCTTTGCACCAAAGGAAAATATTGTAGTGTTTATAACACATTGGAGGCCTGCACTCTATACAGTAGATGTGTGGGAGCCATAAAATGTGAAGACCTTTATTGTTCTCCTACAGTGTGTATCTTGCCAAGCAGTTGAGTACTGGTATACAGTATATACAGTTGAAGTCGGACGTTTACATACACCTTAGCCAAATACATTTAAACTCAGTTTTTCACAATTCCTGACATTTAATCCTATTAAAAATTCCCTGTCTTAGGTCAGTTAGGATCACTACTTTATTTTAAGGATGTGAAATGTCAGAATAATATTAGAGAGAATTATTTATTTCATCTTTATTTCTTTCATCACATTCCCAGTGGGTCAGAAGTTTACATGCACTCAATTAGTATTTGATAGCATTGCCTTTAAATTGATTAACTTGGGTCAAATGTTTCGGGTAGTCTTCTACAAGCTTCCCACAATAAGTTGGGTGAATTTGGCCGATACCTCCTGACAGAACTGGTGTAACTTAGTCAGGTTAGTAGGCCTACTTGCTCGCTCACACTTTTTCAGTTCTGCCCACAAATGTTCTATATGATTGATGTCAGGGCTTTGTGATGGCCACTCCAATACCTTGACTTTGTTGTCCTTAAGCCATTTTGTCACAACTTTGGAAGTATGCTTGGAGTCATTGTCCATTTGGAAGACTCATTTGCGACCAAGCTTTAACTTCCAGACTGATGTCTTGAGATGTTGCTTCAATATATCTTTGTCCCCATGCGCAGTTGCAAATAGTAGTCTATCTTTTTTATGGCGGTTTTGGAGCAGTGGCTTCTTCCTTGCTGAGCGGCCTTTCAGGTTATGTCAATACAGGACTCGTTTTACTGTGGATGTAGATACTTTTGTACCTGTTTCCTCCAGCATCTTCACAAGGTCCTTTGCTGTGGTTCTGGGATTGATTTGCACTTTTCGTACCATCTCTAGGAGACTGAACGCGCCTCCTTCCTGAGCGCTATGACGGCTGCGTGGTCCCATGGTGTTTATACTTGAGTACTATTGTTTATACAGATGAACGTGGTACCTTCAGGCGTTTGGAAATTGCTCCCAAGGTTGAACCAGACCTGTGGAGGTCCACAGTTTTTTTTTTAAATGTCCCATGATGTTGAGCAAAGGAGTTTGAAGGTAGGCCTTGAAATCCATCCACAGGTACACCTCCAATTGATTAGAATTATGTCAATTAGTCTATCAGAAGCTTCTAAAGCCATCACATTACTTGTCATGCACAAAGTAGATGTCCTAACCGACTTGCCAAAATTATAGTTTGTTAACATGAAATCTGTGGAGTGGTTGAAAAATGAGTTTTAATGACGTCAACCTAAGTGTATGTCAACTTCCGACTTCAACTGTAATGTTTAGATGGTGATGTCTCTATCCTTTATGCCATTAGGAACACGGTGCAACTCTGGGGCTATTAAATTCCTTGAAGCACATCAGTACCGAAATAAACTCTACAGTCAAAGTAGAACAATTCTTAGCTGGTTCTATATTAAGGAGTAGAAACCTAAGGGTTCAAGTCAAAAAAATGGCATGGTGCAGCGACTACACATAAGATCTTATTGTAAGAGAAGCAGAAGAAAGGAAAGGAAAATACATTGCAGGAGAAAGGACAAAACAGTGCCTTTTAAGCAATATCTTAACTTACAGCAATTTCCCTGCAAGCAGACATCGATATTCCAGTGCCTTCAATTTGCTTCAGTGCATACTCCTTCTCATCCTCCCTGCAGAGAAACAGACAAAAGAAGAAACAAAAAACAGGACATCACAAACCAGTTTTACTTCTTTGGCAATGTAACACAGGGACAAATCCTTTTGTTCTTAGACAGATTAATAAAATACTGCATCGGGTATTGAAGGTTGTGTGTTTATAAGCGAGCGAGTCAGAAAGGACAGGGGATGTGAAAATTATGGAGATGGACTGCTCGACTTGTTCTTATGGAACAGTAGAATCCCTGCCATTAGCAATATCCTCCGGGTGAAGACAGCTATTCCCTCGCCACAGGCGTGCTCTATTGTTGTTGAGTGCAGCCTCTCATTATTATCTATCCACCCTGCATTTCACACCCCAATGCAAACACACGCTCTGGCTTCAACCATAGCCTACATACAGAGCTCATAGCACACACAGTGCAGAATCAGAATGATCAAAGATTCATAGGATTTTATTAAATAAATGCAGTGTCATGAAAAATCTGAGGGATTTTTTTCTTGACATTGTATTCGGAGGGTATTCCTGTGCCCTTGTTAAAACCTGCTGGTGGTGGAAAAAGGCATTGAAGAGATGTGCCTGCCAACGAAGAAATGTGAGACATATTGTGGTGTGCATACATACAGCGCACTGCGATGCAGGGGACTATTGATTATCTGAGATAAGCAGTATCCTCGTAGTAGGGGAACATTTATTAACCCAATATTGATTCTTTAGAAAATATTATTGAGCCTATTTCAAATGTGTATAATTGCGGAAAATGGTTTTGTTGAAAATGTGAAAAATCGTGGATAATGAAGAGAAAATAAATGTTGTACTAAAAACCTAGTGTTTGTTTTATCCAAATCAAACATGACATCACCAACTTGCAAGATGCACTGTAAACAACACTGTAATCATGAACAACACAGTGGACTGTCTAGAAAATGCTAATGCACAGACAAAAACAAGAACACAAACATGAGTTTGGAGTGTAGGGGGAGCTTCTTCTTTTGCCATTTTCTTAACCACACATCTTTTTCAGAATTAAGCTCCACCACATAATAGGAATGGTGAATAAAGGATGCTTCCCAGGGGGACCGACTGATGCATCGGTCTAAGGCACTGCATCGCAGTGCTAGAGGCGTCACTACAGACCCGGGTTCGATCCCGGGCTGTTTCACAATCGGACGTGATCGGGAGACCCATAGGGCGGTGCACAATTGGCCCAGCGACGTCCAGGTTAGTGGAGAGTTTGGCTGGGGTAGGCCGTCATTGTAAATAAGAATTTGTTTATAACTGACTTATAATTTAAGGATGTGATAATTTAATTTAAAAAAATCCCAGACTAAACAGTTCTGAAGAGTGCATGCATATATTTTGTTCATTTTGGACTTTGGTAAGGGTTTTTTCGGCTGTTGGGGCTAACAAAATGTTTTTCCTCAAGGCTAGACGAACTTTGGGAGCCGAAGACTAGGCCCCTTCGTGTGTGATTGGTCAACTGTAGGTATTCTTCAATAGACTCTTTGTCATTCGTTTTCATGCACATTTTTTCATTGAGAAATACTGCACCAAACATCTTAGTTACTGTAGGTGTAAAATTGCGCCACTAAGATCTCCTCTGCAAAAACATCACATTTTTTTTGTTATCTCAGATGAATACTGACTATTTACAGGAAGTGAACTGGCTACGGCGTCTGAAATAGGACGAGCAGTACTATTGGCGCTTTTTAAAATTGTTTTTCAAGTAAAACTTTTAAGGGTGTATGCGAGCACACTTGTTTGGTTACCTAGCCGCCAGCCAAATTCAAGCATGCTGAAACCTTAATAAGGCTGTCGCACACAGTCCACAGGCTGCCTTCTGAGCGCCACAAAAAGCCTGCATGGCCACTACACTCATCTGACCAAAATCCTGACTCACGTTCCTAAATTCACATACATGCTGATAGAGACAACAAATCTACTAGGCCAAACTTTGCATGAAAAGTGTTTCATATTTCAGACCATCAAGGGTGGATCAAGAAAATGTGCCTTTATTACAACACACGAGGTGCCATCAAAAAATACATTGACTGGTTGCTGCCCATTAGTTTTCTTCAACATGTGGAACGTACGTACGTACGTACGTACAGGACAGGACGGGACAGGACAGGACAGGACAGGACAGGACAGACAGACATACATACATATACATGCATATACAGTGGGGAGAACAAGTATTTGATACACTGCCAATTTTGCAGGTTTTCCCACTTACAAAGCATGTAGAAGTCTGTAATTTTTATCATAGGTACTCTTCAACTGTGAGTGATGGAATCTAAAACAAAAATCCAGAAAATCACATTGTATGATTTTTAAGTAATTAATTTGCATTTTATTGCATGACATAAGTATTTGATACATCAGAAAAGCAATATTTGGTACAGAAACCTTTGTTTGCAATTACAGAGATCATACATTTCCTGTAGTTCTTGACCAGGTTTGCACACACTGCAGCAGGGATTTTAGCCCACTCCTCCATCCAGATCCTTCAGGTTTCGGGGCTGTCGCTGGGCAATACGGACTTTCAGCTCCCTCCAAAGATTTTCTATTGGGTTCAGGTCTGGAGACTGGCTAGGCCACTCCAGGACCTTGAGATGCTTCTTACGGAGCCACTCCTTAGTTGCCCTGGCTGTGTGTTTCGGTTTCGTTGTCATGCTGGATGACCCAGCCACGACCCATCTTCAATGCTCTTACTGAGGAAAAGAGGTTGTTGGCCAAGATCTCGCGATACATGGCCCAATCCATCCTCCCCTCAATACGGTGCAGTCGTCCTGTCCCCTTTGCAGAAAATCATCCCCAAAGAATGATGTTTCCACCTCCATGCTTCACAGTTGGGATGGTGTTCTTGGGGTTGTACTCATCCTTCTTCTTCCTCCAAACACGGCGAGTGGAGTTTAGACCAAAAAGCTCTATTTTTGTCTCATCAGATCACATGACCTTCTCCCATTCCTCCTCTGGATCATCCAGATGGTCATTGGCAAACTTCAGACGGGCCTGGAAATGCGCTGGCTTGAGCAGGGGGACCTTGCGTGCGCTGCAGGATTTTAATCCATGACGGCGTAGTGTGTTACTAATGGTTTTCTTTGAGACTGTGGTCCCAGCTCTCTTCAGGTCATTGACCAGGTCCTGCCGTGTAGTTCTGGGCTGATCCCTCACCTTCCTCATGATCATTGATGCCCCACGAGGTGAGATCTTGCATGGTGCCCCAGGCCGAGGGAGATTGACCGTCATCTTGAACTTCTTCCATTTTCTAATAATTGCGCCAACAGTTGTTGCCTTCTCACCAAGCTGCTTGCCTATTGTCCTGTAGCCCATCCCAGCCTTGTGCAGGTCTACAATTTTATCCCTGATGTCCTTACGCAGCTCTCTGGTCTTGGCCATTGTGGAGAGGTTGGAGTCTGTTTGATTGAGTGTGTGGACAGGTGTCTTTTATACAGGTAACGAGTTCAAACAGGTGCAGTTAATACAGGTAATGAGTGGAGAACAGGAGGGCTTCTTAAAGAAAAACTAACAGGTCTGTGAGAGCCGGAATTCTTACTGGTTGGTAGGTGATCAAATACTTATGTCATGCAATAAAATGCAAATTAATTATTTAAAAATCATACAATGTGATTTTCTGGATTTTTGTTTTAGATTCCGTCTCTCACAGTTGAAGTGTACCTATGATAAAAATTACAGACCTCTACATGCTTTGTAAGTAGGAAAACCTGCAAAATCGGCAGTGTATCAAATACTTGTTCTCCCCACTGTACATACATACATACTTTATTGATCCCCATGGGATATGGGATATGTAAGTTCCACATACCAACCTATTACTTTATCAAGCAGCTACGAAAAACACAGGGCAGGTGCAAAATGCCAGAACGAAATACACAAAAGACAGATACATGATACATATGAAACATTTGAAAAGTATGAAAAAGTATAAAATACACAAAGTCTGGAGTGCAAAAATCTATAGAAACGCATTGCATAGTATGAGTGAATTACGGAATATGTACACTATACATTGTTGTGTTAGGTGAAAAAATGATACAATTATTGCACTTGATATAAATAAAATAAAAAAATATTTGAGTGCTGAATGAATAAGTCCTGAGTGAATGAGTGATTACAGACCAGAGTTACTCAAGGATAGATGGATGCCTATTTGTTTAACTAGGTCCTAACACCCCAACAGTTCCAGGTTTATGTTGCCTACGGCATGGCACCCCGGTGAGGCATTAAATAGTCTAATAGCCGCCGGCAAGAAGGACCTGCTGTAGCACTCTCTGTCACACCGCCGTGGGATCAGTCTGTGACTGAAGGTTTTCCTCTGCGTCATAACAATGGCATGCAAAGGGTGGGTGACGTTGTCCATGATGGCCAGCAGTTTGGCCAGGATCCTTCTCTCCACCACCTCCTCTAGAGTGCCAAGGATAATCCCCAGAACAGAGCTAGCCTTCCTGATCATCTTATTTACCTGAGAAGCATCACCAGCCTTTATGTTGGCGCCCCAGCACACCACTGCAAAAAAGATGCACCACAGACTGGTAGAAGGTATGCAGAGAGCGCTCCAGGAGGTCCTTCCTGCCGGCGGCTATTAGACTATTTAATGCCTCACCGGGGTGCCGTGCCGTCGGCAACATAGACCTGGAACTGTTGGGGTGTTAGGACCTAGTTTAACATTTATGCATCTATCCGTGAGTAACTCTGGTCTGTAATCACTCATTCACTCAGGACTTATTTATTCATTCAAGTCTGTATATACATATTCATGTAAAGTTGTTATATCATATCACGTGCAATATTGCAAGTAATTCTTGGACTTAACTTACATAGTCATTCACACAGGAATGCATATTAGTATCCTGTCAGTTGTATCTTTTTTCATTGCTTTTAGTATATCGAATGTGCAATACGTACATTTATCTGTAATTAAACCCTGCACACTAGGGACTGTATTTTAAGGGAATTACTATTATTACCCTAAATTATATCATACACACATTTAGCTATTTAAGTATCTCTTCCTGTCATTTACCTGTACAGTTAATTTAACCATGCAAAATATTCACTTACCTGTTCATTTAACCAGTCTATATATTAAGTAAACTATTATTACCCTCACTCATATCATACGCACTTTTAGCTATTTAAGTATTTCTCTGCCATCGACCTGTATAGTATAGTTAACCATGCACCATCCACCAATGTATAGTGTACATATTCAGCCATCCAACCATACTATGCAATGTCTTTTTATAGCTTTTTTGCACTCCAGACTTCTTTTATTTCTATACCTTTTCATACTGCCGCTCTATGCATCATATATCTGTCTTTTGTGTACTTTCGTTCTGGCATTTTGCACCTACCCTGTGTTTTTGTTGTAGCTGCTTGACAAAGAAATGTCCCCTCTGGGATCAATAAAGTACCTACCTACCTACCTACCTATCCATCCATCCATCCATCCATCCATCATAAGATGCACAAATCAGAATCAATCACAGCAATATCTCTTGCTTGTGCAGGAAAAAACATTTCAATGTATTTTAAAATGATCCCACAGAACTGTTGGTGACTTTGCAAAGTAAGTGGTCAATTAGGAACAGCAACAGCACAAAATGACTAAAATATGAATTGTTTGAAGTGTGATAAGTATTTTATTCATATTAGAAAATAATAAAGTATTAGACAAATATGTATATTGTATTTATTGCTGTGCCACTTTATTTTGAATTTGAATTCAAGCACCAAAAGGAGTTAAGCATTGCATCGAGTTCGACTGTATCAGTGCTCTTGAGAGAGCTTGGTAATAATAGGATATTATTATTTTAAGCAGCAAAGACTTAGCCAAGTTGACCAAGAGCAGAGCTTACACGTTTCTACTGGCGATATTAGGCTTATATAAATAACTAATGTTGAAAGTAGCCTGCGCTACCATGAACAGTGTGTGAAATAATAAACATCATCACTGTGTTGTGTGTTGTTTTGGGGGAGGACCGTTGCGAGTGCGTACATGAAAACAAAACACAGACACTGGCAGCTCGCAGGGTGGTTCAAATGTAGTCCAACGTGAAAGAGATCTAGTCTTCATAAGGTATTCTGCAATCAGTTTATTGAGTAAACAATAACGTTTTCAGAATCTTACCCGTCTTTGCGTTTTGCTTTATAAACGTGCCCGTAGGTGCCTCGACCCACTTTGCAACCTTCATATTCGAACAGATCTTCTACCTTCTCTCGTTCGGCTGCGAGCTTTGTTTTGAAGTCGTAATCCATTTTAACCCATAAATATTTCTTAAATTACAATAAAATAAAATATTAATTATTACATGCATTAATTACATAATCTGGTCGTTTTATTCCCCCACCATTTCCTTGTTTGGGATTTTGGTCTGCTCCGTTTAATGTTCACTGGCTCGTTGACGTTTCTAATTGGCACGCAAGGCTTTCTGGGGAAGGTAGTTTACAAAAACCTCCGTTTGAATTATCAACATGGAAGTAAAAGGTCCGTGAAACTACAGTCCGCATTTAGCGTTGCAATTACTGCTCTTGCGTACTCATGAACGCTCAAAAACAAAAATGAGAGGATCAATTGTGTCACCCTTTTGTAGTTTGACCCGACATGTGCGTGTAGGCCGTCATTGTAAATATGAAAGTGTTCTTAACTGACTTGCCTAGTTAAATAAAGGTTAAATAACAAATTAAATACAAATAAATGTTCAGGTCTCCAATATGCTATTACATAGAAATAATCAAGTGAGGTATTGCTCAAGTAGCCTCAACTAGAGGAATAGTCTATATCATCACCCAGTTGGCGTCTATAGCCTTGGGCTGTTGCATGAGAGAGATACATGTAGAAAATCGGCATAACCATCATTTTGTAATCTGTTTGGAGATTGGCAATGTACACGCTCTCGTCATGCTGACAGTTGCCTCAGCCAATCGCCAATTAATGGCAAGAACCCGCCAATGTGATTCGACTAACTTGAGGGTGACGTTTTAGGCTAGGTGAATAAAATCACTGTGCAGCCCTCATTCTGCGCTCTACACAGTATGGCCGGCGATATTAGCTAGCAGTCGCTCTACAGTATTCTCTGTAAAAGGGAAGACCGTAAAACCAAGAAATTACACCTGGATTGCTGAAGGACTATACTTAATAAATTATAACGATTAAGCAAGGACTAGCTAACTAAGTTGAAAACGAAACCGACGTTTAATTCCTGTTATTGGTGTCTGTTGTGCCACGATGGAAGAGAACGGTGCACACTTCTTCGAGGGAACCGAGAAGCTGTTGGAGGTGTGGTTCTCCCGGCAAGATGAGACTAAAGGAACAGGGGACCTCCGTACCATCCCAAGGTTTGTGAAGTGAAGATTTGATTAAAACATGCTGGTGATCTGTACTTGACTTTTCTTGCTAGGTAGCTAAAACTGCTAGCCTGTGGCGCTGTATGGACTCGAGCAATCCGCTATCTGAAGGAGACTGGATGGAGATTCAACCCTCTACACAAGCTAAAAACATTGTAACCAGGCGTTCTTAATCTTACTTGTTTGTTTAATGACCACAAGCTCGGTCATCTCGTAAACCACCATAGCATCTTTCACTGACATGTCATGTGGTGGCCGAATAAATTACCATCCCCCCAACACTTGGCGCTTGCTAACGCGGTAGCTAACTAGCTGAGTCATTCATTCAATCAGTGTTAGTTCGTTAACGTTAACTGCATGTCACCTGTTTGGTTTTTTTGGATGGCTCGCTATCTGTTGGCCAGCTACAATTCACCTAACTGTCATTCATTGTCTCTCCAGTAAAAAATAATGGTACTTTAACATGTTCAGAAATGTATCTGGCAATGCAAGGTATCCCGCTAGCTGCCTATTTGCCATCTAGCAAGTTGTTTTGACAAGAAAATGGTTCCGATTGGGGTGAGTTTGACTGCGCGGGTTTTTCGCATACTGCGCATGCATTTGGCGTTCGACCGACTTGCACATGCATCTTTATTCAGTAATTGTCTTATGTAAAAAAAAAAAAAAAAAAAAAAACTAGAGAGTAATCTAAGTCTATAGCTAAACTTATAAAGTTGTCATTGTGTAACTAGGTTTAGTAATTTTCCATTTCATCAGTTCTCCTGCGTCACGCATGTGGGCCCTAGCATCATGCTAAGCATGTGGTAGTGCCTTGTGGCCGTGCCTTTATTGGCTGGCTCTTCTCTACGCTTTACATCTGCAATGCAGAATGAACTAAAACCATAAACCTAGTCAATAGGTAATGGATAATGATCCGTTTGAGAAATTGCCAACCAGTTATCTGAACTAATCGTGTGACTTACTCAATCGGACGCGATGGATGACCAGTAGTTAATGAAACCAACGTTACCTAGAATCTATCTTGCTACTGTTACTCGTGCATATACGATGGAAAAAAATATAGCCCCGAGATACTCACTCGTGGTTACCTCCAACCTCGTAAACTAGGCCTATATTTTTTGTATTGCCCTAATTTCTGGTAATGGAGGTGTTACTATCAACCATACATTATTCCAAGGCTCTTGTTTTTTTTTATGTTTTTGAATTTCTTGGAGTTCCAGCAAACTGCTGTTATGTCTGAATAAGTCAGACAAACCATGTGGAGAAACAAAAAAGTGAATTTTTTTTTTTTTTTGGTTGTGGGCAATGTTGGTTGGAGTATACTTTTGACAGTTTAAATCTAAATGAATTATACTTTGAAGTGACTGACATGTATTGGATAGTTATGATCATCAGTCAATCTTCTGTGTAGATGAGAAAAGTCTGATTTAGTGCCTGGTCTAGGCTTGGGCTGTACCCCTGGTCTAGGCTTGGGCTGTACCAAGATATGTATAAATGGTCACAGGATGGGTTTTCAATACTTTATTTGACGTTTCACACACTTCTGTAATTGTAGTTACTTCTTAAGTAAATACCCAGTCAAATTGTGCAATACGTTAGGAGATCAAGCAGAAAGTATATTTCATATCACCTGAGCTGGTGAGTCAAGCTGTTTATTGACAGGTCACATTTTATATTGAAAATAAATATGTATTTTTCAGTAGTGTGATCAGGGACATGCTATAAGTTTTCCTTCATAGAAAATACATTAGTCAACCCATTCAGTAGAAAATAGTGTAATTATTATGATAACTGAAGTGTGAAACTTTTGCTGGCAGCCACAAGTAAATGAGCTTACAATGAAAAAGCCTTTATTTTTTGGGTGCTAAAAACAATGCATGGCCATATCGCTATCTTCCATTCAGCCACAATCATTAGTGACGTTGGGTGATTAGGCCTGATTGTCTGCGTTACAATTTATCCCAAAGGTGTTAGATGGGGTTGAGGTCAGCGCTCTGTGCAGGCCTGTCAAGTTCTTTCACACCGATCTTGACAAACTATTTCTGTACGGACCTCGCTTTGTGCACTGGGGCTTTCTCATGCTGAAACAGGGAGGGGCCTTCCACAAAGTTGGAAGGACAGTATTGTCTAGAATGTTGTTGTGGCATTAAGATTTCCTCTTCACTGGAACTAAGGGGCCTAGCCCGAACCATGAAAACAACCCCAGACCATTATTTCTCCACCAAACTTTAGTTGGCAATATGCATTGGGTCAGGTGGTGGTCTCCTGGCATATGCCAAACCCAAATTCATCACTCAAGAGAACACGTTTCCAGAGTCCAACCCCTCTAGTTGACGCTTGGCATTGCGTATGGTGATATTTTTTATTTAACCTTTTAACTAGGCAAGTCCGTTAAGAACACATTTTTATTTACAATTACTGCCTACACTGGCCAAACTCAGACTATGCTGGGCCAATTGTGCACCACCCTTATGGGAATCCCAATCACGGCCGGTTGTGATATATTGGATTCTAACCAGGTTGTCTGTGGTGACGCGTCTTGCTCTGAGATGCAGTGTCTTAGATCACTGCGCCACTTGGGAGCCCCAAGTGTTACAAGAAGACCAGACTGTGCGTGCGTCCGCCATTTGCGTGTTGATTTTTGTCCACCCTCACCAGATGCGATCAGGACACGCAGGTTGAAATATCAGAAACTCCAACTATATTAATTTGGGGAAAAGTCGAAAAGCATTAAACATTTATGGCAATTTAGCTAGCTAGCTTTCTGTTAGCTAATTTGTCCTGGGATATAAACATTGGGTTATTTTACATGAAATGCACAAGGTCCTCTACTCTGACAATAAACCCACAGATGAAAGGGTAAATTTACTTTCTAGTTATCGTTTTCCTTGAAGGGCACTCTCCACCATTCCTATGTTTGGTTGAAGGCTTGGTTGGCTGAAAGCATAGTACATTTTGCATCTTCACAAAGAACATTTAGAAAAACTTTTTGCGTTTCTTTGCAACTTCACTATTACATTACTTATCAGTAGCATTTCATTATTAGTTAACTCTAAATATTAGTCTAGCATACAAATGAACAGATTGTAGAGGATTATCACATTTTCATATTGACAATTTAACGCATAATCGATCACTCAAATGTGTACAACTTCACTACAGCGTTACTGGTTTTTCCTTTTCTCTATTTTTAGTGTCCATTTTTTGTTTAAATGTACAGTTGAAGTCAGAAGTTCACATGCTCTTAAGTTGAAGTCATTAACTCATTTTTCAACCACTCTACAGATTTCATGTTAACAGACTATAGTTTTGGCAAGTCAGTTAGGACATTTGTGCATGACAAGTAATTCTTCCAACTAATAATTCACTTCATCACAATTCTAGTGGGTCAAGTTTACATACACTAAGTTAACTGCCTTTAAACAGCTATGAAAATTCCAGAAAATGATGGCTTTAGAAGCTTCTGATAGGCTAATTGACATTTGAGTCAATTGGTGATGTATTTCAAGGCCTACCTTCAAACTCAGTGCCTCTTTGCTTGAGATCATGGGGAAATCAGCCAAGACCTCAGAAAAAAAATGTGACCTCCAGAAGTCTGGTTCATCCTTGGGAGCAATTTCCAAACGCCTGAAGGTAACACATTCATCTGTACAGACAATAGTACGAAGGTATAAACACCATGGGACCGCTCAGGAAGGAGACTTGTTCTGTCTCCTAGAGATGAATGTACTTAGGTACGAAAAGTGCAAATTAATCCCAGAACAACAGCAAAGTTTGTGAATTTCTGACCCACTGGGAATGTGGTGAATGAAATAAAAGATTACATAAATAATTCTCTCTGATTATTCTGACATTTCACGTTTCTTAAAATAAAGTGGGGGTCCTAAGACAGGACATTTTTACTAGGATTAAATGTATTTGGCTACGGTGTATGTTACCTACCTTAGGCCTTAAACGCCCTAGGTAAAAAATGTCAATTCTGTCTACACTTTACATGTATATGCTTTTTAACAAAACTTACTAAAAGGACTCGTCAAACAAATCCACCAGCATATGTCACACAAGCAAATTTCTCTTTTCCTTATTTTAATAAAACTTGGCCTACCTTAGGCATTCTAAAAGTAGGCTATAATCTAAGAAATTGACAAGGAAAGTATGAAATTGTCTATCATTTATATGGGAACTAGTGCACGCAACATGTCTAGTCTATCAGCATTGAGTAGTCTAAATTAAGAAAATATTTAGTATCAAAGTATGCCATGCCAGGTTTGAAAGTATTGGTGCGTTGTTCATTTGACACATTGGTGCATTATAAGCCTCAGAGCCAGAAAAAGCCTTTAAGAATTTAATGGATAGTCAGACAACTGATAGGAAATGAGGTGGTGTAGAAGTGTAAGCCCTTTGGCTATGGCACTTGATGTGTTTGTCTTTTATACAACGCATGCTCATTGCTTGCTAGTAAATAAGTCAACAAAGAGTGTAATTTAAAAAAAAAAAACGTATTTACTAGTAAGCAATGAGCATTCCCTCTTAACATGGTGGTTCTAGCTGGTGTTGAAATGGCAATTTCCATATATGGATAGATTAGACTTCAATATGTTTTTCACTGAATGACTGTCAAATAGTTATTCCCCCCCCCCCTCTATGTGACAAGGTTCATGGCTACTCTTGCCAACCTAGGGGAAAGCCTGAGTTTTCTGTTAGAACATGATCAGATCTGGGTTAGGAAAGTGTCTGGCTTAGGGAATGAATGACAGCGGGTATTAATTTACAGCTGGGGAAGATTAACTGCTCAGACTCATTTAGTGGATCAGGGGCGCTGGATGCCTGCCAATGTCCAAATAAGGCCAAGGGCATTTGATTCACAAATCTCTACCTCACACCCAGCTATGCCTCTGCCGCTGACTTTCTCTGGGCTAAGTAGCTACTTAAGCTCTGCTGATTGTCCTCTTCAGAAGTTTTGGCCTATTGCTCAACACATTTCTTGGTATGATTCGCCTGAGGAATGTTAACCAGTAGACCTGCCTCTACTGGGGAAAGTTCACCTATTCATTTGACCTACATTGTGGGTGTTGCAAATCTTGCTTTCCCTTTTACCTCAATTCATTCTTGCCTGGGGGAAGTTTGAATTGGTTCGTAACCAGGAATAGCTATAGTGCCTATGTTGCACTGATGTGAGCTGCTAAAGTGCTCAATTGACAGCCACTCAATCGGTACTGGGATGTGTTTACAAGAAGTTTCTAGGAAGTGTGGCCCTGGAAACTTTACCCCTGAAATGAGTCCTGGTCCTTTAAATGATCTTACATGTCTTGTTGACAGGTTTATTTTTGCCGAAGTCTTGCAGAATGGTAGCTAATTGTTACGTTCTAGCTCCCAAAGGGAGGGGAACCTGACAACCCACTGCTCGGGCCCACCGATGCCAACAAGGGAGGTACGGAGTCGTGGTGTGATAAAAGGACAAACACCAAATACCGTACAAAACAGGGTTTATTTAGTCACGGTAATAATGTGAATAATAACTTTCTGGGAAAAGGGGAGGGCTGGACTGACCAAAGAAATAAACAAAATTCCCCCACCCCTAATCTGTACTAACCCGGCCCCAAATAGAATATACAATCCCTACACTGGCACACAGTCGAGGCGCCCTAACCAAACGTAGTTGGTGGTCCGCCCAGGTCTAGCTGGTGTTTCTAGACAAGGAAGTATAACTACGGGTGATGTATACCCCGGGGTAGCTCTAAATCTACTCCCTGTGAACAAAAGGGGAACAAATAATAATTAACCCAAAATTATTAGGATCCCAAGGATCCACAAACAAACATTTTGTTACCTGGGTTGCTACCAGTTAAAACCATGGAACACAAACTAGTTAACACACACAAAAACAGTTAAAGACTATCAAAACATTTGAATCTAACTGTTATATATAATATCCCCCACACAGGGTACAAACCAAAACCAGCCAGTTATAATTCTGTTAGTGTATGTATGTATGTATGTATGTATTCACCTCTGTTACTGTTTTTGTTAGTTGTGCCATTCAGAGGGTGAATGGGAAAGATTTAAGTACCTTTGAACGGGGTATGGTAGTAGGGGCCATGTTTACCGGTTTGTTCAGAACTGCAACGCTGCTGGGTTTTTCATGCTCGACAGTTTAACACTTGTATCAAGAATGGTCCACCACCCAAAGGACATCCAGCAATCTTGACACCACTCTGGGAAGCATTGGAGTCAACATGGGCCAGCATCCCTGTGAAATGCTTTTAGACACCTTGTAGAGTCATGCCCTGACAAATTATTCCAATTTAGATGTTAACCATAAGTTACTGTTTCTAGTTAGCATGCTAGTTATCCTGACTGCTACATCCCAAAGAAAGTGTTTGCAACAGCATAGTTTCATGTTAATGACTGTCTTAAACAGTCCAAACAACATGTAGGCGTGTTGGGACACTAGGACATAGGCAAATCATTACGGAGTCCTAGTCTCACCCTGTAATATTTGGTGCTAATGTTAGCAATACTAGCTAGCTAAACCTGCTGCATCTGGAATAGTGTTTTCAATAATAACAGATACATGCAGCCTCAGTGACTGTCCAAGCAATCATCCAACACTGCAGGCCTATTGGAACTAATGCAAAGTTTAGAAGTCAATAAATATGAAAGGATAGGCTTTTGCAAAGGGCACTGGCTGCCGGCGTGGCAACTTCGGTCCTTGATGGTGGTGGTGGTATTCAGACCCCCCCCCCCAAATCTTTGCCTCGATCCTGACTACTCTCCCAGTCCCTGCCGCTGGAGAACATCCCCACAGCATGATTCTGCCACCATCATGCATCACTGTAGGAATGGTGCCAGGTTTCCTCCTGACGTGATGCTGGGCATTCAAGCCAAAGAGTTCAGTCTTTGTGTCATCAGACCAGAGAATCTTATTCCATGGTCAGTCTTTAGGTGCCTTTTGGCAAACTCCAAGCGGGCTGTCCTGTGCCTTAGTGAAGTGACTTCTGTCTGGCCACTCTACCATAAAGGCCATTGCCACAGAGGAACTCTAGGGCTGTCAGTGACCATTGGGTTCTTGGTCAATTCCAGCTCTAGGAAGAGGCTTAGTGGTTCCAAACTTCTTCCATTTAAGAATGATGGAGGTGACTGTTTTTGGGGACCTTCAATGCTGCAGAAATGTCTTGGTACCCTTTCCCAGATCTGTGCCTCAACACAATCCAGTCTCGGGGCCCTTCGGACAATTCCTTCAACCTCATGGCTTGGTTTTAGCTCTGACAGATATGCCTTCCCAAATCATGTCCAATCCATTGAATTTACCACAGGTGGACTCGAAGTTGTAGAAACCTCTCGGATGATCAATTGGAACAGGATGCACTTGAGCTCAATTTCAACTCTCATAGCAAAGGTTCTGAGTACTTGTGTTTATCATTTTTTATATTTTCTCCCCAATTTCGTCATATCCAATTGGTAGTTAGTCTTGTCCAATCGCTACAACTCTCGTATGGACTCGGGAGAGGCGAAGGTTGAGAGCCGTGCGTCCTCCGAAACACAAGCCGCACTGCTTCTTTACACATTGAACGCTTAACCCAGAAGCCAGCCGCACCAATGTGTCGGAGGAACCACCGTAAACCTGGCAACTGAGTAAACGTGCATGCGCCCGGCCCGCCACAGGAGATGCTAGAGCGCGATGGGACAAGGACAACCCGGACGGCCAAACCCTCCCTAACCCGGACGACGCTATTATTTTTAATACATTTGCAAAAATGTCTAATCCTGGTTTTGTCCTTATGGGGTTGTGTAGATTGCAGAAATGTATTTAAGCCATTGTAGAATAAGGCTTTAACATAACAATGTGAAAGTCAAGGGGTCAGAATACACTGTACGTGAGCGGAGTGGAACATGCCCAACTTTACTGGAGCGAGATTCCCAAAGGCTGGAGCTCCGGCCTACTCGCCCGCTCCAATTTCGTTCCAGTAGCGCTTACTTCAAGAGCTCAGGGCATGCCCGCCCCAGCATGCATTTGTAGTCAACTTTTAAGCGGCTATAGCCCCTTGCTTTAGGTGCTAAATCAAGGATGACGTACAAAGATGAGCAAGAGTGGGGTTGTGTCCACAACGAAAGAATCACTGTTAAATCTGAAAAGACATGTATCTCAAAAGCAGGATGGTGTACTTACTACGTCCACATGCTTAACCTGGCAAGAGTGGCCAAAAGGATGTTTAGCATCCCCAGTGGCTCTGCTAGTGTGGAGAGGATATTCTCCACTGCTGGCCGGCTTTCCAGGCACCGTTGTATGGAAATACCATTGATTTAATACAACTAAATGCTGAGTGCTTTATGTAGGCTATAGCTTAAATTAATTATTTAGATAGTATTTCTTGTTCCTTTTGGCTCTGTCTGGCTCCTGACCTAATTTGTTTAATGTGACTTAGCCCATTTGAAATGTTTGCTTCTTACTTACACCTTTTCATGTTCCTTCAAATCCTATGGTTTGGTTTCAATACTTAAACCAATTGGTAGATCCAGGTAGCCAAAAATAGTTTTGTGTTGGTGAAGTTGTGATTTTCACTGGAGGCGCGGAGCGGTAGGAAAGCACATGGAGCGGTGTGCAAACAGCTCGATGAGTTTGATTTCCACCCGCTCAACTCCGCTCACATACTTTGGCACCGTCCCATTTACACCAGAGATCTGTATATAATGTCAAGATGCGTGTTTCTAACCTAACAATGGGAGTCGTCGTCCCGAAGGCAGGCGACAAGCTTGGGTCCAAAATGAAGCCATAGAAATCCATTGCCACTTATTTCGGATAAATTAACGAGTGTGAAACCTCTAGCTTCGCTGAGTTTGAAATATGAAGATTAGCTGGCTAATCACTAGCACCTGGCCTTGAGTGTTGATGAGACCTGTGCTAATTTTCTGTAGCCTAATACCTGCGACAAGAAGTTAGTCATTATTAGTGCGTTATGCATGGTTCCTGTTAAAATTTGTAACTAATGGCAAATTCAGTGGTTATTGCACAAACTGTTTTTATCAAATGAAATTGTTGGGTCTTGTTTGTGGAACCCTTATTTAGCCTCTGTATAACCACATGCCATGAATTCATTAGATTATTGCTGTCTGTTTAAATCCAGTGTTTTTTACATTTGTACAACGCTTTATTTAGAACACATTTTTTGAAGTATATTTTTAATTGCGCTTATTTTTTTATTTAAAGTTTACCCGTACTGCCCAGCCCTAGCCTAGATGTTAAATGTTTTGTTTTAATATAGTCTGCTAGCAATAGAACTACAGGCAAGTTTTGTTTTGAACTTGAGTAAAAAAACAACACAGCTTGAACAAATGAATTGTCTTTCAGGTTTGCTTGGGACAAACTTCTGGAGAAGGTGCACTGTTTGATCATAAGTGTGACAAAGACCGACAAGCAGGAAGCTTATATACTCAGGTAAGTAGTGACCGGATCCCTGTTCTTTTTACCATTGTCACCTGGGCACGTCCCTTTTTCCTTTTCCAGATTAGAGGGCAGGAATTAGATGTGGGTCATCTAATCTTCTCGACAAGAGTGGCTGCATGGCTGGCTGCATGGAAACTGGCTTCTCCCTTGGGGTGAAGGGTATCTCTGGTTTATTCTGGAGGGCCTAATGACCTGGGTCTTAGCCAAGCCTAGATGGACGGGTGACAGCCAGCTAAATGAGGACCTTGACAGCCCACACTAGTTGCTGATTTTGAAGTTTCTAGGAATCAACCTCTGATTGTGAAACCTCCCCTTTGTGTGAAACCTGATGTCCTCCAACTGGTCCACCTACTTTTTACTGGGAATGTGGTAAATGCCTGACTAGGGTATGGGTTCTCAAACATTCTGGGTCCTGGCGTCAGCGTGCATGCACCCATCCCACCACGTGTCGCTGGAGCGCGATGGGACAAGGACATCCTGAAATCGAACCAGGATCTGTAGTGATGCAGTGCCTTAGACCGCTGCACCACTCGGGAGGCCTTAAGTTCTACTGGCATTGCATGACTGGACGAACCAAGTCTGGCCCTGGGAAGGAACAGGTTGATCTCCTAAAATCAGAGCAAATGTTGCAGTTTTCAAACAAATGTACTTCAATGATACACATTTTGTCATGGGGCAGATGTGTTGCGGCTTTATTGTCCGGGAGAAGAGATCACATTGCAAAAAATGCTTATCAGTGTAGGTTAATTTGATGGAATTAAATTGGGGAGTGTATTTTAATTTAGTTAAGATTCTTATCACACCGCATATAGATACAAAGCTTAGTTTGAGTGGGGAATCTCAAGACAGTGCGAGAAATGCTGCTACAGCTCCTGTTGCTGCGGGAGTGAAACTTGCTTTTATATGACCATTCTAAATCCAATTGCATGGCCACGACTAAAAATGGCTACAACAATTTTTATTCTCAACTGGTAGTTGAAACATGCTTTCCATTCACCCTTCAAGTCCTGGCAACGGTAAGCAGGCTTTAGCATGTCACACCACTTTGCAATGAGCGCAGGAGGCAGTATGTATTTTGAAAACATACTTAATGGTGAACCTTTACTATGAGGTATGTCCTTATGTTGCTTCAAAGTAGCCAAGCCAAAATCAGTTTCTATAAATGTGGAGGCAATTCTTTTAAGACTTCCATATGCCATTGAAACAATTAGCTTATTTCTCTCAATTTTGATTTGTTTTCAAATCAACTTCATTTTCCAGTATCCAAAGGCAGAATTCTAGTCATATTTGCGACCCATACTAGTTGGAGCTTTAGATCTTGCACCTGAATTAACAGATTTTAATCTGTCACGTGCCACTGCTCACATGTGCAGTGTGCTTTGACAACCAGTGTTTTCCATCTAATTGCAACGTGTGCGTAGTCTACTGCCGTGTGAGCATTGCTGCAGCGCTATAATGTGAATAAATTCGAGTTAATCAACATTTAAGCTAAACATTCTGATCAACCTCAATGCCTTAAAGTTATGTGCTGCTTGTATGAATTTGATCTATCGTTCCACAACTGGCCCTGAATCTGTTTGGAATAGGCCATTTCTTTCTAGCACAGAATGACAAACTGACCAATAGAATTGGCCAACGTTTCTACTATGGGGGCTAGTAGATAGACTAGTTGTTCCACGTATCCCTTGGTCAAAATGTGTTATCTGTGAGTAATAGTCATAAATAATTGAGATCTGGCAGCTGCACTAACCTTGACAGGATCAGAGCTAGCTGCGTAGTGAAGTGGCAGCTGTCCTTCACTGATTGTTGATGTCATGGGAACGCGATAGTGCTGATTTGAGGAAGGACTACTTGTGATGGCTAGAATGCAAATAGACAAAACATGGCCGTTGTAGATGTACAACTCCTTTATTCACTGGCTATGCTATAGTCAACTGACTTCCTTATAAAACATCACCCTGCACACCTCCCTAGGACTAGTCTGTGACTAAAGCCTTGTTCACACCGGCAGTTTGAAGTGAACCCCAGAGGCATATGACTAATAACTCTGCTATGTTTCATTAAGGCGTTATGTCAGCCTGAATGCCAGGCCCATGACAACAGTTATGCACTAAGGCCCAGTGGTTTGGTATCCAGGCTCAAAGCAGTCTAGATTAATCTGATTATAGCATCTGCTGATTTAAGTTTGCCCTCAAACTCAATTCTGGACCACGAAGCCAGTTCCACTGCATTTTGTTGTTCCCCTGTAATCAGGGACTGGTTTTTAGACCTGGGACAGGTGGGTGCAATTCATTATCAAGAACAGAAACAACAGGCTCCGGACCTCGTAGGGTAATAGTTGAATACCCCGGCGCTATAGAATATTTGCAAGCTGTCACCAGGGTAAATGACTGCAGCCAAGGGGTGCAATGTCATGGTGTCTTAAAGCAGACTCTCCGGGTGCTTAGCTGGAAGGCTTAGAACCTTAACTGGAAATCGTAGAAACTCTAACTTGGGAAACTAATTGTTCTATTTTCATTCTGAACACAGTTTGAAATATTGAGCTCATGTCACATAACTATTTGTGTGTGTAACGTGCAAAACTAATCTTGCTGTTCTCCTTCCGTCTCTTTTCAGTGAGAGTAGCATGTTTGTCTCCAAGAGACGTTTCATTTTGAAGACATGTGGAACCACCCTCTTACTGCAAGCACTGATGCCTCTGCTGGAACTCGCCAGAGAGTACTGTGGCTTTGATGCCATCGAGGTCAGTGACACCATATGACCTAAATGTTCTTAAACAAGAATGATTTTATTTATATAAACCATGTTATGCTTCAACATGTTGAGGCTCATGTAATCTTTGTACCGTCTTTTGTTTGGTGATCACGTGGACAGGATAGGTCTGATCTAACCCCATCTCCTCACTACCTACAGAATTTCTTCTATTCTCGCAAGAACTTCATGAAGCCCACCCATCAGGAGTTCCCTCATCGGAACTTCCAGGAGGAAGTGGAATTTCTCAGCCAGATTTTCCCAAGTAAGTACTAATGCCCCCATGCTCAATTCCATTCTCAAACTCTCTAATCATGTTATGGGGTGAGGCAGTGACCCTGTACAGGCTGTGCTGTTGTATCCCTCCTGATTAGAGGACATTATGAGACACAGGCACATAAGATAAAGAAATTACATGACGTTCTCTTCCTCCAGACGGAGCAGCGTACTGTATGGGACGTTTGAACTCTGATTGCTGGTAAGGTCATATCAACACTTGATACTCAAGATACTGTTCCATTAATAATGCAGTGAGCATTACCATTGAAAAACTTGAACTACACTCTACGCTCATGTTTTCTTGTACGCCCTTGTTTGTTTCCCTACAGGTACTTGTTCACTCTGGATTTGCCAGAGTTCTGGGAGAACGAGCATGCGGATCAGACGCTGGAAGTTCTGATGAGTGACCTTGATCCAGCAATTATGGACCAGTTCTTCATGAAAGACGGTGTTTCTGCAAATGATGTCACTCGTGTAAGACCCACTAACTAGCAGAAGTCTCTTTTTTCTTGAGTCCTTCACAAGATGGGTTACTCAGGGTCCTTATCATGCCATTAATCCACTGTGGGGGACCTGTCCTTATCGTGACATTGCGCCACTGTGGGGGACCTGTCCTTATCGTGCCGTTGATCCACTGTTGGGGGGGGGGGGCTGTCCTTATCGTTACATTAATCCACTGGTTTTGTCTAATGGCGGGCACTGATTTTAGATTTTTTTTTTATACTATATCGTTTTATAAAAACATTATGTTCACTTCCATGCGTCTGAAGTCGAGACAGTTGCTTGTTTGCCCATTGGGCCAGATGTGAATGTTCTGGGGGCCTAACTTACCGAAGCAGTTGGTATACAATTGGAAGCAGATCAACTGTTGATGGCCCATCAGCAGGCAATTAAGTATGTTGACGGTCTGTGAGAGGGGTTTCGTGCATGCAGAAACGGCTGTGCATTTTCTTTTTTTACATTATCATGTGGGGAAACGAAAAGAATAAACCAATATCGCAATATGCCTTGCGAATATCGATATCAAATTATCACTATTGGTGCCCATTAGTAATATTCCCCTTATTGTATAGATGAATACATATAACATATCATAAAGCAGACGTTTCATCAGTCAATTGGTACTTACTGTTTTGTAGTGCACATTTATTAGCATTTGTTTTTCTGTCTTTTTTCAGATGAGTGGAATTCGTGACCTGATACCAGGTTCGGTGATTGATGCCACAATGTTCAACCCTTGTGGATACTCAATGAATGGGATGAAGACTGACGTAAGTGCATCTTGTCGATGGTCTTGTCTTCAGGATCTTCGCTACAAATACACCTTGGAAGTTATGGGAAACCAATGTCTGTTCTGTCTTACAGGGAACTTACTGGACGATCCACATCACTCCAGAGCCAGAGTTCTCCTATGTCAGCTTCGAAACCAACCTCTCCCAGACGTCCTACGATGATTTGGTCAGGAAAGTTGTGGACGTGTTTAAGCCAGGAAAATTTGTAACTACGTTATTTGTTAACCAGGTATGTTCTCGTTCAAAATGTTTCCGTTGTTGCTTGTGGATGTTTGGCTCTTTTTCTGAGTTTCTTTCTAAATTACTGTTATCTTGTCACTGCATTTTATTTTTATCTTTTCACCCGCAGAGCTCCAAATGTCGCAGTGTCTTTTCTTCCGCACAGAAACTCGAGGGGTACAAGCGCCTCGACCGCCAGTTGGCCCAATTCAACGATTACAATTTTGTCTTTACCAGTTACGCCAAGAGCCGCCAGCAGAACCAGCAAAGTTGAGGTTTAACAATGAGAAAGAAGCGTAAAAAGAAAGGCGGCTGCGTAGCAGGGCTCGCCCCCTGCAGCGGCCGCCTCTCCGCCCTAGCAGAGAAGCCCACTCCGCTCTGCTGCCGTTGTTGTTCAGGATTTCTTGGCATTGACGAGGCCACAGGCCCTAATAGTTTGAATTGTATGCATTGTTGTACCTATAACTTAGATCTCTTGCATGAAAGCTCTTTTCTCTGTTTAGATAGTCTAGCGCGCTCTTGCTGTGATCTTGAAGTGCATGTAGAGGAATTAAATATGCTCTGTTTGAGGCTGTCCAGCCTTGCCCCGTGTGCCCAGTGCAGCGGCCCCTTCCTGCAGGTCTCCCCCCTCATTCCCCACAGACAGGGCTTCCGTGCCCACTAGTCCAGGGCCCTGACATGCTCAGATATGTCCACCTCTATGTGCTTACTGGTTTGTTTTTTAAAATTGTTTAAATGCAATCCCCCCCCCCCCCTCTTTCCTCCCTTCACTGATTTACTGCTTATTTGATCTGTTACAAGTTTACGTCCTTTGTTTTTTACATTTGAGTTCACTTTAAGAACGCACTGTTTTCAGCTCGAGCAGGACTCCTCGGTACCAAAACGCCAACCCTTTTATGGCTTGTTGAATATTCATGACTTTGGTCTTTGAGTGATTAGAAGCAAGGTAGCTTTGGCCCATAACATTATTTGTCATGTAGCATCAACTTATTTAATGAATTCCTTGAATCGAAATGCCATACTTTGTTAGTGTTTCACTACCAGAGGATTGGATATAGGCTGGGTCAATGTGATCTAGTTGCTCTTGGCTATAAACTGTACTGGAGCCAAAATAATTATTGCTAGAATTGGGTCCAATGCCCCCTGTTCAGTCAACCCAAGCTTTTCTCCACCTCTATAATCAATTTAGCTGTGTCCACAATTAGCCAGGCTTTCAACTTGTCCCAGGCGACGGTATGCGTTAGAGTAAATCATTTAAGACTTATAGTTGGGAACTTCACCGTATGGAACGTAGTACATGTTCACATTTATACCAAGGCTCTTTCTACATTTATAAACTGGGGGGTTCGAGCCCTTAATGCTGATTGGCTGAAAGCTGTGGTATATCAGACCGTATACCACACCCCCTTGTGCCTTATTACTTAAGTATACTGTACCAACAAGAAGTGTCTGGTTCTTAGAATTCTGTGTTTTTAAACACTTTTATGCATTAATGAAAATTTGAATACATTTAAAGTCTGAACTTGACTGTAGATCAGTCGTGTAAGAACGAAGGCTGTGCCAACCGTGAATGAGGGCCTTGTTTAGACTAGAGGAGCCCGTTGAGGAGCTTTCTAGATGTAAGTGACTCAAGGAGACCCAGTAGTCCCCTTGTAGCTGTGGTGTGGGCCAGAACAATGCCCTCTGCCGTCCAGCATGGTCAGCCATTGTCCCCCGGCCCAGCGGGTCTTCCCTTATAGCACAGTGAGACTGTCAGCTGGCCCCCGAACCATGCTTGACAGAGTGGTGCTCCTGGCTGCACCGTGTGGCCCTGAATGGAAATAATGACTCACTCTATGCTTAGTGCAGCGGTTGCCCAGCAAAGCATTTCTTTATTTTTCTAAACAATATACATCCGCTCTCTTCCCCCCCCTCCCCTCCCCCATACAGGAATCGGTAAATGCACAATGGAGGCCCACCAATCTGAGCATGCCAGGGTGATCCCGGATCATTCCACACAACTGTTGCATAAACCATTTTATTAATTTTTATTGTGCGCAGACGTTTTGCAGTGAATTGGTCCCAAATGTGACTCCACTGCAGTTTTTTGGAATACAATCAATGCCCTTTGTTCAGTGAGGGGAAAAATCCTGTGACACTGTGGTGCATGTGACTACTAGTGCTGTATTGCTTGACAGTGTAGTGTGCTGCGGTCTGTTCCTCCTGTGTAAGTAGAGCAATGTGCCTCACCTTCCTGTTTTATCAGCTCGTGTGATGGGACTGCGGCATCCTGATGTTTTATTGAACAGGTTGGTTGGGGTTAATGTGTGATTTTTTTTTTTTTTATATATACATATACACTTTGCCACCTTACAGTGCTGAAGGCAGGCCCTCGTCTATATGGTTACTATAGACATTGAGAGGTTTTGTAATTGAGAGCGGTTTTTGATATATGTTGAGGATTGTCTTCGCCATTGGCTGGTCAGTAATATTCATGATGCTTCCCCTGCCAGTGAATGCAGATTGATTTGAATTTGCTGACAGAGCTGGGGTGGATAGGAAACATTTTTGTTTAGACTGCTTTTTTTAAGACTGCAGTTTCTGGCCTGGCTTTAGCACTTCTGGGGGTTATAACCTGTGCTGCTTTGCCCCACTATGTTGGGAACTGTAAGATCAAGCTAGTTCAGAACTCTTAGAACACCAGAGAATGTGGACTATACACAATTTTGTGGACACCCTTTCAAATGAGTGGATTCCGCTGTTTCAGCCGCATGTTGCTGACTGGTGTATAAAATTGAGCACACGTGCAATCTCCATAGACAAACATTGGCAGTAGAATGGCCTTACTGAAGAGCTCCATGACATTCAATGTAGCACTGTCATAGGATGCCACCTTTCCAACAAGTCAGTTCGTCAAATTTCTCCCCTGCTAGAGCTGCGCTGGTCAATTGTAAGTGCTGTTATTGTGAAGTGGAAACGTCTAGGAGCAACAACGGCTCAGCCGCGACGTGGTAGGCCACAAGCTCACAGAACAGGACTGCAGAGTGCTGAAGCACGAAAAATCGTCTGTCCTCTGTTGCAACACTCACTACCGAGTTGCTTCCAGAGGCAGTTTGGAACGTCAGCACTAACTGTTCGTCAGGAGCTTCATGCAATGGGTTTGCATGGCTGAGCAGCCACACACAAGCCTAAAACTTTTGATGGAGGAGGAATAATGGCCAGGGGGTGTTTTTCAGGCTTGGCCCCAAGAGTTCCAGTGATGGGAAATATTAACTCAACAGCTCAGTCATCTAGATTTGCTTCCATCTTTGTGGTTAGTTTCGGGAAGGCCTTTTCCTGTTTCAGCTGTCAATTCCCTTGTGCACAAAGCGAGGTCCATACAGAAAGTTTATTGATCAGTGTGGAAGAACTTGACTGGCCTGCACAAAGCCCTGACCTCAACCCCATCGAACACCTTTGCGATGAATTGGAACGCAGACTCTATATTAATGCCCATTATTTTGGAATGTTTGAGCAGGTATCCCTGTGCATTTGGTCATGTACTGTAGTTCATGTAAGGACCTGGGCAAGTTGACAGTTTGAAGGTTTCCCTCCAGTATGTCTGGCTTTTCGGAGTGGTTTCATTTTTGTTTCTTCCTGAGGACCAGCCTATGCCAAGTGTCCTTACCTGAAATGTTATTATTATGCCTGTAGTGACCAGCCTCTGTGTTCTAAGAGCTGTAGTGACTGGTTTAGGGAATAGTCACCTGCACTGTTCACAAAAGGAATCTTTTGGTACCCTTTTTGGAAGAAGTCATATTTAGACTTGATGATCTACTTGAGTATTGGGTAGTTCTGTTGGTTTGGGGGAGAAAATAAAGCCCCCCCCCCAAAAGAAGAGTCAGAATGCAGTTTAATGGTAATGTGATTGTTTTTTGTTTTTTCAAAATAATGGATTTTTGCCTACGGACCAACCATTTTTTGTTTTTGTCCAACCTTTTTGTTGTAAAACCAGTTCCTTTTTTTTTTTTTTTTTTTTATAATAATAATAAGCTAATTGGATCATGTTTTTCTTGCCTTACCCTTTTGAATCCCATGCTGGGTTTTCTGGGGAAGGGTAATGTCAAACACCTCCCCTGACGTGAGGGTGTACTTACAGGATGGACTGAAGGGAAAACTTTGCTGTTCTAATTATTTTGCTATCCTTTGGATGGTCAAGATGTGCTAAATATATCTGTACTATGAGCTTGATGCTTTAATAAATAAAAAAAGATTGCTCTTTCTCCTGTGTGACTTTGTTGATCACCGTTGGGAATAAGCTGGGAAGTGAAACACGAAGTCCATTCCACCCTGTGATCGGCTAAAACTAGTATATCCAAAGCATACATAAATACATGGCATTAATAACGCAAGTGTAAGGAACGGGTCTGATGCCTGACCTTCCAAATCTGAGTATTTAAAAGGTATTTGTCTGACGTTTAAGTAATAAATGGGTCTTGCATGAGAATGTGGTCGTAATTCAAATGTCTCACTTTCTATTAACTGATAAACATTTGAAGTTACGGTTCACATTTCAATGTAGGAGACACTGTCTGTCTTTGTTCTACAGTAGCAGTACCCTCACCTACCCTTCCAGAGTACTGATTACCCCCAAGACTATATAATATATTTCACAACCATTCATTTGTAGGTTAGATGAGGGTGTGAATTCTTACTGATAGCAGAAGGAAATCATTATTTAAAACCAAAACGTGCACCCAGCTGGAGACATTGGTTAAAATATCCACCTTCAATAATGCGATTATCTTTGCATTTAAATTAATGTTACCCTTTCAGGTCTCATAAGTCCTGTATTTTATATATACTAAGCTAGCCATGTTTTTTTAAGATACGCAAGTAAACATAACATTCAAAATAAATCTTTCTGAAAACCGGTGTAAGACGAGTTTGGCTTGGTGTTGAGTTGGTGTAAGATGTGAGCATCGACAAATATGAACTAAGTCATCGATCACGTTACCCCATTGTTTGCTATGAGATTGCTCAGTGGCGCGTTTGATCCGGAAGTGTCATTTCAGTTTGTGCTATCTTGTTACATGGAGTTTTTGGAAACATTGCATGCGCAGTTGGAGCTATTCTAGGCTCATTAATGAACTCGTGAGTACTTTAAGTTGGACGACCGAGGTACTGCAGGTTGCCATTTGCAACTAAATTATCTTTATAACGTAGTCTGATTTTAAAGTAATTGGTTCAAGAACACAACTGGTGAAATAGAAGTAATTAATGGTACCATGATTGTGTTCTAAAAATATATAATTTCCACGAATATTGACCACGAAGATCGCCATTTCCCCGTTCACTGTAATGGGGATCCTTTTTATTTCTTAGTTTTTTTTATTAAACAGAATTAGCACAAATCCACGTTATATAAAATCAAATACATATATTTTTTTACATTTTGTTTTGTATATGTTTTAATGATTCTAAATAGTTTTCCAAATCAGATAACAAAGGGATTTTTCTTCCTACATTTTGTGTATGAAACATTTTCTTAATAAAATAGAGATTTATGACATACTGACGTTCAATTGTGGAATCAGTGTAGTAATGGTTGTATGGATTTTGTTGTAAACAATAGATTCAGCTTTTAGTTCACAAAAACTGCATTCACTAGTAACATTAGGTATATATTTAGAAACCAAGCTATTACATGGGTAGAATCTATGGATAATCTTAAAGAAGATCACCTTTACTTTATTGGTCATCGTAAATGTGTGTGGAGTGAGACAAGCACGGTGCCAGTATACATCAAAAGATGAAGCCCAACAAAATATAGCAGAAGGAATAGAATTCCTGTAGAAAATATCCCTTAATAAACAATCTTCTTATCTAGTAAACCTATGTAGTTCACCTGGATATCCAAAATGTGCATTATTCTGAAGTAAAGATTTTATCCCACTAGGTATAGCTTTTATAGCAGTGTCATATTCCTTGCTTGAAACCTCAAAGTTGTATCTTTCCATAAATTCTCTCCGTGTAAATAGATTCCCACTAATACTAACTAATTGGCTGATAAGGACAATGTTTTTCATAAAACATTTATGAGGTGAAAAGTTGTGTTTATAAAGTTGTACAATAGCCTATCTAAGGTACAGCAAGTGGATTCAATAGATGAAAAAAGATAGGATGCTGAAGATAGCCCCTCAGCTATCAGGATTCAAATTAAGATCATTCACAGCCTTAAGATTTTTGGTGATCTTTACACCGAAGTAGGTTACAGTATCTTTTTCAGAGATGTTACAATCTCCTGGATTGACAGCTCCTTTCAGGACAAACATCTCACATTTGGAAAGATTGTGACACATTTTTCAAAAAAAGTGAGGTGTCATCCGCCAGTTGGGATATCTTGATCTCTCTGGCCTGGAATGTAATACCTGCAAATTGACTTTGATAAACTAATGAGCAAGGTTTGAAAAACTAACAAAAATAAGAAAGGTGAGATTGGGCAACCTTGTCGTATTCCTTTGTAAATGTTAAACCTTGAGGATGTTCCATGACAGAGTTTGCTACCAACATACAAAACTTACCAAACTTCAAATGGTTAAGACAATCAAAAATACAATTGTGACTTAGGTATCAAATGCTTGAGATCACAATACTAAATCAAATCTAACACCAGCCTCAGAGTATTAGATATATGGCGCCCTTTCAGATCATTCAAACACGACTTTAACCTTTTCGCAAAGATTGAGGCTATAATTTTGTAGTCTTATTAAGGAGTGTGATTAGACGCCAATATTCAATAATTAAGATATCCTTGTGTGGTTTAGGTATACAGTAAGAGTAATAACCCCTTGTTTCAGAGAGGCAGGTAGTTGTCCCTTCTTTATAGCCTCTTTAAAGGTTTCAAGTAAAAATTGTGCTATTTCTTCAGAGAAGGTTTTGTAAAATTCAGAGGTTAATCCATCACAACCTGGAGATTTGTTATGTTTTAATTGAGCAACCCCATATTGGATGTCCATAATGGATAAATCTTCTAAACAAGACCGATTGAATTCTTCACTAACCGAGTTAACATTCTCTATAGAATCAAGGAGATCCTTTGAGTCACTCAAACTTATCTAAGGAGTAAAGATTCTCATAAAACGTAGTGGTAAAGTCTGATAACAACTCTCTATCCTCAGAGGTTACCCCATTAATCTTAAATTTACGAAGTGTGTTGAGTTCCCCTCTCCTCTTTTCCAAATTAAAAAAATATCTACTGTTCTTTTCGCCTTTTTCAAGCCGTATTTCTTACCTCTACAGTGTGGGTTATCACCCACAAGTCAATTCTTGATTGTAGTGAACAAGCTCTATTACTACATGTGTACTGTTGCTCTCCAGGGTTTTTAACTCTCCATATGCCAATTAAATTCAGGCTTTGGCAAAAATTCACCAATTTGTTTACACCAATGTAATATAATAATAAACCATATTAAAATCCCTACCAACTTTAATCTGACTGGATGGATATTTTCTCAGAAGACTTTTAAGAATGTCCTCAATTTCCTCTAGAAGTAAGTTATTTGGAGGACTAGAACAGTATCCATATACATTACATAACACAAATAATCTGTCCATGTGGTTGATGACCGCTTCTAGCCAATGTCTATTGGTGTCCATTTGAGTAAACAAAAAATGTCCATAAACATTTCAACCCCAGCTGAATGATTAGTCCCGTGGGCCAAGAAAATGTCACTGCCCTACTGATTTTTCAAAAAATTATAATCCTCTTTGCAAATCAAATCAAATGTATTTATAAAGCTCTTTTTACATCAGCCGATGTCACAAAGTGCTATACAGAAACCCAGCCTAAAACCCCAAACAGCAAGCAATGCAGATGTAGAAGCACGGTGGCTAGGAAAAACTCCCTAGAAAGGCAAAACCTAGGAAGAAACCTAGAGTGGAACCAGGCTCTGAGGGGTGGCCAGTCCTCTTCTGGCTGTGCCGGGTGGAGATTATAACAATTCATGGCCATTAAGGCCAGTTCTTTCTCCAAGATGTTCAAATGTTCATAGATGACCAGCAGGGTCAAATAATAATAAAAGTAGTTGTGGAGGTTGCAATAGGTAAAATACATCAGGGGAGAATGTCACTTGGCTTTTCAGTGCAATAGAGCGCAGGTGCGGTAGAGCGAGAGCGAGATGAAAACAGCAGGTCTGGGACAAGGTAGCACGTCCAATGAACAGGTCAGGGTTCCATAACCGCAGGCAGAAGAGTTGAAACCGGTGCAGCAGCATGACCAAGTGGACTTGGGACAGCTAGGAGTCATCAGGGCAGGTGGTCCTGAAGCTTGGTCCTCCGGGTAGGCCAAGGTCCTCCGGGAGAGGAGGTAGAGTGGGAGAGAGAGAGAATTAGAGGGAGCATACTTAAATTCACACAAGACACCGGATAATAACATCAGATTTAACAAACTGACTCTAGCCCCCCGGCACATAGACTATCACCAATAGATACTAGAGGCTGAGAGTCAGGGTCAGGGTCAGGAGACACTGTGGCCCCCTCCGACAATACCCCGACGATACACTTACCCACTCTGCCAAGCACAGCCCCTACACCAATAGAGGGATATCAACCACCACCAACTTACTACCCTGAGACAAGGCTAAATAGTCCATGAAAGATCCCCTCCACTGCATAACCACGAGGGGTCGACAAACCGGACAGGAAGTGACGCACCCCTCCTAGGGATGGCATGGAAAGCACCAGTAAACCAGTGACTCAGCCCCCGTAATAGGGTCAGAGGCAGATAATCCCGAACCGGCCAGGCAGAGACAGCAAGGGAATGACATTTGCATTAATGTATTTCTTGAACAAATACAAGATCTGCGTTGCAGTTCTCACCAAAAAAAAAGAAGCTTTCCTCTTCAACAGGTTTCGTGTCCCCCTGGCATTGATTGACATAATCTTCAAGTCTGGAAACAATGCCTGCAGAACCGCGGTCGGCTGTCAATTTGAAATTCTCAATGCAAGGGGCCAGTCTTTCTACCATGGGTTTGATTTATGGACGGGTTTATAGCGCTCTACATTTACCCAGTGGCCACCTGAAAGTACTGCACATATATCCACTGTACAGAACGACGGATGTGACGTAAATGCAACCGCGACATTTTCCGCTGCTGTAAGATTCACGTGGAGTATTTTGAAGCAAGCACACGAGTGAAGTCATCAAAATGAAACAATACGGAGGAGTAATGTAAGTTCTGTTTTTTGCCAACAAAAGTATTTCATGCGTAACGTGGTTTATACCCATAGATACTATAACTTTCGGGTATTTAGGTAGTTAACGAAGTCACTTTCTAGGAAACGAACTAGCAATGTAACGTTAGCTATCTAGCTTGCCTAATAAATCTGTAGCTAGGTTTCCATCTAATTAGCGACAGGTTTTTATGCGAATATTCTAAAATCCTTTAAAAACAATATTCTCATTCTACGGCCAGAGATGTTTCAATGACATTAGCTGTTTTCGAATACTCATACTAACCGTACTATTTGTGACTTAAATTGAGTATGTAGTATGCTTATTGGTCATAGTATGGATAGTGAGTATGACAAAAGTTCCCGGATGTCGTACCACATTAGCCAAAATACGAAGTAAACACGCAGTGGACACTTTCTGTACTTTTAGGGCCCATAATGCAGTTCTTCAGAAAATGGCCGTGGTCTCACCGTGTCTTCCAAAATGATGGAAAATATGCAGCTGTAGTCCGATGAGAGCGGACACAAATTAATTGCTTTTAAACAAATTAGGACCAATGTTAAGAAAATGTTGACCAATGTAATAAAGTAATGACTTTTCAAATAATAAACTGTCCTTCATTTTATTTAACCTTTATTTAACTAGGCAAGTCAGTTAAGAACAAATTCTTATTTACAATGACTGCCTACCTACCGGGTCAGCCATAGTAGGGCGGTGCCCCTGGAGCAAATGAGGGTTAAGTGCCTTGCTCAAGGACACACAGGTTTTTTTCACCTTGTCGGTTTGGGTATTCGAACCAGCGGTCTATTGAGGCTGTGCGTGATGACTTAGTGCACATAAAAATACATGTACCGAATAACAAAAAAACTAATGTTGCGTTATATACCTAGAGTGACCACTGGTATTGGCACGTGCACTCTTGCAACGATACAGTTTGGACATAGCCTACCTAACCTTACATGGTGAGATTATTATGGACAAAAGAAGAGCAATACTTTTTTTGTCACGGCAGCCAAGCATCTGATCATGTCACCAGAATTAGACCCTCAATATTTATTGGTAAGGTGCATCAAGCTCATCACCTTGCACTTTCACCACCCTTTTAAATATATAATTTATTTATTCAGTAGCCTTAAACCGCATGCTTACCCGACGAGTCGTAGTGGGAAGACCACACATGTCAAATTTACTTAGATATTATATCAATATTTGTGCATAAAAGCATTTCCACTGCCATTTCTCGTGTAATTCATTTTACCGACACAAAAATATCCCACCTTGTCTAGCATATTTTGTTTTGTCAACATTTGGAAAGTTTACCGACATATTTTCTGTTTCCATCAGGCCTGTTTTTTTATCCAACATGTACTTTACTGACATGAAAAGGTTGGATGGAAACCTGAGTAGTAACAGTGGTGTAAAGTATTTAAATATAAATTTTTTATAAAGTTTTTGGTGTATCTGTACTTTACTTTACTATTTATATTTTTGACTACTTTTACTTCACTACATTCCTAAAGAAAAGTATGTACTTTTTCACTCCATACATTTTCCCTGACACCCAAAAGTACTTTTTACATTTTGAATGCTTAGCAGGACAGGAATATTGTCTAATTCACTCACTTATAAAGAGAATATCCCTGTCACCCCTACTGCCTCTGATCTGGCGGACTTACTACAAACATGCTTTGTTTGTAAATTATATCTGAGTGTTGGCGCATGCCCCTGGCTATACATAAATTAAACAAAAATAGATAATGGTGCCTTCTGGTTTGTTTAATATAAGGAATTTGAAATTATTTATACTTTTTCCTTTGATACTTAAGTATATTTTATAAATTCCATTTACTTTTGATACTTAAGTATATTTTAAAACCAAATACTTTGATTTTTAATCAAGTAAGATTTTACTGCGTGACTTCCCCTTTTACTTGAGTCATTTTCTATTAAGGTATCTTTATTTCTACTCAACTATGACAAATGGGTACTTTTTCCACCGCAGGTTAGTGATACCAATTTGTGGTCTAGAGTCTGAAACAAAACACTCCAAACATTTGTAACATTTCCTATCAAGCCAGAATGGTGAATAAAATTACATTTGAATTTACCGCATGTTACTCTACCGCTTGTCTGTGAGGTTGGGCCTTATGTAGTTTGAAATTTGATTACAAAATATCCACAGAAAAGTATTAATAAACTGACTTCCAATCGCGGGTCTCTGTGGCTCTGACAATTAGTTTGTTAACCACCTGTAAAGTAAGTAGATAGACGCATTCTAACTGAAGTCTTACAGGTGTGTAGGCCTACATGCTTTTGTGCATAGACATGCTTTTCTGCACAGACAAGCGGTAGAGCAAGCTCAAATGTAATTTTGTTCAACACTGGCTTGAGAGAACTTTACACATTTTTGCAGTGCTTTGTTTGACTGTATACCAATAATTGGTATCATGGTCTGATTTATTGGGCAAGTAGTTAGCTAATGCTAACTAGCTAGCTAGACTTCCAAACAGTGTTGATTGAGCTCTTCCATCTAGCGAAATTGACTATGTTTGATTATCTGTGTTGTTTAACTCGTGTCCCTGTCAACCGTAGCTGAAGTGTTTTTTGTTGTTGAATGACTGTCTCCTTAGAAAACCCAAGACGAAGAGGGCTAAGCGCTTTCTTGACAACAGAGCTCCCAAGCTTACAGAGAACATCAAGAATGCCATGATCATGAAAGGAGGCAACACCAGTATGACTGTCACTCAGGCATTAAAAGACATTGTACGTTTTCTGACTGTCGACCCTCCTCCCCATCAAGAAACATGAAGACTGTCATGTTTTGAGTGCCATATAGATAACTCTCACTCAATGTGTTTTTTTTTCTCCAGTATGCCCTGAAGAAACCAAGTGCTGTACTGTACAAAAAGTAAGTGATGGATTCTGACTTTACTTGAGTAGGACTTAAATTAGTCTTTAAACAAACCCAGTATACTGGTAGTACTGAAATGATTGTATTTAGTGTTGATCATGTTTTATTTTCCCCATGTTGTTCATAACAGTCGATATTTAATACTTGGGCATAAAGGACTGAGTTTATTGAAATAATAACAAGGCATAAACACTAGTCCATTATTTGTTTGTACATGAGATGTGTGTTTTTGTCCTTTTATATAAACTAAATGTTGTCTTTCCTTCCAGGAAAAATATAACTAGGCCATTTGAAGATTCTACATCATTGGTCAGTTAACCAAATATGTTGCATGGCTTCATTTCCGCTTGATATCAGATTAGTTTAACTTCGACATACCAATTGTTTAGGATTGTGATAATTTAACCTGACAATTTGTGAACATGCACCTAGTATTCAAAGCAGTATTTTACACTGTAGACATACTAGCATAATTTTTTAAATGCAGTGTATTCACAGCACTTCAATCAGCAGTCCCTCCGAATTATGTATGAATATCTTCAATATTTTGTCTCTGTCTACAGGAATTCTTCTCGAAGAAAACAGATAGTTCTCTGTTTTTGTTTGGCTCACACAACAAGAAAAGGCCAAACAATCTCATATTTGGTAAGGATTTTTGTATTTTGTCAGAGGGAGACGGCGATCTTGCTCTACACAGAAGGGTTTGACCTTTTTATTTTTTTCAGGTCGTCTGTTTGATTTCCATGTGCTGGATATGATTGAGCTTGGCATTGAGAAGTATAACTCCCTAAGTGACATCAAGGTGACGTTTCCTTTTTTTAAAGACATTTTCTATGTAATTTATAGTTTAACATTTAACGTTGGTGCATGACACCACTGTACTTTCTCAATCTGCCAGAATCTTAGTTTATTAACAGTGTTTCATCGCCCTGTCAATAGACCAAATGAATACACATCATTTACATTCATTCCCAGTGGCCTGAATGAATGTGTAGAACTGAACTAGACACGTTGTCTCCCCGTTAGTTGAAAATGATTAGTTTTGAACATTTTTGTTTTACTTACAAGACACTAATGTATTGAACAGGCACACTTGGATTCTAAACAAATAAAGTTTAGTGTTCAACATATCTATTTTTATGATTCATTTATTTTATTTTTCCTCTAACTTTATGTTCGTTTTCCGATGCATTGCAGAGCAGCAAATGTCCCGAGGGGACTAAACCAATGCTGGTGTTTGCAGGGGATGCTTTTGACCATGACAATGACCACAAACGCCTAAAGAGCCTTCTCACAGGTACAATTTAGTCTAAGCTAAACTTTGAATTTAGTATTAATCACATTGTGGGGTTAATTTCAGTCCAACAGTTAAGATTTCCCCTTTAGTTACAACACATTTACTCTAACTAGAAAACATTTAGATAATGCATACATTTAGATAATGCATACGTGTATACATTTAGATAATGCATGCGTGTATACATTTAGATAATGCATACATTTAGATAATGCATACTTTCCAAATCCTCCATTATTTTGGTCATAATGACATTGCATTTCATGTCAACGGCACTATTGACCATTTCTTATTATTCAGACTTCTTTAGAGGTCCTGTTGTGCCTTCAGTGCGCCTGGCTGGTCTGGAGCATGTTCTGCACTTCACTGCTCTGGAGGGGAAAATCTACATGCGCAGCTACAGGTTTGTCTGTCTTCTAGCAGCTGGACCATATCTACCAGTGCCTCCTATTATTCACGATAGGTTATGACATATGGGCCAGATGGCACCCTATTCCGTATATAGTGTACTACTTTTGACCAGAGCCCTATGGGAACTTTAAAAGAAATTGGGTGACATTTGGGACGCAGCCAAGTTCTGTGAAGTTTGTGTCAACCGTCCCTCTCACCCCTGAAATGAGCACCAGTCAAAGCTCTCTTTGTTTTCTCCAGATCCCTTTTGAAGAAGTCTGGGTGTCGGACACCAAGGATTGAGCTGGAGGAGATCGGGCCGTCTTTTGACTTTATCATGCGGAGAACCCACCTGGCATCAGATGACCTGTACAAGACCGCTCACAGACAGCCCAAGGCTCTGAAGGTAGGAAAAATGTCTAGTTGCAGTCAACATCTTTTTCATGCTCTTTCAACCGCCACTTTGTTGAATGTCACGTGAGGTTGCTTCTTTTTAAATGTCTGCCTTAATTGCACAATTATATTGTGGCCATTGGCAGCAAATATGTAGTGAAATTAAACATCAATCAAAGTCCTCATGTTGTTCTTTGTCATAGGTAGGTAGATAGATAGATAGATAAATACTTTATTGATCCCGTGGGTAAATTACTTTATCAAGCAGCTACGGAAAACACAGGGTAGTAATAGTTTACTTAATATACAGTCTGGTTAAATGTACAGGTAAATTAATATTTGCATGGTTAAATTAACTGTACAGGTAAATGACAGGAAGAGATACTTAAATAGCTAAATGTGCGTATGATATAATTTAGGGTAGTAATACTAATTCCATTAAAATACAGTCCTTAGAACAGGGTTAATTACAGATAAATGCACGTATTGCACATTGGATATACTAAATGCAATGAAAAAAGAAAAGATACTACTGCCATTTCTATTCTATACAGCCCAAGAAGAAGAAGAACATATCCCACGATACCTTTGGTACCAAGTTTGGCAGGTTGCACATGCAGAAGCAGGATCTGGCTAAACTCCAGACACGTAAGATGAAGGGTCTGAGGAAGAGGAGGGGCCCGGCAGCCACTGCTGTTGTGGAGGGAGAGACATCCCCGAAAACCGCCAAAGTAGAGTGACGTCTTCCCAGGCTTTAATGGACATTTCACAAGCTCACGTTATCAAGCTAACTGTGGATGTTGACTGACTTCTTCAGAATTGTCATCAATGATGAAAAGAATGACTCCGACATACACGTTTACCTTCTGCAGGTATGTTTGTCAACGTTTCAAGACAACAATGTGGTGTGCTTATCGATATACATTTTTAATACCTTGCAAATCATCTTCATTCTTCATTCTAGTTTGGAAATGTTTTGTGTGAAACCAGGCAGTCTGTGTGTGTGCATAAGAAAACATTTAATTAGCCATTCTTCTAAAATACTTTTTCATTTTCTGTATTTTAATTTCTGCTGGTACATTTTGGAACAATTCTCAATTATTAAATGTGTTTTGTACTTGTTGCCTCGTGCTGTTCTTTTCATATATGTACTATATAGTTCTGTTTGGAACATTCAGAAATGTTTCAATTTTTTTGAGGGAGTGGAGTGAGCACAACTTAAACCATGTAACTGGGAGGACAGAATTCTACTTTTCACTTTACCACCACAAACCCTCAGGTATAAAGATTTGCCTCCTTATGAACAAATCACAACTGTAATCTCCTGACATTAGATGACTTGGTATATTTCAGTCATCTTCCATGTATGAAACGGTTTGCAGTAGTATTGGTATTAAATTGCTGGAAGTTTCTGGGTATAGTTAACTTTGTACACAAGAGGTCACTGTTTGACTATTGATCTGCTAAATTCAAAGTTAATATTCTCTTAACCACAGCTCTAGCGTTATATTGAAATCAATAGTAAAAATAGTACAATTAAATCGTATTTAAAAGTGTTAGATTTCGTTTTTTATAATGTATAATATAATAATGCATACTGACTTGCCTAGTTAAATAAAATAAACAAAAACTGATCATGGGGATAATAGCAGAAAACTGGGTAATAGGCTTCTTATGAAACAAGGTAATCACCCTAACCATCATTGTAGGTCAAAAATAATCTGGATTGTTTTGACTTTTTGGATTATGGATGTTATCTTCAATACAGCACAAATTATAGTTCTGAAACTTCTAAATTGACCTTTTCCTTGCAAGCAGAAGATATCTGTATAACGGGTGAAATAAATGTTTTGGATTTTATCTTTAAAAATGTATATTCAAATTTTTCAGACTACAGTAATTCTTCAATGCTCTGACGTCATACTTTAAAAAGACAGCAATGCGTCCAATCAGCGACAGAAACCGGCTTCATGTACGCACGACACGCCCCTCGGGTATCTATACAAAATTGCAACGCTGATGTTTGACACCACAGACAGTGAGGGCTGGGGGTAGACATTTTCATACGGCTGCTGCTTCTGAATGGATGCATCTTCTAGGTAACAATTCGCTGAAAGGAGATTTTACACGTTTTGGGACATCCATTATCTGAATCTCCAGTTGAGCTTGGCAGTACACCATTTAGACTAGTTACCGGCATATTGCTGTCATATTTGTCAGTGTTAAAAATCTGCACAGTCGTGCCAAGAGATGACAGCAGGTACCAACATGACAGACATTGAATCTGATACAAGTAAAGAAACGGTTGCTGCGGAGCCTGCTGAGGAGACACCAATGAGAGCTGAGGAAAAGCGCCCGGACGATGCTGAGGAAAAGAATGGGAACGGGGATAGTAAAGGGACCATCCAAGAGCAGGTGGCTGTGGAGGAGCCCGAGTTCGTGCATCCAGAGGGAGGATGGGGGTGGGTGGTTATGCTGGCTGCAATGTGGTGCAATGGGGCGGTGTTCGGAATCCAGAACGCCTTTGGCATCCTTTTCATGTCCCTCCTGAAAGAATTCGGCTCACCAGAAGATGATGACCTCCGGTTTAAAACAGGTGAGTTCCCAAAATAGGCAGTGGCACACGAGCGCAGCAAGCTAGGTAGATAAACACCGCAGTAGGCGTAGTGCATGCATAATCAAATATTTGTATACATTTTGGGCAGCATTTCAAAAAGTGTATTTTTTTATCGCACTTCCTGGTTATACCTTATCTAGATTATTTTGTGTCAGTCAGCGAGTCGAGCGTTGCATGACATTCATAACCGTTCTACTCTTCTGTCACTTTACACCCCTCTCAACCGGCCCCTGACAGTAAAAGTGATTCATTGTGTGGTGTAAATCTTTGTCAACCCCCACATACATTATATAATCGCATTGACATTTGTCATTTCTACATCTGCTTATGTTGGCTAAATTGTTACTGCTTCCTTCATTCCCATATGGCCATGTAGCCTATGTACAGACTACTATGAACAGGGGAAGGGGCATTCTTTGGCAGCTGCTCTTGCAGTGCATACACAACTCATCAAATGTTCATGAAAGAGCAGCACTCCAGAATACCTTAGCATTTCAAGGCAAATGTTTCAGAAAAGAAGCCCATGAAAGGTTTTATCATTTGGCTGTTAGTTAAAACTGGAACCCTTAATAGTGAAACTGCCACGTCCAATTGGGATATTACAACAAATAAGTTACTGCATACAACGAATATAGATTTCCCCTCAGACATCATTGCACGCGCGATAGAACAGCAAAATATGTACTGCAATGTTTTTGCTACGCTGTTTAGTCAACAAAACAAAAATACATGTGCCTGGGGCTACCAGTGGCGCTGTTTCACCTTTCGCGGATCTCAGTTTTATTGGATATACTGTAAATGACACTGTAATTTCAACCTTACTGTATTAAATAAGAACAATGTCATTTGTATAACACAGGCATACCAGTTTATGTGGTAGCCTTGATTTAGCCCTGTCTGAAACAAATGACCACAGCCCTGTCCGTTTCAGGGCCATTCAAAGGTTAAAATGTGCTTGGAAACAGTCTGTTCAGACAGACAGTGAGGGTGCCCAGTGTGTCTTTTTCTCTCCATGGCTAAAAGGTTCACCCCCCACTACATGGATAATGATCCCACGTTGTTTCGCTGTGTCTTCAGCCACCTGTTGCTGGGGGTTGGGAGGCGGTTTCTGTTGACGTGTTAAGGGCTACATTTGGACACTAATAAATGTGTGAGAAGGTTATTTTCCACGCTTTGATTAGGTTAACGTGTTAAGAAGACTCATTGTGTAGACTATAACTTTTTCAAAGGGAAGGTCATGCATCAAATGTTGGATCAAAGCTGGGAAGATACACTGTCCTTGGCAGTGTTAATCATCATAGATTTGATGACAAAGCAATCAGTAATCACCTGTTTCCTCAGATTGACATTGTTCTACTCATTAGGAAGATTTGCACATGGGATTAATCCAGATATAGATGAATCAGATCCTGTTAACTGATAGCTACTAATCAAAGCATTCACTCAATCAAAGCATTGTTACATTGTAATTACAATTCATTATCACTCAAACTAATCACTCAGTGGTCATGGATTACCTTGTTATTTTGTTTTTCTGGAGTACCATATTTAGGCCTACTGAAATCTGATTTTGCCCCAACGTTTAAACCTAGTCCCATCTTCCTCAGTCTGAAATGAGCAGTGGGGATTGCATCAGCATGCTTCAAGTTCAGCTGTCGCCCGCCTTCCACTTTCCCTCATAGTCCCTCTCCAGTTGTCACCTAGGGAGAGCCTGAGTGGAACATAATCCAGCTAGGCACGCTGCCAGTAGATACAGGTCCCAGACAATGGGGGTGCTTGTGGAGCCTTTGGCCATATAATATATATTTTGCCTAACTCTGGGTGTGCCTTTTTTGGATTGCATCATGGGTATGGCTGCAGAAGTAATGGGGACCATATAGTAAGGGGTTTCTGGAAGTCTGAATATGGAGTATGGGCTATCTAGATGGATCATGAACAGAGCAAGATGTTAATTTTATTATATTTTTGTAGAATACCAAAAATCAGCCCTGTCTTCATCAAGAAATTGAGTAAGCTCTAACTGGTATTAAAACCTCCTTGATGTTAACACTAGCAGACTCAATGGTCCCCGTGGTGCTGAGATGAACTGTGACCTAAAATTAGATGTCACAAAGTAGACTTTTTAAATTTAGCCTAGACAACACCCATTTATAAACTTGATACACCCATATGTATGCAAGGGGTCCATATGGACCCCTTGCACCCACCCAGTCAAATCGTAAAGGTGTTGGCTCTCCAGTCACCAGTTGGACAATAACGGCGCATTTCCTGTTAGATGCTGTTTATGTCTCAACAGTTGGACTAATGACTTACGTCCTTTCCCTCCCCAACATGGGGGTTCAATGGGGGAAGATTATTGTGTTGCACAAATGCTACCTGCCTCTGTCAGGAAGTCTCATAAATAGAATAAGTGTAAAAGAAGGCCGTTGGTGGAATGCCCATTGCCTTCACATGACAGGATGCGTTAATATTAAGACTATATTTACGCACCATCGATCATCCTAATGGGACTTTGTCCCTTCCGTCTATGGTATTTCTTTCACAGAGAGAGAGAGGTGTTTTTAGATAGTGTTTCACTAATTCAATTCAGTGTAACAGGTTAAACAAGATTGTTTAAAATTATTTAGATTGTATTGAACTTCATCAGATTGGCCTAATTTTACAAGCAATTCATTTCATGATTAATTGTGAAGTGAAGACATTATTTGTAAATTAATTCTCATTGAACTGTCAGGGAAAATTGGGTTGGATGGGAGATAAAAGAGCTGCTTTCAGAGTACTACAGATATTGTATCTTAATTGGATCACTCTGTTGTCGCAAACTTGTAGTGTATTCAAGGTTTAAAAAGGCTTCTAAAGTTGGTATTTCCACTTAAAAATGTCAGACTTGATTTTCCCTAATGTATCAACCCCTACAAAAATGTCCATTAACTTTTACTGCAGTGGGCTAAATCAGGGTCTCACAGAGTGTTTCTTAGTAGTGTTAAACAAATCTACTTTGAAACAAAAGTATACACTTCACACACATTTTTTTTTATGGTTATGGGCTTAAAAAAAAGAGACACCTGTACCATGTCAGATATACAGTTCAAATGTATTCAAGTTTGAGTTTGCATCCCAATATTACACTTAGTATACATCACACATAGAAACTCCAGATTTCTGGCAGTAAAATTAATGATTTATTCATTATGAAAAATATGAATACAATTGCACCCATGAGGCCACTAGGTCATTTGACTGCAGGAAAAGGGTACTTATAATCCACATAATAATTAACATTTTCCTGTTGCTGCAGAAACTGGTCACATTAAGATAGTACACCTGTATAATCAACCATGTAGTTGTAAGCCTACACGCTATTACCAATTTTCATTTGTGCTGTTATTCAATCAGGGATTCTTGAAAGACGGGACAATCTAAACTTTTTAAAAACATATTTTTCTTAATATTAACAACATTTGAAATATACAGTGGGGAGAACAAGTATTTGATACACTGCCGATTTTGCAGGTTTTCCCACTTACAAAGCATGTAGAAGTCTGTAATTTTTATCATAGGTACTCTTCAATTGTGAGTGACGGAATCTAAAATAAAAATCCAGAAAATCACATTGTATGATTTTTAAGTAATTAATTTGCATTTTATTGCATGACATAAGTATTTGATACATCAGAAAAGCAGAACTTAATATTTGGTACAGAAACCTTTGTTTGCAATTACAGAGATCATACGTTTCCTGTAGTTCTTGACCAGGTTTGCACACACTGCAGCAGGGATTTTGGCCCACTCCCCAATACAGACCTTCTCCAGATCCTTCAGGTTTCGGGGGTGTCGCTGGGCAATACGAACTTTCAGCTCCCTCCAAAGATTTTCTATTGGGTTCAGGTCTGGAGACTGGCTAGGCCACTTCAGGACCTTGAGATGCTTCTTACGGAGCCACTCCTTAGTTGCCCTGGCTGTGTGTTTCAGGTCTTTGTCATGCTGGAAGACCCAGCCACGACCCATCTTCAATGCTCTTACTGAGGGAAGGAGGTCGTTGGCCAAGATCTCGCGATACATGGCCCCATCCATCCTCCCCTCAATACGGTGCAGTCGTCCTGTCCCCTTTGCAGAAAAGCATCCCCAAAGAATGATGTTTCCACCTCCATGCTTCACGGTTGGGATGGTGTTCTTGGGGTTGTACTCATCCTTCTTCTTCCTCCAAACACGGCGAGTGGAGTTTAGACCAAAAAGCTCTATCTTTGTCTCATCAGACCACATGACCTTCTCTCATTCCTCCTCTGGATCATCCAGATGGTCATTGGCAAACTTCAGACGGGCCTGGACATGCGCTGGCTTGAGCAGGGGGACCTTGCGTGCGCTGCAGGATTTTAATCCATGACGGCGTAGTGTGTTACTAACGGTTTTCTTTGAGACTGTGGTCCCAGCTCTCTTCAGGTCATTGACCAGGTCCTGCCGTGTAGTTCTGGGCTGATCCCTCACCTTCCTCATGATCATTGATGCCCCACGAGGTGAGATCTTGCATGGTGCCCCAGACCGAGGGAGATTGACCGTCATCTTGAACTTCTTCCATTTTCTAATAATTGCGCCAACAGTTGTTGCCTTCTCACCAAGCTGCTTGCCTATTGTCCTGTAGCCCATCCCAGCCTTGTGCAGGTCTACAATTTTATCCCTGATGTCCTTACACAGCTTTTTGGTCTTGGCCATTGTGGAGAGGTTGGAGTCTGTTTGATTGAGTGTGTGGACAGGTGTCTTTTATACAGGTAACGAGTTCAAACAGGTGCAGTTAACACAGGCAATGAGTGGAGAACAGGAAGGCTTCTTAAAGAAAAACTAACAGGTCTGTGAGAGCCGGAATTCTTACTGGTTGGTAGGTGATCAAATACTTATGTCATGCAATATAATGCAAATTAATTATTTAAAAATCATATAATATGAATTTCTGGATTTTTGTTTTAGATTCCGTCTCTCACAGTTGAAGTGTACCTATGATAAAAATTACAGACCTCTACATGCTTTGTAAGTAGGAAAACCTGCAAAATCGGCAGTGTATCAAATACTTGTTCTCCCCACTGTATATTTTGATTGAGTATCAGCCATCACACCATGTAAAGCACGTGTCAAACTTTTCCACGGAGGGCAGAGTGTCTGCGGGTTTTCGCTCCTCCCTTGTCCTTGATTTATGTATTAAGTGATTAGTAAGGAACTCCCCTCACCTGGTTGTCTAGGTCTTAAATTATTAATGTCAAAATCCCCAATAAAAACACAACCATTGAATCATATCTTTCAGCACTCTTGACGTAGTTAAAATAATAAAAAAAATCTGAGTTTGTTTTACGGAGTTGCCAAATTGCATATTTAAGTGTAATACGTACACTACTGGTCAAAAGTTTTAGAACATCTACTCATTCAAGGGTTTTTCTTTATTTTTACTATTTTCTACATTGTAGAATAATAGCGAAGACATCAAAACTATAAAATAACACATGGAATCATGTAGTAACCAAAAAAGTGTTAAACAAATCAAAATATATTTTATTATTTGAGATTCTTCAAATAGCCACCCTTTGCCTTGATGACAGCTTTGCACACTCTTGGCATTCTCTCAAACAGCTTCACCTGGAATGCTTTTCCAACAGTCTTGAAGGAGTTCACACATATGCTGAGCACTTGTTGGCTGCTTTTCCTTCACTCTGCGGTCCATCACATCCCATCACTGGAGGTGTGTTGGGTCATTGTCCTGTTGAAAAACAAATGATAGTCCCACTAAGCCCAAACCAGATGGGATGGCGTATCGCTGCAGAATGCTATGGTAGCCATGCTGGTTAAGTGTGCCTTGAATTCTAAATAAATCATAGACAGTGTCACCAGCAAAGCACCCCCACACCATAACACCTCCTCCTCCATGCTTTACAGTGGGAAATACACATGTGGAGATCATCCGTTCACCAACACCGCATCTCACAAAGACACTGCGGTTGGAACCAAAAATCTCCAATTTGGACTCCAGACCAAAGGACAAATTTCCACCGGTCTAATGTCCATTGCTCGTGTTTCTTGGCCTAAGTAGTGGTTTCTTTGCAGCAATTCGACCATGAAGGCCTGATTCACACACTCCTCTGAACAGTTTCATATTCTATCTTAATCTATAAGGGAGATGGAGTTGACATGTTATTTTTGTGATCATCGGGATTTCAATATTATTTGTTTAAATCTATCAAAACTAGAGGACTTTCAGGGCCATGCGTTGTCTTGTTGCACTATATGTAATCAGGAGATGAAGAAGGGTTTGTTATGGTATAGCTGGCCTTGCTCATTTCTGATTATTTTACAATTTTATTCAAATCTTAGTTGACCAAAACCCCTTAAACATTTTTGAGGAATCACAGTTTTAAGAGAAATATTATTTAAAGTCTGAGAGAAACCACATGAGATCCTTTATCCTTTTTTTTTTTCTTCAACTATAAAAATAAAGTTTCCTAGCCGGACAAGGATTGTCCCGGCTTTCAAGAATCCCTGCATTGATATATAATTGTATTTATCATTTATTTCTGTGAATACATTTTCAGGAACAGAGAAGACTAGCCCAAATTAAAACCCGTTGATAGTGTTTGTTTGACCTATCTATTCCTCAACTGATGCATCTGTTATATTGATTATTTCTGGGATTTTTAAACAATTGTTTTATTATTATTTTATTTAACTAGGCAAGTCGGTTACGAACAAATTCTTATTTACAATGATGGCCTACACCGGCCAAACTCGATGCTGGGCCAATTGTGCACCACCGTATGCGACTCACAATCTCATCCGGTTGTGATACAGTCTGGATTTGAACCAGGTGTCTGCAGTGACGCCGCTAGTACTGAGATGCAGTGCCTTAGACCACTGCGCCACTTGGGAGCCCCAAATGGGATGCTTGCCATCATAAGATGTGCTCTTATTCCATGGCACTTCGCATGACTAAAATGTCATCTTAAGCCACAGACAGGGTTCAAAAGTTTGGTGGACCGGCCCTCTATGGGTCTCCATCAATAAATTCAGTATAAAATACATTCTTACTGGTATTCGGGCCTCCTATGCTAGCGTTATCACAGTCTGTTCAGTTGAAATGGAGGTTTTATAACACTAGCGACAGCTAGTATTCCTGGGGTCCGACACATAACAACAAAGACATTACAGACAAAATACTTTACAATTTGCATACATTTAAAACATTAACATAGACAATATACTTTTTTTTTACTACAACTAAAGACACAAATTTGCAACAACAAAAAAAATAACTAAAGAATAAGCATGTGTAGTGTGTGTGCATCTCTCAGTTACATGTAGGCTATATCAGTATATACACACAAAGGTTTGGATTGTAACAGAGGGTTAGGTACAGTATTGGGAAAGCAAGGGTGAATGTTGCAAATATTGGCTCAGAGTACACTGACCACTGCTCCTACAAGTGCATAGCGGAACATGTTGTCTGAAAGCATATTTGGCTTGGTGGTAGTTGCAACCAAGTAACATGCGTACCAGGGCCTGTTTAATTTCAGTTGGACCGGTTGGAATGTATAAAGACTGTTTTGAGGTTGAAATCTGTGTTGTTCATCCTGAAAGTGCCAAAGCAATTCTTTAAAAGTGGATAGAGAGAATTCCAAATGTGTTTATTCTCTGATAGCCTATTCAGTAGCATTGCACAACTAGCCTAGCAATGCTGATGTCGAAGAACTGTTGTATAGACTTAGGCCTAGATAGCACTAGATTTGTACTTTTACCTTTCTATATGGCACAAGTCATATAAAGAGTTTGAACTGCCATGTCAAAAAAACGACTTTTCACCAAGGTGTTGTCTGGGTGTAGGGACTGTGAAAAGAATGCTGTCCCCTCTTGGTCACTGTGATTTGCCATAAGTCTTAAAGGAGAAGTTAACTTTTTTACAACCAAATCTGTGTAAATGGCATGTTATATAGTGTCCAGATACTTTTTTCCCCCTGAACCTTATCCGCAATGTTATATTCCATTTTGTGCGACTAGTCGTGTCCCCTACGCAGCTGTGCAAGCCAGGTGTGTCTGTATACTATAAGGACACCCCTAGCCTGCACAGCTCTGTACAGGAAACCGCTTGAGTCACACAAAATGGAATATAGTATTGCAGATAAAGTTCGGAATGACACCATTTCATGTGTACAACATCTACAGACCTACATCACTATACTGAGCGTGTGTCCAATTCTAAAAGGATGATTACATATTTTTTTTTCTATCAAAGTAAACTTCCCCTTCAAGAATGTCAGCCTGACTTTTGTCCATGTTAGTTGGTCATCAATGTGGGTCATAGTCCAAAATTGCCACTCACAGTTTAGCTGACATCATGGCATTTACAAATTCCCCCAGAGCTGTCTAATCTAAATGAAAATCTAGAGTCCCCTTTTAATCCAATTAGTATGGTCCGTGGTTACCCCTGCAAATGGGGGGCAGTGGTACAAGCCCTTTGCTTTGGCCCTAGGCTTAGCCCTCCTGGTGAAAACAGAATGAAAGCCACTTGATCCCCATTCAACTTGCCAACTGAAAACGATAAACAAATTATTACTAGCTTATCTAGTGGTATTAGCTGTGAGAGAAGTGATCACAGATCAGGTGGCATCTGTAAACTCATGGCATGTGTGTGTGAAGCATGCATCCTTGACAGTAAATGATCCTAACACCATACCGGCTGTCAGGAAGGGGACATGTAAATTCATTGTGAGGGGGTTTCTTGATTGCGCTTCGGTGAGGAGAGGGCGGTCAGGGACAGCTAGGCTAGGCTGTACTGGCCAGTTACTGTTGGTTTGATGAGGTGTTGCTCTCCTTATTGCCCCAGTACTAAAGATGTAAGGAAGACATTGTACCAATTTCCCAGCAGGCTTCTATTATGTGCTCTTCTGTCACAATTGAGCTGTTCAAAGTTGTGAGAGTTAAAGAGGTCAGGGGAATCCTTCTGCCGGTATATTGTGTGGTCTAGTATTCATCATCCTGGCATGAGGTAGTAAATATTTATTTATAGCCTCAAAACAGCTCAGTATTTGTTAATGCTTTACAATAATAGTTAAGGAGATTTCCGTAGAAAAAAATACCCTCACCTTTTCTGTTCATTGTGGTCTGGGGCATCATGCAACCCAGAAATCCCAGTACATCAACTTGGCTGGGTGGTGGTTTGCGTTTTTCAAACACCTGAAACAGATTTTCCTGCAATCTAAAGCCATAATCATCATTATAATTCTATGTAAAAAATCTGTTAATTTTTCTGCATATCTTAGCATAGCTCTTGAGCTGTCTGTATCCTCCTGACTTACTGTTGTAGTTCTTCATCGGAAGCATGCTTTTTGTAAGTAGTTAACTGTCCTCTCCAAGTTTAGCTGGAATTTAGACTGAAAGGATTTGACAAATGTGACTGGTTGACTATATGACATTGGCCTACGTGTCGTCTTGCGCTGCGCAGAATATCAGACTATTGGAGAAGTGTTTAACATCACCAATAACTGATATACAGTACCAGTCAAAAGTTTGGACACACCTACTAATTCTAGAGTTTTTCTTTATTTTTACTATTTTCTACATTGTAGAATTATAGTGAAGACATCAAAACTAACCGTATATGGAATCATGTAGTAAACAAAAAAGTCTTAAACAAATCAAAATATATTTAAGATTCTTCAAAGTAGCCACCCTTTGCCTTGATGACAGCTTTGCACACGCTGGGCATTCTCTCAACCAGGTAGTCACCTGGAATGGATTTCAATTAACAGGTGTGCCTTCTTCAAAGTGAATTTGTGGTATGTCTTTCCTTCTTAATGCGTTTGAGCCATTTAGTTGTGTTGTGACAACTTAGGGGTGGTATACAGAAGATGGCCCTATTTGATAAAAGACCAAGTCCATATTATGGCAAGAACCGCTCAAATAAGCAAAGAGAAACAACAGGCCATCATTACTTAAATGTTGAAGGAAAAGTAGCCAACAAGTGCTCAGCATATGTGGAAATTCCTGACTGTTGGAAAAGCATTCCAGGTGAAGCTGGTTGAGAGAATGCAAAGCTGTCATCAAGGCAAAGGGTGGCTACTTTGAATTGATTTGTTTAACACTTTTTTTGGATACTACATGATTCCATATGGGTTATTTCATAGTTTTGATGTCTTCACTATTATTCTACAATGTAGACAATAGTCAAAATAAAGAAAAATCCTAAAAAGTGCAACGTGACTGCAAAAGAGACAGGTTGGAATGTCTGACTGAAATACGGGGCAAATCAACCTTTTGTAAATTAGTGCTGTTTGAATTTGTTGATAAAATGCAGTACATGATTGTTTGGTTGCGGGTCAAAGGGCCAATATGTGGGACTGTACCGCACAATCCAGGACACGTGGTCACTCTAATTCCATGCCTAGCTTCTCCATTACTATCCCACTAACAGTGACCCCAGAGGATGAGCCAAGTATCATCACTCAAAAAGATAAATCATTTTAAAATCTATAATGTGGATAAATATCCTTTCAGGAATAACCATGATTTATTTCACCACATACAATCCAGTACAGAGGAATTCAGTACCTTGTACACAGTAAATAAATCTTCATGTTCTTCAGTCTTGGATGTTCTCCCTGTCTCTAATCTCACCATAGAACCTTAGAGTGAGGCCCATGCCAGGCTTGTTCATCGTTCCCTCCCCTACACAGTACACACAGGCCTGACTGTGCGCGCCCTCCTACCCAAGTGAAACTCCATAGCCTGTGCCAGTGCCAAAGCTGGCAGCGTTGGAAACCTGGTCAGCCTATCACAGTGTTGGATGTTGGGGCGAGGGGAGCAATAAGCTAAGGCCCTGCCAGGTCACTGGCCTTCACATCTGTGTAATGGGCTTGGGTTCCCATCCTCTCTCTCTTTCTTACTCCCCTAAAGGAGTCGACTTCGTCTCATCTGTCCTGGGCTCTTTGTGTACCTTTGACCAAATCTTCAGGCTACCCAAGAGGAAAAATAGTCAGGAGAGTCCTGGTGAGACCAAGGTGAAGGGAAAACCGTCCAGCACTTCCCTCCATTCTATTGGTATAGTCACTTGATAATAAGATGGATGACCTCCGATCACAGATTTTCTATCAGCGGAACTCTCGCTGCAATATTCTGAAACATGGCTTTCGGACAAGATGTCGACAGCATTCCACATTGATGCTGGCCCATGTTGACTCCAATGCTTCCCCCAGTTGTGTCAAGTTAGCTGGATGTCGTTTGGGTGGTGGACCATTCAGCAGCGTTGCAGTTCTTTATACAAACCGCCTAGCACCTACTACCATACCCCGTTCAAAGGCACTTCAATATTTTGTCTTGCCCATTCACGCTCTGAATGGCACACATACACAATCCATGTCTCAAGGCTTAAAAATCCTTATTTAACCTGTCTCCTCCCCTTCATCTGCACTCCTTTTGAGCAGGTGTTTTGTATATTCAGGCCACAACAACAAGCTAACACTTAACGAACTGTACGAGGCTATGAACCATGCACCCGGAGGCTGCTTTTCTTGTTCTGCGTCACTTAGACATGTAATGCCCAACTTCTATCAACAAGTCTCCTTCCCCACTAGGGGTGATAAAGACCACTGTTACTTAACCCACAAGCAAGCATACAATGCCCCCCCCCCCCCCCTTCGGCAAATCAGATCATGACTCCATACTTCTGCATCCTGTTTACAAAACAAAATCTCAAACAGGAAGCACCTTAGAAACAATGTCCATCATAGCAGAGGCTATGCAGCAAGACTGATTTGCTAGTGCTGACTGGAATATGTTCTGGGACTCTACAGATGGCATCGACGAGCTAAACACATCCGTCACTGGCTTCATCAGGAAATGCATCAACGTCGTCGTCCCCACAGTGAAGGTTCATTGCTTCCCCAATCAAATGCCCTGGATTAACACAGAGGTGCACGCTAAACTAAAGGACAGAGATGTACCCTTTTAGCTAACCCTAACCTAACTCCTGAACTTAACACTAACCTTAACCCTTAGCCTAGCTAATGTTAGCTAATGTTGTCTAGCTTGACTTCCTAACATATCATACGTTTTGTAACGTTGTACTTTTAGCAAATACGTAACATGTAATAACATGTAATACAAATTGTAATCCGTAATGTATCATATGAAATGCATGATGGACATACACAAATTAATACATACCATACGAAACGTAACATATCATACTAAATGGAGTGTCTCGATTTACATACAGAATAATACGAAATGCTCTGAGACCAGATTGGGTGACAAAAACAATCCTCTTTATCTCCTAAAGTATTGCTCAAGTTGACTGCAAGTATTTACTTAAAAAGTAGCTACATACTGTACAGCCGTATGCAAAAGTTTGGGCACCCCTCTGAGGCTGCATAATAATTTACTCTGTCGTCACAGAAAATGATCACAGTGGCATGCCATTCATTTTCTAATAAAAGCTGAGTACTGGGGTATTGTCCAGACAAAGATTTTTAGTGTAGCAATATTAAGATGTATGAAATTAAATCAGATGTGAAAACTAGGCTATGCAAAAATTTGGGCACCCTTGTCATTCTGTTGATTTGAATACCTGTAACTACTTAGCACTGATTAATTGGAACACACAATTGGTTTGGTGAGCTCATTAAGCCTTGAACTTCATAGACAAGAGCATCCAATCATGAGAAAAGGTATTTAAGGTGGCCAATTGCAAGTTGCTGTTCTCTTTGACTCTCCTCTGAAGAGTGGCAACTTGGGGGCCTCAAAACAACTCTCAAATGACCTGAAAACAAAGATTGTTCAACATTATGGTTTAGGGGAAGGCTACAAAAAGCTATCGCAGAGATGTAAGCTGTCAGTGTCCACTGTGAGGAACATAGTGAGGAAATGGAAGACCACAGGCACAGTTCTTGTTAAGGCCAGAAGTGGCAGGCCAAGTAAAATATCGGAGAGGCGAAGGATGGTGAGAACGGTCAAAAACAGCCCACCTCCAAAGACCTACAACATAATCTTGCTGCAGATGGTGTCACTGTGCATCGTTCAACAATTCAACGCACTTTGCACAAGGAGAAGCTGTACGGGAGAGTGATGCGGAAGAAGCCTTTTCTGCACACACGCCACAAACGCACATTTGGACAAGCCAGCTTCATTTTGGAATAAGGTGCTGTGGACTGATGAAACAAAGATTGAGTTATTTGTTCATAACAAGGGGCGTTATGCATGGCGGCAAAAGAACACAGCATTCCAAGAAAAACACTTGCTACCCACAGTAAAATTTGGTGGGGGTTCCATCATGCTATGGGGCTGTGTGGCCAGTGCCGGTACTGGGAATCTTGTTAAAGTTGAGGGTCGCATGGATTCCACTCAATATCAGCAGATTCTTGGGAATAATGTTGAAGAATCAGTCACAAAGTTGAAGTTATGCCGGGGCTGGATATTTCAACAAGACAACGACCCAAAACACTGCTCAAAATCTACCCGGGCATTTATGCAGAGGAACAAGTACAATGTTCTGGAATGGCCATCCCAGTCCCCAGACCTGAATATCATTGAGAATCTGTGGGATGATTTGAAGCGGGCTGTCCATGCTCGGCAACCATCAAACCTAACTGAACTGGAGATGTTTTGTAAGGAGGAATGGTCCAAAATACATTCATCCAGAATCCAGACACTCATTAGAGGCTATAGGAAGCGTCTAGAGGCTGTTATTTTAGCAAAAGGAGGCTCTACTAAATATTGATGTGATTTTTCTGTTGGGGTGCCCAAATGTATGCACCTGTCTAATTTCGTTTTGATGCATATTGCACATTTTCTGTTAATCCAATTAATATTTTCACTACTGAAATATTACTGTGTCCATCAGTTATTTGATAGATCAAAATGAAATTGCTGATCCAAACACCCAATTATTTATAAATGGAAAACATGGAAAGGGGTGCCCAAACTTTTGTATACGACTGTATATTCACGTTTATAAGAAAACTTCAAATAAATAGTTTCAATGTTATTGACGGTATTGAAAAACCATCCCGTGTATATACGGTATACCGCCCAAGCCTAGACTGAACACCTCCCTCTGTAACTGGATCCTGGACATCCTGATGGGCCGACCCCAGGTGATAAGTCTGCAACAACACCTCCGCCACGCTGACCTTCAACACGGGCCCCGCAGTGCTTAGCCCCCTCCTGTAATCCCTGTTCACCCACGACTGTGTGGCCATGCACGACTCCAACTCCATCATCAAGTTTGCTGACTACATGACCGTGGTAGTCCACGATCAGCAAGACCAAGGAGCTGATCGTGGACTACAGGAAACAGCCCCATCCTAATCGATGGGCCACAGTGGAGAGGGTCAAGAGCTTGAAGTTCCTCGATGTCCACATCATTGAGGACTTAACATGGTCCTCTCACACCAGTACAGTCATGAAGACGGCACAGCAGTGCCTCTTCTCCTTCAAGAGGCTGAATTGATTCGGCATGGCCCCTCACTTCGTAAGGAACTTTTACAACTGCACCATCGAGAGCATCCTTACTGGTTGTATCACAGTCTGGTATGGCAACTGCACCGCCCTCAACCAGAAGCCCCTACAGAGGGTGTAGTGGATGGCCCAGAGCATCATTAGGGGTGAGCTTCCAGGTATCCTTGACGCACATGCACAACCAGGCGGTTTCCGAGAAAGGCCCGAAAAATGTCCAAAAACTCCAGCCACCCGAGACATGGACAGTTCTCCATGCATCAAGGCTCAGACCAAAAGACACCTAAACAGCTTTTATCCCCTGGCCATAAGACTATTAATGGCTAACAACTACTGCTCCCCTCACACCCACACTGCTGCTATAATGATTATTGATTAGATGTATTACTACCACTAGCTGATGTTAATTGATTAGTGACTGCCATTACTATTATTATCTGTCTATTTATCCTGCTACTGGTCACTATTACTTACTGCTATTGACATGTACAGTGCATTCGGAAAGTATTCGGACCCCCTTTTTTTAATTACATTTTTAAATGTATATTTTTATATGATATTGAATACGGCACTTTTGGGTAGGGCTTGCACTATAAGCATTTCACCGTACTTGTGCATGTGACAAATAAAACATGAACTTGAACTTAAAAGAATGCCAGACGGGGTTATTATAGGCCCAAAGCCATAAAAACCCTTTGGCGATCCTAATGTTAGAGTAGCTGTAAAATAAGTTTTGGTCAGCTCAAAGTTTTTGTTTTGATTAATGTGAATTTCAACCTGAATGATTGATTGAAATCTAGCTGCTAGAGTAAACAGGGGTTCATATATATATATATGACGCTGATATTGTTTTGCTATGGAATGAAAACAAAAACGGACAGGGAGACGAATGAGATGACGCTGATGATAATGTTTTGTCTCTGGACGTGAAATTGACAAAAACCTAACTCTGTTTTCAGGGATTAAACTGAAAATATTATTTCAGTATCACTCCTAGTGAGGTCTAACTGTGCACATGATAGTTGCTATGACTTCCCCCTGATGGTTTTAACTGGCAAGAGTGTGAAGGGTCTGACAAGCCAATGACCTGCTGCAATGCAGGCCCGTACTTGACCCGTCGCCAGCATAAAATCAATACGATAGACTCGAGGGGATAAAAAAAACAAAAAAACAAACATGAACAATGATTCTGACGCACATAAGATTGCATAGCGCTGTGCAAATGTCTGTCATTCTCTTACACATCAACACGGCACTCCGTCTGTACAGGTCGTCAGGTAAGCCTCACTGAAAGTGACTTTTTCTGATCATTTGTAAACTAGGATGGCGCAGCAGCCTGGGATCAAGATGCACGTTTTTAGGCTTAATCCCCCTCCTGTCCCTCCTGGCCACACACAGTGTTCCTCCTCAGGGTAATCTGCCAGCTGTCCTGTGCGATTCTGGAACGAGCTAGTTCTCCTAATCTGAGTTATAGCTGGGACACAGTGTTACTTTCCTCCAGTCGAAATCCCATGGACCTGCTGGGGGAACAGAAAACAAGGTGGAGTGGGGCGAGGCTTTTCCTCTCTTCCTCTACTCCGTTCCTCCCTCCATCTCCAAGGGTCTCCAGCTGAGGTTCTCCGAGCCAAACAGCAGAAGCTGTCTGAGAACGGACCACAAAGCAGTGAAGTGATTAAAGAAAATACAAGTACACAATGGTCTATGGTTCCATGTCTGCCTGTGGTGGAGGGAGGGATCTTATCAAGCATTGTTATAGAGGAAACGCTTTGCATCGCTCTATCAGTCTCTACTTCCATACCCGTTATCCTGAGCTCAGCCATACAAAAGGCACGCATTCCCAGCCTTGCTTTCAAAGTGGTGATTAACATTAACAACCTATGGCTCCAATGGACCCTTGGGTTTAATTCAATACTGAATGTGTCTGTTATTTTTACGGCTGCGACCAATGAAAACTATAGCCTTCTTTTTTTTTTTTAAACATACACGTGGACTGAAACTCCTCAAACATTTGATGATTAGTAAGCGGACACAGGTTAATGTTTGACAGAGCATTTGATCTCTGTCTCAAGTAAGCTTGACACTGTGTTTAGGTGAAGGCTGTTGGGAGATGACATGTAGGAGTAGGTAAACACACTGGCGGCAATCGCAGCAGCACACGGCCCACAGTAGCAGCATGAGCACCGATTTACTTTGCTTCCTGATCATGGTAGTCAGCCCATAGCCTGAGGGGCTGGAAAAAGGACACCAGCGAATGACCTTTAGTGACCGAGCACCTACGGTGATGCTTTGGAAACAGGTACAGCAGGAGACAACAATCGCTTGACCGTGTGCAGAGCAAAGCAGAACACTTGAGTCCCTCTGCTCAAATAATATCTAAAATCGTTCTAATACTTTTAGGGTTTGCTTTAGTTTTCCTGGAGTGCCAGATGGACAGGGTTCACACTTTTGTAACTATGCCATTGGTTCCATTTGCACCAGGCAAGCTCAATCGAGACCCAATAAAATATTTGAAATGATTTCAAATAGTATTTGAGCCCAGGTCTGTGGTTGTGTAGTGTACAGTGATGCCCAGGTGTGGACTGGAGTAGTGGACTGTGGCCCTCCATGGGGGCTGGAGGATTAACCAACCAAGCGCTCTAATTATTGGTGTAATTGCTAGGAGCTCTGGTAATGCCATGATTGGGGCTTTTCTCATTACTGCTTGACATCACAGAGAAGCTTGGCTGGCTTGGAGGTGGAGGTGGAGGTGTGGGTAGGGGGCAGTGCCAACTGAGCACCGGGCAGGAGAGAATGGAGCCGCTGGCAGCCTGAGCCGGGTGTTATAACATTTTTCAGTGTAACACCAAGGTGCTACACTGGATAATATTGTCCCTCCTCCAAATGGATACTGACTTCCTGTGAGCTAAAATGGGCTGATCAGTTTAGTTCTGTAATGACATCTCTCAGACCGTGGCCATCTGTGGGGACTGGGGATGACTTGTCTCTGGTCATTGTCAAATCCTAAGAGCCCACTGTTTCCTTGGCAACAGCGGCACAGATTTTGACTGCTTTAATACTATTGGTCAGTGGTCATTATAGTAATGAATCTGAGAGAAACTATAGATATTTTTTTATGGACTGAATCATTGAGGGTTTTTTTTTTCCCCCGATTCTGACAAGAGCCATATGTGTAATATCTTCCCATGACTTCTGTGTCTTAGAGCAGTAAATACTGTTTTGTGGGCTGAACGTAAATTGAGAGGGTTTAACAACCGCTGTAGTTGTTTCAGGATTGTGGCCATTACTCCCAAACTCCCCTTGGGGCACATTTAACATCAGGGCCTGGCCTGCTATGTTCAAAACATGCTCAACATATGGAGCCTTGTGTGTTAAACCCATTAACCCTACTCGAGCCTACTCTCCTCCTCCTCTGTTGGATACATCTCTGCTCCAGTCAGTTAGCCTCACAGCCTACTCTTTGTCTCTCAGTGACACCATAAGCTTTATGTTATACAGAGACTGTACAGGAACAATAGCTTAGTCGTTCTACAGTTACAGTACACAATCTTGGAGTCAGTCTTCCTTAGTCAGAGGTGACTGGATCTAAAATTAGTCCGACAGGCTGATCATAATGCGACGTGGCTGTGCTTGCTGGTGGGGTTGAGGCTGTGTTGCTCTGGCGCTGTGCTCCATTACTTCCCCCCTGATGGAGCCCCGAGTGGGGCCTTTCCTGAGATGTCTGGGCTGCAGCCATGGCTGTTCAGCTCCAGCTCCATGCAGCATAGGCCGGGCTGGGGATGTGTGAGCCCTGCGGGAGGGGTCTGGACCTAGGCCAGTTTGTCAACATCAAGCAGCTTAGCCTCCCCAGATCAAACCCAGGAGCAGGGACAGAGTCAGAGGCCATGGTCAGGACCAATGTGTCGGGTCGGGTCGGCTGCAGAGTTACTGGGGCAGCCAAGCCAAGCAGCTCCTCCATAAGGGCTAGCCTACTTCTCTCTTTCTAGCTGTTAGCCTGCACTGCTCTGAAACCCCTGCATAGTTCTGTAATATGATGAAAGATTTGGGTGTTATTTTTTATGTCGACAAAGCTGAAGTGTAATTGAGGTTGCGTTATGCAGTTGTGTGCTACGTCACAACCTACTTCTGGGGTATTGTAATCTTCCTAAGGAAGGTAAAATCAGCCCATGATGAATTTTGCCGTTGAATTCAATGTCCAGTCGTCCACAGAAGGTTGGTAACCGTAACTACAACCAATCTAGTTTCAAAACCCACTGCCCCACAACCTGAAGTTACAATGAAATGACACATCAACAGTATGTAAGTGAGCTAAGCTTTCCTCCCAGTGTAGGTAGTATAGCACAGTACACCTGTAATTGTTGTCAGTGTGTGTTGCGGACCTGTGTTCAAATACATGTGTATTTGAGTATCTGGTATTTAAAATACTTTTACGTATTTTCAAATATACAACCCAAAACAAGTACTTTTTATTTTAATAATTGAATGTTTAAAAAAACAAACCAAAAAAAGTCTACCAAACAACAATATTTTCTAATACTTATTTCAAATACTATTTTAAAATACCTGGGTTAAATGCATGGGAGTATATCTGAGTCTGTATATTTGAGTATTTTCAAATACTTTCCAAGTGTATTTCCACACTCCATTAAATTATTCAACCACTTGTCTTTTCAAATCAAAAGATATCTGAATACTTACTTTGAATGTATGTGAAAAATAATAGAGATATTTGACATCTAATTTGAACCCTGAGCCCGTATCCACAAAACGTCTTTAAAACCTGCACTCCAGATTTCTTGTATTTCTATACTTTTTCATACTGCCGCTCTATGTATCATGTACCGTGTATCTGTCTTTTGTGTACTTTCGTTGTGGCATTTTGCACCTGCCCTGTGTTTTTGTTGTAGCTGCTTGAGAATGAAATTTCCCCCCCGGGGGATCAATAAAGTATCTATCTATCTATCTATCTATCTATCTATCTATCTATCTATCTATCTATCTATCTATCTATCTATCTATCTATCTATCTATCTATCTATCTATCTATCTATCTATCTATCTATCTATCTATCTATCTATCTATCTATCTATCTATCTATCTATCTATCTATCTATCTATCTATCTATCTATCTATCTATCTATCTATCTATCTATCTATCTATCTATCTATCTATCTATCTATCTATCTATCTATCTATCTATCTATCTATCTATCTATCTATCTATCTATCTATCTATCTATCTATCTATCTATCTATCTATCTATCTATCTATCTATCTATCTATCTATCTATCTATCTATCTATCTATCTATCTATCTATCTATCTATCTATCTATCTATCTATCTATCTATCTATCTATCTATCTATCTATCTATCTATCTATCTATCTATCTATCTATCTATCTATCTATCTTAATTTCTGAACTTGTATGTATGGATTACTTGGGTTGTTACCAACATCTGGTGAAAATGTCATGTCAATAGCACATTTGGAAATATATTTACTGAGAAAAATGGTGACGTGTTCAATACTTATTTCACCCGCTGTATCTGTCAACTAAGTTTGACTCTTATGGGGCTTCATGCACAGCTTTCATTTTTACCCATAAGTTTAGGAGTAAAAGGCCTCTATCCTCAGCATTTACGACCTTGAGTCCTAGAGGTGTGGGAGAGTTCTCAACACCTGACACTAAACAGCCCAGGGCTGGAGAAGCCTGTCCTGTCCTGTACTGAAAAGAGAGCTCATGCCATGGCTACCTAGCTAGTATCTTATCCATGTTTCCATGTTGCTAGGCCATCCAGGCTGTTTCCTAGAATGTATTATGAGTGGCTTTCTGTTTGACGAATTAAGATAAATCATCTGTTTCAACATTGAAACGTGGTGATATTGGATTCTCTGCATTGCCATTAGTAGTTACTTTCCATTGACTTCAGTTAATAAGTAGCCTAACCCTCAGCTAATGGGATAAATGTGCGTTTTTGTGTGTATTTGCTCAATTCAGGTCCTAGCCACTATCTTCCATTAACTAGAACCCTGAGGCATCCTGTTCAGAAACTGTGTGTAGCTAGCGACTGTTAATGTTACTGCTTACTGCCAGGGAAGAGCCTAGAGGGTGGACAGGACAGACAGACTTCCTCACCATGTGAAAAGTCAGTGACTTGCGTAAGCAGAATAACCAGCAAAATCTATAAAAAAAAAAAGAAGTGCGGCTCAGAACTGCTACTCAGAAGAGTCATGAAATAAATTGCATCACATGTGGAAATGATTAGATGCTATAAATGTATTCGAGCAAGAGTGTCATTGACCTCAACTGAAAAGTCTATCAATGTGCCCTCCTTAGTTGCACAGTGAGGTCTTGGGAGATGCAGGCCCATGGTAACTGAGTGTGAGGGGATTGTTTCTTGACGTGGGGTAAGGTAGGTCTCGTCTGGTTTCTGCTGGGGTGACTGGGTTCACCATCCACAGTCTCTGAGCACAGCGGAGAGGGAGAGAGAGCGGTTAGGAAGTGAACAGAGGAGACTTAGACCAGCTCTGACCGGTCTGTCTGTCTGTCTGTCTGTCTGTCAGTGACTGTACAGTTGGGGCCTCCGGCGCTAGCAGGATGTCACCTGGAAAAGAGAGCATAATCCTGATATTACATTTTCAATTTGGAATTCTTCCCTTCGTCTGAAGTGTAAATGCTTTTAAATGGAGAAAGCCTACTGATGAAAACGGGACAGCAATTTCCTGTTGTCTTTTAAATGGAGAAAGCCCACAGATGAAAACGGGACAGCAATTTCCTGTTTTCTTTTGTCAAATTCTTCTTCGTTCGTGTTCAGTTTGGTCCTTGTATTACAGAATGTAGGTTAAAGTGGTAATGATGTCTCAGCAAATGTGAGAATACAGACTCTTAGAACAACCATAGAATGTCTAGGAATTTGGGACCTCAATACAGCCCTTTTGAATGTGGCATTAATCTGTTTTTGTTTTTCTCTGCACCCAGCCCAGGTCAGTATGTTTTACATTTAGTTAGTATGTTTACTTCCACAGTGAATATAAACAACTGGATGGGATTCCAGGATATTAAGCAATAGTTTTCAATTTTTTATGTCACATGCAGTGTGACAGTACAGTGACATGCCTTTCTTGCAAGCTCTGACCCCAACAATGCAGTAATCAATAACAATGTAATACTAAATATAGCAAGGTAGAACAAAAACACACGAGAAATACAAATAAGAACACGAGAAAGTAAGTAAGCATACTATACAGTATACATGGTCAGTTCCAGTACCATATGTACAATGTGCAGGGATACTGGGGCGATAGAGGTAGATCTGTATAGGGGTAAGGTGACTGGGCATCAGGATATATGACAAACCGAGTAGCAGCAGCGTATATGATGATTGTACATGAGTGGGTGTGTGTAGAGTCAGTATAAATATATGTGCATATTATGTGTGAGAAGATAATGGAGTGAGTGTGTGAGTGTGCCTAGAGACCGTGCAAAAATAAGACTAAAAATTAAAGGTCAACTGAGTCCGTGTAGCCATTTTGTTATCTATTTAGTTAGCTATTTAGCAGTCTTATGGCTTTGGGGTAGAAGCTGTTCAGGAGCCTGTTGGTGTCAGACTTGATGCACTGGTACCACTTGCCGTGTGGAAGCAGAGAGAACAGTCTATGGTTTGGGGTGTTGGAGTCTTAAACGATTTTCTGGGCCTTCCTGTCACACCGCCTGATATAGAGGACCTGGATGGCAAGGAGCTCAGCCCCAGTGATGTAGTAGTAGCCTAGGAAGCCAAGTAGCCAAACATAGGCTAGCTATTAATAAATGAGAAAACATGACCATGCTATGTAATGCAGCTTGAAGTGGAGAACGTTCTGACCTGCTTTTAGTATGTAAGTCTCCGCAATAAGCCCACTCAGGTTACCATCTGTGACTTCGCAAACTCTGGTTACTCTCTAAGCTGAAATTTCCTTAACAATCGTTAATTTTATGATTAAAGCAAAACATTTGGCAGAAGGTGTAGATTCAATAGCGTAGACAAATGCCTGGCCGTATAGTACATTGCTCTTCCCTATTATTTTTTGTTTTGTATTGGCCTTTTTGTTTATTTATTTTTTGCTCCAAGACGACAGCAAGCCAAAAAAGATTGTGCATGATTTATTGGTGCATTAAACCATGTTGCGCTCCGTAGTTTTAGAACTTTGTGGATAGTGCTAAAACAAGGATGTCATCTTTATGCACGTTCACCATTCACCTAGCACATCCTGCAAATATTGCTTTTATCACAAACGGAACAATTATTAACCTCACTACTGATTATTTGAATCAGTGAATGCGACAGAACCAATGTCATGGGCTTTTGTTTCCATCCCTAAGATTGGCTTTAGCACTAACTCTGTTTACTAGCCTGGGGCCTCTTTTATCCACCGTGAGTACATTTCTTACTAAATTCTATAGCACACAACATATACGTATGTTTTCATTGATAAATCAGAGCCTTATTAAATTTGTGCAGTCGTGAACAAGCACTACAACTCCGCCTGGAACACACCCTCATTCATCTTTTTTACCCCTATTTCGTGATGTCCCATTGGTAGTTACAGTCTTGTCCCATCGCTGCAACTCCCATATGGATTCGGCAGAGGCGAAGGTCGAGAGCCGTGCATCCTCCGAAACACAACCCCGCCAAGGCGCACTGCTTCTTGACACAATGCACGCACCAATGTGTCGGATGAAACACCGTACACCTGGCGACCATGTCAGCATGCGCTAGAGCAAGATGGGACAAGGACATCCCGGCCAGCCAACCTTCCCCTACCCCGGACGACGCTGGGCCAATTGTGCGTCGCCTCATGGGTCTCCCGGTAGCGGCCGGCTGCGACAGTCTGGTATCGAACCAGGATCTGTAGTAATGCCATTAGACCGATACGCCACTTGGTGGGAATAATTTAATAATTTTATTTAATGATTGCTATGCTATCTCCTTACCAACGGCAAATACATCTGTTTTTTTTTAGCTTACCATTATTATAGTTCCAGTGCATCAAACACCTCCGATATACCCCAAACGAACAATAAGCATATTTGCTTGCAAAACTGTTGAAAAGTTGCGCGCACACATGGTTTGAGATTTACATGGAGATACTGGTAAGTTCAACATTTTATAAATCTTCCCAGCTCTTATTGTCGTTGAGTTGGCAAGACTGCACAAACAGATCTGGGACACCTGCCTCAGCAGAGATCTCCTTAGCAGCTGTTTCCTCTTGACAATCTGTCCCTCTTTTATAACGGTAGACTGCCACATATGTTAGTAGTCACCCTCCATGCTTAGGACAATATCAGTTGATTTGACTTGAGTTTGAGTTTATTCATTGTTACAGGGACAGTGCACATTAATCAATGTTTCAGTAAAAGTGACGATTTGATTTTGATTTTCAACCGCAGACCTTGGGCAGATTATTAAAAACTATTACAATAACCATACAGACAAACAATGAGCAGTGAGCACATGTAGACTTGTTTTTGATAGCTCAGAAGGCTTTGTTGGGTGTACTATTCACGTTCACTGATGTGGGACCTAGTCTTATCTATGGTGTTATTATAGACACCAGTGATTTTGGTCATAAGCTTGATCTATTTTTACAATCTGGAATAATTGAATTAGCCTAGCAGGCAGCCTGGGAAGAGGAGGGATTCCTCGAAAGGAAGAGGAGTATACATTGAGGCACGACCCAGGCTCTTCCCCTGGGTGGAATGGAAAAGAGAACTCCAAGACCTTTAAACCTGGAATCCGTAATGGTGAAACAGCCACGTCCGTTTGCGATATTACAACAACAAACAGTTTTTATTACCCTCTGACAACATTGCACGTGTTATAGAAGAGCACAATATGTACTGGAATTTTGTTTACAAAGTCACGCGACACTCTTCAGCTCGGCAACAACAACAACGATAACAGCGGGGGTGGGGCGGACAGTGTATCTGTTTCACCACTACTGCTGATTCCATCTTTTAAGGCAGGGATTGACATTCAAGTCTAAAAAAAAAAAATGTTGGGGGTTGCCCTAAGATTATGATCACTTGCCATATTTTGCCTGCCTTTCACATAGGGGAGGAATCAGAAATATCGGCACGGGAAGTCTCTCAAAGCAGACTCAATTTGGCATAAATGCCATAAATTGTCTGTCTTCCCTTAAACAATGAGGAGGAACCAGAAAGATCCGTAACAAAATTACCAGCCCAATACTTCTTATCTCTATAATTTCTCTGATCAAAGGGCGCTGGCTGACTCTTGCACAATGGCCCTGTGGTGTGTTGGTGTGTGCATGCGTGCGTGCGTGTATATGCGTGTGGTTTTTCCTCTCCCGAATCTCATGTTTGCTTATTTCCTATGATCAGAATAAAGGCCGGAAACAATATTTCTTCAGCTCCATGCTGTGTTTATTTATTCCACGGTGGGTTCCTAGAGTGACGATTTGTTATGGCTTGCTGGGACCCAGATAGATCAGACAAGCAGAGCAGCTCCATGGGTCAATATGTCGGCCACGACCGGCCACACTGTTGTTCAAACCTCTATTAGACTAGCTTTTGTTAGTCCCTGTAGTAATTTACCTGCACAGTAAACAAGAGGAATAAACACATTCCCCACTTAGTTCAACGTCTATTTTTAATTTACATTTAGTTGAGTTGTCAATTAATGTAAATTCATCGTGAAATCAATTAAACAATTCACCATGTCATTGTATTTAGGTTAAAAGTAAGGTGAAAATAACTTTTTTTTGCAAATCCAATCAGTTTTCCAGGTTGATTAAATGACATCACATCTGTCTGTCGGTCGGTCGTCAAAGGTTTGTCTGTCTGTCTGTCTGTCTGTCTGTCTGTCTGTCTGTGAATTTGTTGTTGATATAAGATTCAAGTGTTTTCCTAATCAGTGCTTCCTCTTTCCTCCGTTTCTCTTCCTGCTCCTTTGTCCTACTACCAGTGCTCTTCACTACTGGACTGGGTGGTGCTGCATGCTTAGATCAAGCAAATTCTAGTTTATTGTATTCTCTAATATGTTGGTTAGGATTCAGATTAAGGTCACTCATCCTCTTCCTTTAGGACTCATGTGTAGATAAACATGGCCTATTCCATAGGATCCGTCAAAGGTTAGACCAGAGGATACGTTTGTGTTTGTTTTAGATAAATGCTTGGAGGACAAAAAAAGAGTCACACCTAAATTCTTAACCCAGAAACAAAGCATAATGCAGAAAACTATTGGATGTATGTGTACATAAGCCTATAGGCTAAACATGAACCTACAGTGCTGCTTAAAAGTGTGTGAACCCCTTGTGCAATTAGATTTTTTTCAGGTTTTGCCATGAAATCTTCATTTTAATCAGAACCAGTCTTTTTGATCTGACATAACAGGTTTATATTTACCAATACCACATGTTGGTGTAGAGGAAATCAATAAAAAAAAGGAATTGGTGCAGGCGCGAAAATAAGTGAACCTCAAGTTGCTTTGGTTAAATCAAGTAGGTAAGTAGAATCAGGTGGCTAAATAATTAGCTACCAAATGAACCGATCAAAGGAGAGATCGTTAGGAAAGAATTTTGGATTGGCCAAGTCAAAGTCCTGACCTAAATCCAATCGAGATGCTGTGGCAGGACCTGAAACAGGCAGTTCATGTAAGACACCTCTCAAATCTCACTCAATTGGCTGAGTTCTGTAAGGAGGAGTGGGCAAAAATCCCTCAAAACTGATGTCAGAGACTGAAGGTTACTGGCTATAGGAGAAGTTATCGCTGCTAATGGAGGTGCCACAAGCTATTGACTGAAGGGGTTCACATATTACTTTTGCACACATCAAATCTGAGTTTCTGTTAAATTAACCACTTTTGTTAAATAAACAATGAAAATATATATTGGAATATATATTGGAATGTCCTTATTACGAATTGGGGTTTAGATAAGGATTTTATGTTTAATATTATTTTATAGCAAAATAATGACTAGCCCTGTAGGGTTCACATACTTTGTTGACATGCATTGTTCATAGTAATTCATAAAACCTGATTTTAAATAGTTTGTTTAGCGTGGCAGCCGGAAGAGGGGTGCCTCACTACACCTCACACATGTCCAATGTAACAACAGAGTCTGTGTGAACACTTAAATATTGCTTTTGTTGTTCGTGTACTGTAATGTAATATGTAGCCTAACCCTCATATCTCTCTCTGTCCTGCAGCTTGGGTGGGCTCCCTCTCCATGGGGATGATCTTCTTCTGTTCCCCCATCGTCAGCGTCTTCACAGACCTGCTGGGCTGCAGGGTGACAGCCGTGGGCGGAGCCGCCGTGGGCCTGGTGGGACTGCTGGCCAGCTCCTTTGTCACGTTAGTACTTCCAAATGCTGTCGGGTGTTGGTGTGCCAGGGACTTTTTTAAGTCCTCCCTGTGTGTGTGTGTGTGTGTGTGTGTGTGTGTGTGTGTGTGTTTGTGTGATAAAGGACATACAGGAGTTCAGCCTGCTCTCAGGTCCTCTCTTTCTAGACTCACGGGATGGCACAATACCAAACTCTCAACCATTTAATCTACGTTAATCCACACACACACTACAACAATAATAATAGTTGGCTCAGTGTCAGTCAGTCAGTGTGGCCTGCCTTTTGAACAACACCTAGAAAAACCCCTCTGGATCTGCTCTCTGGGTGGTCTATTTGTCACAATCAAAATAACTCTAGCTTTTTTTAAACCCATTATCTGTCTACTAAAATAAGGGAACTTTACTACAGGTGACCAAAGTAGAAGTACTGTATTAATTAGGTAAAAATTAATACCCTTCCTAAATTCTTCTACCTTTTTCATTGTAGTGTATACCTATTTTTATTCCTAAATCTTTTTTCAGCAAACTCGATGGGATTATCTCACATTTCATCTGGAATAAAAAAAAAAAACAAGGATCCACAAGGTGTGCTGCAAAGGCCTAAGCCCTTAGGGGGCGTGGCCCTACCTAATTTCCAGTTCTATTATTGGGCTGCTAACTTCTCTGTAATTCAGTACTGGATTCGGGCAGATACCTCACATATTATCCCAGCATGGCTGAAGATAGTCTTCCTCATGTATGCCATCCTCACTGGCTGCTTTGGCACATTCCCCTATCCATTCTGCTACTTCAAGTTATACTAAAAACATTTGAGTGAAAACCACTCTCAACATCTGGAAACAGTTTAGGCGTCACTTTGGCTTGCAAACCTATTCATTAAGGGCCCCTCTACTCAGAAATCACATTTTCCATCCATCCCTAGGAGATGGAGCCTTCTCCATGTGGTTCAGCCTTGGCATCAAATCATTCAATGATTTGTATATTGAGGGCACGTTTGCATCATTCCAACAACTCTCAGCTAAATTCCATCTTCCGAATAGTTACTACTTTAGATATCTACAAGTGCGCAGCATTGTCCGTGACATGACCTCTCAATTCCCCACTCTTCCAGTGGGCCCTCACACTTTTGCATTTTTCACAACATCCCCAACAGTAAAAGGTATTATTTTGTACAGCTATGATCAAATTTACTCTCTTCAAAATCCTTCACTCACAGCTATTAAAACTTTATGGGAACAGGATTTAGGTGACAAGTTTACTGATGACACATGGGAAGATATTCTGTACCGGGTCCACTCCTCTTCTATTTGTGTCAAACATGGTTTGATCCAATGTAAAATCCTACACCGCACTCACTGGACTAAACTCAAGCTTTCGAAGATCGACCCTGTTTGCGACACGTGTCGGCAAGCTCCTGCTTCATTGATACATATATTTTGGTCCTGCTCTTCTCTACGTAACTATTGGTCTGCCATCTTTGATACCATATCTAAAATAAAGTGCCTTTTGCTCCTACTGCCATAACATCATTATTTGGTGTAATACCCAATACTATAACACAACCAAAATACGCATCTGACTTTGTAGCTTTTGATTTTTGTTGGCAAGAAGGTTGATTTTACTTCTGTGGAAGTCGCCCACTCCTCCCTATCATTTTGTTTGGATTAAAGATGTCTTACACTTTAGTAAATTGGAGAAGATAAAATATACCCTACGGGGTTCTTCTGACAAATTCTACTGAATGTGGCAACCTTTCTTTACATATGTAGAAACACTGCAATTTCCCTCTACTCTACAGTAAATCTACCTTTTTGTTAGTGATTTAATATTAGCCTGTCTCATTATTAAAAATGTTATATTCGTTTTGAAGACTAGCCATGTTTGTTGTTGTTCCTAATGTATGTTTTGTTATGAAAGTATTACTTAAGTATTTTATATTGCCGTATGGGCATATACATTCCTACCTCATTTAAAATGCATGTTCCCATGGTATATCGAATGTATAAAAACACGTGCAATGTACTTTATTTCAAGCATTGTTTACTGTAACTGTGAAAGAAAATACCAATAAAAAAAAGTTAAAGGCCATAAATGAATGCCACAGCTGTGTTTTTATCTAGGATCAGCCCCGTAGTGGAGTGAGAAGGGAGTAAACATTAGCGCTCTTGTCTTGATGACCGTAGCACTCTGAGAGACCTGTCATTAGTGCTAGTCTGGCCTGGATGCAGCTCCAGCTCCACCCCTGACCTCTCTCACTGATCTATTTATCCAGGATTAGTGTTGTGCTAACAGTAACCCTCCTAAAAACAAACACACAGGACTGACATTACTCAGTCAGCATGGTGAGTGTACACACACCCTGGGAGTGAGGCTGTAACTGATACCCTCAAGGTGTTGGAAGTTGAACCAGGCTAGCAAGTTCACAGCAGCTCAATCATCTTCACCCTGGTGTTTGGTTTGTTTTCCAGACTCTCAAGTGAGTCCGACTTGAACTTGTTTTGCTAGACTCTCTATTGAGTCAAGTTCATAGAGCTTTTCTGTGTGTGAAATTTAAGTAGGTGTAAACACAAACATGACCGTGGGGAACTCCCATCCTAACCTATCCTGTCTCTCTTCTACTCTCTGACCCCACAGGTCCCTGGGGCCCATGTACTTCACCTACGGCATCGTGTTCGCCACGGGCTGCTCCTTTGCCTACCAGCCCAGCCTTGTGATCCTGGGACACTACTTCAAGAAGCGCCTGGGCCTGGTCAACGGCATCGTAACGGCCGGCAGCTCTGCCTTCACCGTCACCCTGCCCTTCCTCCTGTCCGGCCTGCTGGAGAAGGTGGGCCTGCAGAACACCATGAGGGTCCTCAGCATCCTCATGTTCATCCTCATGCTGGCTGGGTTAACCTACACTCCCCTGCTGCCCAAGCCTGTCAGCAGCAAACAGCCAGGCAGCCGCTGCCCGCCCATGAGCAAGGTGTTCAACGTCAACATCTGGAAGTCTCTGGGCTACCGGATCTGGGCCTTCGGCATCCCGGCAGCCCTCTATGGATACTTTGTGCCTTATGTTCACCTGGTGAGTTGTTTGTTTTTCAGTGTTGATTTTGTTTACATTACTCATGTCTCTCTGTGTTAAAGGTGGTAGAAACACAGCATAGAAACGTGGCAGTGTGGAACGTGTTTTTTATTTTTGTGTCCACTGTCCATCATATTCTCTATCTCCCTCATTGTGTGTTTTGGACATTGGCTCTGGGTAACTCAGTTGGCAGTAATAGCCAGGGGTGAGGGTCAGTAGATCTAGAGCAGCAATCTCTACCTGTAGCTCGCTGCCCACCTATGAGTAGCTCGCCAAGCAATTAAGAAATTACATTCATTTTTTCATTTGTTCCATCGCAAACTGTAAAAAACATAATGCTCCCGGCGACTATCCAATCAAAGCCACATTGACATTATCCCACCCCTTTGGAAGTATGCTTGGGGTCATTGTCCATTTGGAAGACCCATTTGCGACCAAGCTTTAACTTCCTGACTGATGTCCTGAGATGTTGCTTCAATATATCCACATATTTTTCCTTCCTCATGATGCCATCTATTTTGTGAAGTGCACCAGTCCCTCCTGCAGCAAAAGCACCCCCACAACATGATGCTGCCACCCCCGTGCTTCACAGTTGGGATGGTGTTCTTTGGCTTGCAAGCCTCCCCCTTTTTCCTCCAAACATAACAATGGTCATTATGGCCAAACATTTCTATTTTTGTTTCATCAGACCAGAGGACATTTCTCCAAAAAGTACGATCTTAGTCCCCATGTGCAGTTGCAAAACGTAGTCTGTTTTTTTTAATGGCGGTAGGACTAGTTTTACTGTGGATATAGATACTTTTGTACCTGTTTCCTCCAACATCTTCACTTCAACTGTATGTTGTTGGGAAAGTTAGCAGCACTTTCATGGCTTCTTTTACTAAGGCTGGGTACTCCGCAGCAACAGTTGGCCAAAACTGGTAAGGGGCTTGTTCCTGAAACTTAATTTTCAGCGTGAAGATTAAGCAAAAAAAACATTTAAACATTTAAATAATTATTATTATTGCTGTGTACGGAGTTACGCAGGTGTAATGCTTAATTTACACATTCATTTATTTCAGTTAAGGGCAACATTAAAATCCCATTCTGTCTCCCCAGCATTGACAGGGGTACTTACTGTCCTACTGTTAGTAACTCCTACTGTACTATGTTTCTGTACATGCACCACTAAGTAATTATGACTATATGCATCTGTTCCGGTAGGCATTGCATAACTGCTGTGAATTATTTATTTTTTTCCCTGAAAATTTGCGGACCCCCTGGGCAGTCTCTAAGGAACCCCAGGGTTCCGCGGACCCCAGTTTGAGAACCTCTGATCTATCCCTATATACAGAGCACCACCATCTATCCCTATATACAGAGCACCACCATCTATCCCTATATACAGAGCACCACCATCTATCCCTATATACAGAGCACCACCATCTATCCCTATATACAGAGCACCACCATCTATCCCTATATACAGAGCACCACCATCTATCCCTATATACAGAGCACCACCTGTGAGGGCTTGGTTGTGGTAAGGCCCCTTACTCCCACCTAGGGGAGGTAAGAGGCACACAATCAAGTCCTCACACCCTAACTAGGGAGATTATGATCCCCAATCAGAGACAGCTGTCTAGCGTTGTCTCTGATTGGGGATAGTATTTAGGCTCCACACACTTCCACCTGTGTGTGGATCATTGCTTGTGCTATTGTATTTGTTGTAAGTACTCACGCCAAGGTGCCAATAGCTTTCTTGTTTTGTTTAGTTTTATTATTAGTATTATAATAAAACATGTTCGCACAGTCCTCTCGCTCTGCGCCTCGTTCCCTGCACACTCACCGTGACACCACCATCTATCCCTATATACAGAGCACCACCATCTATCCCTATATACAGAGCACCACCATCTATCCCTATATACAGAGCACCACCATCTATCCCTATATACAGAGCACCACCATCTATCCCTATATACAGAGCACCACCATCTATCCCTATATACAGAGCACCACCATCTATCCCTATATACAGAGCACCACCATCTATCCCTATATACAGAGCACCACCATCTATCCCTATATACAGAGCACCACCATCTATCCCTATATACAGGGCATTCGGAAAGTATTCAGACCCCTTGACTTTTTCCACATTTTGTTACTTTAGTCTTATTCTAAAATTGATTAAATAGTCCCCCCTCCCCCCTCCTCATCAATATACACACAATACCCCATAATGACAAAGCAAAAACAGGTTTTTAGACATTTTTGTAAATGTATAAACATTTTAACTGAAATATCACATTTACATAAGTATTCAGACCCTTTACTCAGTACTTTGTTGAAGCACCTTTGGCAGCGATTACAGCCTCCAGTCTTCTTGGCACACCTGTATTTGGGGAGTTTCTCCCATTCGTCTCTGCAGATCCTCTCAAGCTCTGTCAGGTTGGATGGGGAGTCGCACAGCTATTTTCAGGTCGCAAAGAGCTTTCAGGAACCCCTTCTCTCAAAGCCCCCTATAGTACTTCTGCACTGAAATCTCAAAAACCCCAAAACCCTGTTGCTGCAGCTACCAATTCAATCTTCTGGGATTTCCTTTCCATCTGTCCGGCACAATTAATGACCATAGCAATAAAGGCCAAGAAGCCAACCTTACTAAAGCCCAAATTGTCGGGGTCACTCTGTACTGGCCTACTACTCACAGGGATCCTCTCAGGCTCACTCACCCTTTGTCCACCATCCTTTTACTTTCATCACTGCCTCAGCATTTGACACTTTCTGCACTGCTCTCACCCTGGACACTTCAACCTGTCTCACTCGCACAGGACATTTCTGATCCCCAGCAACATAGCCACCCCCACAATTGAAACACTTTTTCTGATGTGATTTTAAGCAATGACATGGATTCAGAACATCAATTGTTGTTGTTTCTCTATTAATTATTGTAATATTGAGAGTAAAAAAAGGAAAAATTCCAAACCAGGAAAAATACAACCGAGAACTGAATTCTGCAAAATACTAAAGATAATTTTATTGAGGCCTGTCATGCCAAATACTGTTTATTAACCATTATTTACCAGGTATACAGACAGAAAACACATATCTTGCACACCCAGGACCCGGAGAAGAGTTGCAGGGTATAGGAGAAGGTAGCCTATCGTTTAGAGTGTTGGGCCAGTAACCAAAAGGTTGCTGGTTCAAATACCCCATCTGACAAGGTGAAAAAAAACCCTGTGTGTCCTTGAGCAAGGCACTTAACCCTCATTTGCTCCAGGGGCGCTGTATTACTATGTAGCTCTTGTGCTAGAAAAGGTTGGAGACCCTTGATCTAGAGCTTCAGAAACACACATTACCAAGTGTTATTGGTGTGAAAGGTCAGGAGAGGGGAAGCCTACACCTCAGCTGTGCAGTGCTTTGTGCCTGTGGCATAATATGTCTGTGTGTCAATGTTACTGTATGGCCTCAAGGACCTGTATCACTGTTTCCTTACTTCCTATGGCATGAGAGTTGTTTTTAAACATCTCTCCTGATCTTTGGCCTGTTGCTGCTCAGTTCAACTGAGTACTGTATCAGTCATGAAGCAACTCATTTTGTACATTGCATGTCAATATTTGAAATGCTGTTAAACTGCTATGATGTAGGCTTATCAGGCTTAGACGCACATCAGTTATTGTTTTTCTCTCAGCTTATGTTAAGAAATGTTTGTCTTCAAATGTTACAACGATATAAATACAAGCACTTCTTACACATCATATATAATAATATAATAGACTGTTAATCTGTGGTGCCATAACATTCCTAGATAACTGGTGAAGAAAGAGACTGAATACTGTTCAGTATTGTATTTTACCGTACACAGTATACCAAAGACTGAGCCTGTAGTCTCTTCCCACAGTCACTGCATGACATGAGTTGGGGAAGCAAAACTAAAGAGCTTCAGACTTGAACAGAAAATGGTTTTCATTTTCTAGTTGGCTGTCAGATTGGAATAGTATAGGATATTGTGTGCTGTATTTTTGTATATTTCTATCTTCAACATGCAGTTCCAGATACAGCCCTGCCATTAGTTGAAGAAAAGTAGTCACTTCCTGAAATCTGTATTAAAATATTTAGAAAAAGTAGTTGCTTTCTGAGATCTGTATTCAAATAGTTTGGAAAAGTAGTCATTTTTGGGGATCTGTATTCAAATAATTGTAGTCATCTCCAAAGTAACTATTTGTTTCCCTGTTAATGTTTTACTTTCCACAAAGCATAGTTAAAACTATAGTTATCCATAGTCTGAAGAGCATTCAACTCTGCAGAAGTTTGCCAAATGTGCTTGGATGCATACCAGTTACAGAACTTCACAGCAGTTATTCAATCCCCTACTACACATACAGTAGATTGTTTAGTTGTGTGGTCTGTGGAGAGTCAGTACATATGTCTGGGAGGTTTGGTGGAGTTACATAAACATAGGTCGTATTATTACAGTATTGCATACCATTTATAGGATGGAAAACATCTTCCGTGGAGGGCCGGAGAGGAGAGATCTGTCCTGGGGCTCAGTAGGTCCCTGTTTATTTGGAGGAGATAACTTTGTTATTGGAGGGAGGTCACTTTCTTCAGGGGGCAGCCCTCTGTGTTCTCCTAACACTTCTTTAGTGTCTGCTACCCAGGCTGGGCTACCGCTGGGCCCTGTCAGTGTCCGTCCCCATGCCCAGCCCAAGCTTCTATATCACCAGAACCACCAGGAAGACAGGGGAACTTGGGGTGAAAGGCTGGATTGTTTAACCTTTTCAGGAAGGGAGTGCTCATCTCACAGTGTGCAGGGACTAACAGAGCCGCTAAGCCCAGTGGGATATTTGAGCTATTCTGTTTTCCCTTTGCTCTGCTCTGGTCAAAGTGCTGAGTCCAGCCATTTAGTGCCACAGTTCTAGTGTTGTGTGTGTGTGTGTGTGTGTGTGTGTATGTGTGTGTGTGTGTGCGCCTATCCCCCCTTATCCGTAGCCAAGTCCCTCCCTATCAGCTGAAGACTGGGAGTCTAAAGTCCCACAGAAGCTTTCCCTCTCGCACTATTCCAGGTATTTCACATATTGGAGAATTAGATAACGTCTTTCACGTACGGCTGTGTTCCTAGAGGTCTGATTAAAGGGAAAGGCATTGCCAAGGACAAGTTGAACTGTATGTTTTGCAGGATGTGTGTGAAGTCTGGATGGTACTGGTGTGAAAAAACGGGGCAGGCTGCAGAAGCTCCAGTCAGTGCATGGATTGTAGTAAGGTAGCCTACCAGAGGCTAGCTTTCTCACAGTGCTTCCTAATTACATTCAATCATGAAACCTGTTTATCAAATTAGAAGGTTTATTCAGCATTTACGTTGTTAGAGTCTCTCTCACTGGTGAGTTTTTATCTGCCACCACTTTGACAACAACAAACTAATTTACTGTAGGTTGTTTTTAATGAAGTCACCAGCTGCTGTGTGCTGGAGGGAGGGTGTTTGGCCTTGAAAGGTTTACAATAAAGCTTTGGAGAAGGCGGCAGATAGCATAATGGTTAAGTGCATTGGGCCAGTAACACTGACTAGGTGAAAAAATCTGTCGGCGTGCCCTTGAGCAAAGCACTTAAACCTAATTGCTCCTGTAAGTCGCTCTGGATAAGAGTGTCTGTTAAATTACTAAAACGTAAAAAGTAAAATAGTGGCTGGCCTGCAGATGGAATTAGTTTATGTGTATGTGTCTCGGGGTGTGTGTGTGTGTTCGAATGAAAGAGTGCATGTGTGTCGTCGAGGAGGATGGTTGTGTTGGTTTGTCTGTGCGATGTGTGTGCGAGAGTAATCGACGTGCGTCAGTGTGACGCTGTTGTGTTTGTGTGCCTTGGTTGTGTATTGGAGATGGTCAGTGTGGCTGTTTATTTAGGGAGGATGGGATGTTCCATGTTCCTGACAGGGACACCTGGCGGGTGGTAAGTCGGTAAGCATTAGGTCACGTGGTTAGGCCTCATACCAGAATACGTGATCCCATATTTTTACCAGGGTCCCATAGGCTCTAGTGAAAGTAGTGAACTATATAGGGAATAGGGTGGCATTTGGAACACATCAGAGTCAACATCCCCGAAGGTTATGTGGTTGATAGGGAGGGATGATGCCCACTGGCCAGTAAATAAAGGGCAAGTGAGGCTGAGAGCAGGTTCCCTAGCTGTGTGTGTGAGAGTGAGTTTTATTATTTTATTTAACTAGGCAAGTCAGTTAAGAACAAATTCTTATTTACAATGACAGCCTACTGGGGAACAGTGGGTTAACTGCCTTGTTCAGGGGCAGAACAACACATTTTTGTTTTACCTTGTCAGCTCAGGGATTTGAACCATCAACCTTTCAGTTACTGGCCCACTAGGCTACCTGCTGCCCCAGTTGACAGTGCATGTCAGAGATGCAGGTATCGCTTGGGCTTTGTCGAGCACCATTCATAGTGGTGGAGTGGGGTGGGTTGGGTTGGGTTGGGTTGGGTTGGGTTGGGGTGGGGTGGGGGGGTGAGCGAAGAGGAAGTTGGGAGAAGAGGAATATTGGGACAGGAACATAAATGTTGATTTCTGAGGAAGAATGAGGGAAAAAGAGGTTGAAGAGAATGAGGAAAGGTTGTATTTGAATTTGAGGAAGATGGAAGATAAAAATGGAGAGTGGTGTCAAGTGCAAACAGAGTGAGCTGTGCACCAGACCCAGTTCTGGAGGTGAAATGGAAGTGAATGAGGGCGAGTTAAGTAAGGTGGAAGGTTTGGTGAAGAGCTCTTTTTTGGAGAAGGTGGATCCTTGCCTTTTGGCAGATCCATTTGTGGTTTCAGGGTGGGTGGGAAAGGAGTTTGGTGCAGTTGAATCAGTGAAGGTAACCTGTAGTGGACTTGTGATATTTGTTTGTCAGAGGGAGTGGGTGTTTGCCTACCGAGTGGTGCAGCGGTCTAAGGCACTACATCGTAGTGTTGTGGTGTCACTATAGACCCGGGTTCGATCCTGGGCTGTGTCTTGCTTTGATCTTAGGAACAGGGCACCATTGAAAGGAGTGATTTCTGGGGTAGCATTAGGTGTGGAGGCCACTCGGTAGGCCACAGAGTAATAGGTTTTAATGAATATAGGGTTAGTTGGTAGGGTAATATTTTTTATTTTATTTTCCCCTTTACCATTTTGTATCACAAAGTGTAATGGATCTATACTATAGTTCATTTGGGGGCAGTAATGCAACATATTGGATGCCAACTGCCGTTAAACCTCACAGAAGAAGAAATGCATGTCAGAGCAGAAAGTCCAAGGAACTGACCGTAGATCTCTGAGAATTGTGATGAGGCATATACAGTGGGGAGAACAAGTATTTGATACACTGTCGATTTTGCAGGTTTTCCTACTTACAAAGCATGTAGAGGTCTGTAATTTTTATCATAGGTACACTTCAACTGTGAGAGACGGAATCTAAAAACAAATCCAGAAAATCACTTTGTATGATTTTTAAATAATTAATTTGCATTTTATTGCATGACATAAGTATTTGATCACCTACCAACCAGTAAGAATTCCGGCTCTCACAGATCTTTAAGAAGCCCTCCTGTATTAACTGCACCTGTTTGAACTCATTACCTGTATAAAAGACACCTGTCCACACACTCAATCAAACAGACTCCAACCTCTCCACAATGGCCAAGACCAGAGAGCTGTGTAAGGACATCAGGGATAAAATTGTAGACCTGCACAAGGCTGGGATGGGCTACAGGACAATAGGCAAGCAGCTTGGTGAGAAGGCAACAACTGTTGGCGCAATTTTTAGAAAATGGAAGAAGTTCAAGATGATGGTCAATCTCCCTCGGTCTGGGGCACCATGCAAGATCTCAACTCGTGGGGCATCAATGATCATGAGGAAGGTGAGGGATCAGCCCAGAACTACACGGCAGGACCTGGTCAATGACCTGAAGAGAGCTGGGACCACAGTCTCAAAGAAAACCATTAGTAACACACTACGCCGTCATGGATTAAAATCCAGCAGCGCACGCAAGGTCCCCCTGCTTAAGCCAGCGCATGTCCAGGCCCGTCTGAAGTTTGCCAATGACCATCTGGATGATCCAGAGGAGGAATGGGAGAAGGTCATGTGGTCTGATGAGACAAAAATAGAGCTTTTTGGTCTGAACTCCACTCGCCGTGTTTGGAGGAAGAAGAAGGATGAGTACAACCCCAAGAACACCATCCCAACCGTGAAGCATGGAGGTGGAAACATCATTCTTTGGGGATGCTTTTCTGCAAAGGGGACAGGACGACTGCACTGTATTGAGGGGAGGATGGATGGGGCCATGTATCGCGAGATCTTGGCCAACAACCTCCTTCCCTCAGTAAGAGCATTGAAGATGGGTCGTGGCTGGGTCTTCCAGCATGACAACGACCCGAAACACACAGCCAGGGCAACTTAGGAGTGGCTCCGTAAGAAGCATCTCAAGGTCCTAGAAAATCTTTGGAGGGAGCTGAAAGTCCGTATTTCCCAGCGACAGCCCCGACACCTGAAGGATCTGTATGGAGGAGTGGGCCAAAATCCCTGCTGCAGTGTGTGCAAACCTGGTCAAGGACTACAGGAAACGTATGATCTCTGTAATTGCAAACAAAGGTTTCTGTACCAAATATTAAATTCTGCTTTTCTGATGTATCAAATACTTATGTCATGCAATAAAATGCAAATTAATTACTTAAAAATCATACAATGTGATTTTCTGGATTTTTGTTTTAGATTCCGTCACTCACAGTTGAAGAGTACCTATGATAAAAATTACAGACTTCTACATGCTTTGTAAGTGGGAAAACCTGCAAAATCGGCAGTGTATCAAATACTTGTTCTCCCCACTGTATCTGGGGAAGGGTATAAAACAGTTTCTAGAGTGTTGAAGTTTCCAAGAGCACAGTGGTCTCCATCATTGGGAAATTAAAACTACCCAGACTCGAGCTGGCCGCCCCATCCGACCAAACTTGGCAACCGGGCAAAAAGGACCTTGGTCAGGGAGGTTAGCAAGAACCCAATGACCACTCTGACCGAAATACAGAGTTCCTTGGCTGAGATGGAAGACTCAAAGCTGTAATTGCTGCCAAAGGTGTTTATTCAAAGCATTGACTCTGGTGTGAATACTTAGTGCCTTCAAAAAATATTCATACTCCATATTCCACATTTTGTTGTTAGTGTGAATTTAAAATGGATTAAATATATTTTTTTATCACTTTACATCATCAAACTAAATGTTAATATCGTTCAAACCATCAAACAGTACAGACTAACCACTAACTTCTCATTTCCCCCGGAAGATGTTTTTATGATTCTAGAGAGACTGTCTGCGTCTGAAATAGCACCCTATTAACTATATAGTACACTACTACTGACCAGGCCAACAGAGTACATAATACACCATAATAACAAAGTGAAAACATGTTTTTAGAAATGTTTGCACATTTATTGAAAATGAAATAGACCCCTGAGTCAATACATGTTAGAATCGCCTTAGGAAGTGATTACAGCTGTTAGTCTTTCTGGGTAGGTCTGTAAGAGCTTTGCACACCTGGATTGTACAATATTCTTTTAAAAATTCTTCAAGCTCTGTCAAGTTAGTTGTTGATTACTGCTAGACAACCATTTCCAAGTCTTGCCATAGATTTAAGCCAATTTATGCCAAAACTGTAACTAGGCCACTCAGGAACATTCAATGTTGTCTTGGTAAGCAACTCCAGTGTACAGTTGAAGTTTACATACACCTTAGCCAAATGCATTTAAACTCAGTTTTTCACAATTCCTGACATTTAATCCAGGCAAAAATTCCCTGTTTTAGGTCAGTTAGGATCCCCACTTTATTTTAAGAATGTGAAATGTCAGAATTATTTATTTCAGCTTTTATTTCTTTAATCACATTCCCAGTGGGTCAGAAGATTACATAGACTCAATTAGTATTTGGTAGCATTGCCTTTAAATTGGTTAACTTTTGTGTAGCCTTCCACCAGCTTCCCACAATAAGTTGGGTGAATTCTGGCCCTTTCCTCCTGACAGAACTGGTGTAACTGAGTCAGGTTTGTAGGCCTCCTTGCTCGCACACGCTTTTTCAGTTCTGCCCACAAATGTTCTATAGGTTTGAGGTCAGGGCTTTGTGATGGCCACTCCAATACCTTGACTTTGTTGTCCTTAAGCCATTTTTCCACAACTTTGGAAGTATGCTTGGGGCCATTGTCCATTTGGAAGACCCATTTGCTACCAAGCTTTAACTTCCTGACTGATGTCTTGAGATGTTGCCTCAATATATCCACATAAATGTCCTTCCTCATGATGCCATCTATTTTGTGAAGTGCACCAGTCCCTCCTGCAGCAAAGCACCCCCACAACATGATGCTGCCACCCCTGTGCTTCATGGGTGTTGGTGATGGTGTTCATCACAAAGCCCTGACCTCAATCCTGTAGAAACTTTGAACTGAAAAAGAGTGTGTGAGCATGGAGGCCTACAAACCTGACTCAGTTACACCAGTTCTGTCAGGAGGAATGGGCCAGAATTCACCCAACTAATTGTGGAAGGCTACCTGAAATGTTTGACCCAAGTTAAACAATTTAAAGGCAATGCTACCAAATACTAATTGAGTGTGTAAACTTCTGACCCACTGGGAATGTGATGAAAGTAAAAAAATAAATAATTATCTCTCCTATTATTCTGACATTTCACATTCTTATAATAAAGTGGTGATCCTAACTGACCTTAGACAGGGAATTCTTACTAGGATTAAATGTCAGGAATTGTGAAACTGAGTTTAAATGTATTTGGCTAAGGTGTATGTAAACTTCCAACTTCAACTGTAAGTGTATGTAGACTTCCGACTTCAACTGTCAATGTAGATCCTCCTTACAGCACATTGTCCACATTGAACAAAATGTTCTAATACATTGTGTTCTATGTTCCATATATGCTTCCCATTGTATCTTACCATCCCTCTAATGACGTCTAGAAACAAATCAATTATAAGCATCTACTAGCCTTCTGTGTCGTTTTCCACTAGATGTGTCATTTGATTAGGCCCTAAGTGTATGTGGCAGCTGTGTTCTGATGTGACTGAGTACTGATGATGGTTGTGTCCTTTGTGTCTGTCCCATAGATGAAGCACGTTGAGGAGCGCTTCGGAGAAGACGCCAACAAGGAGGTTCTGCTCATGTGCATCGGCGTCACGTCTGGCGTGGGCCGCCTCGTCTTCGGCCAGGTGGCAGACTATGTAAAGGGAGTCAACAAAGTCTACCTGCAGGTAAAGTCTACTAAACCTCGAGATCTTGCACAGGTCATGTCTATGTCTCAAAAGACACCCTACACCCCATATAGTGCACTACTTTTGGCCCGATGACACCCTACTCCCCATAAAATCTACTATGTGTTGAGTTTAGGGTGTCATGGTGTCATTTGAGATGTAGCCTGAACCCCATGTCATAACCTTTACTCCGATTAATGCAAAGACGCAATGCAGCAGTGTGCATCACATTCATGTCATCTCTCTGGCATCCCCTCCTGTCTCCTCCCGCCCAGGTGTCTTCGTTCATCGTCATCGGCGTGATGTCCATGATGATCCCTCTGTGTCATGTGTTCGGAGGGCTGATCGCTGTGTGTTTACTCATGGGCCTGTTTGACGGCTGTTTCATCTGCATCATGGCCCCCATTGCCTTCGAGCTGGTGGGCTCCCAGAACGTGTCCCAGGCCATCGGCTTTCTGCTGGGCATGATGTCTGTGCCCATGACCGTGGGGCCTCCTATTGCAGGTACCGTTAAGCAGGCAAGCCAGTGGCTGCATCTGAAATGCCACCCAATTCCCTATATAGTGCACTGCTACTCTATTGGCCTGGTCAGTAGTAGTGTACTATATAGTTAATAGGGTGCTATTTCAGACGCAGACAGTCTCTCTAGAATCATAAAAACATCTTCCGGGGGAAATGGGAAGTTAGTGGTTAGTCTGTACTGTTTGATGGTTTGAACGATATTAACATTTAGTTTGATGATGTTAAAGTGTTTCTCCCTGGTGTATGATTTTGAGCTTAGTTGTTTCTCTATAAACCTCTGGTTCCACCTGGTGTTTATCTGTGGAACTGTGAAAGTGAAATGCTCCACACTACCAAACATAAAGAAATGTATTCACAACATGGCAACTTCGCACCTTCTACAATTACAACTTGATATGAGTAGATACTTTATCTTGTGAATATGAAACTTGTGTAAAAAATTATATACCTTGTGGAAGATGCATACATTTCACCACTGGAATGTTGAGTGCACAAACGTCCATTCATGTTAATTTCTTTCTAATTTAGATATCATTCATATTCACATGAGTCATGTGCAACCTGTTTGCACTGTATTAAAGAAAAGGCATCAGTTTTCCCGCCAAAATAGACTAGCATTCCAGGAAGAGAAGGTAAACAAAGTAGTAGAAGCAGGAAGTCATCCAAATTAGTGCTGTTGAGCGAGGGAAACCACAATCCACAAGTAGGGGTAGACGGAGGGGCCACCTAAATTAGCCCTGACCCCCAATCCACTCAGTCTTCACTGGCCAGTAATAATCAGCTCTGTTTGTATTAAAAGAGTGGGTTTGCACTAAAACACTACCCACTGGGCAAAAAGATTGTTTGATCAAGTCATTTCAACCCCCCAAAAAATGTATGTTGAATCCATGTGGAAAACTTGGTTTGGATTTGCAAAAAGTCATCAACATAAGGGTATTTCGTCTTTTTGTTTTCACCCAAATTGTTACCTAAATCCAATGACATGGTGATTTATTTATTTATTTTTCACGGTGAATTCACGTTAGTTGACAACTCAACCAAATGTAAATCAAAACTAGACGTTGAACTGACGTCTGTGCCCAGTGGGTACTTAGTATCACTCCGTCCCAGCTCAGATAAGGCTACCACTGTGGTTTGAAGTTATGGGGTTATGCACTCAAGACTGGGGGCATACTATTGCTGACCTGTGGGATTCAGGGGTGCTGCTGAACTTTGTTCCTTGTCTTTAGGAGTTATTAGGACACTAAATTATTAATGATCTACGAGTCCTAGATATTTCTATTTCTCTCTCTCTCTCTCTCTCTCTAGGGTTCCTGAGGGACAGGCTGGGGAGTTACGACGTGGCCTTCTATTTGGCTGGTATCCCTCCCATCATCGGTGGGGCCGTGCTGTGTCTGATCCCCTGGGTGGAGGCTAGGCGTATCAGGAGAGAGCAGGAGGAGGAGGCAGCCAAGGATGGCACCCAGGAGCAGATGCTGTAGTTCAAGAGGAACAGTGGGGGTCAGGGAGATTCACTAGCAGTGAAGAACGCAACCCCCCGAGTCTGTCATCTAAGTCTCCCAAAACACACTCAAAACGAAGCGATACACCCAGACATATGTACAGACAGTTCATATTCACTCGCAGGAACTTGGAACTTCTGATTATCATCTTTTTATGATACAAATATAGATGAAATATGTATTGACCTGTGTGTATAAACAACCTTTTAATGGCTGCTTTTGCAGGAGAATGTGGGGGAAATGCTGAAGTAATAATACATATCAGTTATACTCATAGATACTCAACATACACAATTGAACATGAATGGGATATTGAATAGCTATGCATTGGATTGTTGTTTTCCAAACCTGCAGCTGTTGAATTAACTTGAAATGGAATATTAGGAAATCTCACATTTTATATTTCTTACAAGGGAACGCACGCTTTACTTGGGTGCTTTTTGAAGGCTGCAAAAACGTATTTACATAAGAATAGCAGTGGCCAGTCTTGCTAGCAAATTCCCTCATTTTCAATGTGCATTTTTTAAGGGCATTGAAGATCACTCATCATTGCCTAGAAACATTCAATGCAAGCTTGAATATAGTTTTTAGGCTTTGCAGAATTTTGAAAAGGAAAAACAAACTATATTTATTGTTTGTTCCCCCTAAACGCTAGGGACAAAATATACCATATATTGTCAAAGAAACTGTAATATCATTTTTTTCTCAAATTACCCCAATCATCCCATAAGTAGTAAAGTGGTTTGGGATACAGGTGTTGCTTGTCTTGACAACAGTATAACAAAGAATCTACTGCAGAGTAGAATTTAACCGGGGGGAAAAACTGCTTTTAAAAGTCAACCCTTTTCTGTTTATAGCACAGAGTGATCTGTGGGGGTTTGATACTCTCTTAAAACATGCCGTGAATGTGTAGGGAATTTGTAGGTAATATGAGGTATGACCTGAGCATACAATATCACTTCAAAGAAGTGCTTTATGAGATAATAGGTTGTTTGTTTCTATTGGTTGTAAGGCTTACTATTGTCTTAGTTTGAAAGGCCACTTTGAAGGTGCTTGGGCACCTCAAGGGAGCAGCTTGAAGCACAATTACAGCGTCCCGCCCGTAAAATATGAAATGCAATCTCAAGGCTGCAGTACTCTGGACCTGAAATAGGCCTGACTTTACCTGAGGCTGTATTCAGTCGCTATTATCTCTGATACAGTATAACTTGAATGCGCCGTACACAGTGCCTGATAATCCTTTTTAGTGTTTTTGAATCAGAACCACCATTGTCATTTTTGTATACACAGTTTATAGCCAGCACAGAACAGGATCCTCAAACTGAACGTCTGCTTGTCTGACTATTGCAACGTGAGTAAAGGATGAACGCCAATGTTGATTTATAATTCAACAGGGATGAATGAATTAATATTATGAATTGATTTTTATAGTTGAAGTTGGCAGTATTTTGTCCAGCACATATAGGCTAGTAAACCAATGTTATACTTTCATATATTCTAATTGTAGTAGGCTCACTCTGTCCACCATTTTTCAAATGTAATTTGAGATGTAGTCATTGACAAATGAGACCATTAGTCAAGTTGAGTCAAGTTTACCATTGACTATGTGCTCAGTATATTAGCTTTTTGTTAGATAAAATATATTTGTTTAATGATAATTTTTTTCATATTTGTATTTATTTTTTTCTAGAATTTGTTTAGCGGCTGATGTCATGCCATAATTAATTGGCGTTGGCCTTTCTCATATTATTTGATGTGTTGAAGACCAAAACAACCTTTTGTATTGATTATTTTGGGCGTGCCCTTGAAATTTATAGAAAATGACTGATTATTTATGGTCAATTCTATTGGCCAAAGCACCACCCTCCTGAATTTCAACAATCATTGATAATTATAAAGATTGCTCTTGGAGAACTTGAAGACCCACAACTTTTACAGTGAAGGATTTTGACTCGACAATCCCTTGACCACTAAGCACGCAGAAAAGTCATAACTTATCAAAATCCAAACTATCCAGCTTTGTAGGTCATTGGTTTTGCCAAGGCAAGACTTGTGACACAATCTACCTCAGATGTCATGCAAATTTCTAGTATTATGTCCTAACAGTATTTGCGGGACAGAAAGAGGCTTTAGGTTCAAACCGTTACGAAACATGACCATCACGTGTTTGGGCAATATTTCCCCTCCAATGTATGTCCTTATACAGTAGATATCCAAACATTAGGAGAGGGACTCTGTAAAAGAGTCTAAGCTTCCTGTTTGCTCTGAACGAGATTGCTGCCTATCTGTACCACAGAACATTGTTTGTGTCTGAGAAGTAAAGAACTTCAATGGAATTTTGTGAACAGGGAAATGCAAATAAATCACCAATTCTGAGAAGAAAAGTTGACATCTTGAACTTAAATCTTGCTTTGGGAATTATCTATTTTTTTCAATGTTTGAAATTCCAGTTTATATATTTTCTGCTATCAATGTGAGAATTAGATAATACCCATGGCACAAGGAATGTTTTGGATACATTTTCTTTTTCTAACCAGAGCATACATTTCTATTAGGGAAACATCCAATTATATCTCATTTGTTCGATCAAGTCTTCTTTTTTATGTTAAGTACATTTTAGTTCTAATTGGGTTGTATTTTGTTATATATTTTTTTTTACATCGTAGACATACGCAGTTGCACAATTCACCAATGAAAGCCTCAGGTAATTTCTCAAGTAATAGAAATTCCTGAACTTGTACCCCGGAGGTTTACTGCGATACCTCTTTGCCATACACACCTTAGTAATTGTTTTAGTATCATTTATTAATTACATTATCTCGTACTGAATTAATTCCTTGCCATCCAAAGAAGTTTGTCACTTTTGGGGAATTTCCCAGCATTTAGATCATATGAAAAGAATGTAAAAATTAGTCTATGCATCTACTATTTTTGTTTAGTGGCTAAAGACAAAATTCAACAGCATATTGTTTGAAATTATCCAATTAACATGTTTCTACTTACATATGTATGTTATATATAGATTTTATTCACTCTTTTGCTGTTCACAGGTGTAATTCAGTGTATCTATGCCTAATGCAACTAGAATTCTACCACACTGTAATGTCACAAAAAATATCAACTTTGCGGCTTTCACTTTCACCCCATGTTTTGTGCATTGTTCTTCTCTCATTTCATTGTTCACACAGATACAGTACATATGTTTTTCTTTAAAATACACATTTTATATTGCTGATAATTTTAGTCCCTCTTAGCTTTATGTAGTAATTTCAGCATGTTATTGCTTTTCAAAATGGCTTCGTATTTTTTTAATTGCATGATTTCATGTTTTAATTTGATTGTATGATATGTAATTTGTCATAGTACTACATACAATGAAGTACTATGTACAACCTGAAATTAAAATACATATTTTTAACAAAGTAAAGATGCGTTTATTTGTATTTTTCCTTGAGTTTCTCAACATTCATCAGTCTCCAGTTGCAGTACGGTGAAAGTATTATGTCACTCAATTTGAGGATACCAATGCCTCTCTCTGTTCTGTGAACCTATAGGGCCTGGTTTATTTAAGCTACTTTATGCATTTAAAAAAAAAAAAACTCACTTAAGAACTTATTTACAATGACTGCCTACCTACAGGGTCAGCCCTTGGAGCAAATTCGGGTCAAGTGCCTTGCTCAAGGACACAGACAGGTTTTTCACCCTTGTCGGTTCGGGTTTTCGAACCAGCAACCTTACTGGCCCAACACTCTAACCGCTAGGCTACCTGCTGCCCTAAAATACACGCACGCACGCACGCAAGCACACACACACACACACACACACACACACACACACACACACACACACACACACACACACACACACACACACACACACACACACACACACACACACACACACACACTTAAAACAAAGAGTGATTGCATTGTTTGCCGTAATCCAATGTCAATATTGGACCACCCTTTTATAGCTTTCTCACACGACTCATTGTCATACAGGGGAGTCGGACTGTAGCCAAACAAGCCATCATGTATAGAACTCCAATCTGTGTGGCCAAGCACGACTCAACACCATTAAGTTTGCTGACGACACAACGGTGGTAGGCCTGATCACCGACTACAATGAGACAGCCTATAGGGAGGAGGTCAGTGACCTGGCAGTGTGGTGCCAAGACAACAACCTCTCCCTCAACGTGAGCAAGACAAAGGAGCTGATCGTGGACTACAGGAAAAGGAGGGCCGAACACCCCCCCCATTCACATCAACAGGGCTGTAGTGGAGCGGGTCGAGAGTTTCAAGTTCCTTGGTATCCACTTCACCCAAAAAATATCATGGCCCAAACCCACTAAGACATTCGTGAAGAGGGCACGACAACACATTTTCTCCCTCAGGAGACTAAAAAGATTTGGCATCGGTCCCTAGAGCCTCAACATTCTACAGCTGCACCATCGAGAGCATCCTGACCGGTTGCATCACTGCCTCGTATGGCAACTGCTCGCCATCCGATACATCACTGGGGCCAAGCTTCCTGCCATCCAGGAATTTTATACTAGGCGGTGTCAGAGGAAGGCCCCAAAAATTGTCAAAGACTCCAGTCACCCTAGTCATAGACTGTTCTCTTTGCTACCGCACGGCAAGCGGTACCGGGGCGCCAAGTCTAGGTCCAAAAGGCTCCTTAACAGCTTCTAGCCCCAAGCCATGACTGCTGAACAATTAATCGATTGGCCACCCGGACTATTTGCATTGACACCCCACCTTTTGTTTTTACACTGCTGCTACTCGCTGTTTATTATGTATGAATAGTCACCTACCTACATGTAGAAATTACCTTGACTAACCTGTACCCCAGCACATTGACTCGGTACCGGTACCCCCTGTATCTAGCCTTGTTATTTTATTGTGTTACTTAAACTAAGTAAGGTCTGTTGTATTCGGCTCATGTGACAAATACAATTTTATTTAAAGTATAGAACGCCAATCTTTAGAAGAAATGTTGACATTCTTACAAGTATAATTCCCCTTTCTTGCATGTAAAGCACAAAAGCAAACATATTGATAAGGAAAACATCATATTTCTATTATGACCTCTAGAGGACGCTTTTTTCATCGAATTAATTTCAATTATAAGACTACTACTTCCTGTACACTGACGCGTCAGCTGAGCCTGTCATCCATGGAAACATAGCAAAGATTTGTAAATCTAAACCAAGATATACAACAGCCTGTCGTTTCCAATGGGAACAAATTAGTCATAGTGGGCAGAACCAAGCACTAGCTAGCGAGATCCTATTGGCGTGCTCTAGCATCATCTGCATATTTCCGTTAACTAACGTCTCCTCTGTGAAGTGCGCGTGTGCAATAACTCATTCGCCTTTGCAGTCTTTCTAAACTTCTGCAAAGGGTAAAGTCTACAAAACGTCATTCACTCTGTTCATAGCATATTCTCGTTTTGGGAACAGAAAACTATGCGGAAATCTAATGTTTAATCGATGAGATAATGTGTAGAATGTCAGCCAAATTCCATCTCGTTCCATCTTCTTCCACTGCCGGCTAGTGGGCTTCCTCTTACTACCATATTTGCTAGTGAGGGAAACGCTAAGCGGATGCTTCACATGTATACATCCGGTGAGATATCTCGCTAATTGTTTTATCTGTGGTAGTAGGCTTATGCCGCGTTCATATTCTAGCCGGAACTAAGAAACTCGTAAATGTCCGACTTGCTAACTAGTTGAACGCGGCACGTGTATAACTACAACCAGTTATTAAGTCGAAGATATACGAGTTTCCTAGTTCTGACTAGCATATGAACGCGGCATTTTACCCACAGCCATTATTCTCCATGTACGATTCCTCATGCGATGGATGACATAATGACCCGAAGGGGTTTATCGACCTCGCAAACTTGTAGTTCTAATAATCGAAAATGAGTTACCTCTGGTTCGTTTAGCCATTCCTATGGGGAAAAATAATGGCTTAAAGAATATGGTTTTGGGATATACGCGGAAAATAAAGTCTGAGGTTAACACAGGCTTTGGAGATCCTATACGTTTTGTTATATGAGATAATATCAGTCAGTGAACATGACCTTTAAGAATTTTTAAGCCTTTTATGTGCTTTATGTCCTTTTTTCTTTTTTTCATAATTGCTTAAAAATTAACAAAAACTGACGTTAGTTGAACAAAACGTAGAATAACAAAATGTATATCTCCTAAGCCTGTGTTTACCACATACCTTATTTTCGGAATCTATCCAAAAACCTTACCAAAACTCCATTCACTTTCCCATAGGCCTTGTACAACGAACCATGGCGAAGTTAGAGCATACAAAAAGACGCCATTACTAGTTATCTATATAACAGAGTGGGATATCAGAAAGTGTCGTTCACGGAAGGCACACCCGGTCAGTTTGTTTACCAACTGCGCTGGCGAAAACTTGTCAATCTTGCCAACCAACAGCATTCAAACAAAGACGTTAGCCGTAATTTGACAGCTCGATAATGTCTGCCTCGGCTGCCAGAGATCCTCTTGTGAAAAAGAAGCATGTTCGTTTCGCTAGAATGAAGGAGTATGATGATAACGATGACCAAGAGGAAGATACTCTGTTTGACAAGAGGAAAGACACGAGAAGAGGGCTGAAGAGTGGAATGAAAGGGAGGAAGAGAAGTTCGAATTCGGAGTTCGATGATGAGGTTGAAATCATCGGTGGAGGTGGCAGGGCCAGCGGTCCTGGAGGCTGCAGCCGTTGGATGATCACCTTAGCGCTCTGTGCATCATTCCTCGGCCTGGTAATGATGAATGCTTGTTATTAGATAGATAGATAGATAGATAGATAGAGATAGATAGGTACTTTATTAAGAGGCTAGTAGGGCAGCCCAAGGGACTGAATTGGACCATTCTGTCATCATATTCTTAGAGTTGAATAGGGTTTTGCATGGACTTTATTGTAAGGATTGTTTCCCTATCCCCATATCTTCACTAAAACTAAAATACAGGTAAATGTTTTAAAGCTTCATCTTATTGTACGAGTCTCACATAGTCAGTGACTATTCCTATTTCCATCCAATATTATCTAGCATTTCCAAGATTCATTCATTGAGTTCATTACTATGTGATTGTGGTTGCTTTAGTGGCGTTTAAGACAATGGTTACTTTCTTATTCCCAGGTAAAATTAGCGTTGTGAGGCATATATTCTGAATGAGCAGGATTTGCATTTCATAGATATGAAACTGGCTCTTCAATTTAAGAACCGGTTTAAGCTTTTACTTTCTGGCACCTGTCCAAAGGTATAACTGTCATCTTAACGAAAGGGAAATGAAAACACAACATGTCACACTTTATACCATTGTCGGCCAAATATCCTTACAATATTACTGTATGCATCCTAGAAAAATGTATCCTAGAAAATGATAGGACCCTAGACACCTGCCTGAGAACTCTGAGAAAGTTCTGAGATATGCGATACTAGTAATTGTTTTATTATTTCTGTGTTCCAGGGGATGAGTATCTCTGTTTTAGGCCCCACATTTCAAGACCTGGCTATCAACGTCAACCAGAACATCAGCAACATCTCCTACATCTTCGTAGGCCGCTCGATGGGCTATATAGGCGGCTCTGTGTTATCAGGGATTCTTTTTGACTACATGAACAGCCATCTGCTGCTGGGTATGTCTAACAGACTAAAATATACCTAGACTTAAATCACAAATACATGTTGTCCATTGGCTCTGAAAAACATTAGATTTAACCTCTAAGATATTATTGTGGTCCTGTGTGGCTATGAGTTGGTAGAGCATGGCGCTAGCAATGACAAGATCATACGTTTGATTCGTGCCCGGGCCACCCATACGAAATATGTATGCACGCATGATTGTAAGTCGCTATTATTATATTAGTATACAGTATGCATTTATTACTATTATTATATTAGTATACAGTATGCACAGTAAATGCATCACCTTTGCTTGTCAAAGAATGCCATAGGTTGTTTTTGTCGGTGATCATGAACTTTATACAGTGCATGCTGGTTGAAAACACCCCACTCCTCCTAACACTATCTTCTCCACAGGTCTCTCCATGTTGGTCACAGCGTTTGGGATGTTTGCCATCCCTTTCTCTAAGACGGCCCTTCTTCTCACTGCTCTGATGTCCAGTATTGGAATTTCCATGGGCTTTCTAGATACAGGTGCAGTTAATCTCACAGTCTTTATCTTTAAGACAGTAAATAGGTATCTACTGTACACAGTACAAGAAGTGGTTGTCAGTGAATGTCTCTGATGCTGTTTACTGTCCTCTCTGGTAGGTGGTAATGTCCTGATCCTGCAGACGTGGGGGGATCAGGCTGGCCCCCACATGCAGGCCTTGCACTTCAGCTTCGCTGCTGGGGCCTTCGCCTCGCCCATCATCGCCAAGCTGCTCTTTGGAACGCACTTGGACCCAGACGTGGCTACAAACAGCAGCATGGAAGCCCCGGTGGCAAACCTCACCTCCCTGCCTGTCACAGACCACGTTTCCCAAACCTCTTCAACGGTCATGAGCTTTGTCCACAGTAGCAGCACCCTCAAGTCCATGTGGGCCTACGTTGTGATCGGTGGTTTCATCCTGTTAGTGTCCCTCGTGTTCTTCATCCTCTACACCCGTCACAGCCCCTCTAGGGGCAGGGCCCAGAGCCCCTCAGGGAAACCCCTGGTGTCCAAGCACCACAACGCACTCATTACCATGCTCTTTGTCTTCTTCTTCTGGTACGTGGGGGCCGAGGTGGCGTACGGCTCCTTTATCTTCACCTATGCTAAGGATTACATCCATATGGACGAGGCCCAGGCAGCAGGGCTCAACTCCCTGTTCTGGGGGACGTTCGCTGCCTGCCGGGGCCTGGCCATCTTCTTTGCGGCCTGCATGCACCCAGGCACCATGATCCTACTGAGCCTGGTGGGATGCACCCTGTCCTCACTGTTCCTCACCCTCTTCAACAGTAACAGGTTGGCCCTGTGGATCTGCACTGGTTTCTACGGTGCCTCCATGTCGACCACTTTCCCCAGTGGGATCTCCTGGGTGGAGCAGTACACTACGGTGACGGGGCGCTCTGCTGCGGTGTTTGTGGTGGGGGCGGCCCTGGGGGAGATGGTGCTGCCCGCCCTGGTGGGCTTCCTGCTGGGGAGGATCCATGATCACCCCCTGCTGATGTACCTGGCCCTGGGCACCGCCACCATCACCTCCATCCTCTTCCCCTTCATGTTCTGGCTGGCCTCGTCCCCCAGCGGCCGCAGTAGGACACCCCGCACCAGGGGCCGCAAGGAGCCTGATGACAGCGAGTACCGCCAAGCCCTGCTGGACTCGGGCGCCAATGATGAGGAAGAGGAGCAGCAGCGGGAACAGAAGCAGGATGACGAGGCCGACCAGTGGAATGATGCCGACTTTGAGGTCATCGAGATGGATGACGCCAGCCTCATGAACTCTCCTAATAAAGCGTTGTTCTCATCCCCTAATAAAGCTTTGTCATCTAACAAAGGGCTTTCGCCACCTGATGTTGCTGGGATATCAGGGGACACCACTGCCACATCGGTCCCTTCTACTGCCCAGTCCCTAGAGCCAATAGCTGGGGCCTCTTTCTCAGACTCGCTCTCTCTCCAGGGAGACTCACCCAGAAGGAAACTGCTGCATTCTCTGGACCGGCAGAAGAGAGACTAGGGGCTAGATTCAATCAGATCAAGCATTAACCGGCGATTGCCGACACCCACATAGCTGGTGTTTTGGTGGTGTCGGTGGTGTAACTGCATTAGAGCTGTCATTGTCACGAAGCCACAGCCGTCCCACTCATGTTAGAAGTTCAGAACGAGAAAGTGTGGGCTTAATATAAATAATGGCTCACAAATTTCAAATCATTAAACAAAATGAGGATTTCTAATCAGCCTAATCGAGGTGTAGATTATATCTCACATTCCACTAAACAACTTGCAACTACGTGCAACCAATGGCAATATCTGCTTTAGGTATAATGCCGGGAGCCACTGTGGATTTGACTAATGCAGTTCCACCTCCGACACCGCCTAAACTGGAAACCCGGGATTCAATCGGATTAGCAGAGGCCAGGATCCACTCCTGAAGCCAGGATTGGATCCGATCGCGCTGTCTGCAATGCACCTTTTAAAGGCAATTTTCTCGCGTTCACGGAGACCACATTTACAGTCAATGCTGCATAATGTATGTCGGCTCAATCGGAAATTACCTTTAAATGGTGCATTGTCACGAAGTGCGATCAGAATGAATCCTGGCCTAAGGGCTCTAGAATGTGAAATGCACCACGACTCCCAAGTGCTTTAAAGACATTACTGTGTTCTAGAAGAGCCATGGCTCTCTTCAGAGAAACGTGTTAATGTCTGATTGTCAGTGACTGTAATTTGACCTGTGTGTCTTTAGTTTGTTAACGTGTAAATGTTTGATACTACAGATTGACAGTGCAATACAATTTACCCCACTCCTACACAGCTTACATCTACTACATTGTTTGAAGCAGTATGCTTTGGCAGAAATGGTATTAGTTTAAACATTAAGGCCCTTGCCACTGTTGCTGTTAACAAATAATGAAAGTGGGCTACTGTGAAGAATCACTAATGTAACACCATTTTTTTCCCCTTTAGATATCCTAAGGATGTCATATTCATATTTAGTAATATGTGAATTATCAGCAGTTAAAGATAGGAATTTAGCCACAAATGTGGCCTGATTATGAATAATTTGTTTGAATAGATGCCGCATTCACATGTTAGTCGGAACTAGGAAACTCAAATGTTAAGACTTGCTAACTCGTTGTAGAAAGATTATCCTAAGTTTCCCACTTGGAAAGTATCAGAATCAACCCACTGGGCACAGATGTCTATTCGACGTTGGTTCAACATAATTTCATTGAAATGACGTGGAAACGTTGATTCAACCAGTGTATGCCCAGTGGGAATCACTACACAAATAAGTTACGTTCATTTTAACTCAGAGGTTCCGAGTTTCCGATAGCACAAGTTTGTCTTGATTAAAGTATTGTGCTGTGATGAATTGATTGTCTATTAATCTGTAGTGATCTTTGTTAAAAAGTTGATCAATATCTCTTGAATTTTCCTATTAAAACCATGACAAAATACTAAAACAAAGACTAAAGAATTTAGTACATTGAGTTTTATTATATCAATCTTCAACCTCCACCCACAGCAATGTCAATTAAAAATCAAAAGCAAAAAAACACTTCCTTCATATTTTTTTTGTACATTTACATCTATACAAATACACAGATCCTGTGTATAGTTGTTTGGGAAATAATATAATCCATCTTGACATGGGTAGATGGCATATGCGGTTTTAACATGGAGAAAGCATTAGAAATGTGTACAAAACAAATATGCACAAGGAAATAATATATACTCTTGCCATAAATTATCAAAATACAGTATTGCAACAGTCCCAGAAGTAATAACTGAAATGAATACTCCCCATCCTCTTTTGATAGACATTAGTGCCTCAGAGTATATGATATGCTTTTTCAAAACGTACAAATACAATCGAGGCTAAAAGAAACAAAATGTATTAACATGGCACACAAACAGAATGCATTAAAACAAGTTGATTTGTTGTCCTTTTTTAATGCTGATGCACAGAGAATTCAAATGGGCACTTTACAAGAACTATTTACCAAAGATTGTATTTGATATAAAAGGGAAATGTAGTTAAACAGTGGTGTCTTTAGTCAACCTTAGCGTCGTAAGGCGCTCCTTAGAAATACTGTTAAGACTTTTTAAGTCTCGCATTTACAATTTGCTACAGCGCATACAAAATAAAACGGTAGGGTCCTCTTCGATCAGAGTTAATGCCATCTTTATGATGCAGACGAGACCATCTTCAGATACACCATCTGAAGAAAAAAAACATCAGCTTCAATCACAACCAACCAATAGCAGCTAATGAAGACGCACAGTGAGCGAGGGAGAATGAAAACCACTCCTTCGACTCTCACAGGAGGCCAAACCCAGCCAGTCTGCACTTAGAGCAGATATACTTGTATAACAAATAACAACGGGACAACATGAAAACCCAACGGGGTTCAATCAAAGCACCATTTAAAAGGAAAAAGACAGGGAAACACTGAGCTGGATGAGACAGCATTGGTTTAGCACCAGAGCAGCTGTGCTGTGCGGGGGCAGTGGGCCATGGCGCCGTTCAGAATCAGAACTGCTCCAGGAGCTGTCGGAGGTAGGGGGCCTTGGTGAGCAGTCTGTTGACCCGGGACAGCTTGTAGAGCACGGGACAGTCCAGGGACACACACGGAACCTGCCGCTCCGCACTGCCGCAGCAGTTCCTACAGATCTGGACCAATGGAAAACAGGAGGTTGGTTAATGGAGTTTAAACACTGATGCATCTTTAAAGCTTCTGTTCTTGCTACAGAACCTGTTTGAGTGAACTATCCCGCTAATATTACATGATGACGGCTAAAACTAAGCTTATCTCTATTTCCATCTCACTGTAATCTGACTCTCTGAACTAAAACACAGACAGTGCTTGGAGACATAGCAGCAGCTTGTGGTACACGACATGACCAAAAGTATGTGGACACCTGCTCATCCAACATCTCATTACAAAATTATGGGCAGCATTAATCCCTTTGCTGCAACAACATACTCCAATCTTCTGGGAAGGTTTTCCACTAGATGTTGGAGCATTGCTAAGGGGACTGGCTTCCATTCAGCCACAAGAGCATTGGTGAGGTCGGGAACTGATGTTGGGTGATTAGGCCTGGCCCGCAGTCGGCGTTCCAATTCATCCCAAAGGTGGTCGATGGGGTTGAGGTCAGGGCTCTTTGCAGGCCAGTAAAGTTCTTCCACACCGATCTCGACAAACCATTTATGTATGGACCTCGCTTTGTGGCTGGGGGCATTGTCATGCTGAAACAGGAAAGGGCCTTCCTCAAACTGTTGCCACAAAGTTGGAAGCACAGAATGGTCTAGAATGTCATTGTATGCTGTAGCGTTAAGATTTCCCTTCACTGGAACTAAGGGACCTAGCACAAACCATGGAAAGCAGCCCGAACCAATATTCCTCCTCCAAACTTTGGCTATTTTGACATTATCCCTAGTGTACATGGTATATGGTAAATGTGGTTTGCTTAGTTCTGGTATTGTCTCAGAAGCTTGTATGGCTATTTGGCCATTTGTATGCGCTATTGTATATTGGGAGTTGCATGTTGACTTTTGTAGTTGTATGTTTAATCACACTTCAATTGGTTTAGAGAAATTCCCTTCTAAGGTATTGGTTTGATGACTTGTTTTGATTTGGTGCATTGGTGGAGAGAAGACCACAAAGTCTCTTTTCCTGTACTGTCTAGAGACACTTTGTTCTGTTCCCTGTTGGGTCATCAGATTATGGAGGTGAGTTGTCTTTGCAATGTATGACAGTGAAGTTTTGAGGCAGACATAACTCATTACCCAGAGCCATTGTCTTTCCCCTGTTAGGTATAGCGGCATGTTCCCACTGGGGGGGGCACGTTGTGCATTTTTGTGTGGTGATAGCGGTCAGAGCAGTTGTCTCTGGAGCATATTCGTGGCTCGGGGTTGGTTACCAGCGAGCTGGTTCCTCCTTTGTGCCAGCGGGCTCTAGTACATCAATACCTGCCGCAAAGCCACTGAAGACTAGGGTTAAGTTTAACAATAGGATTTGGGGGAAACTCAAGTAATAATGTCATCTGTTTTGGCACTTTTAAGTCAGCTATGTACTTCTTGTTCTGTAATCGATGTGCTCATTAGGGCAGTTCAAAGTTTGGGCTACTAATCCGTTCATTTGGTAGCAGCATTATGGTGTCTATTGAGGATATTGTCCGCGCTCCTTCTGAAGAGTTGCTTATGCAGTTTACGAAAGAACAGCTTTTGTATTATCACGTTGAGATTAGTGACAAACGTTTTAAGGATACAGTGAGGCCTATTTTTTTAGCTAATTTGTTTTCGGCTGGTATTTTGAAGGCAGAATTGAGTGAACCTAGTCCAACTGTATTGGATGTACCAATTGTGCCTAGTGACGGTTTGACAAAGATCTGGAAGGGTTGAAACAGCAAAAATAACTTGATTTGGAAAGGTTGAATCAGGATACGGAACAAGCTAAACTGCGGTTACAACATCAGCAGTTAGAGCTTGTCGGAGAAGGCAAGACTTTTCTTTTGAGCATGACTACTCAACCTCCCCAAAGGGACGCTCTTCCCTTGGTCGTTCTCCGCCTTTTGATGTTGCTGGTAATCTCCGGTTGTTGCCTAAATTTACTGGAAAAATATTTTGTGTAGCAGACTCTCGGGCTTGGCCTGATGCCGACCGCACTTTGATGCTACAATGTGTTTTGACCCGTAAGGCTCAGGAGGCTTAATCATCTCTTACTGATAGCGGCGATTACATAAAGGTTAAAACTGCTGTCCTGCATGTTTATGAGTTGGTCCCTGAAGCGTATCGACAGCGTTTCAGAACGTTGAAGAAAGGTGAAACAGTCCCATGTTGAGTTGAGTTTTCACAGGACTCAATTCAATCGTTGGTGTACTGCGTCAGCCGTCAACCTGGTTGTCCTCTAACAATTTAAAGAATCTGTCCCTGATCGTCTTGCTACCTATATAAATGAACATAAAGTACGGACTGCATCTGACGCAGCTGTTTTGGCAGATGAGTACGTACTGACCCACAAAGGCAGTTTTGGAGGGTCCCGTATGCGAGATTGGGGGCAGAGGAACAGTTCAAGTAGATTTCAGTCAGCAAATTCCTTTGGTTCTGGTAATGACGCATTTCCATCTAGATCCGAACGTGGTTCACGTGGACAGAATGATGTAAGTAAAATCTGTAATTATTGTCAAGGTAAAGGCCACTGGAAGAACGAATGTCCTATCCTTGGTAAAAAGATCAGCAGGTTGGCCAGCACAAATTCAAAACCTGTTGCGTTAGCTGGGCCTGTTCCTCATGTTAATCCTGTTGCTCAAGAATTGTCCAAACCTTTTAGTACTGATTATTCGCTGTTTGTCACAGAGGGTTATGTTTCACTTGGGAAGTGATGTGCAAGTAAAGATTCTGCGAGACACTGGTGCCTCTGAATCGTTTGTTTTGGAGTCTGTTCTACCTTTTTCTCTGGAGACAGATACAGGAACCAGTATCCTGATTCAAGGGATAGGTTCGAATACATTGTCTGTACCCTTGCACAAAGTTGAACTTATATCTGACCTAGTGCAAGGTGAGGTTACCCTTGGGGTGCGTCCCTTTCTGCCCATTGACAGTGTTTATGTGATTTTGGGAAACAACTTAGCCGGTAGTCGTGTCTGGCGTGATGTACCTCTGGTGGTTTCTCATACCCCATCCCATGTAGGGATTATCAATGATTTTTATTGGCCTCGTTTGAAGAAAGACGTTTCTGCCTACATCACAACATGCCATGTTTTTCAGCTGACTGGGAAGCCCAATCAGATGTTAAGGCCAGTCCCGCTACAACCTATTCCTGTTACAGGCCAGCCATTTGAGCATTTGATTATTGATTGTGTTGAACCCTTACCCCGTTCTAAAGCTGGTAGCACCTACATGTTTACTGTGACGTGTCAGGCTACGGGATATCCGGCAGCCTATCCACTTCGCAACATTACCACTAAGTCTGTTGTGAAGGCTTTGTCACAGTTCATCTCAGAGCGATCAGGGTTCCAACTTCACCTCGCACATGTTTGCAGAAGTCTTGCGACAGTTGCGTATAAAACATAATCAGGCCAGTGCTTATCATGCACAGAGTCAAGGGGCCTTTGAACGTTTTCATCAGACTTTGAAGTCACTGTTACGTGCGTACTGCACTGAATTAGAACGTGACTGGGAAGAGGGGTTACCCTGGTTGCTAGTATCACAAGAGAGCACTGGGTTCAGTCCTAATGACCTTGTTTTTGGTCATACTGTGCGTGGTCCCCTTGCTGTATTAAAAGGAGGATTGGAAGGTGGTTGAGCCTCCCTCAAATTTGATGTCATATGTTAGTGGTTTCCTACACTGGTTGTATGTAGCTTGTGAAATGGCTAAAGAAAAACTAGCATGCTCCCAGTTGAGGATGAAAAGGTTGTTTGACCGGCAAGCTGAGCCGTGACAATTTAGTCCAGGGGACCAGGTTCTGGCCCTGCTGCCCATTGTCGGTTCTCCTTTTCAGTCCAAATTCAGGCCCGTACACTGTGGTTCGCCAATTACCTGATTGCTACCTCTGAGCGGAGAAAGGCTAAAATCGGCTCTGCCATGTCAATTTGTTAAAGCCCTACTATGCTCGTTTGTCTTCTGAATTGGCTAAATCAGCACTATGTGCTAAAACTGACATGGTTAGTCCTGTTCTTTTGGTGGAATCCGTTGATGTAAGGTCAGCCACTTCCCCTTCACATACAGTGGCAGAGTGTGATGAAGAGGGGGTGCCGGGCCCTGGTGATGGTATTTTGCAGGGTAGGTTGAATTCAGAGTCCCTTGCAAACTTGGAGTTTGTTGGGTCACCTGTCTGATGATGGCTGATGCGCTTTCCCGTGCACCGATTTAGCCGATCTTCAGGCGCTTTTGTTGCGTTTGTTTTTCGATTTGGTTAGTGGTCTGTACAAGGGTTTTTGTCCTTCTTGTTGCTCTGGCTTCTGTTCTCCTGTGGCTCGGTCTCCATTTCTTTCTCCTAAATTGTTGCTTCCAGGTACAGTGGTTGAATGGGGTCCGGATGATTTGGTTGGGTTGGAGTCATAGGAATCCGGTGGGCCTCTTATGGTTTGTATAGTATTTTGTGTTTGAACTTTTATTAGTTATGATTAGTTGTAGTTGTGTATTTTGTTTTCAGGTCCTTGTTAGTCCTCAATTAAAAAAAAATAAAAAATGTTTTATTGGAGGGGGTGTTACGTCCCCCTCGCTTTCCCTGCCTCCTTTTCTGTGTTTATGTTTTTATTTGCAGATTGGGGACAGGTGGAGCTGATTGGGTCGTTAAGGTGACAAGTTGCACCTGGGTTTGGGATCAACTAGGAGATAAAAGTTCCTGGTTCCCAGTCCTGGCTCTCGCTCTCTCTCTCCACGAGCACCATTTTGATTTGGTTGATGATGCTTTTTGATGAGATGCACCCTTCAACACACATTTTACCTTCATCCATGCTTTGCCATTACACCCCTCATATGCCTACTTTCACACTTCACAGGTTAGCTTTCCTTTGTAGGTTTTAAACTGTTAGTTATTTAATAAATATTTTTGTTATTCCATAACTGTCAACGTGTGGACTCCCTTGCTTGTCACCATCTAAGAGCCAGGTTGTGACACTGATATCTTCAGTAAGGCCATTCTACTGACAATGTTTGTCTATGGAGATAGCATACACCTGTCAGTAACAGGTGTGGCTGAAATAGCTGAATCCACTCATTTGAAGGGGTGTCCACATACTTTTGTATATAGAGGCTGCGTTTCAAACTCATAAAAGACACACCCTCATCCACTTACCCTCGCCTTATGCCCTTGGGGGAATACCCGTCACCATCTTGGACGTTGGTCCAAACAATTAGCCAAACAAGGGAAGTTCGCAACGTAAGCCCCACAGCCCTTGTTTTTGATCTAGTTTGCGAGTGTACAATTATGTTCACTTCCGGGCCTGAAATGCCCCATAATTCAATTTGCGATGAAGGAAAGTCCGCCGTACTCTTAAAACATCAATATGAAAAAGTCAACATACAAGTGTAAAAAATGAATGTAAATGACTGCACAAACACTTCTCGTAAAAGTAATTATGTTTTTGGAAATTGTAGAAATAAAACATTTTCCTTCAGAAGTTCCAGCTAGGCAGGCTAACATTAGTTAGCTATCATACAGTAGGCATATATTAATAATTATATAGTTAATGTAAGTAGACATGCAATCATAATTGACTGTAGCGCATATGAAGCACCCACGAGCTACCGGTGGCTGAAAACACAATCACTGCGGGATGAACGAATTTCCGGGCAAGGGTGGTCCATTCCTTCCTCCCTTGCCCTGCAAGTCCATACTCGTCAGAAGTGTCCACTTAATTTGAGGGCTGAGGGGATAGGGTGTGTCTTAAGTGTTTGGAATGCAGCCCCAGTGTAGCTTGCGAAAGATGTCCTATACCCCCCCGACCTTTCACCTTTAGCAGCTGGTCCTGCTGGCTCTCCCACAGACGCATGTCCTGGTAGAGAGTGACGGCCACGCGTTGTGGCTCGCCCCGGCAGCTGGCACACACCCCTAGCTGGGTGAGCTCGTCACACACAGGACAGTGCAGCGTGGTGAAGTACTGGGAGATGGTCCCTTTCCTCCCTACCTCCTCCCCTCTGGACACCATGGAGCATGACGCCTTGTGGACCTGAACACAGAGGACCTGTTTAGAGCCATGGACTAGGATAGATTTGTGGTCATAAATAAGGTATTTTACATCAAGACTGTAATTCACTATTAGACAAGTTAGACTATTTTTTTCATCTAAAACAGGTGTCAGACGCATTCCATGGAGGGCCTAGTGTCTGGGGCGGCAGGTAGCCTAGTGGTTAGAGTGTTGGGCCCGTAACTGAAAGTTTGCAGGATCGAATCCCCGAGCTGACAAGGTAAACATCTGTCGTTCTGCCCCTGAACAAGGCAGTTAACCCAGTGTTCCTAGGCCGTCATTGTAAATAAGAATTTGTTCTTAACTGACTTGCCTAGTAAAATAAAGGGTAAGTTAAGTCTGCGGGTTTGTGTTTTTTCCTTTCAATTAAGACCTAGACAACCAGGTGTGGGGAGTTCTTTACTAATTAGTGACCTTAATTCATCAATGAAGTACAAGGTAGGAGCAAAAACCCGCAGACGCTCGGCCCTCTGGAATGAGTTTGACAGTCCTACAGCACCCCCAACCGCACACATTTTTGTTTTAGCCCCGGACAAAGCCACATGATTCAACTAATCCAGGGCTTGATGATTAGTTGTGGAATCAGGTGAGTTTGTCTGGGGCTACAACAAAAATGTGTACTGTTGGAGGTACTACAGGATTGGAGTTAGAGAAACACTGGTATAAAAGAGCCAAGCCCCCTTGGCAGTTAGTCTGAAGCAGGCTAATGAGACAACATTATTACATCTGCAAGTCCTTTAAACAACTCACCACTAGATGGCATCATTGGCATTTCAAAAAGGGCAGTACCTCTAACAATGACTTGGGTACGATATTGGATATTTGTCTCATTTGATTCCCGACATGTAGGCCTTTTTTCTTTTGTTCTCTGTCTGCACGACAGTCTGGACAAAGCTTTAAAAAGCACCATCTCTGCTTCAATGGTCTGTTTGTGTGTGTGTCAGCTAACTTCAAACGTTTATTCTCTCCGGCATGGATCAATCATCAGTTTGATGAATCCCAGTAACCAACTAGAAGAGCATTTTGGTGAGTCCACAGACCCCCCCCCCGCCCCTCATCTCCACCCCTCCTTCATAGCCTCACCCTGGGGAGCTCCTGGTACCAGCTGAGCACGTCCACGCCGATGAGCTGGAAGATGCGCTGCAGCGGGGGCAGGATCTGCTTGGTGATGTAGTAGGTAGCATTGAGGCGCAGGCCCGGGTCCTGCAGCACCTCCAGGGGCCGCCGCACCAGCTGGATGAGAGGCACGCCAGGCGTCCCGTACACAATCACGTAGGGCACCCGCTCGCCCACCCGTGGCTCCAGGCGCCGGTCATAAGCCATCATACGCCTGGGGGGGAGAGTGGGGAGGTGGGGGTGTCAGGACACAGCAGTGGAATGGCTGGTTCATGCTGATCTAGCACCCCAAATATGTGCAGTGGTATAGGACTACACATACATACATTAATCAATTCAAATCTGAATAGTGTATAAAATTTGTTTTTTTATTTTGTTCAAAACCAAAGTAAAAATATCTAAATGAAACATGCATTTGCTCCTTGTTTTTGTGCTGCAGTAGTATTAGTTACTATAATAAATTGTAATACATTTCATGAATCTATTATGGGCTGGGTTGCTAGGCAACTGTCTCAGGTACAGTATACTGAGCTAGGCCGGTCGTAGTGTAGGCAGACAACAGGCATTGTGGGGAATCAGTAAGTGGCTTCAAAGGGCACACAGCCAGACGAGAGGGGAGGAAGGTCTCTCACACACACACTTTGACCCACATCAACAAGCCACTCCACAGAAACACACTAGTTAGACATGCAATGAGATTTAGGCACTGCCATATTGTCCACACACTAGATTTCTCAAAGATGCTACTGTTAATTCAACACGGTCATGTCATAAACACACACTACGACCACACTCCCCTCAGGCGGTGTGTTGTTGGTGTACCTGGTGAGCTCCAGAGCAGGGACGCAGGCCCCCGGCCGGTAGGAGCTGCTACCCCTGTACTCCTTAGCGAAGGTCAGGTCCTGCATGCTGGCCTTGACCTCCAGCACCTTCACACACTGACGCTGCACAAACTGTTTCACCAGGCTGATGTCCCGCGTCTCAAACAGCAGCTTGATGGAACGCTCCAAAATCTAGGGAGACGGGGGAGTTCACAGACACCAATCTATATTCTATACAACGACCAGGCTAACTGTGATCGTATAGAACGTTCGGGCAAGGACTGATTCCCATGTGTGTGTTTTGTATTAATCTGAGCAGGGGCTGCTAGTAGAAATCTAGCGTGACTGAAGGGTGTAGACAGAGAGAGCGCAGGCAGAATTGGTCAAATGTTGCCGGTTACCTTGGAAACAGCAGGGCATCCGTCTCGGCGCACTGTTTCGATCCCCTTGGCGTCGAACACGGGGTCCTTCTGGTCCAGGTTCTCGTACATGTAACCCACATAGCGCTTCTTGGTCTGGAGCACGCATGGGAGGTACACCTGGGACACACACACACACACACACACACACACACACACACACACACACACACACACACACACACACACACACACACACACACACAGAGAGAGAGCGAGAGAGATTAAACTAATGGTTCTGTAATTAATCCACAAACACACATACATACAGACAGAGACAGACTCAAACAAATACCACACACATACATTGTGTGGGCTTCAATACACTCATACAGACAGCTGTACATACTGTACAGAGCAGAGACTGTACCTTCTCAAACTTCAGCTTGACAGGTTTAGGGTTGGTAGCAGTCACTGCCTCGGCGATCTCGTTGCCGATCTTGAAGGCCTGCTCTTTAGTCGCACCCTTAAGCAGGACAAACATGCTGGAAGAGACACAAGCAGAGGATAAGAAAAGTGTCACAGAAAGCCAGAGGGCCCAATATCTGACGCTTCCCTCTCTAGGCTTGTCCCTACCTGTCCGTGTCACCATAGACAACGTGGGCTCCCCACTTCTTGGTGTCGTTGACCAGCTTGATGGCCCTCTCCAGGGTCTCCCTGGCCTTGTGGACAATACTTTCGCCAACCTGTAGAGACAATAGATGGAGAGATGCATGAGAAAAAGGCTTCCAAGCTAAGGCCGAGCAAACCCAACTGACGAAGAGGGGCAGAGAAAGTTGTATCATGGTCATGGAGTGGAGTTTTGGGTAAGTGTGCCAGACGTTAGCGTGAACCCTGGATCCCTCACCTCTACGCTGGGCATGCGTCCGGAGTAGCTAGCGGCGGTGTAGCCGAAGGTGACGTTGGCGATGAGCTTGAGTCCCAGCTGCCTGGCGTGCAAGAGCCTCATCAAGGCCTTGTCCTGCTTGTAGGCCTTCATGGAGCGCTTCACCATGAACCGCGTGTTCAGGATCTCCTCCAACATACTGGGCAGGACCCCCTTCCTCACCGCGGGCTGAGCAGGGGACACGTTGACACGCGCACACAGTTAATCTTAACGGTTTCATTTATTTCAATCAAAATCCAACCCCTTTCATAAGGAAAAGTGAATGTAGCAGAAGAGTTGTACCTTGACAAAAGCGACACCGTTGGGAGAGATGGTGATAGCATTGCGGAGCTGGTAGAGAAGCTCAGGGGGGACCTTCAGGGAGGTGCAGCCAAACTTAAACTCATCAGGTCTGAAACATGACACAGTGGTTGGTCTCTGTAGCTTGACTGACATCTCACACTACCGAAACTATAAAGGTGAATTTGTGTGTGTGTGTGTCTTACGTTGCTATGCTCTCCACGTGGCCCAGGCATGTAGAGTAACAGTAGTTGTATGCGATGACGATGGAGGGGTAGAGCGACTGGAAGTCCAGCACCACCACAGAGTTGCTGTAGAAGCGCGACTCGGGCTCCATGACCAGCGGGATGCACTGCAGCGCCCTCTGCTGGGCTCTCTGCTGCATGCTGGGCGTCACGAGAATGTAGTTCATGGGCTTGGCCACACGCAGCATCATGGACTCCACACGGTACTGCAGGGAGAGGAGAGAGAAGGAGAGAGGGTAGAGTGGAGTGAGACATCTCATCTGACTTTCTCTTTAGACTGATCGCTGGTCTCCATCCGGTTTAGCTCAGTCTCGACATAATGTGTTCATTTCACTTGATAATCTTTCCTTTGATTTGTAGTACGTAGTACTTGTTCTGACAATCACCAATTCCTAAATCCCAGTAGCAGACTGACACCTAGTCTACCACAGGGGGCGGTAGAGGTGAGCCAGACAGATAAACTCACTTCAACTGTCCTGATGTGCCTTCTTAACTCCTCTTATAGTTGAAAGGCAGTGGTCAAACAACAAACCATAAGATACAACGTTTGTAAGTGAAACACCATCAAAATCTTGGACCTGTAGCTAAACATTACATCAACACAGTGTGCCAAAACACATCACAGCCAATAATATTTCTGAGATCCGGTGGGTTCCTGACCTGGGATCCTCTGGTGAGCACGTGGTAGAACTGGATCCCGAACACCCTGGCCAGCTCGCTGGTCCTGCCGATGATGTCATGCTGCTGGAGCAGTTGCATGGTACCACCCACCCGGCTCAAGTAATGGTCCACCATCTTCCACCTGGCAGGCAAACAACACAGTCTGAGTCAACGTCATACAGGAAATCAAAAGGTACTGCAGATGTAATTACCCCTTTCATCGTCTTGTCTCAGTTTCAACTGAATTGGTACGCAAAACCAACAAAGAGTTGATCCCAAAACAGATTGAAGATGGTTATAATGTGACCACAATGAAAAGAGAGAGCAGCCAGGTGCCCACCTGTACAGGTCAGTGTTGTGGTCGAACCAGTCCGACAGGGTACGGGGGCTGTACAGTGGGAAGCGCTGGTGTAGGACGTGGAAGGCCACATTCTCAAAACTGTAGTTGTTCAACGTTACCTGATTTAAAAAAAAAACAATGAAATACACTCTTACAAATCACCTCAGAAACAAACATGAGATGCCTCACAACCAAATGATCTTCAGCTATAAACTTTTTTTTTTTTTTTTTTATAAAAAGGGAAACAAACAAATGTATACAGTGGAAAGGTTGTCAGCATTGATTCTACGTGATTGATGATGTCTGCAGCAGCAGCAGCTACCTCAGTCTTCATGATTCTCCACAGGTTGATGACGATGCGCCCGATGATCTGTATCTCTGACATGGTGTCTGCTCCGTACTCATCCCTCTCTGCAGCGAAACGGTTCTCCTTGGCGTCACCTGAGGACAACAGACAGACGTTACTACACCCACGGAGGAACAGCCAGACGACATCTAGCCACATTCTCCTTTGACCGGGACGGAATGGCTGGCTGTAGAGCAGTAGAATGTCAGAGAGAAACCTGCTTGGCGTTTCTGTATGAGAGCCAATATTATTTAAATACACTGGGTGAAAGTATAAATACACTAACACAAGCGCAGCATTTTAAATACCATTTAACCCCCCCACACACACACTACCAGACACAATGATCCACCTATAATTACTTTAGGTAAATCCCAGAGAAATATCTACACTCTCAATAAACAAGCTCTACGCCTGTGGATTAGCTAGGTCCCATGGCTTCCTTTAGGAGAGGTGCTTATTCAGACCAGTTATACAGGAGCTAAAAAGAGTGACGGATCAGTATTGTGGCAGCATAAAGAGTTAGGGGCCACCAAATGTGTAACTACACTAAAATAATTACTAAGTGACATGCTTCTTCTCCTATCAAAATCAGACTATTTTTTTTATTAGTGATAAAAGCAGCGTTGTGGCAGCAGAGGGGACCAGGGTCAGTGCCACCCTACCTGGCACCCTGGAAAGCTGCTGGCACAGGTCCACACTGAGTGCTGATGCCCGCTGGAGGAGGTAGCCCCATGAACACATCTGAACCTCATAGCCTACCAGGATGTCTGGGTCAAACCTGCCATGACAGAAAGATTACATAGAAACGGGAAGAAATATGAACATATATAATATATATTTCAATCAAAAACAGTGAATTTGTGCTGTCAGTGTTGGGAACATGAACACCAAGCTAAATGTTTTACAACCGATAAGGTGTCCAACAAAGCTACTGTGTGTTTCAGATCTCCTTTTTCACAATGTAAGGATCAAGGTCAAATCCACAGGAGCCAATACGGTACCTCCTCATGATAGTGACAACTTCCTGGAACAGCTGCTTCTCATCCACAGTATAGGTGACCTGTAGTCCTGAGACCCCGGATCTGACCAGAAGGGGCGCTGTTCCTCTGACACCTGGGAGGACATACACAGATGCATCACAAACGCTGCTCTTTCAGATCATGACCATGTATACAATGACAATAGTTGAAGCCAGGTCAGACAAGTGCGATCCATCCATCCACAGCATGGCAGGAAGGACTGAGGGAGTGACCCATCACCTTGGCCACTGTCCTGGCAGTCCTTGTCCACCACGATGGCCCCAGTCAGCTGGGTCTTGTCTGAGTCCGGTAGAGGTGCATCAGAGCTGAAGCAGTAGAATAAGGCACATATGGGGTCAAACTCGGGATCGGGTTCCAGGTCCCGCCGGGACCGCGCGTGAAGCTCCATGCTCATCAACGTCAGGTGCTGCACCTACAGATGAAAGAGGAAAGCATGTCATGTTCCTTCTGTACTACTATGGTGTGCTTGTGTGTGTGTGTGTGTGTGTGTGTGTGTGTGTGTGTGTGTCTCACCTCGTGCAGGGCTTTGGCGTCCTGGAGGTTCTGCATGCTGACTTTGAAGCCGTACGAGTTGCTGATGCTGGGGCCCTCGATCTGAGAGTTGTCTTTCTTTGTAACGTTCAAAGCAGCAAACTGGTTCTGGGGATGGAGGAAGAGGGGTAGCATGTTCACATAGCATTAAAGAGTGAACAGTGTATCCGGGCAGAATTCGGGCAGAAACTAAATGCTAAAAGCCATAAATGTTTTTTTTGTATTTTTATTACGGACTGATTCAAAATGATCAAAACTAAATCTGTAATTTGTCTTGGGCTATTTACTTGTCTGGTGCTCTTCATCAATGTTCTGAAGCCGTACGTACATTGAGGCTCAGGCCAACATAGAGGCTTTTTGGAGTTAAAAATCTGTGTTTGTCCTGACCTTCATCTGTGTCGTCAGCAGCACTCTCCTCAGGGTGTCTGTGTGTTCCCCTCTCCTGTGCTGCTGTCTCTGAGATGACGACTCTGCGTCTGGGATTGAACAGAAACCCCAAAATTAGTTAAGGGTGCTGGTGGGGTGGTGCGACCCATAGTGACATTCCAGAGGACAAAACAACTGCACGCAGACAGCTTCCTCCTATTAACGCTAATTCAATAAATGACTGTGACAGATTAACAATTCTGGTATGCTTGATTAGCCAATTATGCAGTCATTAATAGCAGCCATAAAAATTTCACACCAAGGTAAGAAAGAAAGTTGGAGTAAAGAAAAGCTTAAGGCGGAAGGATAGCGGATGCTATCGCTAATGTAATTTCCCATGGTCGGAGTTAGTGTTAGCGGCCAAGGTAGGATGAAGAGTGATAGCTGCTAATAGCCTGCGGCCGGAGAATGATAGGGCTTACCTTCAGTCACAGGGGTGCTGCACACAGGTTCCGACTCACCCCTGCCTCTGCGTCTCCTGAGGACTGGGGTGCTGTGGAGTTGAAGGTGGGGGCTGGGCCTCTCCCTGTCCCCCCGGCTCTTCATGGAAGGTAAGGGAGAGGGACTGAGGAAGTGCTGCTCCTCTCTCCTCTCTGGGGAGGTGCAGAGCCTGGGGGACAAGGGTGACCCTAGATCTGACCCTCTCCTCTCACCCTCTACTCCGTCTAGACCTGAGGGACTGGGCTGCGTGGGCTGCTGCCAGGGCGGTAGGTCTGGTGAGTCTGGAGAGATGGATTTACCATAGTACTCCTCGTCCTCAGGATCTCTGGTGTTTATGTCCGGTACAGGCTTCACTCCTCTGGGGCTGTCCTGAGTTTCCACCCCCTCAACAGGTGATATATGTAGAGAGAGATTGTCCCTCCTCTCCCTCTGAGTCCTGATATCAGAGGGCTTCTCAAACCCCTCCTCGTCCTTCAATGCTGGACAATGGAACAGAGTGGGCTGTTCAGTCCTGTCCGTTTGCTGCTTTTCTCTTATCTGTTCTGACCTTCCCCTCTCCAGCGGGCACATGTCTCTCCTGCCCCTCTGCAGATGCTCGTATTGTTTCCTGGCCTCCAGCCATAGCTGGACACGCTCGCGGCTGGGGGCGCTCCTGCAGGGCAGCAGGATGACCTTCTGGTCCCTGGCTAAGGAGGGGCTGAGCTGGGCCTGGTCTCTGGTGGCCTCTGCACCCAGGGTGTGAGAGGAGCCGGGCCGGGTCATGGCGGAGAAGGCTGTCTTCCAGAACTGTAACCCCTCCAGGGATAGGTCCCCGTTGAACTCAGCCAGCTCCTTGGCCAACCTGGTCTCCACCGTCAATTTACGCCCACCAACCTCCCTGGAGAAGATTATAAAATGGGCATTAATGATTGAATGATTTACAACATCATCCCTCACCACAGCCTCATCAGTCATATACAGTTATTGTATAAAGTATTTTTCACATCAGTAGTGCTTTTAAAGTAAATAAAATCAAATAATCCCACGATTAGAGCTTAGTGGTCTTACCTGTGTTTCCCTGGGGCATCTGAGGGGTTGCTGCAGAAGGGTTCCTGAAAGGTGGCCTCAGACATCTCCAGGTCCAGGAGGGTGGTGAGGATCTCATCCCGGTTGGGAGGGGACATGAGGGGCTTGAGGATGTGGGCTCCTCCCCCTGTCCCCCTGAGGAGCTGGCTGCTGGTCTTCACCTGGGATATAGAGCTTACCGAGCGTGGAGAACTACTGGCCGTGGTCGACGTCAAAGCATCATTCCCCTCCAGTAGGTCCCCGGTTGGTGATCCTTCGTTGTCTGCGAAAGACACAGAGCTCAAAGGCAGCGGTAAGACTGGGTCGAAGGCAGAGAACAGTAGCTCTTTCCTCTCACAGTGAAAGCCCTGGAAGTGGCTGAGGCCGTGGAGTTTGCCCAGAGATGTTCCCCACTCTCTGCTCCTCAGTAACCTTTCGGAATCCAGAGATGATCGATGATTGGAGACAGATTCACAGTTTTCTGGCTTCTCAAACAGGTCAGGACTCAGAGGTCCAGACAAGCTTCGTTGGCACTCCTCCCCTGACCCAGACAGCCTATCAGGCCTCTTCTCAATGCTCAGTGCCAGTGCAGGGACGGCCTCCTGGGTGATGTCACTCAGGAACGTCTGAGGCAGGTTCTTGTCAGTCAGAACAAACTGGCTGCCCATGTACAGGCTTGAGAACTCTGCCTGGCTGCCAATGCCGATAGCGTTGATGTCGAAGTTGTAGTTGTGTGGGAGCTCTGGGGAGAGGCTGTCCTCTATGGAGTAGCAGCTGTCCAGGCCTGGGTCTGACAGGAACACTGGGCTGTCGTCTGACATAGGTGGCTCCTGCTTCACAGGAAACTCCGGCTGAGAGTTCGACTTACCCTTCCTGCTTCTGGGCTTCCTCTCCTTGGGAGTTGTAGTTCTTGGGGCACGGGGTTTCCGTGGGGTGGTTGAAGGAATTCTCCTGGCTCTTGATGGCTTGGCTGCAGCAGGGTCTGGTGTGGGGCCAGGGGGCTGTGTTGTAGTGGAGGAGATCTCTGTGCCCACTGTCTGGGTTGGGAGGCACTGACTGCCTCTCTGCTGCCTCTTCTGCAGGAGCTTCTTCAGAACAGCTAGGCCAGAGGTATCCTCAGGTAGGGCCTCCCCGTTCCTAAGGCCTGAGTGGGGGGACCCTGCTTTGGGGGCGCCCTTACTCTTCCCTACCATGGGGGATTTCACCTGTGGGGGTGTGCACTCATCAACTGTAGTCTCTGCCTTCAAAGCACAACCCTGCAGTTGGCCTGGCTGTGTTTGGAAGAGTTCGAGAGCAAAGCTTTGGTTCACGTCCATGATGGAGGTCTCATAGTCCTCAGACTTTGGTTCAATGAACTGGGAGAACTGGGACAGGGATTTAGAGCCAGCGACCCCCTGGGAGCCGTCAATGATCTGGCTGGTTTTGTTAGCAGGCTGCTGAAAGGGTGGTATGGCCTCTGAGGAGGATTCAGTAGGAGGGATCTCATCCTCTGGGAAGAGGAGCTGGGAACTGTCGCAGTCTCTGCTTCTTACAGGGGGCTGTTCAGGCTCTTCAGCCTGCTTCTTCCTACGAGGCCTCTGCATTCTTGTGGTGGTGGTAGTAGAGTCACCACCCACACTAGTCTCATCAACGGTTTCCAGATCTTTCTTTCTCCTCCGTGGAGTTCCATTAGTACTTTTCCTTCTCACGGCACTCTCCTTTTTTACTACCTCTGAAAGCTTATTAGCAGACTTAGTCCGTCTTCTTGGGCTGCTAGCTTTAGCAGTCCGGCTTCGGTTCCGCACACCTCGGCCTAAGGACTCTGGGGGGGTTTCCTGACACACAGAACTGAGACAGGGATCATTTAATGGGTTCATCAACCCATCAGAGGACATGGCTTCCATAAGGGGATCACTGGGGGACCAACACCGGGGTGGCGTTGAATCAGTGGGGCTAGGTGATCTCTCAGATAGATAACCCAACTCCACCATCACATCAGAGTACTCAGTGGCGTGGTCATCGGCCAGTTCACAGTAGCATGGACGCGGGCATGGCAGGGAGGGCAGAGTCAAGGCTTTTCTAAGGCCTCTAGTCCTTCTAGGCCTCTCACCCACCTGCCTGACACTGACTCGAGTTTTGGGAGGGTTGCTGACCGTTTTCTTAGTGGTGGTGGAATTTACCTTAACCTTTCGTTTGGGCTGTTTCTTATTAGCCTTGGGCTCACTGAGAGGAAACTTGACTGCACAAGACTCTGGAACCTTAGGCCAGAAGGTCTTGAGGGGGGCCATTTTAGTGTATGTCTCCAGTTTGTCTGGTGTGAGCACCACCCGCTGCTCCTCAGCACTCACCTTGGCCATCTTCACCAACATGTTCTTCCGACCCTTGAACCTGTTGATGATGATGTACTTGATGATGATGGGTGGCTCCCTTGGCTCCTTTCTGGACATCTTCCGTCGTTTCTGGTACTTGAGTTCCTGTGTGCTGAGGATATAGTTGTCTTTGAAGCGGACGTAGTTGTCTCGGAGGGCCAGGGGGTGTTTCACACGAGAGGCGCCCGAGTGTTCCCCGTCCTCGCTGCTGTCGTAGCTCATTTTGCGCTTGGCCCTCAGGGTGTACTTGCTGCCAGGCAGACCTGAGGCTTTGGTGCAGGTCACTTTAGCAGGGAGCTCAGGCAGTGGGGCCAACCTGCCCTCCACAGACACCTCAGTGGGAATGGCAGGGACTGGGGCCGGTGTAGGGGACACGACAGGGGCTGGTAGAGGGGTAGGGGCCAGTGCAGGGGAAGGGGCAGGAGCAGGCGATTCTGGGAGTGGTTCTGTGGGTCTAGTCTCCTCTATGACTGACTTTACCACTGTGACTGGCTTTTCATCAGTGTCCGTGCTCTTTGGACAGGCAGGCATGATGGACGTTAAGGCCATGCCCACTTGGCTGTCAGAGGTTAGGCTTTCCCCAGCGTTTGCTTTAGCTTTCTGGGCTGCTGCAGCCGACCTCCTCTTGCCCAGCTTTAGTCTGGACCTGCGTGGCTCTGCCTGCTCTAGCTTAGCGCAGCCGTCGGTCAGCTTGTTGCCCACCACCTTCTTGGCGGGCCTGGTAAGGCAGTTGGAGAGAATGACACTGGGGAAGAACTTGTAGTGCGCCTCCTGCTGGGCTACTATGGTCCTCTCAGTCTTGTTCTCCTGATAATCCTCGTACCTGATCTTCAGCTCGCCCATATCCCCCTCCTCACTGCCTTGGCCCATCTCACCTTCCTGCGAGGCCAAGAGCTCGTCCTCTTCTATGGGGCAGGGGGCTGGGGTTATACTGTTCCTTGGTATTGGGCTTTTACAGTCTTTCCGACCCAGCTCCAGATCTGTCTTGCTGGGGCAGTTCCTCAGCTCAGAGTAACACAGGGAGAAGCTCCTGTGGTTCTGCAGGATGGACAAGCGATTCTTCTCTACATTCTTGATGCTGCTGTACTTCTTCCTGCTCTGGGTGATTTTCCCGTTGCCGAACGGAAAGACGTCCAGATCCGACTCATCCAGAGCCATCGTCTTTTTCTCGTAGGTGTACAGAGGCCGAACGGCGTCCATTTTGTCCACACAGATCTGAGATACCTCGGCCTGGTTGGCGATGTTGCAGGGAATGGGGTGTTTGACCGGCTGGATGTAAGGTATCTCTTTATTCACCTTGAACCCTGTGGAGCACTCATGACTATCTTGGCTGAGGGAGAGGAAGTGCTTATCAGCTGGTTCCTCTGTGTCCTGTGAGAGGGCCTGCCGGTGCTCCGGGTGTTTGCAGTCTAGGAGGACCTTGGCTGAAGACGGGGGCTCCAGGTGGACTGTCTCCCCAGGAAAGGGGTTCCTCTTCCCCAGGATCTTATCGGTGACAGTGAGGGACGAGTGGGTCCTGGAGCCTTTGTCCGTTACCGATGAATCTACAGATGAAATATAACAGGAGAGGAGATATAACATCTCAATACTGTGACAGGAATATAAGGCAGGAGTCAATGAGATATGTCGTAGATGTGTTATCTGTAGTTTATCATCTATATTATGTTCTTATAACTCACCACTGTTCTCATCTGCAGCACCATCCAGCTGAGGAATGGACAGGTTGGCAAAGAGAGCGTTGTTCCCGCTCCATTCCATCTCCTCATCTGAGGAGTCCTGGGGCTCATCACTGAAGCTCTCTTCTGCGTCCTTCACACCAGGTCTACGGAGGGAGATAACAGAGACATTGATTTAACACTGAAGCATCGCTTAAACTATTCACAGTCACGGCTCACCGCAGCTGACCTTCCTTTGACTGCCAAAAGTGTTTAATGTTTACCATTATGTGAATTCAGTGACAACACAAGAAACAAGAAGAATTGTTGCGTTTGTAATTCTTTTACAGAGTTAAAACGATACTCATAATTAATAAGTTAATACTGAGAAAGGCAAAGAAGTACACAGTAAAGAAAGAAAAAAAGAAAAAAAAAATCAGTCACCTCCGTCTAGAAGACTGTTCTGGAAGGTCGCTGTCCCATCTCTGTGACATCATCAGACTGAGTTCTGCCTCCTCCCTCTCTAGCTCTGGCCCTTCCTCCTCCTCGTCACTGTTGTAGTGCGAGCTCCCTCCCCCGGGCAGAGAATGCTGGGAGTTCTGCCTCATAGGGGCAGCCCGATACCCATCATCCTCCAGGCCTGCCAGTAGGTCCACCATGGCATGGTCCTGGCTGCTGTCTGCAACACACACACACACAGAGGTCACTCAACCTCAGACATGGATGCTCTGCTTATGGCCTGGAGTTATAACTAGGGCCCATGGTTTACCCTGGTCAGGTCGTCAGGGAAAAAAAAAAAACTGGCATTGGCGATGCTATATAAACAATATGTTGATTATAAGCAGATTTTTTAAAATGAAAATGGCATAAGATAAGTAGGATAGATCCAATGAACACAGTGCAGTATGTTGTGCAGCCAGGACCAGGCCATGGTGGACCTCCTGGTGGAGGATGCTATGGTGGAGGATGATGGGTATCGGGGCGGCAGGTAGCCAAGTGGTCAGAGCGTTGGGCCAGTAACCGAAAGGTTGCTGGATTGAATCCCCGAGCCGACAAGGTGAAAACCTGTCGATGTGTCCTTGAGCAAGGCATTTAACTTTAATTTGCTTCAGGGGCGCCGTACTACTATGGCTGTCCCTGTAGGTAGGCAGTCATTGTAAATAAGAATTTGTTCTTAACTGCCTAGTTAAATAAAGCTTAAATAAAAAAAAAAAAAAAATGTTTGCCTACCTAGTATGGCTGAGTGGTTGGACTTCTGGGAGAGGGGTAGAAAGGTTTGACTGCTCTCCAACAGACTAAGAATGGCCTCCTCATCCACAATGGCCTCCTCCTGGTCTTTACCACGGTGTCTTTTAATGTCTGAGAGGTGGGAGGTGAGAGGGGAGAGAGAGTAGAGAAGAGAAGAGAGAGAAGGTTATCATTACTATGGGGCCCTGGTCAAAAGTAGTACACTATATAGGGAATAGGGTGCCATTTGGGACACAGAGACAGTGAGTGGTTCAGCATGAGGCCCAGCCGTACTCCATTCAGTGTCTGTGTGTGCCAGTCGCCTCACTTCCCTAGCATTTCCACTGGTCCTACAGGAGACTTGGCAGACTGAGCGAGAAGATTAGGCTAATGTAGATCAACACTGTGTCACACTTGAAATTCAGTCACATTAAGAGTGAGAGGATATAATTAGGACTAATGTTGATCCACCTTCTCTGGCATTCAGCCAGACATTCTAGCAGAGGGCCAGTCGGTTGGGAGGATTGGGATGAATGTTGGATGTCACATCCCCCTTACTGTCTAGATTGGCAGAGGGCCAGTGGGCAGACGGAGACGCTTTGCTCTCACCTGTCTGGGAGTCTCTGTGCACCTCTACCAGGTTGGCTGGTGTACACTGCAGCAGCTCTGGGGTCAGGACATCAGGGTGTAGAGACAGTTCAGCTGGGGATGGATCCTGCTCCTCTGCCACGTCGTCCACAGACCCAGACTGAGTCCTATTTAAAGAGGGATAAGACAGTTCAAAGGGAGACTGTTGTTACTTGAGTCGTAGATAGGGTCCCTGTAAAGAGAAGAGAGAGAGAGACCAGAGTGTGTGTGTGTGTGTGTGTGTGTGTGTGTGTGTGTGTGTGTATACAGTTGAAGTCGGAAGTTTACATACACTTAGGTTGAAGTCATTAAAACTCATTTTTCAATCACTCCACAGATTTTATGTTAACAAACTATAGTTTTGGCAAGTTGGTTAGGACATCTATTTTGTGCCTGACAAGTAATTCTTCCAACAATTGGTCACAGACAGATTATTTAACTTATAATTCACTATATCACAATTCCAGTGGTTCAGAAGTTAGTTGACTGTGCCTTTAAACAGCTTGGAAAATTCCAGAAAATTATGTCATGGCTTTAGAAGCTTGACATTGTTTAAATCAATTAGAGGTGTACCTGTGGATGTATTTCAAGGCCTACCTTCAAACTCAGTGCCTCTTTCCTCGACATCATGGGAAAATCTAAAGAAATCAGCCAAGACCTCAGAAAATAAATTGTAGACCTCCACAAGTCTGGTTTATCCTTGGGAGCAATTCCCAAACGCCTGGAGGTACCACGTTTATCTGTACAAACAATAGTACGCAAGTATAAACACCATGGGACCACGCAGCCGTCATACCGCTCAGGAAGGAGACTTGTTCTGTCTCCTAGAGATGAACGTACTTTGTTGCGAAAAGTGCAAATCAATCCCAGAACAACAGCAAAGGACCTTGTGAAGATGCTGAGGAAACAGATACAAAAGTATTTATATCCACAGTAAAACGAGTCCTATATCGACATAACCTGAAAGGCCGCTCAGCAAGGAAGAAGCCACTGCTCCAAAACCGCCATAAAAAAGGCAGACTACGGTTTGCAACTGCACATGGGGACAAATATCGTACTTTTTGGAGAAATGTCCTCTGGTCTGATGAAACCAAAATAGAACTGTTTGGCCATAATAACCATCATTATGTTTGGAGGAAAAAGGGGGAGGCTTGCAAGCCGAAGAACACCATCCCAACCATTAAGCACTGGGGTGGCAGCATCATGTTGTGGGGGTGCATTGCTGCAGTACTCAATACTAATTGAGTGTATATGTAAACTTCTGACCCACTGGGAATATGATGAAATAAATAAAAAGCTGAAATTAATAATTCTCTAATTGACATTTCACATTCTTAAAATAAAGTGGTGATCCTAACTGACCTAAGACAGGGAACTTTTACTAGGATTAAATGTCAGGAATTGTGAAAAACTGAGTTTAAAATGTATTTGGCTAAGGCGTATGTAAACATCCGACTTCAACTGTATGTGTGTGTAGGAGGATGTATGAATGGAAAGCTGGCAGGTGGCCAGCAGTACTTTGGGCTCTCCTCCAGATGCCTCTGCCTATCAGGCTCTGCCATCCGCTTTGTCCCGTGCTGCACCCCTGCACTGCTTATCAACTCACTACTTAGCAACTCAATGAAATGTTGAAAAATATGCTTGTGGAACACAAAGGTGGAACAAGCAATGCAGGTACTGGTTCTCTCCACCCCCCCCAAAAAAAATTATGTAATATTTATTCTGTATGTCTCATGTCTTCTTGTGGGGGGGATGAAGGAGGGCAGAGGGGCTCCAGAGACGGGCCTGTGTGTGCACGACTGTCTCCATCTGTGTTAATTAGTCTCGTTGCTAATGACTTTGGTGACTAAAGGGGGGAGCCCAGCAGGTGCCAGGAGATTCCTGCAGCGATTAAAACATTTCAGCTCCCAACTCCGCCTCCTCCACCAACTCTGCTCTGCTGTACTTACTACAGTACAGCCTGCCTGTCTGTCTGTGGTAACAATGAGAGAGAGAGAGAGAAGCGAGAATGCAACTAAATAATAGCTTTAAGTAAGTACATAAGAGAGTAGTGGAAACCTTTAAACGTACAACAGACAGAGACAGACAGAGACAGAGAGACTGTGTATATGTGCGAGAGCAGGCCAGCCAGCCAGTGAGAGTTGTGACCTGGGTGTGTGTGTGTGTGTGTGTGGCACAGTGCTGCCAAACCACAGCTCCATCACGTGACAGGAAACGGGTTCCTTTGCCAGGGCCCAAACTGCTCCCATACGGGCCTGCCCTTGCCTTTGATAGAGCCCTTTCACTTTCCTCCCCTGCTCTCCTCCCATTGGTATCAACTTAGCTTTGCGAGTAGGAGCCATCTGGGCCTGATGTAACAGCACACACCGGGCCAACTGTACTTTTATTTATAACAGGAAATTCTTTCTGCTCAGCAAGGAGGGGGAACAGGGAGAGCCCTGGGATATTAGACAGCAATGACCCCATCAACCCTTGACTAACCCCCTCCCTCCATCCTCCTCTCTGGCCCAGCCACTGACAGTGTTGAGTTGAACCAGGAAGAGGCATGCAGTCACCATCTCATATGGACAAAGACAGTGATACACTAACCAAAAAGGCATGGGGAAAATAAGTAGACATTTTAACATAAAGACTGAAAGACAGACCAGATGTAGATTCTCCCTAAACGCAACTTATGTGTTCTCCGGCGGTAGACATCTTGTCTTGGAAGCAGATGTTTACTCTCAAAGACCACCCCGCCTCCCCCTCTCTAAACTTCCTAAACCAAACAAAGCACAGCCATCCACTTACGCAATGTGGAGCAACTGTTTGTCCGACGATGACTAACAGTCAACCTACCCTAAAGACTGTGGTGAGCCATTCCGACGCTTAAAGACAGCAAGATTGAGGATGAAAGTTGTTACTTACACATCAAACTTATTTTCCTTCAGGATCTCCTTGAATCTCTTCATGAAGATTCTCTCGCTCTCCGTCGAGGCGACAAACCCACGATCTGGAGGAGCATCAAACGCAGGCAGAGGTTCAATTATTACACTTTGATGTAGTATGTGTGATGCACATGGAACAGACGTCAGTCTCAGAGATCTGCATGATTCATGACAGAGACAGAGATTATTTATTACCTCAGCTCACCTTGAACATGTTCCAACAAGCAGATGGCACATAATATGGGGCATAGACCACTGGAGGTTGGTGGCACCTGAATTGGGGAGGACGGCTCGTGGTAATGGCTGGAGCGGAATGGTATCAAATACATCAAACACGTGGTTTCTATGTGTTTGATGCAATTCCATTTGCTCCATTCCAGTCATTATTATGAGCCATCCTCCCCTCAGCAGCCTCCACTGGCATTGACCTACAGGTAACTGCAAAAATAATGGAAACACTTGAGTAAATTAGGGTTCTGGTGGCTCTGTTATGGTGTGGGGTGCATTTTCCTGCCATGGTTTAGGTCAGGGGCCTCCAACCTTTTGAGTTACTCCTTCTTTATAGCGCTTTTAAAATTAGGCACATTGTTCTCATCTCTACCCTGCAACTCTTCCCCGGGTCCTTGTGTTTTGGTTAATAAAACAGTATTTGGCATGACAGGTCCCATACATTTGGTTTTCTCTGTTTAAATTTGTTTATGTTTTCCATTCAATATTACAAATATTCATAGAGAAACAACAAAACTGTACGAGTCCACGTCAATGCTTAAATCACATCAGTTTCAATAAAGTACCTACCTACCAAAATGTTTTAGGTCTGGTACTTTAATTGTGCATCTAGCAAGAGAGGAATGTGTTGGTCTAGCAATGTTTCTGCTGTTAGGCCTACTGCTGCAGCACATATCATGGCAGAGTTAGCAAAACAATGGCCACCCAAATGAAACAAATAACCATAATGTATAGTTATGTCAGGTAAGCCTACTTTGCAGTTAACATTTAATTCAGAAGGTTTTGGGGGAAAGTTGATCTACTCTACCCAAAAGACGTTATCATTAGTGTCGCTAACTGGCTATATACGGAGTGATAGACAAACGTGCGCTCCAAACAGACAGACAGGCGCAATATTGCTAGAAATGAGTTGGCGAATAGTTGCTAACCAGTGGTGGGAAAATGTCAATACGGCTTTGATTCGATATTAGCTGGGAGCTTTATGTTTGACAGTTTTTGATGGAAAACCTTCAGAATTGGCAAGCTACTCATGGGTGGGCTACGAGCTACTGGTAGCTTGCGATCTACCTGTTGGAAACCCCTGGTTTAGTTCCAGTCAACCCCTTAGATGGCAAGGTAAACGGCAATACATACACAGCCCTTTTGAGTGATCACCTTCAACCTATGGTGAAGAATTTCTATCCTGATGTGAGGGGTTTCTTCCAGGATGACAATGCCTCCATCCACAGGGCACAAGTGGTCACTGAATGGTTAGATGAGCATGAAAACAATGTAAATCATATGACATGGCCGTCTCAGTCACCAGATCTCAACCCAATTGAAACCTTATGGGATATTCTGGAGCGGCACCTGAGACAGCGTTTTTTCCACCACCATCAACAAAACTGCAAATGATGGAATTTCTTGTGGAAGAATGGTGTCGCATCCCTCCAATAGAGCTCCAAACACTTTTAGAATCTATGCCAAGGTGCATTGAAACGGTTCTGGCTCGTGGTGGCCCAACACTATGTTTGTGTTTCCGTTATTTTGGCAGTTACCTTTTTATTCAGTTGATATGCATGTAGGTAGACCTGCTAGAAGTTTGACTGTGGTGTTGACTAATGGAGGAATGGGCTGTGAGGAGGTAATATAGTTGTCAGTCACTCACCCTGTGACTGTGGGGTCTCCATCTGAGATGACTGGTTCACTCACCCGGTGACTGTGGGGTCTCCATCTGAGATGACTGGTTCACTCACCCTGTGACTGTGGGGTCTCCATCTGAGATGACTGGTTCACTCACCCGGTGACTGTGGGGTCTCCATCTGAGATGACTGGTTCACTCACCCTGTGACTGTGGGGTCTCCATCTGAGATGACTGGTTCACTCACTTTGTGACTGTGGGGTCTCCATCTGAGATGACTGGTTCACTCACCCTGTGACTGTGGGTTCTCCATCTGAGATGACTGGTTCTTCTCTCGTCGTCTCTGCTTCTCATCCTCCCAGATGGCCTGCAGGCCAGGGTTCTTGCCAATCTGATCTACACACACACACACACACAGCATAGATCAGTCGGTTGAATGAGGGACTCTGCATTTCCCACTCTATCCCATCTAGTCGGTTGAATGAGTGCCTTTGTTTCAAACCACTCAAAACTGTACAAGAGCTCAAAATCAGAATCATTCCACAAACCATTTCCTTTTCAAACAGCGAGTTCGTATTTCTGTTTTTGGGGCAGATGGAAAATCGACTTGCTGAAGGCACATACAGTGGGGAGAACAAGTATTTGATACACTGCCGATTTTGCAGGTTTTCCCACTTACAAAGCATGTAGAAGTCTGTAATTTTTATCATAGGTACTCTTCAACTGTGAGTGACGGAATCTAAAATAAAATCCAGAAAATCACATTGTATGATTTTTAAGTAATTAATTTGCATTTTATTGCATGACATAAGTATTTGATACATCAGAAAAGCAGAACTTAATATTTGGTACAGAAACCTTTGTTTGCAATTACAGAGATCATATGTTTCCTGTAGTTCTTGACCAGGTTTGCACACACTGCAGCAGGGATTTTGGCCCACTCCTCCATACAGACCTTCTCCAGATCCTTCAGGTTTCGGGGCTGTCGCTGGGCAATACAGACTTTCAGCTCCCTCCAAAGATTTTCTATTGGGTTCAGGTCTGGAGACTGGCTAGGCCACTCCAGGACCTTGAGATGCTTCTTACGGAGCCACTCCTTAGTTGCCCTGGCTGTGTGTTTCGGTTCGTTGTCATGCTGGAAGACCCAGCCACGACCCATCTTCAATGCTCTTACTGAGGGAAGGAGGTTGTTGGCCAAGATCTCGCGATACATGGCCCCATCCATCCTCCCCTCAATACGGTGCAGTCGTCCTGTCCCCTTTGCAGAAAAGCATCCCCAAAGAATGATGTTTCCACCTCCATGCTTCATGGTTGGGATGGTGTTCTTGGGGTTGTACTCATCCTTCTTCTTCCTCCAAACACGGCGAGTGGAGTTTAGACCTAAAAGCTCTATTTTTGTCTCATCAGACCACATGACCTTCTCCCATTCCTCCTCTGGATCATCCAGATGGTCATTGGCAAACTTCAGATGGGCCTGGACATGCGCTGGCTTGAGCAGGGGGACCTTGCGTGCGCTGCAGGATTTTAATCCATGACGGCGTAGTGTGTTACTAATGGTTTTCTTTGAGACTGTGGTCCCAGCTCTCTTCAGGTCATTGACCAGGTCCTGCCGTGTAGTTCTGGGCTGATCCCTCACCTTCCTCATGATCATTGATGCCCCACGAGGTGAGATCTTGCATGGTGCCCCAGACCGAGGGAGATTGACCGTCATCTTGAACTTCTTCCATTTTCTAATAATTGCACCAACAGTTGTTGCCTTCTCACCAAGCTGCTTGCCTATTGTCCTGTAGCCCATCCCAGCCTTGTGCAGGTCTACAATTTTATCCCTGATGTCCTTACACAGCTCTCTGGTCTTGGCCATTGTGGAGAGGTTAGAGTCTGTTTGATTGAGTGTGTGGACAGTCTTTTATACAGGTAACGAGTTCAAACAGGTGCAGTTAATACAGGTAATGAGTGGAGAACAGGAGGGCTTCTTAAAGAAAAACTAACAGGTCTGTGAGAGCCGGAATTCTTACTGGTTGGTAGGTGATCAAATACTTATGTCATGCAATAAAATGCTAATTAATTATTTAAAAATCATACAATGTGATTTTCTGGATTTTTGTTTTAGATTCCATCTCTCACAGTTGAAGTGTACCTATGATAAAAATTACAGACCTCTACATGCTTTGTAAGTAGGAAAACCTGCAAAATCGGCAGTGTATCAAATACTTGTTCTCCCCACTGTATGTGGACTGCCCTGTTGTGCCCCCCCTTTCTGACAGATAATTGTGTGTGTGTGTGTGTCCCACACTCCGTATTCTGAGCACATCTAATCTAAAACACATCCAAGCATGCAAGCACTTTGTTTCTGCTGTGTCATTCTGTTCCTTCACGAATAGCAGAAAGGCAGTAGAAATAGTTCATACTGAATTGAGATATTCTGAGGTCTGGGAACACATTCCAATGGAAGATTCTCATTCACACAGACTCTACATGTTCAACAGAACGATCTCTTTTTGCTTTATGTTCCCAATCTGCACTTCTACTCTTCCATCCTACACTCCTCCGCATAACAGAAGGTCTGAGGCAGACGAGACTACAGAGAGACAGGGTGAGTGGACAGGGTTTGTTTTGGGCCGGGCGGTCACTGATCTAATGCTCTGACGTGTTGGAGAGCAGGAGCCTGGCAGTGGGGTGAGAGACAGACACTGTTAAATCTGGAGAAGGCCTCCGTCGCTCATCTGTGTTACATAGCCAGGGGTCCCAAATGGAACCCTGTTCCCTTTATAGGGCTCCGGTCAAAAGTAGTGCACTATAGGGAATAGGGTGCCATTTGAGACGCAAACAATGTTTGATGTGGAAAAGCCTTCATTGCTCAACTGTGCTGCATAGTCAGAGCAGGATTGAGCCAGTAGCCATCCCCTTCCATCAGTCTCTCCTTATGTGTCTGCCGGATTGTCTGACTCGCGGTTTTATCTATGACTAAAATATGTTGTTTTCGAGATTCTTGTTGTCCTTACTCTCGATCTCCAGGCGGTTGAGGATGTCTACAGCCACAGCATCCGCTTCCAGCTCACATGTGCTCTGTTTCTCCACATCCTCCAGGACCAAAGAACTGCAGAAATGGAGAAAGAGAGAAGTAGAAAATACAGATTGAGAGAGAGACTGAGAGCAAGAGGTGAGGACACAACATGGATACCCATTACACACTAAATCTTACACAGAAAAAAAGGCATGTACAAACAAGACCTAAAAACCCAACACTGTACTGGCCCACAACATGTACTTAGAGCCTGTCTGTGCAGGTGTGGCTCACCAGGGTATAGAATCCTCCTCCCAGCGGACAAACATGCCTCCCAGGGTACTGTCATTCAGTTTGGAGGTACAGGGGCTTGGCCTGCTGCTGAAGCACTGGCGATCTGGGGGAAACCCCTCTGTTTAATAGACACACAGACAAAAACATGTGAGTCATGTGAATGGAAGCCAATCTGATGTTTTTTTGGGGGCTAAAACAGTCCGCAGACATACAGCAACATACACCAGCTCAGTATTTCCAATTTATTTGGATCTACACAGCTTTCTAAAAAAGGTTTTTTTAAATCCCAATTCTTTTGTCATCGTCTTCACTTGATCCCAGATTACAAACTCACTTTCAATTAGGTGTTGTACAAAGAAGAATATAAACCGGTGTACATTATTATCAGAGTTTTAGTCCCTTTGTACTTTGCAACCCATTTCCCATTGATTGCGTCAAAATCCAGAGGTGGCCCTCCCTTTGTCTGTGGAGAGTGTTGCGTGAACATTGTTAAGAACCTGTTAATCTAAAGCAGGGGGGATTTCCTGGCCTATTCATTAACCCTTCCATGCGTGGTGGTGTCATGCTGGGTTCTGCCTCCCCAGGCCCAGGAGACTCGCTCAGGCATGAAGAGCACTGCAGAGCGGAGATACCTGTCCCATCTCGGCTCAGCACGGCCCGGGATTAGCACTTAGTAAGCCTTAGTCAAGATCAAACAGAAAAAAAGCCTATCTGCCGCTTTATTCCCAGCCATCAGGCAGGAGAGAAAGGGTGTAGAGGAGTGTGAAGCCAAGGCCAAGTTCAACCCTCAGATCTGAGGGAAACCTTCCTGCTCCTCCACTCCCACTGTGAAACCTCTCCTGTTCTACCACTCTCTCCCTTCTACTGTGAGGGGGCTAGTGATTCACAGGTTCCCGTCCTGGGATGAAGGGAGGAAAAGGGAATCTACGTCTATCTCACCGGAGAGATACTGACCGCCGCGGCCCTCAACCCTACAGTTTCAACATTATCATTCTCACTGGAGAGATATTGTTTTGGTTTTGTTGGCAGAGGGGATGTGGGGGGTTATATTAATACTAAACAGCTGTGTACAGTGCAAGTTCAATGAACAGCCGAGTTCAACAGGTCAGAAGTAAACAGATCCATATCCAAGCCCTTACTGTTCATTTCTCTAGATTGATGGCAGGGAGTTTATCCAACTCAGTGAAACAGGTGAAGAGCAGCAGTACCAGGAATGTGCTTCAGGCTCCTGGATATGGTGACAGACAGGGGGCTGTGGTCGGTCTAGTGTTCTATCCTGGATCTTCTGTGTACCATTACTTTTTGTTAGGTACAGTACCAGTCAAAAGTTTGGACACACTTACTCATTCAAAGGTTTTTCTTTATTTTTTACATTGGTTGAGAGAATGCCAAGAGTGTGCAAAGGATAGCTACTTTGAAGAATCTCAAATATAACATATATTGTGATTTGTTTAACATTCTTTTGGTTACTACATGATTCCATATGTGTTATTTCATAGTTTTGATGTCTTCAGTATTATTCTACAATGGAGAAAATATTTAAAATTATGAGTAGGTGTGTCCAAACTTTTGACTGGTACTGTATGTTCAAAAGGCCTGCAGTGTTCCAGAATGCGATGGGCTTCTAGGAGAACGAAGTTATTCCTCTAGTCGGCCACAGACCACATTGCTTCCAGTCTTATCTTCTCTTCTGCTGTTAGCTTTTCTGTGTGTTGGTGAGGTGTCATCTTTGTAGAAGTCCACCTTTAATATGGAAAGCATTTTCTATACCGTCAGGTCTTTGTAAAGCAAGGGTGTTATCTGCTAGAAAATTACACACTAACCTGGATGCATTTGGAGGATAAGGTTTGTGTGTGTGTGTGTGTGTACACCTGTGTGAGATAGAAAGAGCGTGAGTTGCGCAGCAGTCTAAGGTACTGCATCGCAGTGCTTGAGGCATCACTACAGACCCGGGTACAATCCCAGACCGTGTCACAGCCGGCAGTGACCGGGAGACCCATGAGGGGGCGCGCAATTGGCCCAGTGTCGTTTGGGTTAGGGGAAATCTTGGCCGGCCGGGATCTCCTTGTCCCATCGCGCTCTAGTGATTCCTTGTGGCGGGCCGGGCACCTGCAAGCTGACTGCGGTCGCCAGCTGGATGCCATTTCCCAGGACACATTGGTGTGGCTATCTTCTGGGTTAAGCGAGCAGTGTGTCAAGAAGCAGTGCGGCTTGTCAGGGTCGTGTTTCGAAAGGACACGTCTGCCAACCTTTGCCTCTTCCGAGTCTGTAGGAGTTGCAGTGATGGGGGACAAGACTGTAACTACCAATTGGTAGTTATTTATAAATAAATAAGAGCACTACTTACACACCATGACAAAGCACGGCAACTCTCCCTCTCATACAGCCTCCCCACAGAGCCAGTATGCCCAGTCATAGCTCTAGCCTGTTATGACTGGGCCTACTGCACACCCCTCAACCACATCTAACAGTTGTACTCATAACTGCTTGAAAAATGGAGCGCTAAAGAGAAAGGTGGAGACTAAATCTGTGTCCCACAACACCACCACATAGCACATGAATAAGTCCAACCAGCCAGCCAGCCAGGTTTGTGACGAGGGTCCTAGCAGCCTACTCCGTTCCTAACCTTTGCGCTGTTGGCTCCGACGGAACTTGACGGCTCCCAGGTTGATGTGGTTCATGCCGTACAGGTTGTAGTCGATGAACAGCTGCAGCATGTAGGGGATGTGGGCCTCGTGGGGCTGGTAGCTCTTGTTCATCACAGCACCTCCTTGTAACAGCTCACACACCCTGGAACGACACACACAGTTCACATTAGATATACATTATTGTATGCTATTCATAGAAATGTACTTTGCGTACAGAAAAAGATATGTGTTAAAAAAAAGAAACGGACGGAGTCAGTAAGGCTTTCATTCCAGAGCTGATATGCTTCGATTCAAAAACGCATTCACCTTGTAGGCCTGGTTGCTGGAAAGATACTGTGACAATATGCTATTTTACTTTTCAAACTTGAAACTTCTCGGCAGTCTTTTTGTCGGTCCTATATCCATAATAATAATGTAGGCCACAGTGACAGTTCCCCTTTAAAGGTCAGAGCGGAGAGAGCTGATTGACTGAGTGATCGATCTGGAACAAGACAGGGGCTCATAACAGTCAGTCAGGGAGCAGGCAGACAGTCAGTCAGTCAGGGAGCAGCAGTCTCTCCCCCGTCTCCCGTCTCCCCCCTGTCTCTCCTGTCTCTCTCTCCCTCCTCTCTCTCTCCCCAGTCTCTCTCTCTCCCTCGGTATCAGTGCAGCAGCACGACTCCACTCACAGTGACTGATGGCTTCAGCAGCTAAATAACAGCCGCTGTGTACACACACACACACTTTCGCTCTTACACGAAACAGGCACGTACTCGCTTTGTCTCACACACACAGTCGCTCTCTCGCACGGTCTCTCAATCTCAATGCACACACACACACACTGTCTAAAACACACACACACACACACACACTGTCTAAAACACACACACTGCACGAACTCTGTACTACATAAGCGGGCCGATCAATATCAGCAGAATAGTCATGTGCACACAGTCTAGCCTACAGACAGAGAGAATACCCCTCTCCAACAACAGAAACATACAGGCTATTACAGATCAAACTAAAAAAACACACAGACCAGTGAGAAATGCAAGCTAAGACAAAAAGAGTAGAACACCCTCCTCACCTTTTGACCATCTGAGGATTGTACAGATAGATTTTCATAAACTTCCTCTCTTTGGCATGGTATCCATAAAAAGGCCTGTGGGGGGAGAGATGGAACACCGTCAGAAGAACTTCTTGTGAAAACAACAACACCAAGTATAGACTTTACCTAACATTCACCGTCTAACATGAACATGTGAGCCTTCAGATTCTGGCCCTTTCTCAATTTGTCTTTTCTTGATTATTCGCGTCTTCTCCCCTCACCTCCTACTCAAAACCCATAGGAGGAGAATGCCCTAGGAGAGGAACCTTGGGTCATCTCCTCCTAGGGCATTCTCCTCCTATGGGTTTACTTGGCGGAGGCGAGGAAATAGGATGTGAGGAAAACCTATTGAGAAAGAGCCTCCGCCACGTAATGAGTGACCCTACTAAGGAACAGTGATCTATCTAAAAGATAGGGAGCGGGACTTACATGCCGGAGACCAATGCCACCTTGAAGACGTGCTGTGTGTTGGAGGAGGGGTTTCCCATGGACACGTTGAGTGCCCTGTCGATGCTGAAGGCCAGCTGACGCAGGTAGCGCTCTGCCTGCTGACCGTAGCCATCGTAGGGCACATAGAGGTAGGGGAAGATGCCATGGAGGTGGAGACAGGTCTTCTGACCTGAGAGAGGAGCGAGAGAGTCTGGTTGAGACAGTGGTAGGCTAATCCTTTATTCACCATGTAGAACTATCGGGAAATTAACAAACAATGTCCTGTGGTCAGAGGCGATAGGGTGGCCACCTGCTGAGTACGGCAGACTTTCACATTGGTCCGCCCTGTCCTTTAGACAGAGGGTTTGTGTTCATGTGGCAGAGCTGCGGTGTCAAACTCAGTTGGTTACCTCAACCCATAGTAACAAATGTGAAACTGGCACAGACTCAAAACCCAAAGCCATTCAGCATTATACAGCAATATAAAACTAATTCAAGTAGTAGCCATACTCTTATAGTTAATTTACCAAAAAGCATGAACAACATATTTACAGCTGGTGATGCAGTCTGCCAGTGACATGACTCATTTTACTAAGATACTATTAAAAACTAGACATGCACACAATGGAGATGGATTGGCCTCTCTACTGAGGGGAGAAAGAGAGGAGGGGGTCCAGTAAAACAGCTCATACACACTTTCCAACCACGGGAAGACAAATGCCGCCATCCAGCCCTGCTTAGACAGACTGATGAAAACAACAAAAGGTCTGTAAAGGAGCCTTGAGTCATAAGTGCACGGCACCACAATGTCAAGCAGGTCATTAGCTAAATAACCAACTGGATAGCAGACGGGGGACTGTCTCCATGAGGGAGGGAGCAGGAAGGGGGGACCGACTGATGTGGAATGAGGTCATCATGAAGTCGTGTAGTGCTAAAAGTAAGCAAAGCCATCTAGACCTCACTGGCTGACTGATGGTCCTGTTCAGGTGTGGGCTATTACAGGCCTAACCTCATCACCAGGCTAGCTTAGGGAGCTTAATATCAGATATGTAATACGATACCATCCTACTCTATGATAAGAATAGAACCTATGTGTTTGTGGGAAGGGACTAGGGACCATGCAGACCAGATGAGACGGTAGGACTGACAGGAGGAGGCGGCAGTATAGTTTCACCATCCCAGCATCTACAGAGCCTCTCCTCTCCTACACGTCAGCCCCATCTGTCTGCTAGGCACCGACGCATGCGCACCCACACAGAGACTGCCACAAGCCCTCATTATCACCATTTGTAGGGGAATTGAGGAGGGGCGGTGGACAGGGGGAGGGGTGTTGTTGATAATGGAGTTTTTGGGGCTTTGGCACTGTAGTCTCCCCTGCCTGGCCCTGCCCGCGGCGTGACAGATGCTGTGCAGTGCAATGCTGCTGCAGTCCGCAGTTTCCTGGGCCCAATTGTTGAATCTGGACCCATGGCATGGAGTATTTCTGCAGAGAAAATAGCCTACACAAAAACAACATTTAGATATCTCTGCTACCATGCAGGGGGTGACACAGGAAGTGGTCAAAATATACAGAGAAACTGATAGTGTTGTGACACCGTGAGGTGGGTGAGGGAAAACAGACAGCGCCAAACAAGAGACAGCAGCTCTCCAGGGAAACACCTTATAGACAACAGTGGCAAACAACGCGGCATGTGAATTGCTTTCAACACACAGGCATAAACAAGCCTAGCAGACCAGACCGATAAAGAACCCTTCATGTCTACATAGAACGGCCCAGTCTGACATCCAGTCCTTTCACCACCACAGAAAAACACAGTCAAGGCAGTAAAAGAGCACTGGGTATAGTGTGTCTTCTCTAAGGACAGGCAGACTGACAGGCAGACTGGCATGGAGCCAGACGGGGGAGGAGACAGCAGACAAAAGGAGCTGTGAGGTAGGCTAGGTACAGTTGGGAACGTGTGCGGTGAGGAGAAGGAGTCGAACCACTCGTGTGACTGAAACTACCCAGAGAGCCAGATAACCACACAACGCGGCTAGCAGCACAAAGGACACCACCCTGGCAGGCAGAGAGAGCTCTCATAGGGATGTGTGTGCCTTGCTAGCTAACACAGTCGAGACACACACAGCCAACGCCATTGGTGAAGCTGCTACTGCAGTTGCTAGGTAACGGAAGCCGGTAAGTAGCACAAGCACCTGACAGACAGCGGAGAAATATAAACAAGTGATTCTTTCCACCCAGCTGGCCGGTGCGGAGCGAGATAGGAAAGGAGAGAGAGAGACACAGAGAGGGAGAAAAATAAAGTGAGAGAGAGGGAGAGATAGAACATACGAGAGGGAGAGATAGAAAGTGACACAGGGAGCGAGTCTCTCTTTCTAGAAAACGGAGCGAGAGATTGAGATAGAGAGTCTCTAAGAGACCGAGAGAGAAAGAGATAGCAAGAAATAGATCGAGCGAAAGACTAAGGAGAGAGAAAGAGACACCGAGAGACTAAGGAGAGAGAGCGAGACAGAGAGCGAGCGAAAGGAAGGAAGAGAGAGAGAGTAGTCCCCAGCCACCAGTCAGCTTCTGACTGCCCGACCGACCGACCGACCGGGCGGGGCTCCCTGATTTGAGAATGGGAGGGAAGACCAAACCAGGAAAAGGGACTGTGTGGCTACTGCAGACAGGGCCCGATCAACATTGTGTCTGTCCCATTATAGCGTCTGCGAGAGCATTGTCAGCACCATTGAGGACATCTCCATTTCGAAGTAGTCCATTTTCTTCTTCTATTACTTCTATGAGTTGGTAAACAAACAAAGAGTGCATGCTGCCACCAGGAGTGCATTGTTTGAACAGTAATAAAGCCCAGGTTGGCAATTTACTGCCACCTGCAGTTCTGGAATGTTTGCTCACAAAGTATAGTTCATTGGCTGATTCCTCCTGACGACCTGGATGAAATTACGCGATCCTTCCTTAACCCATAGGAAGTCCCACCCACTTGACTACTTCAATATGGTGAAAGTCCTCAATGGTGCTGTCCATGCTAAAACAGGGCACTAGAGTGCTCTATCTATCTCTATAGGACCTATCTACAGGAAGGAACATGGAGGCAGAGATAATGATCCACTCTGCCAAACTCCTCCATACGTCCCTCTCCACCCATCCCCCTCTCTCTCATCCCCTATCCCTCTCTTTCTCCTCCAGATTTGCAGCAGACAGCGGGTCTGAATGACTCAGCATTACAGCAGCAGCAGCTCTAGTCTGTCAGTACTGTAGAGTTACAGTCAGAGTGCTGCTGGCCTGCTAGCTGCTACTGTACACTGCTGCTGTCTGCGAAGGCACCGACAGACAGACAGATATGTGGATCACTCCAGCCAGACGGCGGTCTATAGGAGTCCCTCTTTCTGCACAGAGCAGGAGCAGCAGCGCTCTTAATAAATATGGAAATTAGCCTGTGTGTGTCTGTGTGTCCGTTTGTCCGTTTGCCCGAGTGTGTGTGTGCGAGCGCAACCAGCCACTCGGACCTTCCATCTTGATGAATACCCATTCATGCTCTCCCTGGACTGGACCTGATTGATTGCAGGAAGCTCTGGGTCACACAGAACAAGAGTGTGGAGCTGTATAGAACCCCTCTCTGTAGAATGTGGGCCCTGAGGCACAACCCACAGATGAATGTAGCATCGGAGTGAGGGGGAATCAGGGAGGGAGCGAGGGGTGCAGGGGGAAGGCAGGTCCCTCGTAGATGGGCGTCTGTAGGGGTAAACATCCCCTCTGCTTTGGCCTCTGGACCAGCATACACTAACTGGAGCAATGAAGAACATGGACAAGACTGGGAACTGTGGATTATGGACAAAATACCAACTGGGTCTTCCAGTAACAGAGAATAAGGCCAACTTTTTCGAATGAGTTGAGAGAACAGAACTGAGCACAGCGGAGGAGAGGCTTATTAACACAGCCTGAACCCATGTTGAGGACATCATATATGCCTGGTCATGAACCCAATCCCTACCACTGTAGGGAGGATAGCAGGAGATGAAAGGTTAATGGAAACCTACCACCTGTATCTCAACATCTGTAGAGAGCCTCCTGCAATGCCAGGCCACTTGGGGGGGGAGACAGAAAGAAGGAGAGTAAGAGTGAGTGAGTGAGTGAGTGAGTGTGAGAGAGAACGATCAGGGATGGCAGAGGAAGTTAGTCTGAGGGAGAGATGCACCTGGCATCATCAAATCTAACCCCCCTACCCATTATGGTGCTTCACAGAGGCACAGTTCCCCTCTATCCCTGCCAGAGCACCTGCAGAAAAGAGAACATCACAGCCCAACCCAGCAGTGGCCTGACTGACCAGACATCTGCCCACAGCCCTGTATGGTATGAGAGAAGAAGGGATGGGTGGCACGAACAAACTAATGGGTGCCGCATGAAAATACTGTCGATCAATAAAGCTTCTGCTTGCTTAGCAAGATCTGCACCATCATTTAACTTCCTTCTAATGAGTTTAAAAATGTGGGCGGGTGCGTCACAACTCCTCGCAGAGACACATGGCCATTCCAAACACATTACAGTAAACGTTGGGGGTAAATGTCTCTTTTTACAGTAGACTCCAGTGTAATAAATGGGAATATCAGTGTGCTGTGCCTGTCTCTAGTCTACATCGTGCATATAGCATTACCCACGGGAGATAGAGCATTACCCACGGGAGATATAGCATTACCCACGGGAGAGGGAGGGTGATGGTTCAGTTCTGCGGGTTTCACTAAGGACGCCATCCTGCACCGCGACACAGAGGAAAAGCCTGTGTTTGTGAGGAGGGAGAGAACCGTTAGACTGCAGTGAAGGGAGGAGGAGAAAGAAAAGCGATGAATGACTTTTAAAATCACATCTCTCTAGTTTAAGGGATTTACTCCAGTCACCCACTGCTGCTTTACTGAACAAAAATGTAAAACGCAACAATTTCAAAAAGGTTTTACTGAGTTACAGTTCATATAAAAGGAAATCATTTAAAATTGAGATACATTCATTAGGCCTTAATCTATGGATTTCACATGACTAGGAATACAGATATGCATCTGTTGATCACAGATACTGGAACATACTGTCATACACGTCGATTCAGAACATCCTAAACATGCTCAATGGGTGACATGTCTGGTGAGTATGCAGGCCATGGATGAACTGGGACATTTTCAGAATTTTTTCGGAGGTTTTCCATGGGAAGTTAAGCCCTGGAATTTGGGACATTTTGCTTAAATTCATACAATTTATTTAGCTTATAACAGTGAACCTTTTTTGTGGGATACACATAAGGCAATTCTAGGTCTTGTGGCATATTTGGGTTAAACTATCCCCAATTCAATGGAATTGCAACCCTCTGCATGCACAGTGCATTCTTCCATCACATGTGCAGCTGATTCTCAAGATCTTGCACACTAATGAGATGCTATTGAGCCCACACTACTACACTGTGGAGGAACATAGTCAGAGAAATGCTGATGAATGTCTTGCTCGAGTTGTGCATGCAACTGTCTCACCTCTGATGCTCACAGGCAATGTGTATAGGAAGAGATTTCAGAATGTTCTTCGCCCAGCATACACCCCTCCAACCAGACATGCTTTATCTACTCATTTGCTGGATACAGAGTTCAACAGAGTTCAAGTGAAGGTCAAGCAAATCATAGAGAAAGCAGACTGTATTGCAATCATTTCTGATGAGTGGTCGAATGTTCGTGGGCAAGGAATAATTAACTACATCATCTCCACCCCTCAAGCAGTATTCTACAAAAGCACAGACACAAGGGACAACAGACACAAGGGACAACAGACACAAGGGACAACAGACACAAGGGACAACAGACACACCGGTATCTACATTGCAGATGAGCTGAAGGCAGTCATCAATGACCTTGGACCACAGAAGGTATTTGGTACGGATGACAGACAATGCTGCGAACATGAAGGCTGCTTGGTCTAAAGTGGAGGAGTTCTACCCTCACGTCACACCCATTGGCTGTGCTGCTCATGCATTGAATCTGCTCCTCAAAGACATCATGGCATTGAAAACAATGGATACACTTTACAAGAGAGAGCCAAGAAAATGGTTTGGTACGTGAAGGGTCAATCACTTCACTGGAAACTGCAGTTCTGAAAAACATCAAAAAGCGTGAAGACTTCTGCCTGAAGCCCATACACGCCGCAGCGTACATGTTGGACCCCAAGTATGCTGGCAAGACCATCCTGTCTGGTGCAGAGATCAAAGCTTATGGTGTCATCACTACCGTGTCTCGACACCTTGGCCTGGATGAGGACAAGGTTCTTGGCAGTCTGGCGAAGTACACTTCCAAGCAAGGGCTTGGGATGGAGATGCAATATGGCAATTGTGCCAACATATCTCATCAGCCACCTGGTGGAAGGAACTTTGTGGATCTGAGGTTCTTTCCCCTGTTGCCTCCATCATCCTCCAAATCCCACCAACATCAGCCGCCTCAGAGCGCAACTGGTCCTTGTTTGGGAACACACAGACACCAAAGCATGCAACAGGCTGACCAATATAAGGGTTGAATAATTGGTGGCTATCCGGGCAAATTTGAGGCTTTTTGAGCCTGACAACGAGCCATCCTCAACAAGGTTGGAAAGTGACAGTGAAGATGAGGCCTGAGAGTCTGATGTTCAAGAGGTGGGCATTGAGGAGGTCCGGGGAGAAGACATGGAAGCCTGAGAGGAAGACGACCAAAGCTTTGTTTCTAGACATTTTACAGATGTATGTTGAAAACGTTTTTGGGAGATGCGATGGATCCTTGGGGATCATTCAATATTCCCTTTCTTTTGTTGTTCAGTGAAATCATCCCATGTGAAGAGTCAACTCATTTAATTAAAGTTCAATTCGTAACAAATGTTTATGTATTTTTTGTATTGGAAGGATTTAATCATTTGCAATTATGTCTACTTATGATAAGGTAAAAGGTTTATGTTTCTGTCTCCATATGATTTGGTAAATATATCCAATGAAAAAAAACAACATTTAAATGGTATTAATATTAATTTGCACATATTTTTGTTAATTCCCATATTTTCCCGTTAATTCCCACGGAAACGTTCCAGCTCTGACTATTCCCCAAAATGTGCAACCCTAGAACAGATCCTTGTGACATGGGGCCGTGCATTATCATGTTGAAACATGAGGTGATGACGGATGAACGGCTCGACAATGGTCCTCTGGATCTCGTCACAGTATATCTGTGCATTCAAATTGCCATCGCTAAAAATTCTATTGTGTTTGTTGTCTATAGCTTATACCTGCCCATGCCATAAACCCACTGCCACCATGGGGCACTCTGTTCACAACGTTGACATCAGCAAACCGCCTGCCCACACAACACCATACACGAGGTATACGGTTGTGAGGCCGGTTGGACATACTGTCAAATTCCAAAACTAGAGACTATCTGTGGCGTTGTGTTGTGTGACAAAACTGCACATTTTAGAGTGCCTTTTATTGTCCCCAGCACAAGGTGCACTTGTATAATAATCAGCTTCTTGATATGCCACACCTGTTAGGTGGATGGATTATCTTGGCAAAGGAGAAATTCTCACTAACAGGGGTGTAAACACATTAGTGCACAAAATGAGTTTCCTGGGATCTTTTATTTAATGAAACCAACACTTTACATGTTGCGTTTATATTTTTGTTCAGTATAACTGGGCAGCATGGTGTAAAGCGCCCTGTCTTCTAGCAGACACTACTTAATGTTAGTCCTCGGTGAAACTATTGAAATGATGCCAGGACAGCAATTTATGATGAGGTGTTTGGTGGCATGCAGGAGGAGTAAACAGTGTGTTTGCCATGCTGTGGAGAGACTCTGATTGCACTGTGCCTGTGTTTGAGAGAGAGAGAGAGAGAGAGACTGCTATTTTTGGCCTTGCCTGGCTGCGAGGAGTGAGTCTGCTGATGAGCTGAGCAGAGCAGAGGTGGAGAGGACACAGACAGGGACTGCTGAGCAGGGAGAAGATTATGTTGATCTATTTACAGCTCTATCTAGCGCTGTACTCCAGTCATACGCCACTGTATACCCTGTACTGTGTTTGTGACGGTGTGTGTGTGTTAGGGTGCTGCTCATTAACCAGCCTCTGTTCGGATACCCTCCCTATGCCACCCCTTCTCCCCATACACCATCCTCCTCAAACCCCCTCCATCACGCACAGACACACCAACACTGCAATTTTGGTATAGCGATAATGCACACAGCGTCCCTTCAAAATCATCCATCCTTCAAAGTGCTTACTTTCTGTCGCTCAAAAACAAAACCAAAGCGTGAAGGGAGGCCTGTTTCTTTATGGGCACCTCACTCGCTCGCTCTCAGAATAGTACACTGCTGCTCTGCACTCTTCCCAACTGCTTTCCACAGTTGGCCACGTCTCTAGATCGGAGTCTGACACACCGACACAGAAACCTTTCCAGTCCTGTTTGAAATTACACAGAGTGGGAAAACCAGCAAGTCCAGGAACGGCTGTTCACTCACTGACCACTCTGTTCTGTAATGCCTCATCTTCCATTCGGGAACACTGAACCGCTCCTATTCAGTGATTTAACCAGGCTTATTCCCCACTGACTGTATCCAGATCTTATTCTGAACACAGGCCAGTGTCTTCAGCTGTGTCTCCAGGCCTCCAGTATAAATCATCATGAGAGGCTGATTGCCCTGAAATGCTTTCCTTCCCTTCCACTCCCAGTGTGTCAAAGCTAGGCAGCCAGAAGCCTCCCTGGATGAGGTGACTTCATGCTGGGGGAGAGACTGTGGTGGTCCCTGGGCCAAACCTGGAGCAACAGCAGAATCCTCCCTGCGACTGTGCCGTTTTCCCTCTCCTTCTCCCTCTCTACAGCCGAGGCCTGTCCTGACAGACCGCCTGACTCCTGAGCACAGAGTGGAGCAAACAAGTCACTATGTCACTATGTCGATTCCCAGCTCTCAGCGAGGGATTTCCTACAGCACTCCGTCGCTTCATTACCCATGTACTCTATCCCCAGACAGTCCTTACCTAGTCCTGTCCTGAAGCAGACAGACAAAGGCCCAAAAGTCTTTATGAAATCTTTGCAAGGGAGTTTCTACATCATTCCCAGACAGCCTTTACCTACAGCACTGACTGTGGCATGAAACACCTCAAAGTCTTTGTGAAGCTCCAGACTGGACAAAGCAGCCTCCTGCTGGGTTCAGTAAAGACATCCCTGGTACTTCTGTGTGGTGAGGAACAAACAGACCAGATCAGACCGCCCTGCCAACCAGTGCCAGATATTTGAACAGTCAGGAGTCTCAACAGATGGCCAACCACCTAGCCTCACGCCAACCCTTCACACACACACACACACACACACACACATTTCAGCTAGGAAAAATTGCAGAACACAAAATCATGTCATCTTTTATTTTGTATTTCTGACTGACGACTGAAGAGTGTCACAACAGCACATTCTTCTCCAGACCTCAAGGGTATAGACCTATGTTGTGAGAATCCATTCTAGTGCAAGGTGTAGGTGGCTGGACAGGGAGCAGTGGCCCCCCTCCGCTACCATCCATCTTTGGTGTGGGATACAAGTGACGATAACAGGCCCCAGTTCATTCATCCAGTGACGGTGTGGCGGCACTAATGATCCCGGTACAGCTGATTAACAGCACGGGTGGGCCTCCATCCCCTCTGGTGTGTCAAAGCAGGGGCACACACACACACACACGCACAGTGTTTCCGCTGCAGTTATTTAGCTGTGGCGCAGCACCACTGCAAAATCATTGCCGCCAAGGCAAAGAAATAAGGAACATGAAAGAATATTTTGAAGATCCTAGAACAGTGGACAGTCCACATTGACTTTTCCTCTGCAAACATTGAATAGAAAAAACAAATAACGCCATAGTAGAATAGTTTATTTACCTAGTCTGCTTGTTTTTGTGTGTTCTATGCGAGAGAAATAGGCTATTCCTCTCAAGGCGCATTGCAGTTGCGAGTGCCATTGGGAGGGTAACATGCATTCTGAGCAATCGATGCACAAAAACGCTTAATGCAATGACGGGAAAAACAGCAGTTTTAATGGCCTTTGTGAAAAAGAGGGAGATCCAGCTTTTCATTCCTACTTCATTTATTTACAACTAAATATGCAAGAATTGCACAATTTTTAACCCAGAATTTTTAGCAGTGGCGTGTTAAGCTGTGAGTGCATAGGGGGGTGGGGTGGTAACATGAAGTGGTTACCCCGGGTGGTAGAATACCCCAAGTTACCCTAACAGATACCTACATTAGATTCACTGTGTTTATGCAAAAAAATTTAAACATAAAATTCATCAATATGATGCTATTATAGGGTAATTGCAGATAGGCAACTCCATGCTTCAACTACATTTATTTACAGCCACTATGCTGCATCAGTTGGGCGACAGGTGAAAATGCTAATAGCATACCTGATAATACGGATGGGCTATATGTAGGGCTGGGAATTGCCCAGGGACCTCACGAAACGATATTATCAAGATATTTTGGTGCCGATACGATATGTATTGCAATTCTATATGTATTCCTATTCGATAGTGATTTTATTGCGATTCGATGTTCCAAACATATTGCTCCCCATATGTCTGCTGCAGAGGGACAAAAGAGAGCCATGACAAAATCCATTTTGATCCGTCATGGAAATAAAGGTGACAAATTATCTATTTAAAAGAAGATGGAGAACAAGCTATGAAAGAAAAATACTGGCGTTTTGGTGCAGGTATAGCCAACCATCACAAAAATAATATTGCGATATTGTCAAAACGATACGATATATCGGCAAAAAGAATATCCCAATATGTAACTATCAATTTTAGCAAATAATTTTACCAATATGTTATTGGGCTAATTTCTGGAGGTGGACATTATATCTTAGATGGTGTGAGCATAATTGTATTTTCATTCATTTTGGATTAGAATGTCCTTTAAAAAAAAATAAATCCAGATTAAAAACACTGACACGCACACAAGCAGACATGCAGACACACACACACACACACACACACACACACACACAGCCACAAACCCCAGTAGGGACAGGAATATAAGGACGAGCAGTCAGAGATGTCACCCAGCAGGAAGGAAATACTATGACAAAGCAGGGTAATAGGTCCATGAGCTGGACCACGAAGACCACAATCACTGTAGCAACATGCCTGTATGGATGCTTATTTATCCGGGGTGAGTCGTCGCTGTACAGCTGCACATTGTGAGATAAACAAATGGAAAAAAGGGAGGAAGTCGATGGCCTTTCAATGAGCATCACCTTCACCCCAGCACACCAAACTGTCTCTACCAGTCGCATTAATCATGTGTGCTAGAAGGATGCGTGCATCTGTCCGACCTGCGCGAATAGCGCCACGGCAGCCTGTCGATCGATGCCCTGCCAGCTCTAGCTGTGCTCACACCACAGGCTCACACAAACATGTTAAATCAAAGTCTGCATGTCCAACCACCTCAAGAAGCAATGGCAGCAAGTGAGCCTTGAGATACTAAACTGAGAAGGTGAGGAGAGGAGGAGGCCAAATGGGGAGTATCTTTATCAGCGGGACGGAATGATAGATCGGTGGAGAGACAGAGGAAAAGAGAGAGACAGAGAGGGAAAGAGAGAGACAGAGAGGGGCTCCAATCAAGTCCACTACCACTGCAGTGGGTGACCATCACTGTGACACACGCAAGTCCACAGAACCACGGTTCCAGGACCAACAGACTGAGCCAGGATCTTGTTTCTGTGGTTTGGCCTTTGCTCCCTCGCCACCCTGTGTGTTATTGTGGTACAGTCCTCTCACCTACTCTACTGTTTATATGTGGCCCACTAAATCCAGTGGCACACTGAGCCCCCCCCCCCCGCTACAGTAGAGAGGGAAGAGTATAATTAGCAGGTTGAAGTGGAAGAACTCAGCCACCAGGGCGGCTTTATTACCACATAGTCCAGGCACAAAGCAACGTCTGTTTGACCAGAGACCCGAGCACTCTACTTAATGATAAAGCACAGCAGACCAGAGCAGCAGAGCACAGCACAGCCTGAGGGCAGGACAGAACCCACTGTAGATATGACGGCAACTAGAGGTCCCTACATAGCAGGAGAGGAGGAGGAGGAGGAAGAGGAGGAGACGGAGTGGAGAGAGGGGGCTGTGAAGTGCGGCAGAGGAACTGAGGCAGAGGCCACACATACGAAGGACCTGTCCAGTCAGATTAAAGACTGAATCTTCACTCATGTTTGCCACCATGTTGGAGCTCAGGTATGTGACTGTGGCTCAGGGTGATGAGGGAGGGGTGTCGGGGTGAGAGGGCGATGAACTTGACAGGGTCAGGGAGGGCAGCTCCAGTCCCGCATGGACCATTGACCTAATCTGACTGGGGTCCCCCCCTAAACAGAACACAGGGACACAATGTGACATGACACCTGCATGGACAGTAGGTAGAGAAGAACAAAGGAACAGGAGAGAGAGAGAGAGTGAGAGAAAGAGAGAGAGACCTCGAAAGTGAACGAGTTGGAGCGAGAGAAGAGAGCCACAGACTGTGACTAGCGGGTGGGGAATCCTCCGTGTCTGTGGCTCCCAGTCTGACAGCAGTGTGTGGACTAGCCTGACAACACACACACACACGTGCACGCATGCACGGCAGGGAATGAACAGCGTCAGGGAATGACTGCTCTCCCTGCAGCTTCACTCATGTTTGCCACCATGTTGGAGCTCAGGTATGTGACTGTGGCTCAGGGTGATGAGGGAGGGGTGTCGGGGTGAGAGGGCGATGAACTTGACAGGGTCAGGGAGGGCAGGGACCAGGGAGGGCAGCTCCAGTCCCACACGCATCACCGAACTAGTCACATTCTTACTGGGGTCCCCCCCCTAAACAGGACACAATGTGACATGACACCTGCAGGGACAGGTCGCCTCTGACACTGGAAGAGAGGGAGTAGCTGTGGGAAAATTTGGAAGAGACAAATTGGATGTGCTGGAACTGAGTGTACAGTAGGTGGAGGAGAACAAAGGAACAGAAGAGGGAGCGAGGGGAGAGGACAGAGAGAAGAGGGAGTGGAAGAGCGAGAGCGAGAGAGTGAGAGGGAGAAAGAGAGAGAGGAAGAGTGAGTACGAAAGTGAACCAAAAAAAAAATGGAGCGAGAGAAGAGAGCCACAGACTGTGACCAGTGGGTGGGGAATTCTCTGTGTCTGCGGCTCCCAGTCTGACAGCAGTGTGTAGACTAGCCTGACAACACACACACACACACACACACACACACGTCAGGGAATGAACAGCATCACTGTGGAGGCGCAATCATGCAGTATGTATGACCACACATTCTGCTGGTTGGCATGAACATACTTTAGACAGGAAAAAATTGCATACATGGACACAGGCAACAGAAGAGAGGCTGCACAGCTTCCCTACTATTAGACTGTACACTTCTGTACTAACAAGCAGTCAAATATTCCAATCCAGGCAATTAAAGACACAGTCACATTTAGTGTTTGGAAATGTAAATATTAAATTTAGTCAGAAACTGCCAAGCAGTCTGGACTGGAGTGACTGTGAAATTCAAAATAAATGAGAAATGGATACCCTTGTTTGACGACGGTCGGTCAACAGAACAAAAGGGAGACCGATGGTGTCTGAATCTTAATTGAACTTTGCAATGAAATAATATATTATGTAAATGATTTCCATTGAGATATTAAAATGTGAGAGATGGAATCAAATAAAGCTATTGTGTCTCCAACGTAATGTGCTAGCTAAACCAAGTGTTGCACATAGCCACAGTACTAGCCTACAGTAGATTAATATCAGTATGGCCGGAAGACATCTCTATGAAATTGTGAAGAGAAAGAGAAAAACAACAAGAGAGGAGAAAGGGAGAGAGGAGAAATGGAGAGAGAGAGGTAGAGATGAGATCAAATCAGCACAGTACTACGACAACAGCCATCAAGAACCAAATCTGAGGATTCACCGATGTCGTTTTACGCTGCAGGAAAGCAGCGTCTGTCTGCCAGTGTCCAAACGCCCTGATCAAGTAAAAACACTGCCAGACAACAGGACATTTTCCCTTTTCAGCACGTCGAAATTTGATATTCATGGCATGTCTCTGTGCCACACGTCGCACAGCGTAGGGGAGGCATGATTGGTGCATTAGACGAGTGAGGCTCCCTTCCTCCCTCTCAAAACACACACACACACACACACACGTAGCACACACACGCAGCACACACACGCAGCACACACAGAAACGAAATTGCAGCCGAAATAGTGCTGTGAGGGAAAATAAGGTAGCTAGGCGAACAAAGGGAACAGGTTTAGACATTTCCCTTCAAGAAAAAAACAGATGCCTTTTATAAGAGGGCAGGCATGAAATTCTTCTAAAATGAAGACAGCAGCACCAGAAGACTATGTTCTGGTCGACCCAGAATCTCAGTGTTTCATGTAGCCCCCCCCCTCAATGTGCTCCTCCAGCAGTGACAGAACAGAAAGAAGCAAGCTTGGTTGCATTCAAAAAACAAGCCGGGCTATTTTTGGAGCCAGCCAGAATTCCCCATCCCCCTTTAATAAGCCTGCTTTCATACACACTGTGTACAGTGGAACTGTGGAATTACAAATTGATCTTAAGACATGCCGTTTGGTTTTCAGAAGCAAATTGAGATGCAGGTCCTTACAAGGAGGGGAGTGTAGAATGGAGTGTTCAGAAAGCAGGGCTTTCCTGTCGTAGCTACAGCTTTAAAACAGAAAGCTGTATGCCTACTCCTCCTTTCCCAATGACAGATACCCAAGACCTACTGACAAGAACTTAATCCATGCATGCGTGTGTGTGTTTTATTAACATCCAGATTGAAGGCACAGCATAACAGGTTCAAAGCATTCCTTTGTTCCAGTCCAGGCTCTTTCTCTGCCAAATAAATTCATTCTTTTAAATAAGGTCTTAATCTGCCTGAAACACTACAGTTTTCTTACAACAGTGAGTGGCCTGGGGAACAGAGAGACAGCCTGAATGGCCCGAGCAGGGCCCCTCTGCCTCAGTTCTCTAATGTAGGGACAAAGCGCCAGGAGAAGAGAGGAAGGGTTGGAACACTCAACAGCGACCCAAAGTGACCCAACTCCACGTGCCAACACTGGGCTCCCTGGACCAGAGTGGGACCACACAGGTAATACCTGCTTTTTAGAGACTCCCTGCATTCAAAGAACACAAATCCACTTACTATCCCAACACAACCGTTGGCAAGGAGACAGCCCACTGTTGCTGAGCACTCCACATCAAACGAGAAGAACACAGGCGTCTTTCATAAAGTACCAAAAAAGGAGGCATTTCCTGGCCTAACGCTAGAGACCAATGCAAGTAATCCAGCCCAGCTTTACTCAAGGACTAATCACATTACCTCACTGGCAGGCAGCAGTAAAAGCTGACAGGATACAGATACAAGGCCTACTGATGAGAGCAACAACAGCCCACTGACATCCCCACATGCCCTAGTACTGCCTATAATGTGGTTAGGGCAGGCTATGTCTGCTATAGTCCTGGATGTGGTATAGAGAGCTTAGCTGGTCTGCCTGTCTGTCCGTCCATCCATCCATCGGTCTGTTGTCTGGCTGTCTGTTACCTCAACCTCCCCTCAGCCTGGAGGTCTGTCTGTGGCTCAGTCAGTGTGATTTACAGCCAGCAGACTGCAGACGTATTGACCAGCAGTGAGCGGTAGACCCGGCTGGCCACCTCCACCTCCGTGTGTGTTATTAACACAGCATGTCTCCTATTGATTAGACCCAGCCAAATCAAACAGTGCTCACTCAGACAATTAGCCATCCAGCAGTAGCCTGTCAGAAGATGGGAGATCACCTACAGTAGCAAGGTGGAGATCCTCAAACAGGTGCCAGTACCAGAGAGGAGAGGTGTCTGGTATCTGCATTCAAAATGGGACCCTATTCCCTATAGAGGTTCTCTGGTCAAAAGTAGTGCACTATAAAGGGAATAGGCTGCCATTTGTGACACAGCATCCAGTGATCAGGGGGGCAGGGAGATCCTGGACTCCCTCTGGTGGAGTGACCTTGACATGGCCGGAGGCCTGAGGGAGAGCGGACCGCAACTAGAAAACCCAACACAAATCTAGACAGACAGCACATAATGGTCCTGCACATACACGTCTGTCTGCAGCAGCGTCTCGGATACAGCCGAGGCCACCTTGAGGCGAGCCACCCCAGAGGCCAGGCCAGGCCAGGTAGTGGCGGACTGCCACTGGCTGTGTAGTCACATTCAACTCCCTCGTGCTAATGAATGTACCATCCATCACACATACGGCCTGCAATTTATTGTTAGCCGCTAAAAACAAAAATGTGGTCACCACACCAAGGTTCCATCAAACTCAGGCACTGCAGACATTTCCTTCTCATTTTTACCAGATCCACAACATTCAGCCCTTAATAAATCACCTGGCGTGTTATCAAGTTGAGTGTTATTTCCCCCCTGTAATCCATTAGTCAATTGACAAACTGAAATAAAGGCTTTGCCGTGAGGCTGTGATAGGATTCAGTGAGTAAAGTCTGGAGGGCTAGGTGGGTACAGCACTACAGTATAAAAACCAGGGTGTCACCTAACTCAACCTGGGCGACAGAAAAGGATGGCAGGGACAATGACTAGTGCTGCAGCACCACATTTCTGCCCTCGGCGATGGCGACGCATTCAAATAGCCACTGTAGAACCGGAGGGAGCTATTAAAGCCATCAATCACCCAGGCCCGGGCTCTGCAGCAAGGGCATATGTGTACTGTACAAAGAAACCTCAGGAGAGAGTGAGACAGCGAGAGAGAGGGGGGAGAGGACGAGCGAGCCGAGAGAGAGATCTGAGTGAGTAAAGGAGAGAGAGAGCGAGAGAAGCAGAGAGCGAGGGAAAGAGAGCAGTCAGGACAAAAACCTCCCCTCATACAAGACAAAGGCACACAGTTCAGCTACAGGCCAGACTAAAAAAGGTAGACCTAGAACAGTTCAGCTACAGGCCAGACTAAAAAAGGTAGACCTAGAACAGTTCAGCTACAGGCCAGACTAAAAAAGGTAGACCTAGAACAGTTCAGCTACAGGCCAGACTAAAAAAGGTAGACCTAGAACAGTTCAGCTAAAGGCCAGACTAAAAAAAGGTAGACCTAGAACAGTTCAGCTACAGGTCAAAATAAAAGGTTAAAGACTTAAGGTGTCCGCTAGGGTTGCACATTTTGGGGAATATTCAGAGGTGGAAACTTTCTGTGGGAATTAACGGGAACGGGAATATGTGATATGCAAATTAACATTAATACCATTTAAATGTAGATGTTTTTTGCATTGGATATATTTAACATATATGGAGACAGAAACATAAACCTTTAACCTTATAAGTAGACATAATTGCAAATTATTAAATACTTCCAATTGAAATTTTAAAAAACAATTTAGTTACGAATTTAACTTAAATTAAATGAGTTGACTCTTCACATGGGATGATTTCACTGAACAACAAAAGAAAGGGAATATTGAATGATCCCCAATGATCCATCGCATCTCCCAAAAATGTTTTCAACATACATCTGTAAAATTATAGTCTAGAAACTAAAGCTTTGATTGTCTTCCTCTCAGACTGAGGCCTCATCTTCACTGTCACTTTCCAACCTTGTTGAGGATGGCTCGTTGTCAGGCTCAAAAAGCCTAAAATTTGCCCGAATGGGCACTAATTTTTAAACCCTTGTAATGGTCAGCCTGTTGCATGCTTTGGCGTGTGTTCCCAAACAAGGGCGCTCTGAGGCAGATGATGTTGGTGGGATTTGGAGGATGATGGAGGCAACAGGGCAAAGAGCCTCAGGTCCACAAAGTCCCTTTCACCAGGTGGCTGATGAGATATGTTGGCACGACTGCCATATTGCATCTCCATCCCAAAGCCCTTGCTTGGAAGTGTACTTCGCTTGACACCGTCCACATTGGCAGACTGTGATATGGCCGTTTCTTGGAGAGACTCCTTCCCTTCCAGGAGACTGTCAAACATGATGACAACACCACCCCAACAGGTGTTGCTGGGCAGCTTCAATGTGAAGCGCTTATTCTTCTCACTTTGCTTGGTGAGGTAGATTGCTGCTATAACTTGATGACGCTTCACATACCTAACCATTTCCTTGGCTCTCTTGTAGAGTGTATCCATTGTTTTCAGTGCAATGATGTCCTTGAGGAGCAGATTCAATGCATGAGCAGCACAGCCAATGGGTGTGATGTGAGGGTAGGGCTCCTCCACTTTAGACCAAGTAGCCTTCATGTTCGCAGCATTGTCTGTCACCAGTGCAAATACCTTCTGTGGACCAAGGTCATTGATGACTTCCTTCAACTCATCTGCAATGTAGAGACCGGTGTGTCTGTTGTCCCTTGTGTCTGTGCCCTTGTAGAATACTGCTTGAGGGGTGGAGATGATGTAGTTAATTATTCCTTGCCCACGAACATTCGACCACCCATCAGAGATGATTGCAATACAGTCTGCTTTCTCTATGATTTGCTTGTCCTTCACTTGAACTCTGCATCCAGAAAATGAGTAGATAAAGCATGTCTGGTTGGAGGGGTGTATGCTAGACGAAGAACATTCAGAAATCTCTTCCAATACACATTGCCTGTGAGCATCAGAGGTGAACCTGTTGCATACACAGCTCGAGCAAGACATTCATCAGCATCTCTCTGACTATGTTCCTCCATTGAGTCAAAATAACTTCTGATTCCAGGAGGAGCTGTTGCTATCGATAAGGTGTCTGATTAACCATTTTCTACTCGAATTAAAGTAGAGGGACTTTTGTCAGAGGTTGCTTGTTGTGAGCAGTGAGGGAACTTTATGCACTTGGCCAGATGTTTCTGCATCTTTGTCACATTTTTTAATTGAGAAATGCTGCACCAAACATCTTAGTTAGATGTCAAATTGCGCAACTAAGAAACTTTCAGGTAAATTCCTGAAATCTTTTCGCAAATTTCACTTAAATTCCTCAAAAAAAGTAAGCTTATAACAGTGAACCTTTTTTGTTGGATACACAAGGCAATTCAAGGTCTTTTGGTTAAACTATCCCCAATTCAATGGAATTGCAACCCAGCTGATTCTCAAGATCTTGCACACTAATGAGATGCTATTGAGCCCACACTACAACACTGTCTGAGCCAAGGACTACAAGCTTTCTGGTACGTTTTGACTACAATACTGGGTGGGGTGAATATATTTTATATTACATACATGATTTTTTGTTAACTAGTAAATAGTAGCCTACAGCAAAGTGTGTTTAAATCATTTCTAACTTGTTAACAATTTCTGCTAGTTAGCTTTTGCTACCATGTGGGTTTTAGCTTGCTTGAGCCTGTTAACTGAGGAGTATTAATTCACCTGTTTCCATGCATGTTTCATTTTAAAACATGTATCTTACAAAGGAGTTGTTTAATCTAACTGCTTAAATATTTATACGCACATGGAATTGTATTTGTTTTTTTTTTACTAATTTTTTTCTCATCTTTACAGGAAAATGCCACGAGCACTATCTGATGTGTGGAGACATTTCACTGCAGCTAATGTAGAAGGAAAAGCTGTGTACATGTCCAAATACTGTGCCAAAGCATATGTGAAGAATGCAACAAAGATGCAGAATCATCTGGCCAGAATCACAGACACACCGGTCTCTACATTGCAGATGAGCTGAAGGCAGTAATCAATGACCTTGGATGAGAGAAACAATGGATACACTCTACAAGAGAGCCAAGGAAATGGTTAGGTATGTGAAGGGTCATCAAGTTATAGCAGCAATCTACCTCACCAGGCAAAGTGAGAAGAATAAGCGCTTCACATTGAAGCTGCCCAGCAACACCCGTTGGGGTGATGTCATCATGTTCGACATTCTCATGGAGGGGAAGGAGTCTCTCCAAGAAACGGCCATATCACAGTCTGCCGATATGGACAGCCCCATCAAGAGGATCCTCCTGGATTATGTATTTTGGGAGAGAGTGGTAAGCAGCCTGAAACTCCTGAAACCTATAGCAGTAGCCATTGCACAGATTGAGGGAGACAATGCCATCCTGTCTGATGTTCAGACTCTGCTTGCAGATGTAAGAGAAGAAATCCGTACTGCCCTGCCCACGTCACTGTTGCTCCAAGCAGAGTTAACTGTAGTTCTGAAATACATCAAAAAACGTACATGTTGGACCCCAAGTATGCTGGCAAGAGCATCATGTCTAGTGCAAAGATCAACAAAGGGTATGGTGTCATCCCTACCGTGTCTCTCCACCTTGGCCTGGATGAGGGCAAGGTTCTTGGCAGTCTGGTGAAGTAAACTTCCAAGCAAGGGCTTGGGATAGAGATGCAATATGGCAGTCGTGCCAACATACAGTGGGGAGAACAAGTATTTGATACACTGCCGATTTTGCAGGTTTTCCCACTTACAAAGCATGTAGAAGTCTGTAATTTTTATCATAGGTACACTTCAACTGTGAGAGACGGAATCTAAAACAAAAATCCAGAAAATCACATTGTATGATTTTTAAATAATTAATTTGCATTTTATTGCATGACATAAGTATTTGATCACCTACCAACCAGTAAGAATTCCGGCTCTCACAGACCTGTTAGTTTTTCTTTAAGAAGCCCTCCTGTTCTCCACTCATTACCTGTATTAACTGCACCTGTTTGAACTCGTTACCTGTATAAAAGACACTTGTCCACACACTCAATCAAACAGACTCCAACCTCTCCACAATGGCCAAGACCAGAGAGCTGTGTAAGGACATCAGGGATAAAATTGTAGACCTGCACAAGGCTGGGATGGGCTACAGGACAATAGGCAAGCAGCTTGGTGAGAAGGCAACAACTGTTGGCACAATTATTAGAAAACGGGAGAAGTTCAAGATGACGGTCAATCTCCCTCGGTCTGGGGCACCATGCAAGATCTCACCTCGTGGGGCATCAATGATCATGAGGAAGGTGAGGGATCAGCCCAGAACTACACGGCAGGACCTGGTCAATGACCTGAAGAGAGCTGGGATCACAGTCTCAAAGAAAACCATTAGTAACACACTACGCCGTCATGGATTAAAATCCTGCAGCGCACGCAAGGTCCCCCTGCTCAAGCCAGCGCATGTCCAGGCCCGTCTGAAGTTTGCCAATGACCATCTGGATGATCCAGAGGAGGAATGGGAGAAGGTCATGTGGTCTGATGAGACAAAAATAGAGCTTTTTGGTCTAAACTCCACTCGCCGTGTTTGGAGAAAGAAGAAGGATGAGTACAACCCCAAGAACACCATCCCAACCGTGAAGCATGGAGGTGGAAACATCATTCTTTGGGGATGCTTTTCTGCAAAGGGGACAGGACGACTGCACCGTATTGAGGGGAGGATGGATGGGGCCATGTATCGCGAGATCTTGGCCAACAACCTCCTTCCCTCAGTAAGAGCATTGAAGATGGGTCGTGGCTGGGTCTTCCAGCATGACAACGACCCGAAACACACAGCCAGGGCAACTAAGGAGTGGCTCCATAAGAAGCATCTCAAGGTCCTGGAGTGGCCTAGCCAGTCTCCAGACCTGAACCCAATAGAACATCTTTGGAGGGAGCTGAATGTCCGTATTGCCCAGCGACAGCCCCGAAACCTGAAGGATCTGTATGGAGGAGTGGGCCAAAATCCCTGCTGCAGTGTGTGAAAACCTGGTCAAGAACTACAGGAAATGTATGATCTCTGTAATTGCAAACAAAGGTTTCTGTACCAAATATTAAGTTCTGCTTTTCTGATGTATCAAATACTTATGTCATGCAATAAAATGCAAATTAATTAATTAAAAATCATACAATGTGATTTTCTGGATTTTTGTTTTAGATTCCGTCACTCACAGTTGAAGAGTACCTATGATAAAAATTACAGACTTCTACATGCTTTGTAAGTGGGAAAACCTGCAAAATCGGCAGTGTATCAAATACTTGTTCTCCCCACTGTATCTCATCAGCCACCTGGTGGAAGGGACTTTGTGGACCTGAGGCTCTTTGCCCTGTTGCCTCCATCATCCTCCAAATCCCACCAACATCAGCCGCCTCAGAGCGCAACTGGTCCTTGTTTGGGAACACACACACACCAAAGCATGCAACAGGCTGACCAATACAAGGGTTTAAAAATTGGTGCCCATACGGGCAAATTTGTGGCTTTTTAAGCCTGACAACAAGCCATCCTCATAAAGGTTGGAAAGTGACAGTGAAGATGAGGCCTCAGTCTGAGAGGAAGACAATCAAAGCTTTAGTTTCTAGACTATAATTTTACAGATGTATGTTGAAAACATTTTTGGGAGATGCGATGGCTCATTGGGAATTCAATATTCCCTTTATTTTGTTGTTCAGTGAAATCATCCCATTTGAAGTGTCAACTCATATAATTGAAGTTAAATTCATAACTAAATTGTTTTTTTATTTATATTGGAAGGAATTAATCATTTGTAATTATGTCTACTTATGATAAGGTAAAAGTATTATGTTTCTGTCTCCATATGATATAGTAAATACAGTATATCCAATGCAAAAAACAAATGGTATTAATATTAATTTGCATATATTCACCATTAATTCCCATGGAAAGTTTCCACTGCTGAAAATTCCCCAAAATGTGCAACCCTAGTTACAGTACAGACTAAAGGTTGAACAGTTCCGCTGCAGGCAGTGCAGAATAAAGGTATTTAGTTCAGCTTCATGTTAGAGGCTATAGGTCTAACTCAGCTATGCGGTAAAGGTATAGGCTACAGTAGTTATAGATTGAAAGTTCATTGTGATATAGACCTACCACCCCCAGTCACTGTTCTGGCACAGGCTAGAAGCAGCAGAAGTAGGTGATCATCGTCATTACCCAGAGAAAGGGGTGGGGCTCATTCTTCAGCTTTAATGTACTGTAATCCTCCATAGAGGCCACCTGTGGTATTAAAGCATTCAACGGACAAAAACAACCTCAATGATTTACATTTGATTGATACCCGTTGCATGGAGGGAGGAGAGATACATTTGTTTTATAAGCTTTCAACGCGGCAGAACCCTTTGAAACCAGATAGCACTTCTGGAATTCCTGGGTTGATGTGAGTCCTCTATGACAGAGACAAGGCATGGAGACGCTTCTTCACGCCCACATAAAGACATGACGAGGTGCCATTACTGTCTGCCATTACTCATTAGAGGGAGAGGGGCACTGATTGGACCACCTTGGCATACTAGGGAGGGAAGGCCCAAAGAGAAGGAATGCATGACAAACAAAGGAACGACAGGCCTTTGTTAATGGTTAATGAGACCTGGACAGGCAGGCAGAGAGGGGTGTGTGTGTGTGTGTGTGTGTCTTCACTAGAAGCCCCCAATGGAAGGGCTTTTAAAGACCGGGGGCCCCAGTGTCTTGACAATAACATCACAGCCTCAGGATTATCAGGGGCCAGGGTTCATGCTGCTCTCTGCATTCACAGCAAACTCACCTCTCACAGAGCAATGCATTCCTCCCTGGCAGCTATTTTTTGGCATGAAAACTAGTTGAAATTGTAATGAGTCTGGAATGGAGTGGATTCAGCTAAGGGTAAAGGGACTGAGCCCACAAAAGACAGGCAGCCATTAAGCTACAAAACATGGGAAATACGTAGCTAGCCATATCCACGTAAAAGTAGCCTAATAAGAAACATAGGCCTAGGTTACATCTTGAGAATGCTAAATAATCCAATAAATAGAAATGGGAGTTAGCAATTCAGGAGACAATGACCTTTTGGCTAATGAGCCGCCCAGTCTTTGAATCCCCCATTATCTTGTTAATGGTTCTAGGAGGAATTCCTTTAGACGGCATTAGAGTTCCCTGGTGAGAGGTAAAGGGGGAAGAAGGAGGGCAGGGGCCAGGAGGAAGGCCCCCTGTGTTATCCCTCGCCGCTGTTCGTTGCTTGACCCCTCATTCAGGTCAATTGGTCATGCAGGTTTCCCCTCCCCTGCACACACACACACACACACACAAACATGTGCACACAGCCACGCATGCACAAACAGCCGAGCAAAACAAAAACAGTGCTTGGCTGCCTCTGCCAGGCCCAGGCATTGAGGCAGGGAGAATGCCTGCTGGATCTAGTAAATCTAGCCTTGCTAGACATCAAGCAGGATCAATGCTGCCAGAGCTCAAAGACTGCAGCAAACTGCAACTCCCAGCAGTGTGGGAGAGACTCAGTATTTACCATGCATGGAAACTTCAATCACCCCTGCCAGTGCTGCTCGAGCTGGCTGCTGGCCTCTTACATATGCAATGAATTACTGATTACCACTGCACATTGTGCCCAAGCACTATCATTTGGCCTAAATGAGCAAAGATTGAGCGGCTGAAAAGCAACTGAAACCATAAAAGAACATCATCAGTGTCTCTAGTGTTCCGTCATGCATATGGGTCCCTCATGGACATAGACAGGTAGCTAGGCATATAGAGTACAGTACATCATATGCTGTGCAACCCTACAGCAGCACACCACTAGAACACCATGCTCTACCAGGGCTGGGCCTGGGCCTCAGGGGCTGGCCAATGAAGAGCAAGCAGCCTAAGTGGAACAGGAAGTGTGGTGTCGAGTGACAGAGGGCAGAATGGTGTGTCTCTCGTGTCTGCTCTGTGCACATGGCTCATGTCAGGAGAGGATAGGGAGGGGTTAGAGAAACACCAGGTGCATGTCACAGGGGCATGCATGTAAACACACACACAAACACACGGCCAAGCAAGACACAAGCACAGAGCTGCTCACACGACCCTTACTTTTTAGTCCAACAACTCCCATAGATCACGGTTTAGATTACATGACAGCTTTGAAAGCATTCCAGATAAACATAGACTAGCCTATTTATTGGTGTGTAGGGAGAAAGAGAGACGTGCCAATGTATTATAGCTCAGCCATGACTCATGTATACAAGACTGATGAGTGCATTCTCTTTTTGTGGGTGTCAATGTTATTAGGGCAGATCTTAAGGGACATTATGAATTCAAGAAAATGCATTTCAAAAGAACAGTATGACATTCTGAGTTTAAATATATTACCGTGCTTGGAGTGTTGCAAGTGCACACGAGGAGCGCACGTAATTATGGTAATGGTATAAGAAAAAATATATTTTGAAACGGAGCTCAAGGGGTCGATTTAAAGAGCTGTTTGGCAAGGATAGGTGATTTGAAAAACTGCAGAATCTGCTCTCTGATACTAGCCTATAAAGACATCAAAATGGTTTACCTGCATGGGACTTTAGGGGAATTTGGAAAAGTCACTTTTGGCATGTAATTTCCCTGCCTCTGTGTAAATTCCAAGCTAGACTGTTATATACGTGTCAAAGATTGGGTGGCGGGGATGGTTATGTCCAAAAAATGGCAGAGCAATTTTAAAAGTAATGACACTGTTGGCTATTCTAGTGTTAAAGATGCACTTCAGCAAAGATATTAAAACATTTAGAAATAAAAAGGTGTTGTGCTGTTAGTCAAAGTATTCCATATTGTGATGTAATTGTACATGGGAAATGCAGAGCCAACTCTGATTTAGGCAAGTAATACATAAACTCAGTGGAGTTGCAGGAGAGTTACTGTAAAACAATGCACACTGCTAATCCCAAAACAGATGCCTTGTATTGTTATTGAAAGCAATGGCCTCACAATACCTCGAGGTAAAACAATATCCCAAGCACATTCTATCAGAATACAAAGCTACGAAATATGTGAGAAATTAAGGCTGTCTGTGCTTGCTTCTAGGAGTATGATCTCGTGTTGACGTCTGGAGGTTAGAAAACATTATTATTCAACAGATTATGCAACACAACACAAAAATAAGTGGCGAAAGTTACTTGTTACACTACAGTGCTGTGATGAAACTGGTCAGTGAGGGGTGCAGGGACATTGTCTGAGAGTAGATATGATAAGTGGGTTCCATTTTTATGCTTCCTCCTTTACAATGCATAGGTCACCACATGACCACAGACCAAATTTTATTGATACACTGACCCATTACTTGAACATATTTCCTTGTGTGGTCTCCTTACAATACACAAGCTATACCAGAAAGCAAAGCGCGTGTCACGTCAGTCCTCCATATTTGGCTCGAAATTACAACCACTTTTCCGGTGAGTGTTGCAGGCAACCAGTTAGTCACACCTCCATTGTAGCAACTTTGTCATGCTGTGATTCCAAGTTGCTGTGACACCATTCCTCAGGTTGTTGGGCACAGAAATTATATTTATTTTATTGAAGGTATTGTAAAGTGGGTTATGTGCCAAATGCTGATGATGTAGGTGTGGTGAAGGTCTGTCTGTCCACCGCCCTGAAATGGAGCACGAGTCTGAAAACAAAGCAACTATGTGAAGCATAGCGTGCATGCTGGAAACATCGGCTAGTGGTGCATGGTTTGTTACAATGTGTCACCTATCTAAACATCGTTCAAAAAACAGATTATGTATTGTTATAGTTTGATATGTTTGAATTGGGTTGATTTTGTAAATATGTGTTACATCCGTGCACCGCGTGGCTGTACTGTACCAATCAGCAGAGGATGACCATATATTAAAAACCAGATGAACATACCTGCTGGTGTTGCCCCGAAAATTCGAACCACTGGTACTTTCTTCGCGTCACTTTCTCTGAATTCGTTATAACAGACGTCCAAGTCTTTGACGGGACTTGTAAGGTAGTAGTCTGCGGTCACGATGCGGACAGCAAACATGACTGCTGTGCTGGATACAATCAACTGCGCTAGCTAAATCATGATATGGGGCAACATCTAGGACCAGAATTAGAATAAATTGTCTTTGTAACAACCGACGAATGAGAATCAGTTGTATGTACACAAACTACCTAGCAATAAACCAAAGTCTAGTTTGTTTGTTTATCGAGGCGGCTCGCGGAGTTGCCCCTATTCCACCTAGCTTTGCAAGCTAATATGAAGAGTAATCCGAGCTGCAGCTGCTGGGCACCATACCGTAACCAATGGAGGTGCCCCGTGATTCAGTTACTATTGACATAGTCCACTCTTCTCCGAATGTACAGTGCTGAAACTAGCTGCCACCCGTCTCTTCAAAAACAACACAATCCTGGGCTTCCACGAGACGTTCCATAGGTTCAAGCGGCCATAACTAGCTAAACCAGCGGAACAGAAACCACTTTCCCCCCACTCGCCAAATCCGGGTGTTGCTACGGCATATCCATTCTAAGAAAATTGGCAATTGTTGAGTTACTCCTGTGGAGACAGGATATGTTACTGCACGTATTTGCCTTGCAAACAAAATGCTGGAGAAGAGAATCAAGTGTGGCAGTGGTTTCATGTGCGCTTCCAATGTGGCACTGCGGACAAGGTTTCCTCTGCTCTGTAATATGATCACAACACTAACCCAAAGGCAACACCGTTCCTCCCCGGCAGACCCTCCCCTACTCTCTGCCTCTACTGTTAAGCCGCTCGCTACTGACACACTGCAGCATTCCCAACAACACGGGTCAGAGGAGTCAAGATCCAGTCCCACATTTTGCTCGTAGAACTACCTCATTTGCACAATTGGTATTGGTCCGTTTACAAGCGCGCAAGTCGAAGTTAGGGTTTCAATTGGTTTAAAAATCTTTAGGCGGGACATAGGCATGAAAGGCCAAATCTTATGCATTTTTAAAGCTTCGTATTTGGTTGGGACATTTTGTGAATATTGAATGGCTAGGCTGTAGGACAGTGGATTCGCATTGATACATCTAATGGCACGGTTAATAGGCATTACGCGGAGATTTTGGCGCTAGAGCTCCCTGCTATCAACCAATCAGCATCCAGGATCCAAACAACCCGTTTTATAATGAGGGAGTTCTATTAACCTGAGCCGCTGTGTACCGGTCTATGGCACGTGACGTGATCGGCCAAAAGCGGCAAGGGAGGAGCGCCGTTCTCAAATCGAACAGTAACTGCGTCGCTCGGTCATTTTGTTAACAAGGCAGCATAGTGTTTCGTCCAGAAACGTCTCTTTTTCATAAAATATATGTTTGAATTTTCAAACTAGTTTTTATTGGGAGCGGAGATAAAGTAAAAAAAAAATCAAAAGCAGTCACTTTAGCATGTGAAAATACAGAATCCTCATTACTCCACTAGCCTAGGCTACCTCACTTTGGTTTAAGGACAATTTTGAAGGGAACTTGGCTGACGCCCGGTTCCAAAACCAATGCAATCCATTTTCACCCGATTCAAACTTCATCCACCGGGGTAACGCGGGCCAGATAATCGAATCCCATCAATAAATTAACATCCTCGAATAATACATTATACCACTCCACTGATATAAACTATAAAAAAACGATGATGAACGATTACAAAATGCAATTGGAATGAACAGATTTCGATTTCAATCACTTTCGCAATTAAATATTTATAGAACAAAACGTCCACATTCTACTATACAGGCTCAAGACAAGTTTCCGAAGCCCGAAGGATGTTTACATTCTGCGTAACCTAACGTTGCAGTCGTAAAAGAGACTGGCGAGACCTTTTCCTCTCATGCATGATTGGATCGCTTTAACGTCGCCGTGCTGTGGTTGGCTCTCACACACTTCCTAGTGTGTCCTTCTTTGGACACTTCTAGAAGTGCCTCACTACACTACGGTACATCAGTACAGTACAATTACCATATTTTGATAAATGTATCCCATTTTCTACATCCATATGAATACAATTTTGTTCCTGCATCCTGTCCCTCTTAGCACAAAATAATGTTTATTTACCACAAGTCAAGATAGACAAACCGAAAATAATAGAATGGACATAGTTCTAAATTCCTCAAGATCTTTTGTCAGCTCACACAATATTGTGGCACACAACAATATTTGCCACAACTGCATAAAACATCTGGGCTATTTTTATAATTATAGGCCTATTTTTAAAGGTTCACATTGGTCAATTTAATTCCTTCTAGATTTCCATAATAAACCAGGCTGCAGTTGTGGATGGGCTGAGCCCAGTCTTTTATCTTCCACTGAAAGGCCCATAAACCCATCCAAACACCCGGCTCACACTGGGGACACAGTCACACTCAATGGGTCCCTGATGACGAAGAATGTCCCATTAGCATTTCATCTGGATGGAGTGGGAGCGTCTGTCAATGGTAGTGTGCTCTGACCTTGAGTGGGCTTCTGCCCTTTTTCTGGAAACCAATCAGCGCAGGTGAAAATGAGGTGAGTCTGTTTAATAGCAGTTTTCTGCTGAGGGGTAAGCCAATGCATCCCAATCTGGGAAAGCCTACAGATGACTAAACTCTATATTTCTGTGTAAGTATTCACATACAACAGTTAACACTGCTCTTTTGTGAAGGTACTTTTCTCCTTGTTGATGATTGGAGAATGTCCACTTCTTATCTGGAGACACAGCCCCGTTTGCCCAGGTTAATCAATCACTCACCTCACTGATAAGCTGACAGGCTTAGTTTACACACCAAGCCACCTGCAGGAGAGTATACCATCTCCCCTTCCCCAAACCCTGTGGTTGCTTTGGGTTGGCCAGATAAGGCTTTGTGGAGTTTGGTGCAAGTATTGGAACAATCACACGAGCAACTGATTTATGGGTTCAGGAAACTAAGCTCTCATGGTTAACAAATGCATTAGGCTGATAGTGATACACACTGGGGGCCAAAAGTTTGGAATATTAATCATTCAAGGGTTTTTCTTGATTTGCACAATTTTTTTCATTCTATAAAAAAGTGAAGACATCAAAACGATGACATATGACACATATGGAATCATGTAGTAACCAAAACAGTGTTACAACAAATCAAAATATATTTTATATTTGAGATTCTTCAAATATCCACCTTTGCCTTGATGACAGCTTTGCACACTCATGGCATTCTCTCAACCAGCTTCACCTGGAATGCTTTTCCATCAGTCTTGAAGGAGTTCCCACATATGCTGAGCACTTGTTGGCTGCTTTTCCTTCACTGTCCGACTCATCCCAAACCATCTAAATTTGGTTGAGGTTGGAACCAAAAATCTCAAATTTGGACTCCAGACCAAAGGACAAATTTCCATCGGCCTAATGTCCATTGCTTGTGTTTCTTGGCCCAAGCAAGTCTCTTCTTCTTAATGGTGTCCTTTAGTAGTGGTTTCTTTGCAGCAATTCAACCATGAAAGCCTGATTCACACATCCTCCTCTAAACAGTTGATGTTGAGATGTGTCTGTTACTTGAACTCTGTGAAGCATTTATTTGGGCTGGAATCTGAGGCTGGTAACTCTAATTAACTTATGCTCTGCAGCAGAGGTATTTCTGGGTCTTCCATGCTTGTGGTGGTCTTCATGAAGCTGGTTGAGAGAATGCCATGAGTATGCAAAGCTGTCATCAAGGCAAAGGGTGGCTACATGAAGAATCTCAAATATAAAATATATTTTGATTACTACATGATTCCATATGGATTATTTCGTAATTTTGATGTCTTCACTTTTATTCTACAATGAAAAAATAGAGAAAAACCCTTGAATGAGTAATATTCCATTATATATAGCTGGCTGTTTTTTGAGAATAGAAGACATATGTCTCATAACACAGAGAAATACAGTACGTACCATTTTTAATACTATTGTTATTTACAGTGGAGTTTGATTGCCTTTATTGACAGAAAACCGTTTGGTTGTGCTAATCAAAGGAAGGTTAAATAAAAATAAAACATAAAAATGATGAAACCACCACAGATAAAAAAAAGAAGTGTAAAGAGCAGAATAGGTGTGAACCCCAGCCCCTCCCTCTTTTGCTGAAGATTGATGTTTCAGTGACAGATTCTTCCTGTGGCCCCTCTGTGGATCTTAAATCATGGATGAATAGGGGGCCCCTAAAATCACCTTTACACCATGTTCTATTTATCTGCATTTACCCAAAGAAGTGTGAGACCTTTACATTGCTCATGGTTTAGTGATATTCTGTGTAATACAGTAGTAACTATGCAGCATAGGCTACAATGTAAAAAAGTGTGGCATGTAAATTCAACAACCTCACAGTCAACAGGCCATTATTACTTTACAATTAAAATATATATTCAGATCACATAATATTAGGAACACAGTCACCACACAATGTCAGTCGTAACTATTACACCCTAACATGTCAAGCAAGCACATTTTTAGGACTTGAAACATGAAAAAGTAAATACTACCACCTTGTGGTTATTTGAGAGTTGTGCTAAGCTACACACCTCTGCCCACACACCATTTCAGTTGAGTACAAAAAAAGGCTATAATCATTTGCCGTATAAACATCAAAGTCAGTTACGTACAATATATGTGTCTATAGCAGTTTAGCAGTTCTCAGAGGGGCCGTACAGAGAGGGTCATCTCTTTCCCCAGAGAGGGTGCGATGTAGCGTTCCTCTCTTAGCAGACGGAGAAGCAGGTCTTGGGTATCCCGGGGCCAGCGGTAGATCCTGGTACTCTGGAGCCAGGCGGGGACATGTCTCTAGAAGACAGGAATGGGATAGGTATCATTATAAACTGGGTGGTTTGAGCCCTGAATTCTGATTGGCTGAAAGCCATGGTATATAAGACCGTATACCACAGGTATGACAAAACTTTGAGTTTTACTGCTCTTATTAAGTTGGTAACCAGTTTATAATAGCAATAAGACTCCTTGGGGGTTTGCGATATATGGCCAATATACCACAGCTAAGGGCTGTGTCCAAGCATTCCACTTTGCGTCGTGCCTAAGGACAGCTTTTAGCCGTGGTATGTTGGCCATTAGGGTGCATCAAAAAACACAGTTCTTGAATTTTGATATGGCTGGGTGCTAAAAGTGTTCCAATATATGTAGAAACAACACGTGCAAAATATTTTTCCAGTACATGATGATTTAGGGGTGCCACCGCACATCTGTTTTTGTTGGATAAAGTGGTTAACAGTGCTCAATGGTCGCCATGGAGATCTGAGGTAAACAATACTACAGCTCAAGAAAACTGAGGTGATCTTTCTGTTTGAGGTGATCTTTCTGTGTTGGGTATGTATTATTACATATTACTATCATATCTGTAGTTGTGTCTTTGTATACTTATTTATCATAAGTCATTTAAGTCATATTTATAGGTATTTGGTGCTCATTACATCTAGCTAACGTTAGCTAGCAACAGTTTGCTAACTACAGTTAGCTATCTATGTTAGCTAAGCTATTAAGCTTAACATCAACAGTATTCTAGAGTGGACAATGTCATATTCAGAGTATAGATTCAGGCATCTTACGCAACAGCTGACCGAGCAAGACGCCAAGTGCTGGAGACAATCAGTGAGGAACAGCACAAGCAGTGGACACCACCTCCATTGTGCACCCTACACTGGGACAGCAAGTTAACACCGATGCTCAGCAATGTGCGCCAGTTGGAGGAGCGTCTTACAGTGGTGGTTGGAGATGCAGAGCGGCTAAAACTGCTTGGTGTCCCGGCGTATAAGAAGCAGACCAATGAGGCATGTGGAGTGATCATTGCCCGGTTGACATGCAAGTTGCTGCAGGACTGGTGCTGCGCTGACCAGGTTGTCAACATGGCATTTGACACCACTGCGTCAAACACCGGCCATCTCACAGCAGCCTGCATTGCCATACAGCTCTCACTGGGCCGACCACTGCTTTGTCTGGGTGCCGGCACCACATTGGTGCGGTCCTCCTGAACGGTTTTTTCATCACGCTCGCCAGAGGTTACATTGTTCACACGTCTGAGAGAGAAATGGAACCTGTTACCACAAGAATCCAGCAGCCAATGGTCCCGCTACATTCCTGGCAACACCGAGTAACCACTCCTGGGCAATTTACGTGCTGAACTTGTCAGGTGCGCAAAATAAGTCACTGACCACAAGCGAGGTGACTACCATGAGTTTGTGCAGCTGTGTCTTGTGTTTCTGGATGCAGATGGTGAAGAGCAGACTGCAGTGACCTTCCAACGACCGGGAGCGCTCTACAAGGCACGATGGATGGCCAAGCTGCTCTATACTCTCAAGCTGGCTTTGATGGAGCAGCACATCGCGTTGCTTCCCCAGGGCACAATCACCACACAGCAACATGTGCCAAAGATTCGGGCATTTGCCATTTTCATTACACACATCTATGCAAAGTGGTGGTTGACCTGCGAGAAAGCTGTAGATGCTGCCTGGAATGACCTGACACTCTACCACCACCTGCAGGCATACAAGGCTGTAGATGAGGGCATTGCAGCATCAGCGATCAAGGCGCTGGAGAGGCATCGCTGGTACCTGACAGGTGAGATGCTACCCCTGGCTCTCTTCAGCAGCAAGGTGCCCAATGATGACAAGCGTGCACTTGCCAGAGCGATCTTGGAGCACAAGCCTGCTGATCTCCCCATGCACATCCCTGAGCAGCGCTTTGGCACTGGCTTTGGCAAGCCAATGTTCCCCACCCTCTTGCCAACCACCAGCTTGGCTGACCTCGCCAATAAGGATTGCTGGTTTGGGATGCACCAGCTGCACATTGATCCAAAATGTATGTCTCTCGATGTGAAGGAATGGGCGACCAATGCTGCGTTCAAAAAAAGTGAGGTCAATGTACGCGCCGAGCGTGGCGTCAAGCTCACATCCGACTTCGTCGCAGTAGCAAGGAAGGAGCAGCACCTGCAGAATGTGCTGCAGGCAGTTGAACATGACCGCAACCAACAGCCAAACCTTCGCCGCTGCAAACGCAAGCTAATCCCTGAATAGGACGGTTACTCTTGGGTGGCGGATGGGGAGACATATCTGGGGGGAGACGCACTGGCTAGGTTCAGAGTTCAGGTTCCATTTCCTCTCTCTTTCTCCCTGGTGATGTTGCTCAGTGGAGCAGACTCTGGCACAGACTGAGCAATTAAGTTTGAAGTTTAGTTAGTGTCAGCTCTTACCATTAGGCCCTGTTAGTTGCCAGTGAGTTAGCCACTAGAGAGGGTTTGTTCTTTTAAGTGTGTCAGTATCGCCCCTTGTGTTTAACAATAAAGTCAATTAAACTTTATATGTGTGTCTGACATCCATCACTGCTGCACAAAATTCAGGGTAAGGCCACGTGAACATGTCCCATTGACCTCCATTCATTTTGTCTATAGGACAAATGAATGGAGAATCTTGAAAGTTGAATTCTGAGAAATGCCCAAGTTGCCCAAAGGGCAAACAAACAACTTTTACTTTGATAACCCTATAGAACATGTTACTGTATAAAAGTTCACTGTACTCAACATTTCCAGGTCAACCTTTTGGCAATTAGACAAAAAATTTGACAAAGTTAATGTGTTAGGTGGCACCCCTAAATCTCAATGGAATTCCTCAAAACCTTGCAAAAGTCATTTTTATGTTAATTGGAACAAAATGCAATGCCAAATTGCAAAATGCAAAATTTCCCATTCAAATTTGATGCACCCTGTTGGCGATATACCACACCTCCTCGGGCCTTATTGCTTAATTACACCACAGTGTGAGTGACTCATGAGGATATAACAGGATATAACAACAGTATAGAAGCCTATCTCTGTGGGGAAACATCTCGCTATCCACTCACCTTGGTAGCAGTTGGAAATAATACGGGTACCAGTCTGAAATTAAGGCAGCGCTGTTGGATGAACTCGTTCTGGATCTAAAATGAGAAAAGGTGCTCAAAGATAAACACCTAATGCTTTTATGAGTTGTCTTCATTGCATATTAAATGTATACTCTACGTTAACTATACATGGCTGTGGTACAGTATATGTTTCTCTTTGTATCACACAGAAGTGTTTTATGTCTATGCTACAGCATGGCAGGAAGGGGCTGTGGCCAAGGCCCAGAGCCTTTTTGTCTCATTGTCCTAATCTTGAGACTCCATAATAAAAAAAACACTGTAGCTACACACATTCATTTGATATATTCTTACAGGTACACGTATAAGTGCCTACCCGAGTGTGAATGTACTTGGTGTGGAGACCATGCTCATCCTCCCCGTCTCCCTCCACATCTGCCTTGTACTTAGGACTGATGACCACGATGATCAGCACTGACTTCTGCAACGCAGCATCTCATAGTTAGGTTTTTTATAAGACTTTATTTTAAAGGGATACTTCAGGATTTTGGCAGTGAGGCCAATAAAGGAAGTTGGAGGTAGTTTCGCGAGCCAATGCTAACTAGCGTTACCGCAATGACTGGAAGTATGACTTACAGTCATTGTGCTAACACTAGTTAGCACACTAGTTAGCATTGGCTCTTGAAACTAGCTCTAACTTCTTTCATACTGGACACAGAGACATGGGTATGTAATAAACCATTCATAAGGGTCTTATAAAGTGTGTTCACCATTTATTAATCATTACTCCCACATTTATAAACCATTTACTAATCGTTAGTAAAGTATTTCCTAATTTCCTAATGAGTGACCAGTGTAATTTCTCACAAAAAGATGGGCAAGCCATTTGTAGACATTCCAGAAGTACCTGGTAAAAGAATAAGCATACAACACCGGATAGTTATGGAAATATATATACATTTGTGAGAATTAGCTTACTAACATTTACAAATGTGGTAGTAATGATTCATAAATGGTGAGCAAAAGGTTTGTAAATTCCTTATAAATGGTTTATTACGGATCCTTAAAATAAAGTGTTACCCAGTTTTTTTTCTGTATAGTTTCATAATTGGATAGATCCATTTTATACTCTAAAAATGCTGACCACTTAGACTTACATCCTGTAAATAGCTGTCCATCCACCTGTTGATGTCCATTCTTATAACTGGACTATCAAATATGTCAATCTGCCAGAGAGAGGAATTATGTATGAAAAATAGTATTTAAAATATCGGGAAATTGCTGAATAAAAGAAAATAGAAAATATAGTTTGCAAACTTACAGCTGGTTTAAAGCCCTGATCTAGCAGAAACTTCACAAAGGTAATTATCTCACTGGCTGTGTCCCCAGAATACGTAATGAAAACATTCCCTGGAATCAAACAGACAAGCATGGTATCCACATGAATGCTAATTGCACTCAAACAACTATTTACATTTGAGTGGTTTTTATGTCTTAATATTGAGCTCTTACAATCCAAATCATAGGGTGACAATCATTCTGATTCACAGAAAATACACTTATTAATGAACTATCATCTTTAATATATATATATTTTTTAAAATGTATAAACTTGGTTTTGCTGAGGGATGAAGAATGATATGTACTTACTGCACTCCTCAGGTAAACTGATGGTCTTCCTCAGTTCCTGTGTAGCTGTTCCTCCTCTACCTGGTTGGCCGGGGGTCGCTGTGTAAGAAGGCACCACACTGACCTCACTCATTACCTCTCTGGGAGGGGCAACATACTGAGAAAGATTCAAACTGGTGGCTTTTAGAGCTTGGCGTTCATATAGTCTGTTTTGAGCCATGGGAGTCCTAGAGAGGGAAACAGTGTAGAACAGGAATTCTATGTCTATTGTAATGCCCATCAGCAGAAATTAATGCTAAAACTGGATCAACACAAAATATTTGCCTGTACATTTGACTGTAAATAAAGCAGGAACTTGCGACATCAGATAGTTTTTATATCTAGGCTGATACAATCTGATGTTAGACCAGTAGGCTTTAGGAATATTTAGTGTACCAGGATGGTGGGTAATGCTGAAGCTCCTGCTGAGGTTCCGTATGGTGAAGATGGTTATAATGAGGCTGATTATAGAGGGGACGGGTTTGATATACGGGTTTCTGACATGTGTACTGTCTCTGACACCTGCCGTGCACAGGATCAGGGCCTGTAGAGGGAAGTGAGAAGACATGCTCTTAACATCCTGTCTTGGATGGGCTCCCAATCAAAATCATCACTATCTGAATTATAGAATGTGGATCATCCAGGCTATATTTCAGACAGTAATATAAACAACAACCTAAACAAACACTTCACCTACTTCACAGAAAATGTTATATAGCTTGGTCGTTCTACAAAAAGAGTGCCTTTTGGGTGGTGTAGTTCTGTAAAAAAAAGTTTTATTTCAACTAATTTTTATATTCTGTCACAAAGAGCTCATAATGTTCCCCTTCGTAAAAACATGTTTTCCCATTTCAAGAATCCAATTAAGAAACGTGACAATTAATGTAACAGGGTTGACTTTATCTTAAATCAGCCATAACGCCCACTGTGACAGGTGGAATGGAAGCATGTTGTTTGCAACAGGGAAGGGTAATTGAATGCAAGCTTAAAAAAAGACCAGTAGGCTCTTTAAAACATTTCTAGCCGATCTATCTATGGGTAACAGGGGTTGTCGTGTTATGCTTGACGCTCACAGTTTTTTACCACAAAAACACCAATGGCCGAAAAGATTAGAACCTGCTCACCTGCTTTCACACTGATTTGACTATTATTCCTATGTTTATTTTGAAAAAAGTAATAATACAATAAATATTTTCACCATAATAAAATGAGAGTTCAGTTCCCATAACAGGGTTGACCTTAAAATGAAGGACCAATCACATGAAATAAATAATAATCTTCAGAAATGACTTTATCAAAGCAGCAAAATAACTATAGCTTTACAATGATGGTGAAAACATGGTGAACTTTTGGTGTTAAATGTGTTAGAATCTTCCTAGAAGTGACGTGGGATATGTCAAAATTTAGATTTTTGGCACTTTAGCAATTAATTATTCATATAAAAAATGTGATTTATAAAAATATCCATGTGGTTTATATTGAAGGGCAGTTCATTCAATATAAGATTTTAAAAAATGTCTAGGTGGTTTAAAATGCTTTTAAAATGCAATATTGGCACATAATTTCTACTTAAAATATCAAAGGGACGCAAAAGGCACTCTATTCGTGGAATGACACAGCTCCTGTCATGAGACATACAGTATCATGTGTTTAATTTTTATTTGTTCTATTTAATTATATAAAAACAGTTGTCATATACAGCACGTTACTTACACTGAGGAGGCATGTGTGCTGGGTGACTCGGAGGGACACAGTGGATGTTGTTTAAGTCAGATCTGAGAAAAAGAGGGGCCTCCAAGTTTTCTGCTCCTTCAAGGGAACAGTCCTGAAGTCGAGGCCGTCTGGGTGGACCAGGAAAGCCCTCCGCTTCCCGCAAGAGAATCCCAGAGAAAGAGAAGTCTTCATCCTCAGTCCACTGAACTCTCTCTCTGTAGGAGTGTAACCTGAGGTCGTCAGGGTCTTTCATCGGGCGATCAGGGGTATGGGGGGACATGTCTTTCTGATGCAGGGAGTGGGCTCTGGGCTGGGGTCGAAGGTTACCCAGAGGGTCCTCCATAGGGATTCTCCAGGAGTCCTTGGGATATTCCACCTGGCCTATGTCATTGACGGTCACCTCAGGGGCAAACCAGGCCTCTCCCTTTGGCCTCTTTCTGTGTTCTGAGCACTGCCAATAGTTCAAGGGCAATGCTAGGTTCGTCATTGACTCATCTGTCTCCACCGGAATACTTTTATGATGGCGGGAATCTGACAACAACAACAACAACAGACAATGTTATTAAGCTTAAGCCATTTAGGAGTATAGAGTAGAAGGAATACAAATATGTGATATGTAGGAGTGAGTTTAATGTAAGGTTTCCTTTTCGATAGGTGTGGTAGTGTGTCCTGTATTTGACAATGCCGTACCTGTGAAAGAGTCCATTCTTCTCTCAGGACGAGGGATAGATTTCTTGTAAAAGGAAACAGAAACAAATGCGGTATAACAGGAATGAAATCTGAGCTCTGTGGATAGCAGAATGACATGACATTCCTGGCAACACTTTTTTATAAACACTGTATTCACAGTGAAACAAACTATTTTACGAGTGAAAAAGAAAGCAGTGATATATAGCGATCGTCCCAGATCAATGTAAAGCCCTTATCACTACAGAACTCAAAGCTGTCCATTGGCTATACAGAGTCACTATAATACATAACTAAAACTCGTCAAACCAAACATTATGTATGTTCCTAGGAAGTGAACTTTGTCCTCAAGTAAAGAAACTAACTTACCTGCAATGTGTCTGTGAATGAATAATACAAAAACAAGTAATCTACTAAATTCTCCTGACTTCAAGCAATGAAAACAAGTTAAAACATACAGCACAGGTGCCATTTACAGTAAAGTTTAACAGCTAAACCTGACCACGGCCCCTACCTGTGTCAGAGCCGTGTATTCCACTCTCTGTATGCACATATGCTCTGGGGCGAATAGGAAACATTCCCACAATTTTGGTCTTGAGGAAGAGATCAGTGCAGGCAAAGCAGGGAAGTCCCCCTCACCGTTTATGCAAATAATGTGGGGCATGCAGTTCACATCTACCAATCAGGTTGTTGTCCAAACAAAGCAGGAATTCTGCAACCAGTCATGCTGAACCTTGTAGTTTGAAGTAGAGTAAGTTGTCATAGTAAAAGCACACCTACAGACATGAGGGCACTTGATTCATGGAAAGTTTACAGCCCATTAAAGTGAACACAATTTTAACATTCATATGAGTTTATTTTGTTTAGAAAAGAAGAAAAAAAAACACAGAATGATCTCTTACACAATATAGAAAAAAGCTCAAGTTATATAACTCTAAAATTATCCAGCAAAGAAAACAAAAAACTGCCCCCAACACCACCCCACCCCCACCCCTCTACTGAGTCTGTTTCAGGTTGGTGAGGACTACAGAGACCGGGTCTCTGGTCGGCTGTGTTTTATCGTCCACCATAGAAAACACCTTCATGGTGGTCTGGGTGAGGAAGGAGCCCAGCTCTCGGGCCTTGGCCTTGCAGGTAAGCGTGTGGAGCAGCTCTTGGCGGAAGCGTCGGCTCACCATGCAGTAAAGCAGGAAGTTGGTGGTGGAGTTGAGGTTCTGCATCATGTTGGCCAGGTCACTGATCACATTGATGGGCATTCTGTAGTCGTTCCTGTCGAACCAATCGTGGTTGTACTTGGTGCGCAGGATACAGTAGGTGACGAAGCGCGGCAGACTGAGCACCACAAAGGTCACTGAAACTGTGCCCAGCAGGAAGATGGTCCTCCGCACCATACCCTTGGTGCTCGGCCCCTGCATTACCCGCCACTCCTCCTTGGTGAACCACCTGCTGGCACTGATCAGGTGGTGGCCGATCACTGAGTTGAAGATGATGACCAGGATTATGGGGATGCCACCAGAGAGGAACGTAGTAACCCATACCAGGATGGTAGAATAGATATGTTCCCTGTAGTGACACCGGGGACAAGTCACATTCTTCCCCTCTATGGTGAAATTCTTCACCGTCACCACGTTGATCCAGCCCATGGGCACGGAGGCCAGGTGGGAGACCAGGATGATAGCCACGCAGGTCAGCCTGGTAACCTTGGCCTGGGAGAAGTGCTGCTTGGCGGCCGTGCTGCTGAGGACCAGGTAACGCTCGATGGTGAACACCACCACAATCCAGGAGGAGCTGTACAGGGAGCCGTACTGCAGGAAGCCCATGATGCCGCAGGCCGGATGGGAGTGCCAGAAGGGCTGCGGCTGCCAGAAGGTGAGCGTCAGGTCCAGCAGGATGACCCACACCAAGTAGAAGGTGTCCACAATGGCCAGGCAGCTCAGGTAGATGATGGCCGTGTCAGACATTCCACAGTTACGGAAGCAGATCATGTAGAACGTGAAGAGATTGGCTGAGGAAGAAGAAAGGGAGACCAATGGCATCCTGTTTTTTTTAAATGTATCTATGAAATGTATTTATGAAAACAAGTTCAAGAACAAGAAACATCTCACGGACCCATATAGATTTAGGAAACAGGAAACAGCACAAAAAAGATAGGAGATACACACACCTGGGATCCCCAGAATGCACAGCAAAGGGTAGTAGACCTTCTGAACAGTGATGAAGACACTGGCCCCCTCCATGTTTCAGTCCTAATCCTTAGTACCAGGCAATATCAGAGATGGTAATGCCTGCAATAAACCCATTACGGTTAGCTGGATGGGAGAACATCATTGATACAGTGATAAACATAGTGTAATAAACAATATACAGATAAGGACCAAGAAAGGTTACATCACAGATTAAGCACACTATATTTATTCCATACAAAAATATGAACTTTTTTTTTTTACTGGGCCTTTATGGATATATTATGATTGGAGTTGGTTATTTATTGGCAGGATGTTCTTAAGGTTATATTTCAATGAGAAAAGGGAGCAACCTTGAAACAGGTTTGTCAGACTACATGATCACGTTAAAACTTCAGTGTCATATACCGTGAAATTGTGGCGTGGGTCCATCAGATGTCTGATGATGACTAACACGATAGATATGATAACAACAGACAAAGGATATATTGACTACCTGAAACATGCAAATGTCAAATCTCTATGGAATAGGATAGCACAACAGCAGGACCCTTGTGTACGTATGACTGTGAAAGGCTTGTATACGGCAAGTGTCTAAACGTGTGGTAATGTTTTGACACTGACCAGGGGACATAAAGATGAATTTGTGCTGTTATCTTGATCATATATCTGTGGTTCCAATGGTTGTTTTCTAACCTGTGTTGTGTCAATATAGCACTAACACCACTTTCCGTTGTATACCTGGACGCCCATTTAGCAAAGTCCAATAATTAGTTATTGATTATTCCTTTGCTGTTTAAAAACATTATTTAAAAAAACTTTTTTGCAGGACACTTGGAATGTCCTAGACTTTGAGCACAAGTAAATCTATTGTAGACTATACAGTTATATTGATCGATTTATTTATCTCTACAGTATATTAAAGTAATGATGGACTGTCGTTTCTATTTGCTTATTTGAGCTGTTCTTGCCATTTTTTTATTTTTTATTTCACCTTTATTTAACCAGGTAGGTCAGTTGAGAACAAGTTCTCATTTGCAACTGCGACCTGGCCAAGACAAAGCAAAGCAGTGCGACAAAAAACAACAACACAGAGTTACACATTAAACAAACAGTCAAAAACACAATAGAAAATCTATAAACAGAGTGCAAAATGTAGTGCAAAAATGCAGTAAGGTTGGGAGGTAGGACAATAAATAGACTATAGAGTAGAAATAAATTACAGAAAATTATCATCATTAACACAGGAATGAAGGATGTGCAAATTATGATGTGCAAATAGAGATACTGGAGTGCAAGATTAGTGAAAATAAACAAAAATAAATATGGGGATGAGGTAGTAGGGTGGGCTATTTACAGAAGGGCTATATACAGGTGCAGTGATCGATAAGCAGCTTTGACAGCTGATGCTTAAAGTTATTGAGGGAGATAGGAACCTCTAGCTTCAATGATTTTTGCAATTCGTTCCAGTCATTGGCAGCAGCGAACTGGAAGGAATGGCGGCCAAAGGAGGTGTTGGCTTTGGGGGTGACCAGTGAGATATACCTGCTGGAGCGCATGCTACGGGTGGGTGTTGCTATGGTGACCAGTGAGCTGAGATAGGGCGGGGATTTACCTAATAAAGACTTATAGATGACCTGGAGCCAGTGGGTATGGCGACGAATATATAGTGAAGGCCAGCCAACGAGAGCATACAGGTCGCAGTGATGGGTAGTGTATGGGGCTTTGGTGACAAAACGGATGGCACTATGATAGACTACATCCAATTTGCTAAGTAGAGTGTTGGAGGCTAGTTTGTAAATGACATCGCCGAAATCAAGGATCGGTAGGATAGTCAGTTTTACAAGGGCATGTTTGGCAGCATGAGTGAAGGAGGCTCTGTTGCGAAATAGGAAGCCAATTCTGGATTTAATTTTGGATTGGAGATGGTTGATGTGAGTCTGGAAGTTGAGTTTATAGTCTAACCAGATGCCTAGGTATTTGTAGGTGTCCACATATTCTAATTCGGATCCGTCGAGAGTAGTGATGATAGTCCGGTGGGCGGGTGCTGGCAGCGTTCGATAGAAAAGCATGCACTTAGTTTTACTAGCGTTTAAGAGCAGTTGTAGGCCACGGAAGGAGTGTTGTATGGCATTGAAGCTTGATTGAAGGTTAGTAAACACAGTATCCAAAGAGGGGCCAGATGTATACAGAATGGTGTCATCTGCATAGAGATGGATCAGAGAGTCACCAGCAGCGAGAGCGACATCGTTGATGTATATAGAGAAAAGGGTTGGCCCAAGAATTGAACCCTGTGGCACCCCCATAGAGACTGCCAGAGGATCGGACATAATATGGACTTGGTATTTTATCAAATAGGGCTATCTTCTGTATACCACCCCTACCTTGTCACAACGCAACTGATTGGCTCAAATGCATTAAGAAGGAAAGAAATTCCACAAATTAACTTTTACCAAGGCGCACCTGTTATTTTAAATGCATTCCAGGTGACATTCCACGAAGCTGGTTGAGAGAATACCAAGAGTGTGCAAAGCTGTCATCAAGGCAAACGGTAGCTACTTTAAAGAATTTGTTTAACACATTTTTGGTTATGACATGATTATATATGTTATTTCATAGTTTGATGTCTTCACTATTATTCTACAATGTAGAAAATAGTAACCAAAAATAGTAAAAATAAAGAAAAAACCCTCTCCAAACTTTTGACTGGTACTGTATATATACTGAGTGTACAAACAATTATGAATACCTGCACTTTCCATGACATAGACTGACCAGGGGAATCCAGGTGAAAGCTATAATCCCTTATTGATGTCACTTGTTAAAGCCTTGAGACAATTGAAACATGGATTGTGTATGTATGCCATTCAGAGGGTCAATATTTATTAAAGTGCCTTTGAATGGGGTATGGTAGTAGGTGCCAAAGCTGCTGGGTTTTTCACACTCAACAGTTTCCCTGTGTATTAAGAATGGTCCACCACCCAAAGGACGTCCAGCCAACTTGACACGACTGTGGGAAGCATTGGAGTCAACATGGGCCAGCATCCCAATGGAAAGCTTGGACACCTTGTAGAGTCCATGCTTTGTTGTATCATTACCATTCCTTTCAAACTAAATAAAACAGATATAGAAAACGTCATAGTAAACTAAATGTATTGTATTTTACCAGTCATGGTAAACTAAATGTATTGTACTTTACCAGAAAACGTCATAGTAAACTAAATGTATAGTATTTTCTACCAGAAAACGTCATAGTAAACTAAATGTATAGTATTTTACCAGTAAACGTAATAGTAAACTAAATGTATTGTATTTTTACCAGAAAACGTCATAGTAAACTAAATGTATTGTTTTATACCAGTAAATCTCATAGTAAACTAAAAGTATTGTATTTTACCAGTCATAGTAAACTAAATGTATTGTATTTTACCAGAAAGCGTCATAGTAAACTAAATGTATAGTATTTTCTACCAGAAAACGTCATAGTAAACTAAATGTATAGTATTTTACCAGTAAACGTCATAGTAAACTAAATGTATAGTATTTTCTACCAGAAAACGTCATAGTAAACTAAATGTATAGTATTTTACCAGTAAACGTAATAGTAAACTAAATGTATTGTATTTTTACCAGAAAACGTCATAGTAAACTAAATGTATAGTATTTTACCAGTAAACGTAATAGTAAACTAAATGTATAGTATTTTACCAGTAAACGTCATAGTAAACTAAATGTATAGTATTTTACCAGTAAACGTAATAGTAAACTAAATGTATTGTATTTTTACCAGAAAACGTCATAGTAAACTAAATGTATTGTTTTATACCAGTAAATCTCATAGTAAACTAAAAGTATTGTATTTTACCAGTCATAGTAAACTAAATGTATTGTATTTTACCAGAAAGCGTCATAGTAAACTAAATGTATTTTATTTTACCAGTAAAATAAAGACATCATTGTTAACTAAATGTGTTGTATTTTAACAGTCATAGTATAGTAAACTAAATGTATTGTATTTTACCAGTCATAGTATAGTAAACTAAACGTATTGTATTTTACCAGTAACCCCCTAAAACATGCACTTGAAAACAATAATCCCATCAAAAGTAATTGCGTCCGTAACGATAATAAGATATAGTACATATTACTTACACAGAGGGGCAAGCCTGCTGGTATAGTAGAGATCCACCGTGTTGGCAGTCCAGTCCAGTCCAGTCCAGTAGGATTATGTGATGATGAGGACCAAGTGAGCCAGCTGCAGGTCATATAAAGCTTCTCTCTCTCTCTCTCTCTCTCTCTCTCTCTCTCTCTCTCTCTCTCTCTCTCTCTCTCTCTCTCTCTCTCTCTCTCTCTCTCTCTCTCTCTCCGGGCAGCCAGATCTACATATAGAAAGGAGGGCTCATCGACAGGTGTCACGTCACCTGAAGCACATGTTAGGACAGACCTCTGTAGGGTTTACATTGATCTGTGACAGACCTCTGGAGGGTTTACATTTATCTGTGACAGACCTCTGTAGGGTTTACATTTATCTGTGACAGACCTCTGGAGGCTTTACATTGATCTGTGACAGACACCTTGAGGGTTTATGTTGATCTGTGAGAGACAGGCCATGGAAATCAACATATCTCATATGTGCTTGAATAAGATTCTTGTAATATCCTTCTAACAATATTGTTAATGTTATTGTGATGTATTCCAGGAGATGAATTACAACAAGTCATCATGATTCATCAATGAAGTCAACAATCCTGGCAGCTGCTGGCTGATAGGGCTCAGTACACTCTGACAGTGAGCTTTTCCACACACAGTGGACCTTGTGGTCTTCACCTAAAATACAACTCAACTCGCCAAGTTAACATAATGCTTTTTTCTATTACAGAGCTTGTGCAGTGACTTTTGCCTGATAACAAATGTCCTGCAGCTTATCAGCCAACATGTGACTGCCATTGCTGAGTTGTCCCTATGCAAACTTTACCAATGGAGTTGACGAGCTGCTGGATGAGTTGTGAGGTGTGACTAGGGGTTGTATGATCTGCAGGCTATGTGTGTATGTCGGTCTGACTGTAGTGTTCCTCTGTAACTAGGTGGCACTGGTGCCTCATCCCGCTGCAGGCCTGCCCTGTGTTCATGTACCAGTCATTTAGCACTTCACAGCTAAGGTGCTGGAGAGACTCCTGACCACTGATGTCAAAGGTTCAGAGAGAGAGAGACAGAGACAGAGACAGAGACAGAGACAGAGAGAGAGAGAGAGAGAGAGAGAGAGAGAGAGAGAGAGAGAGAGAGAGAGAGAGAGAGAGACAGAGAGAGAGAGACAGAGAGAGAGAGACAGAGAGACAGAGAGAGAGAGACAGAGAGACAGAGAGAGAGAGAGACAGAGAGACAGACAGACAGACAGAGAGAGAGAGAGAGAGAGAGAGAGAGAGAGAGAGAGAGAGAGAGAGAGAGAGAGAGAGAGAGAGAGAGAGAGAGAGAATCAAATAACATATAAAGTAAGTGGAAAGAGTGTAAAATGTTTATTGTTCTTTTTGAATTTCAAATGCCATATCACTGAATTAACAAAACAGAAATGTTAACAAATGGAAAACAGAAGAAATAAACTAGGAAGGCTACTGACACTTTTAAAACCGTTAAGCTGTAAAACCGACGAGGGGGTTCAATCTTAAACAGATCCTTATTAGCACTTAAACCGTCGTAAGATAAGAACAAATACTACATTTAGATTAAACAAGGTCAAACTTTACAGCCGGCTGCTTCACCAGTGTCTTTGCAACATTCCCCCTGAAGATACACAATACACCCCATTCCTCAAAGCTCTCTCCATTAAGGTTAAATAAAACATACTCTGAAACAGGAGACGCAAGACTTCATATGTCCACGTCAGTTTAAACATCAAAAGTGGTCCAGAAATGAGCTGAGGAAGGATCCTACTGGTGGTGCTGTGCTGCATAGACCGACAGACAGACCGGCAGACAGACCGACCCAGTGTGGGACATGAGTATTGAGGTGCAGGTGGATGGGGGCATGTCACTGTTCACAGAGGGAGGAAGAGTTTACCCAGTAAGACTACACAGCATGGAGGAAACAAGGACCATGAGATGGATGCCTTGGAATGGAAGTTAAAATAAGACCATTAAATGCAGGGACAAACATCTTTCTCTTCTTAAATAAACATCATGTCCTTCTAGTATACATTAAATAATACCTGGAATGACCAATCCCCCCCCCCCATAATTTATTTTTCTTAAAACCTGGTAAGCGAGAAGAGATATGTTCAAAAGTATAATTCTCACACATTTGGCTGTAATTACAGAATGTAACATACATTATTTGTAAAATTACTTTGTTACGGCATTAGCCTAACATCTATAATTTTGAGGACAAAACTATTTTACATGGATGAACAAAATTAAAGCAAAATCCTAAATTCATGAAATGCAGTGCAAAAAAAATAATGTTTGAAACATGATTTTGTCATGTTTGCCTAAAGTCCCTGTAAAACAGATGACTTTGCAAAAAAATCTATTTATACACTGAGGCAATACGCTCAGGACTGATTTCTTATTTATTTTTATACATGATCAAAACCTCAAAAATGAAATAAATAATGTATGGAGGTCTTCATTAAATTGCCCCCAAAAATAATTAAAAAAAGATTAGCTTTGATAGACATGTCCTGTAGATTCTTGATTAGAAGTGATAAGATATCATGGTCTCATGGTGCACTTTTGAAATCTTCATTAACCATTTTCTTTACCATCATCATCATGGTGAAAATCAGTCAAAATGCCTAAACAGAAGCAAACAAACCACCAAAACATAAACAAAAAGTTAGGCAGACAAGCTGTTCATATTTACATTGAATACAGGCATTTCATTACATCACTAGCCCAACCACCCCCCAAACTCCCTCCTGCCCTGCTAACACACCCACCCACCACCACCCAGATCAACCCCCACTCTCCCTCACACACACAATCTCTGGTATCCAGTCTGTTGAGTCTGTCTCAGGGTTAGCCACGGAGAGTGTATGAGAGTGTTTGGAGCTGGAGGAGAGTTGAGACAAGATGCTCTGTTGAGCTGAGGAAGAAGTACAGGTCCCTGGTATGGCTCCAGATAACTACGGTTCAGTCCAGTCCCAGCCCAGAGCTCAGTGTTTAGAGGTTGTCCCCTGGCTGGTACTGTGGCTCCGTGGCCGTGAAGTAGTCCTCCAGGAAGGCCTGTAGGTACTCGAAGGTGGGCCTCTCCTCGGCATCCTTCTTCCAGCACTGCACCATGAGCTCGTGGAGGGAGATGGGGCAGTCCTGGGGACAGGGCATCCTGTAGCCTCGCTCCACCTGCTCCAGCACCTCCCGGTTGTTCATCCCTACACACACACAAGCATACAAACACACATGTGCCAGACAGAGACACACACACACACACACACACACACACACACACACACACACACACACACACACACACACACACACACACACACACACACACACACACACACACACACACACACACACACACACACACACACACACACACACACACACACACACACACACACAGAGATAAAGGAAGAAAGATCTGTTTAGACTTTGTTGGGATGTTGGAGTGGCTTGCCATCTATTTTTCACTAGCCAAGAAATGTGGCTAGTGGCTTGTTGATGGCTTCGGCATCAACAAGAAGAGTCCGGAGAGATGGCCTCAGAAAGCTGCTAAGACATCTTTTAGGATGATTCTATTATCCCCCTTAGTCCCAGCTCGGCCTCCATAGCGTGCAAGCCCTTGCCTCACTTCCCCTCCCTCCCTCCCTCTTTTCGCACACCAGCCCAGCCCAGTGCAACGTGGCCCATCTGGACAAACATGTGTTCCCCCTCCCCCTCCATCCCTCCCTCAGTGAGGCTGATCTCAGTCAACTCCTTGCCCAAGACCAGCCCTCTCACATGGACTAGCAGCGGCCCAGAGGCAGGCCCTGGATGATGGTTATAAATCTCAGATTGTGTCAGGAAAACAAAGTTACTGAGCCGTGTTTAAAGACACTTCTTTCTTTAACGTTCAGTAAACAGCAGGAACTGCCTGCCACTAGTTATATAAGCTCTTGTTGTGGTATATACATGCATCATAGTCCTCTACCTATTTGAAATACAAGTGAGGACTCAACTCAGGATGTGGACATTACATCACATGGGTTGCGTCCAAAAATGGCACCAGGACCCTATTGTTCTATAAACGGAATAGGATGCCATTGGAGACGCAACCATTGAATCTCTGGTTATTTGACCCTCCTCACCTGGGTAGGGTACACGTCCCTTGGTGACCAGCTCTGTGAGCAGGATGCCAAACGACCACACGTCTGACTTGATGGTGAACTTTCCGTACAGCGCAGCCTCGGGGGCCGTCCACTTAATAGGGAACTTAGCACCTGGGAGAGAACAGAGGGGGAGATATGTATGAATGACAGAATGTAACTTACGGCTACCGGTATTCTTTTTCTCTAGAGCTGGGAGTGTCTCTCAGTGTCTCTGTTCTAGTCTGTAGTACAGTGGAATAGACAGACAGTGAGCACATTTTGGATCTGAAATGGGAGCCATTGACATCCTGTCAGGGTGTGATGATGCGCACATTATGGCCAGTGTTTGAAGAACTCCCTTCATGACCTAAGGCAATCATTAGTGTGTGTTTTGTTATTGTGTGTGTGACCTCACCTTGCCGTGCTGTGTACTCGTTGTCCTCAATCAGCCTGGCCAATCCAAAGTCGGCGATCTTACACACCAGGTTGTCCCCGACCAGGATGTTAGCCGAGCGCAGGTCTCTGTGGATGTAGTTCATCCTCTCGATGTACGCCATGCCTGCTGCCACCTGGAATACACACAGACAGTGAGCACAGTAAAAGCACAGCATTCAACTTAGTTTCAGAGAGAATGCAGCACACGGTGACACACCACTGTCATGAAGCTTCAGTGCTGCTGATTCGTCTAGTTTATGAAGTCACACAGAGTTCCGTTATATAAAAACAGAGCGGCGTGAGAGACATTTTTATCAGGGCTTACCTGGGCTGCCATGTCAACCAGATTGGGCAGCTTCAGTCCTCGTCCCTCCCCATCCTTCAGGAAATCCAGGAGGCTTCCTAAACAACAGGCGATATCTGTTGTCAGAACATGTATTTTAAATAGCAGATCTTTATTGAAACTGTCTTCTGAGCGTCAGTTGACAGTCTGACCTACATGTGGGATTCCTTCCCAGCATGCCAACGAAACAATGATCACATCAAAGTTTCCATCCCAGCTTTTTTTATACTTAATTCATGGATCTGAAGCTCTTTCTTGTGGTGCTCGTAAATGTCAGCTTGTTGGCCGACTCTGTCATAGTTAAATATAGACTCTCATTATTGTCACAGTAAAGAAAAGCACTATTCCAGAGTAATAACAACTACAGGGCCCGGCAACAAGGCAGAAGGTGGTGGTTCACCACAGTGTCAATGTTGGATTGAGCGCTCGGGTCCGTTTTCTCCATGGCATCGTTGCAGAGTACGTGGACAAAGGTATTGTGTGTTTGTGTCTGTGTGTTACACCATGTATAGTATGTGTGTGTGTGTCTGTCTCTATGTGTGCATGTGTCCAATTCATATGTGTGAGAGTGACAATACCTTTGCCCATGTACTCAGTGACGATGTAGATGGGCTCCTCAGACACCACAGCATAGAGCTGCACCAGTTTGTCATGGCGGAGCTTCTTCATGATCTGGGCTTCTTCCAGGAAGGACTCAGGAGACATGGTACCCGGCTTCAGCGTCTTCACCGCCACCTTAGTGGTGCCGTTCCACGTTCCTGTTACCCACCAATGACAAAGAATTAGTACATCCATCACATCTCACAACTCTCGGGGACGGTTTCCTAGACGCAGTATAAGCCTAGTGTTGGACTAAAAAGTTATTCAAATGTAGTTTCTCCATTAAGCATGCTTTTTGGTCCAGGACTAGGCTTAATCTGCATCTGGAAAACTGTCCAATTATGTATACAGTACATCATGTCACACAGAGCAAGACTTGACCCCATTTTGTTGTGAATTTAATAGGTATTGCTGTGTACAATCTAACATGTTCATATCTAAAAACAGTCTTGCTTTGGCATACCAACAACACAGCACACAACACCGAAATGAAAATTGAAGTCTGCTTGCCTTTAATTCACACGCACAAAGGTTGTGCTGAGGGACACATCAATGTGCATGAACTTAACAGTGACCCTTCATTTCAAATGGATTTCAAAAACCATGAGACAGATCTGGCGAGGTTTTAAACCCCACAATATAGCAACACGGAAAAGGATAATCCATTGTAGGATGATTAACAAAAGCAACAGCCTCGTAAGTAAAGCCCTCTGTGGAGCTGTGCCAGTTACTGTCCTGTAGCACAGTGTGGGCATGCCAATGTTCTTCTCTACAGTACTGTATATACACCCAACATTGAACCATTGAAATCAGGGTCTATTCTTCATACGAGGTAATTTAGCTTGTTCTGTGGCTCCGTCCCAAATTGCACCCTATTCCCTATATAGTGCACCAGTTTTGACCGGGGCCCATAGGGCTCTGGTCAAAAAGTATGGCACCATTTACAGTAAGGAATATGATGCCAATTGGGACGCAGCCTGTGACAATAAATAAGGCAGAAATATCAGCTGTGACCTAAAGGCAAGACCTCCAGTCAGTCGGAGACATTTGGAATTCACATGCGTTTCTACTGTGGTGGGTTTGGGGGTTTTAATTTAAGAGCACACTCAGAAATCCTTGAGAGAAGTGTTGATTAGTGACACAGCTATGGCTGTTGGGCCTCGTCTGCCATTTTGTGGCCTAGCGCTGTGCAGTTACTGTGCTGAGGTCACCCTCTGGGTTCTGAGGTAATGGTATCCCAGGGGGATGGGTGTCACTAGCAGCAGGGTGTGGGGCTAGGCTAGCAGCTGGGACCAACCTAAACAGCATGTTGAAATGTTACAACAGGACAGGACACACCCCTGATCTAAGACACCCCTGATGTCTGGACTCAAAAGTAGTCAATGTATCCAGTTCTACACAGGATACATAAAAATTAGAGCAAGATTGTATGCTTAAAAGTCAACTTAAGACTATTGATTTGAGCCTGAAGCCTCAACTGAAGCATGATACAAATTTGATTTGCAAAAATCTAGGGTATCCTGGAAAAAGATAACTTACATTTTCATTAACCATTACAATACAAAACAGAACACAGAACACAATTTCCTTTTGTGTTTTGCTGACTAGACTGAACAAATCCTCAGGTGATTCAATAAAATCCCTTTACATTTACAAATAAATAAATGTAAGTTATTCAATTTACACTCCTCAATAGAAATTAAAAGAAAATAATGGAACAATTTTGTCCTTACCACACCACACCTCAGCAAAACATCCCGCCCCCAGCTTTACTTCGAACTCAAGTGAGTCTCTGGCGATTTCCCAGGAATCGTGAGTCAGGCCCATAGTATCAGGGGTGTAGTTCACACACACACCCGTTAAATTAAAGCACAAAACATCCCCACTCTCTAAAGGGGAAGGAACAGGCACACAGGGTTAACTACTAGGGAGAGGAACATGCAAAGAGGCAGATGGAAGGCGGCCATATTGAACTGAGAGAGCGGAGCTTGTAGACGTTGACAGACGATCTAATTTTACAGTAAAGACACAAATGTTGTTTTTGTTTCCACCTTTCTCTCAAAGAGAGAGGTTGTGAGCAGACTATCTGTTCTCGGTCTGATGTCTCTGCTTGCTCAGTCAGTGTCCCCCTTCCATGCAGCCTGTGGTCGGACGTTTACGGAGGCGACTCTGCCCGTACCCATCCAGACCTCCCCAAACTGCCCATTCCCCAGACGCTTGATGAGCTGCAGTGACTCCCGCGGGATCTCCCACACATCTTTGGTTTTGACGGACAGGTCGGTGAGGCGGGGCATCCCTTTGTGGCAGGGCACCACCAAGCGACAGCACAGCCCCGCGGCCCGCTCTGCACACAGGCACAAGGAGCGCGCACACACACACACACACGCATACAGAGACACAGGGTGAGATAGAGAAGGGAGGGGGGGGGGGGGGTTGAAAGAAAGCAGTTAGCAAAGCACTGTGAAGAGAGAGTGAGAAGCAGCAGTAGACAGTAAGTTAAACTGAGCTCCCACAGTTCCAGGTGCATCCAGCAGTGAGCTAAGGTAAGCACCACAGCAGCCAGTCAATCTGTCCCACTAGATGTCCCAGACAGTGTCTGTCCCCAGGCCATAAGGTCAAGTATTAATCCGTCTAACACCCTCTTAGCTACTGTTCATCAAATCACACTGAGTGCTGTTCCAACCTCCATCACCCACCCTCTATCTCTCCTACAGTACTGCACTAGGTTTCTGTCGGCTCTGTTGATGACACACATATGGTGATGTTTTTGCCAGCTGCACTATATTTCAGTAATGAATTCAAAAAGGAATTGAACGGTCAATATTGCTCGGGTTGCAGCCTGTTTTGAGGTTGCTCTTAGTCAAAGCTAGAACCCGCTATGTCTAGTTTTGATTAACATTTAGTTTAGTTGTTGACTAATGTGAATTCAACATGAAATCAACAAAAATCACTGGATTTAGTTTAAAAGTTGGGTTAAAAAAAAAAGAAATGCCTTTATGTTGATTACTTTTTGGTAATCCAATCGGTTTTCCACATTGATTCTTTATTTTTTTAGGGTTGAAATTGATTCAACCAGTTTTTGCACAGCGGGAAAGAAGTGATTAGCAAAGGCAGGTCAGACCTGACCACAACAGCCTGCTATAGATAGACATGTTCATGGTTCCACTCTGGCTAACATATGTGACTACCAATGCTTTACATTGACTGTAATTGTTTATAGATGTGGCCTGTCAATCACTCCAAATGGAAGTATAATTCACTATACGGTGCATTACAACTACAATGTTTTAATATTAATGCAAACTAGGTAGTAAAGAAGGGTACTCTAGGCTACATTTGAGTCAGGGACAGAAGAAGCCATTGTGGCTAGCAGCTGTGTGTCCATTATTGTATGTGTGGATGAAAATGCCTGACATGAAAATTGGTGTTTCTCCTTTCCGCAGAGGAAGTAGTTGTGTTTGCCCACCATCGATTAAAAGAGAGGCATGGCCTCCGTCCCTTCCACTTTGATTCCCCGGACATTAAGCGTGGGCTCCTATGCCAGGTGACCCCAGGCTGTTTGCTTAGAGCAGTAAAGAGGAGATAAAGCCTTTCCATTGGGAGTGTTGTGTTCTGACTGCGCCATTAAAGCCCATCAGTGCCTGCTGCTGTGGCCAGGTATCAATACTGTACTTTATGTCTCAGTGTCACTATCATAAAACATGTCAATACAGCAAATGGGAGAGGCTGGCTTTGGACACACTGCATGCACACAATAGGTATCAAAACTGTTATTAGCCCTTGTTGGCTATTAAGAGATTGGAAAGCTGCCGCGGTCATCCCCCTCTTCAAAGGAGGAGACACTAGACCCAAACTGTTATAGACCAATATCCATCCTGCCCTGCCTTTCTAAAGTTTTCGAAAGCCAAGTTAACAAACAGATAACTGACCACTTCGAATCCCACCGCACCTTCTCTGCTATGCAATCTGTTTTCCGAGCTGGTCATGGGTGCACCTCAGCTACGCTCAAGGTACTGAACGATATCATAACCGCCATCGATAAAAGACAGTACTGTGCAGCCGTCTTCATCGACCTGGCCAAGGCTTTCGACTCTGTCAATCACCGCATTCTTATTGGCAGACTCAACAGCCTTGGTTTCTCAAGTGACTGCCTTGCCTGGTTCTCTAACTACTTTGCAGACAGAGTTCAGTGTGTCAAATCGGAGGGCCTATTGTCCGATCCTCTGGCAGTCTCTATGGGGGTGCCACAGGGTTCAATTCTTGGGCCAACCCTTTTCTCTATATACATCAACGATGTCGCTCTCGCTGCTGGTGACTCTCTGATCCATCTCTACGCAGATGACACCATTCTGTATACATCTGGCCCCTCTTTGGACACTGTGTTTACTAACCTTCAAACAAGCTTCAATGCCATACAACACTCCTTCCGTGGCCTCCAACTGCTCTTAAACGCTAGTAAAACTAAGTGCATGCTTTTCTATCGAACGCTGCCAGCACCCGCCCACCGGACTATCATCACTACTCTCGACGGGTCCGAATTAGAATACGTGCACACCTACAAATACCTAGGCATCTGGTTAGACTGTAAACTCAACTTCCAGACTCACATCAACCATCTCCAATCCAAAATTAAATCCAGAATTGGCTTCCTATTTCGCAACAAAGCCTCCTTCACTCATGCTGCCAAACATGCCCTTGTAAAACTGACTATCCTACCGATCCTTGATTTCGGCGATGTCATTTACAAACTAGCCTCCAACACTCTACTTAGCAAATTGGATGTAGTCTATCACAGTGCCATCCGTTTTGTCACCAAAGCCCCATACACTACCCATCACTGCGACCTGTATGCTCTCGTTGGCTGGCACATTGTATATTTGTCGCCAAATCCACTGGCTCCAGGTCATCTATAAGTCTTTATTAGGTAAATCCCCGCCCTATCTCAGCTCACTGGTCACTATAGCAACACCCACCCGTAGCATGCGCTCCAGCAGGTATATCTCACTGGTCACCCCCAAAGCCAACACCTCCTTTGGCCGCCATTCCTTCCAGTTCGCTGCTGCCAATGACTGGAACGAATTGCAAAAATCATTGAAGCTAGAGGTTCCTATCTCCCTCAATAACTTTAAGCATCAGTTGTCAAAGCTGCTTATCGATCACTGCAGCTGTATATAGCCCTTCTGTAAATAGCCCACACTACTACCTCATCCCCATATTTATTTTTGTTATTTTCACAAATCTTGCACTCCAGTATATCTATTTGCACATCATAATTTGCACATCCTTCATTCCTGTGTTAATGATGATAATCTGTAATTTATTTCACCACTATGGTCTATTTATTGTCCTACCTCCTAACCTTACTGCATTTTGCACTACATTTTGCAACATTTTCTATTGTGTTTTTGACTATGTTTGTTTACTGTGTAACTCTGTGTTGTTTTTGTCGCACTGCTTTGCTTTGTCTTGGCCAGGTCGCAGTTGCAAATGAGAACTTGTTCTCAACTGACCAACCTGGTTAAATAAAGGTGAAATAAAAAATAAATAAAAAATTTAAATTAGGTGGTATTTCCAAGAAAATGATTTTATTATTTTTTTGAAGCTAGTTTGGGCTGGTGGTGTTTTTGCCAACAGTATGTGATTGCTGTGTGACTGCTGTGGAAAGATGAGTTGATAATCTAGAAATTGAAGTGAGAGATTGTGAGAAAGCAAAAGGGTAATTCCACGAAATGAGTCCTTTTGTGTCCCTTTGATATTTTAAGGAGACATTTTGCACCAATATTGGATTTTAAAAGCCTGTTATATTAAACGAAGTGCCCTTTAAAGTGGCAATCAGCAGTTGAAACAATAACAAAGTGTACTCCCAAGCCCTGTTTCAGTAAAAAGATGAGAGATGTTGGAGAAATGTAACCACTTCCAAATTCATAGACAGAGCTAGGACTGACCATCCATGGTATCAAAATGATAGTTTTAACCAAGTTTTGAGGCTATTTAGTGTTTGTTTACAAACATTGGCATAAAACATACTTATAATTTGGGTGCTGATGTGGTACGAGAGTTGAACTAAGCTCATGAGGCATTTATAAGTTATATTCTTCAAGAATCAATGGGTACATATAATTGATTAGTCCAAAAATGGATGTAGGCACTTCAGATTGCCCCTTTGATATAGACCACAAAATGGATATAGGCTTGCTAAAGTGCCAAAATTCAGCATTTTGGCACGTCCCTCTGTGCACTCTGTGACTTCTCGGGGGTTTTTAACCCACTTAACCCCTACATTTCTCAATTTTTACCATCATTGTAAAGCCCTAGTTATTTTGTTGCTTTGACAAAGTAATTCATGAAGATTATTATTTATTAGTGGTTAATTTTAAGGTAAAAAAAACAACAACAACAACCGGTATTTCATTTTAAGGTGTGAACTGAACTCACATTTTAATAATGGTGAATCTATTCCTTTAAAAAAATAAAATGTTTTCAAAAGAAACATTAAACATAGGTATATATAAACATTTGTATATATATTTTTTAAGCTACACTACCCAAAAGGGACTCATTTTGTGGAACGACCCAAAAGGCAACAGAAGAAGCACAAGCCCTGGAAGAAAACAGCAGTCAAGGTCATTTGAAGAGGTGTGTTTGAACTTCACATATGTTCTCTGGAGAGGCGATAAAGGGCACAAAAATAGACAGTTAATGCACTGTGACACAAAAATACACACAAAATCCATACTGTTCATTTCCAATGGACATGTCAACGTGCTAACTGGAGCATGTAGAGGAAAATATTGCCCTTATCATGGAGATAGGCAGACAGGGGAGAGAGACAGACAGATACATAGAGGGAGAGAGAGAGAGAAAGAGAGAGAGTGACAGAGAGACGTAGAGAGAAAGAGAGTGAGAGAGCCGTCTCATCTGACACCAACACATGCTCATGAATGCAGTCTGTCATCAGCACAAAGTGACGTTCAACTGTCCTCGTGGTCTGTACAACAGGGACACTCAATACCATGGTGACGGTACAGTACAGAACACCGGGACTAACAGGCTCATTACTCTCTACAGGGTGAGGCAATAGGACCACTAACTCACACTAAGACAAACAGTAGGCTACATCATCCTTTCAGGGTCCCCTTTTCAAACCACAACAAGTGGCTCCAGTGTCAATCTAAAATGTCTTCCTCTCAATATTTGTAGTTGATTTCAAACTGTGCCACTTCATCCCTCCTTGAACCACTTAGCTGTTGCATTCTCAACTGTTTTCTGAAAGTTTGAAAGTGCTTCGCTCAGTATTTGAAGTTTGTGTTTATGGATTACTTTACACCAGGCTTCACTTCAATTTCACTCTATTCCCTTCCTATTTCTATTTCTGCATTTGAAGAGGCCTCCCCAGTGTAAATCACATTATACTGATTGTGTCAGTATAATGCACTGCTGGATTATTCCAAGGAATTGGACACCAAGCTGAGGAGAAGCCTCTTGTATCTATTTGAGCTTTTAAATTAATGTCTCCACTCTAACACCAACCTCACTACAGCTATAAAAAAGGAAGGAGGACCAAGGCACTCTTCATATAAATAACTAAAATGCCTTTATTTGTATGGCATGTTCAATTGAAACAAAGATTAAAAACTCAGTTCTCCCTGACGAATTACTCGCTGACGAAGGCCATAGTCGAAACACGTCTGTTTTTCATTGTTTTTTCACGTTGTTTCCATTGAACATGCCGTACAAATAAAGGCATTTTAATTAATTATATATGAGGAGTGCCTTGGTTGTATTTTCTTTTTGATGACCAATTTACCAAAGAGCACCTTCTGTCTACCAACACCTGCTAGTGAGTACCTTAACACCTTCTGTCTACCAACACCTACTAGTGAGTACCTTAACACCTTCTGTCTACCAACACCTACTAGTGAGTACCTTAACACCTTCTGTCTACCAACACCTACTAGTGAGTACCTTAACACCTTCTGTCTACCAACACCTACTAGTGAGTACCTTAGCACCTTCTGTCTACCAACACCTACTAGTGAGTACCTTAACACCTTCTGTCTACCAACACCTGCTAGTGAGTACCTTAACACCTTCTGTCTACCAACACCTACTAGTGAGTACCTTAACACCTTCTGTCTACCAACACCTACTAGTGAGTACCTTAACACCTTCTGTCTACCAACACCTACTAGTGAGTACCTTAGCACCTTCTGTCTACCAACACCTACTAGTGAGTACCTTAGCACCTTCTGTCTACCAACACCTACTAGTGAGTACCTTAACACCTTCTGTCTACCAACACCTACTAGTGAGTACCTTAACACCTTCTGTCTACCAACACCTACTAGTGAGTACCTTAACACCTTCTGTCTACCAACACCTACTAGTGAGTACCTTAACACCTTCTGTCTACCAACACCTACTAGTGAGTACCTTAGCACCTTCTGTCTACCAACACCTACTAGTGAGTACCTTAGCACCTTCTGTCTACCAACACCTACTAGTGAGTACCTTAACACCTTCTGTCTACCAACACCTACTAGTGAATACCTTAGCAGCACTTCCCTTCCTTCCATTATTATGCGGCGTTCTCCCCTCAGCAGCCTTCACTGGTGTGTAGGTATATACATTTTCCATAATAAACATTGTAATATTGGTGTATGAATGGTAGGTGTAATAATGTTCTATTAACGGTGCAAATTGGACCATTTCTGACTCTTACCTGAGTAGTGCTGTACCAGCTGCTGCAGGGTCTCAAACTGAGCCCTGGTAGTGATGTAGTAACCTCCGCTGTCCAGTTTACGGATCTTATAATGCTTGACATGGTCCCCCTTCACGTCATCCCAGTCTCGTATGGACAGGGAGAAGGCACCTACAGGACACAGATGGGGAGGGGAGTGAGTCACTGGGAAAACATTTGCTTACCTCATGCATTAATAATAACTGAGGTCATAGGGAATGGTTGATAGTATTAACAGATGCAGAAATAGCCCACCGGGAAAATATTATGACGTAATTTCAACCAGTTTTACCCGCTGGATAGTTTTTCTAGAACAGTAGGCTGTTCCTCAGTTGGGTACATCATGCATTCTATTACAGTGCTGTCCTGACAGTCTCTTGAGGTTACCTTTAGTGGTTTCGCTCTCCCTGATGAGATAGGTGCCGCGGGGATTGCCAGTGAACAGAAGTTGCCTCTCTGCATCCTTCCGGCCCAGTTTCCCAAAGTACCAGCTACAGAGAGAGGGTTTAACACAGGAACAGGTCAATAATGAGTGAGGGAAGCCATTTTATAAGCCATCTATCTTGATTGATTAGAGTGTGTAATTTTAAAATGATCATCTGATATACAGAGCTGAGAGACACAGGTCACAGGCCAGTTAAAACTCTCACTGTAATACTGTCAATAAATCACCCTTTGGCCATGGTTTCTCAGACTAGAGGCTGAACAATGGCTAACGGCATGTTGAGAGTGAACAGAGGATTTAATATCCTGTGTGAAATGTCTGACCTTCTCTTACAGTAATAAGCCAGTGTTGGTGAATTGAACCACACCCAATGCAAACCCTGGCTGTGCTTAAATCCAACATACTGTAGTGAGCTTAATGAGAGTTTGCCTTGTGGTGCATCACTAGAATAATTACATCATCATTCCTCAGAGAGTCTGACGAGGAGGGATGTGGGGGAAGGGCCTGTAGCACTGTCTGACACCCAGGTTCATGCACACACAACACAGACAAAGTTCTAATACATTCTCTCCAACATTTCAAATATCTGAAACCACAGCATTTAGCACAATTCTCCTTTCTTTTACAGTGTCTAATAAAAGTCTCTTAATGAGTCGGGGAAAGTGCCAGCTCTGCAGTATGATACAATTTCTGCTCAGAGCCTGGTGTTGACTGTTAACTCCAGACGCTGAGAGAAAGAGAGGATATCTGTGCTTGTCTTAACTTATGACATCTTCCTCTCTCCTTGTTGTCTCAGACAGCAAAGAGAATGTAGAGAGGAGAGAGAAGCAGTGCTTGACTTAGGCAGGAGCTCACCGGAGCAGAGTACCAGCACCTCAAATGTTCTACTGCTTGAGCTTCTGTTCCTCTTATAGAATATTAGCTCAAAAGTATTGCGGAGCTCCTGCACGTAAATATAAACACTACCAGCACCCAAAATGAGTACCAGCACCTATATTAGTCCAAGTCAAGCACTGGAGAAAAGAGAGAGACAGAGAGAGAGAAAGTGTGTGTGTGTGTGTTCAATCATTTCATTTGAATTTCATAAAAAAAACATGCCATGTTGTCAGTTCTGTCAGAGCGTGTCCCAATGAAAGTATGTATGACAGACTGCTACTCACTCCTCAGCCTGAATGGAGTCCACTGGAGCCACATAATTACTGGGAATGTAGCCATTACCACCGGTAGTAAGGGAACGAGCATCCCACCAGTCCCCTTCACTGAGGGAGAGACAGAGCGAGTGGGAGAGAGAAGGGGGGGGGTCAGATGGTTTCATGTACAGAGTGTATTATTAGAACGGCGAAAACATGAACCACTATGTTCAATAATGCAGTTGACAATGTGAATACATTGAAAGCAGTACATGCCTTGTTCATATGGAATCGTGGAGGGAGGTAGCATTTGGCAGCACTGGCTGATTACAAGCAGGGGAGGGAGAGAGGGAGATGGAGAGAGAAAGCTTGCATGCCTACACAGCTATTACTGCCTCTCTCATGTCCTCCCTCTCTCCCTCTAACTGCCACCTCCCCTACACTCCCTCCCTCCATCCCTCCACCGCCTTTCCTGCACTCTCCTCCCTCCATCACTCTCACTCGCCTCCTCCAAACACACTGCCCTCTTTTACATCTCTCTCTCCATCGCACATTTCATCTTTCTTTTTCTTTCATTTGTCCTGAATAAAAACATGATGTGGGGGCCTGGGGATGACATCACAGGCAGAAATGGGGCCGGTTTCCTTTGTTCTGAGAGCAGAATGGAGGTTCCCTCTGGAGGGCTAGTGTGTTCACCCTAACACGATAACACTCACAGCTGAGAGGAAGGATGGATTTCTGGGAGGAAAGCAGGAAAGAGAGAGAGAGAGAGAGAGAGAGAGAGAGAGAGAGAGAGAGAGAGAGAGAGAGAGAGAGAGAGAGAGACGGGAGGGGCCCCTGTCTGTTTTCTTAAACCCTCTTTAAACCAACTCGACTCCGCCGCAAAGACAGAAAACAACAACATGTAAACATAGAGAGAACCATCCTCCTCCCATCTCCAGAAGTATTGGAATGCTCTGACTAGCTCCTCTCCCTGTGGTCACTGCTGATGATAGAGTAATAAGTGGATTGTGTCGACAGACTGGAGTCAGGCTGGGCCACTATTCATAGTTGGAATAAGTACAAAAACAATTCACTAACCCTTAAGACTTGAACCATTGAAAAACAATGGTTCAATGTGCTAAATATGACATTGTTTTATAAACATTTATAAATGTGTTGTTATATCAAACATGGAAACAATCAATATCAATCAAACTGGAGTGTTATAAAGGCTTAAGTCTTATTGTTTGGGATGGTTCCTTGCAACGTGTTAGATGCATTCCCCAAGCTCAGTGTTTCCTAGAAAGAATGCCATCACATCACAACACAAAAGTCCCTTCACTCACTGCTCTGTGCCCAGTGTGTCCGATGGAGTCCCAGGGCTGCTCACGTAAGCCCTGCCTGAACAGGCATCTGCCATGGACTGTCTGTGTGCCAGGCAGCCCTTACTAAGAGTGAGAGGCAGGGTCTGGGACTGGGCTGGGTGAAACTAGTCTTCTCTCCAGGAGGGGGCAGTGTACTCAGTTAGAGTCTAGGAAGGGAGGGAGGGAAGCAGCAGGCGTGGGCGGACGGAGGGTGGATGATGGAGGGCGGATGATGGAGGTCGGTGGATGCAGCTCTCTCTGGACACCGCCCAGGAGGAGGAGGAGGGAGGACGAGGGCAGAGGAGTGGATAGGGATAATGATGGTGTCTTCCTGCCTTTGCTATAGATGGAAGGGCGGTGGGGGGAAAGGTGAAAGGTGTGCTGCTGAGGTATGAGGAGGAAGAGCAGCCCTTCCGCAGGGGAGGGAGGACAGGATGTTAAAGCAGTATGCATGGGTGTGGTGACTGGTGAGGAGAGAAGACCCTGTGCTATGACTGGACTTTAGGTTGAACAACTACAGGGGTGAACATAGACAAGGGGACAATAGAGGAGATAGGAAATCACAAACCTAAACAGACCCACACACTCCTGAGAGAAATAGCCATTTTTATTTTGCAGTGTGCAGGCTTTCAATTAAGCTGAGAGGAGTCTCTCATATAGGAAAAAAGCAGCATGTTTGAAATATTGGCAGGCTCAGCTGTCTTCCTACTGGCGGGTATGAGAGAGTTTTGCTGACAGAGGGGTAACAGTACCCAACATAGCCGTAGAGTAGGCACAGGAAATAGGGTGGCTGCACTTCGAGTCAGACAGTTCAAAGGGAAAGTCTACACCAGACCAGAGCAGACTGAAGAACAACACAGAACCATTTCACATCACCCACTGCAAACTAAAGACCCCTGCCTGCTGAACCCAGTTTAAATGTAGATTCAACCGCTGCTGTTCATGGTTGAACTGCTGTCCCAGCCGCCATTCCATCACCACTTTCCCCGATCAAAATGCAACACCTAGACAGCCAGACTGCAAGAGTGATTGTAATCTGCATTCTAATTTACATATATAATATAGACCTGTTTCCCCCACTCGGTGCAGTGATTGTAATCTGCATTCTAATTTACATATATAATATAGACCTGTTTCCTCCCCTCGGTGCAATGATTGTAATCTGCATTCTAACTTACATATATAATACAGACCCATTGCCTCCCCTCGGTGCAGTGGGTGTGTTGTGTGATCTGTACTGTTACAGTACTTACGTGCTGTTGATAATCTGAAACTTCTCCCCTTTCCTGAAGCTGAGGTCGTCCTCTGTTCGCGCCTCGTAGTCGTAAAGTGCCACGAAGAGGGTGACTCCTGCCGAGAGAAACACACAACATCAGCAGAAAATTTACCTGAGAGTCTGACAGACTCACATTGAACTGACTGACACTGGGAGGAAGGCTGGGTGCTTTTATACTAGAGACAGCAGCCATTTCAGGATGCAGTGGATATATTGAATTAAATGTGAAATCATCGATTTGATAGGCATAACTAGCTGGAAATTAGCTTTCATACAGTACTGGACATCTTTCACCTAGAAGGTTGCATAAAAATACTGCAGAAATTATGAATGGAAAACAGCCTTCATACAACCTCTCAGCAGACACGTACAATAAATTCCATATGTACTCAAATAGGAAAAACACATTCCTTTCCAAGATTCGAGAGAGACTGAGACAAGTGTGAAAGCCTCATAGTCCCTGGGGAAGTGTCTAGAGGCTCCAGACAGACTAGGCTGAGAGAGGGGCTGAGCTCCATCTACCCAGACAGACTAGGCTGAGAGAGGGGCTGAGCTCCATCTACCCAGGCGGCCCGCTGAATCTCTCAGGATAAGCCTCCAAAAGTCTAAAGAGCTTTCTTTATCCATCTTATTTCCCTTATCTGAAAAGACTTTATGCATCACAGCAATATGGTGGAAGCCTACATCTTAGTTCATAAGGAATGAAAGTTGAGCGTGATGGAAAAAATGTGGCACAGTGTTGAGACAGTGTTGCTATCTAGGGCACAGAGGCTGTTCTCTGCTAGTTTCAACACAGTGACAGTGGGTCAAATACAGCCATGCACCTACAGTGATATGACACACTAACAGTGGTACTGCCTGGCTGCTCCACGGCAGTCTCCCAGTCCCTACACACACAGACAGACACAACCAGAGGTATCATAATCCAGCCACTCTTTCTCAAAGAGTAGCTAATGCTGTCCGGCCGCCACACACTAGAGGATAGACGGATGTCAGTGAGTTGTGGCTGTGATTGGGCAGGAACCAGGAAGGAACATCGAGAGGCATGATATATGTTGACCTCCCAAGCTGGGCCGGCCTGATCATGCTGCCTGCAGGTGACCAGAGGAGCTAGATGACTGGCTTGAAAGGGCTGATGAGGAAGCTGAGTGTGCTCTTCTTGTACCTCAAGGCCCACCTTGCCTAATCATCACATATGCCTCAGGTCACTTCAAAGCCATAGCCCTTGTGACTAGGGGTGGAAGGGACAATGTGTTTTGAGGAAATGATGAGCCTGTGCTTTGAGAGCAGGGCCCTTGATGATATCAGCAGTGAGAAGAGCACAAGCTGCTGCCTTTCACATGATGAAAGATATATATAGAGAGAGAGCACACAGGGCTTTTGAGAGCGACACCTCTGATGCACTTAACATTTACAAGAAACCCACAGACTTTGGTTATGCAGAATCTGAGAATCTTGTGAAACCCATTCAATTCAGTTACATAAGGTCATGGGACAAACGATACTAGCTGTGAATTTCCATTCTGACTATTAACTAAGTGCATACAGATGAAACGATTCCCGATAGAATGTCACAAACATTACTCAGGGTTTCTCTGCTATAAGGCTGATAGTCAAAATGGTGCCTGTTAGACAGACAAGGCAGTACCATTATTTTGTCATTAAAGTGGTCGAGAGAGGGAGGGACAGCTTGTAGCAAAGTTCCCCACTAGGAAGAAATTAAAAAGTTAAACCTCCTTGTCCCCTGCGACTGACTGTGTGGATTTGGACTACTTTGGGACAGAAATAATCCACACTTTAAGGGAAGCCGTGTTTAGTTAAGTGGAAACGCTGAGTTCCTCTTGTAACAGCAGTGGCTCAGTAAAACATTAAGGATATCCTGACTGGAAATATTTCCAATGTAAACAATGAAACCACACACAAAGGGCTGTGCAAGCCCCGGCCGGACGTTTCAACACAGGGCTGAGGGGCGAGGACGGGGCCGTGAGGGTCGGGGGAAATCAGGAGAGGGGTAAAGGGGAACATATCAGCACCCCTACCTGTTCCGCCACGGGTGCGCAGGGTCCCGGTGTGGGAGGAGGTGTGGACCCCTCCGAAGACCGTTATCCCCTGGCCAACGGGCGCCTGGAAGTTGTTGAAGTTTGGGATGGCGGTGACCCCGAAGCTGGGGTAGTGCTGGTGCTGTGGTGTGGGGTCGGCGCCATAGCGGTAGCTTGCGGCACTCTGGGAGATGCTGGCGTCTCGGTCGTCCGTGAGTTTGGTTGCTTCTTTATCCTTGCATTGCACACAGCCCATTATCTATATTCTACACAGTCAGAGAGAAACAGAGAGTGAGAGAAGAAGAAGAGGGATTATGAAGTTGACTGGTCAATCAATAGTACAACTAGTCTGAAAATGACTGGTTGTACTATTACCTTGAATTTTTTCACTCTTTATGCGATGGGCACTGCAGAGAACACCGGAAGAAGAATTATCACTGAATTACCACAGTGAATTATTGCAAGGTTTGTTTATGTGTCAATTAATACCATAAGGGATGGGTTGCCAATTGGCGATTTGACATGAAAATAAAATGTAATTTATTCATTGAATTCATTCATGAAGGTAACAGGGGAGATGAGTTGTAATACATGAAATAGAGGTGCACTTTAGCATTGTTCTTGGTTTGATGAGTTGTAATACATGAAATAGAGGTGCACTTTAGCATTGTTCTTGGTTTGATGAGTTGTAATACATGAAATAGAGGTGCACTTTAGCATTGTTCTTGGTTTGATGAGTTGTAATACATGAAATAGAGGTGCACTTTAGCATTGTTCTTGGTTTGATGAGTTGTAATACATGAAATAGAGGTGCATTTTAGCATTGTTCTTGGTTTGCTCTGCCCTCTCCTCAGATCACATTTCCTTGCCTCATTAGAGGGATGCTTTCTCTCAAGGACCACTGGGGCACGCACACACGCACGCACGCACGCACACACGCACGCACGCACGCACGCACGCACGCACACACACACACACACACACACACACACACACACACACACACACACACACAGCAGAGCCCCGGATGACTCACACACACACTGTGTCTCTCATGGCCAGGAAAATAAATAAAAATAATCACACTGTGAAACACACTGGGCTTGGGGAAGGAGAGCTAGTCGGGGAGCAGGGGACCCATGGAGGAAGGGTCACAGGGGTATTCACTCATCAATTATTCGATGATCACATCACTGCCAGCATCGACCGTCCGGTCAAATGAACTCCGGTCAACGGAAAGGTGGGAGGTGGGAATAGAGAGGAGAGCACTGCAGTGTGGACGTTACTTCTGTAAAGAGACAGGACATATTTACCCCCTCTCTCTACCACCATCATTACTTAGCCAAGGGCAGTGTACTACTATGGTATAATCTAGGTCTTTAAATACCAGTATATAAACACACGTACATACAAAAAAACCTTTAAAATACCTTCAGTAGACTATTTATGCGTTAGCTGCGATGGCATTTGCACTGTCAAAACGAAAGCGTAAAGTTAATGAACTTGCGAGAGCAAAGAAACTACTGTGGCGCTGGGGAAGATTACCACTGAACAGTTTTATTCACCCTGCGAGAATGAATGCCATCTCATTACCAGCGTGCAAAACAAACACAAAAATAACACTTTGTCTGTGTTCCCGTGGAGACAGACTGCTGATCTAGCCTTCAGCAAAAGCCACTGGCTGCCCTCAAAATGTGTCATTTGAAAATATTCAGGATTTAAATGAGCCCTGTTTCTCTCTCTGTCTCTTTATCCCTCTCTATGTCTCTCCCCCTCCCTCTCCCTCCTTCTCTCAATTCAATTTAATTCAATTCAAGGGGCTCTATTGGCATGGGAAACCTATGTTTACACTCCCAAAGCAAGTGAAATGGAAAACTATTACACTCACACAAGTTCCAAAAGAATAAAGACATTTCAAATGTCATATTATGTCTATATACAGTGTTGTAGCAATGTGCAAATACTCTATCTCTCTCTCTCTCTCCCCCTCTCTCTCTCTCTCCCTCCCCATCTCTCCCTCCCTCCTTCTCTCTCTCTCCCTCTTTCCAAGCCTCCTGGCCCAGTGTCTTCTGGCTCTTCCATCTCTTCTGAGAGGAGCAGGAAGCGCAGTCTGCAGTCATTTAAGACACATTCAAGGAGAAAGACTGTGGCTCAGTATGCTCCCCTTTGGTCCTCCTCTCCATCAATCAGCACAGCAGCAGCACAATGGCCACCCATAGAGCATGGCCGTGGCCCAGACCGTTCTTCCGTCATCATCACTGACTGACTACCACCCGCTTGGCCAATGGAGAAAGAGAGAGAGAAAAATAAAGAAAGGAGAGTGAGAGAGACAGAGAGAGTGAGAAATAAAGAGCATCAGGGTTCCCAATCCATTCAAGTATAACAACTAAACTACATATTGGTTTATAGTTGTAGATTAAGGCTGAATAAACACATACAGAGATCAATTGAAAGGGAATCTCTGTGACATCATCCAATTTCCTAAACTACATAACATATCAGGGCATCGTATTTGTCCTGTGACCGTGACCTGGCAACCAACGAATCCCTGGCTCCGCAAAATGGGCGTGCGAATGCAGCAAATGCCACAATGACTCAGTGGTCTAACTCTGTAATCCAACTCGATAAGCCCTGAGTGGGAATCAGATCAATTCTATGGTCAGTGGTGGATTCCACAGCATTTCTAATCGTCTAGCTACACTTACAACTTGTAGCATCACCAAAAATGCTCAAAGTTGCTCGATAATCTACCTCACAACATAGCCGCTGAGCAGCAGAGAGAGATTGGATTGGCTGTTGGACATTGACATTTGCATTGATCTCTGTTAGCCGGTCAGAAGGCTTGTCTTGTGTTGTGGTAAATGTCAGAGTAATCTGTGGAAGCGAGATGTTGTTAGCTGAATACAGTCAAAGCTGCCTCTGATAGCTGCACAGTATTAGAGGTGATTCCAAAGGAGCTAGTTGGAATAGGTTGCTGCTGTGTAGATGATGGGAGTACTGCAGGACCACTCCCAGTATTGTTATTCTATCCTGCAGTAGGCAGCTATAAGACAGTCCTCATAGCAGGAGACAGACAGCCATTAACTAACTAAGTACTACGAACACTGTTCACTATGGACCCCTCAACACAGGCTAAGGACTGAGCTCTTCATCACTACTCCCTTCGTTTGAACCCAACCTCTTTCATCTCTTTCTTTGCCCCCTTCCCTCTTTCTTTCTTTCTTTCTTTCTTTCTTTCTTTCTTTCTTTCTTTCTTTCTTTCTTTCTTTCTTTCTTTCTTTCTTTCTTTCTTTCTTTCTTTCTTTCTCCCCCTCTCTCCACTGATTAATTATTCCCTCCTGTTCAGAAAACAGAAAACACCTGCTAGCCATAGGCACTTGTATTGCTGTTTACTCCTCCCCTTCCTCTGCTGCAGAATAACAGCCTGAAAGCAACTGAAAGCCATCAGCGCCGTGTTTCATATAGAAACCCACATCCTCCTCACTCTTCTTCTTCTACTGAGATTGGTTCAGCCAATCAGATCAATGGTCCTTCAGGCAAAACCAATTATAAAGCTGAACATGACCAGAAGCAGAGTAGCAGAGTTGGCTCTATAATTAGTTAAAGTAAAGGCCATTCATTTAGGGTCTATATGGACCAAATTAATTAAGATCTTTAATTGAAAGCCAAAGATCTAAAGCTTTGAAGAATCTAAGGCTCCTGTACATTCAATAATAAGCAATGGATAAATGGTTAAAATCAAGTGAAAAGGGTGACATGTTCTAGCATATATCCTGCAATCAGTCTCTGTGAATGGGATAGAGAAAATACCATCCACAGTGACTCACACGTTCGTTCAGATCCATGTCAATTATTCATGGGACAGTTGTGCAAAATCAAGGTAGGCATGTCTCAGAGTCGGTGTTGGGCCAGCTGCAAGAGAACTGAGGGGGGAACGCCCTGGATGGAAGCATGTATATTTCATAAGGGGTGAATCATTAGCAAGGGGAGGCTACACCGTCACGTTATGCACTGGGGGGGGGGGGGGCCTTTTTGGTCTGGACCCTCATGGGACATCCTCTGTCTGAAGAACACCTTAGGCCTTTACAGGATGCCATCACCTCTGAGCAGAGAGTAGGGGGGAGATGAAGGAGCAGAGAACAAGATGGCTGCCTATTCAGTACAGTACATATCCATTTGTGGGTCTGTGGATGTTTGGGTGAGCTCATCTCAATGACCTAGTCCTTACTGTGTGGCCAAGCCAGCTCAATGATGTGGCCTAACCAAAGCCAGTCCTCTTTTACTTTCACTACTTCAAAGCCAGACAAAGGATAAAGACATTGGGTTTTGTTCTCTCACTTTAGTTCTGCGCGTGTGGAATAATAACCTGCCTCAGTGTTATGCCCTTCATCGGGTGAAACAGAGTGAATGTTAAAATAGACTTCCAGACAGAGAGAGCAGGAGGTCTACAGAGATAATGAGATAGAAGATTATCAAGGGGGGGCGAGCGGCGAGAGAGAGAGGGGGGGGGGGGGCGAGCGGAGAGAGAGAGAGAGAGAGAGAGAGAGAGAGAGAGAGAGAGAGAGAGAGCAGGAGCGAGAGAGCGAGAGCAAGAGAAATAGAGGGAGGGAGTGGAGGGAGAGAGAGAGCGAGCGAGCGAGAAAGGGAAAGAGAGAGGGAGGTTAACTGAAAGTGTGAGACAAGGAGAGAGTGAAAAGGAGAAAGAGGGAGGAGAAGGAGGAGTGCCTTGGGGAGGAGCGCAGCCCCAAACACTTGACAAAAGGAACAGAATGATGATCAGTGCTGGGCGTCACATGCTGAGCCCCAGTCCGCCGGGGGACGGCCTTGCCTCAGCCAGCCAGCCAGCCTCTGTCACGCACAGGCAGCAGCATCATGAGCATGCCTGCCTGCACCATTCAAGGTTAACGCTCAGAGGCTTATGCCTCATTCAATCCCCAACCTACATATAGCCACTTAACATGAACAGGAACACAAACGTAGCACCCAATACACGCAATCAAAATCCTACCCACTTCATATGAACACATGTGAGGCATCAAGAAACAACGTGATGGGAGAAAGGTTTTCATTTTACTCAGAGCAGTGTGTGTTTGAGAGGGTTTGTGTGTGTGTGAGAGGGTTTATGTGTGTGGGAGAGTGTTTATGTGTGTGTGTGAGAGTGTTTGTGTGTGTGTGAGAGTGTTTGTGTGTGTGTGAGAGTGAGAGTGTTTGTGTGTGTGTGAGAGTGTTTATGTGTGTGTGAGAGTGTTTATGTGTGTGTAACAGAGAGAGAAAAGGGAGAAGAGTAGAGGTATTTTTCTCCTACGTGTGTGTGTGTGTAAGCGCTAGCAGCTCAATTATCACAACAGCTGCAAGGCAAGCCATGGGATTAAGCCGAATCACTGCATCAACATTCTGACACCGATCCTCGTAATAATTTTTTGATCCCTCCAAATTTCTATACTGTGTGTTTAGGATTCTAATCGGACTTTGTGGCGCATCAGGTCCCTCCTCTTTCTCCTCCTCCTCTCCCTGGTGTTATGTGATTCATCATCAGCTGGCAGAGAGAGAGAGAGAGAGTGCTGTGTTGTGCTGCTTCCGGGTCTGACTGACTGCTCTGGCTACTTCTCTGTGAGGAGATAACGCTCGTGTTCAGGACGGACTGGCCCACTGCCACCAGGTTACAGGTCACCTGCCACGGCCCGAGAAAACAATTAGGCACAATACCACCGCTGGAGGAGCAGGCGGGATCCAAACCTCCCAGGAGTCGCAGAGCCCAAAGAGAGGGCTGGCTGGCCGGGCTCGTCCCATCATGCAACAACACGCTAAAGCAATACTGAAAAAAAAAGAAACATGGCAAAGGAATACACCTTTTGACCTAAATGCAAAGCCCTGTCGGGGAGCTGAATACTTAGGCAACAACTATATTTTATACATTTTTATATTATTTTTTAATCTATAAAAAACTAAACAAAATCTTTCACTTTGAAATTAGAGTATTTTGTGTAGATTATTGACAAAAAATGACAATTAAATCAATTAAACACAATACAATGTGAAGAAATCCAAGGTGTCTGAATACTTTTGCAAGACACCGTATCAGTGCCTTTCAAAGGGAATGGGAGTCAGTGCATTAGCCGTGTGTATCTGGGATTATGTTATTTCATGGCTCTTTTTTCCAGCATGTGCCCACCAGGAGGTCTGCTGGAGGATGCTCCAAGCCCTGTAATTAAAAGGCAAGCGGGGACCACTCTATCCCCCCACAATAAGCTCCTCAGTGTCTAACATTGATTCCTGGGTTGAAGATAAGAAGAACAGAATAGTCTGTATCTATAAGCCTGCTTCTGTAGCTTGCCACAGCCATAAAGTACAGGGACTAAGTGAGACAGTCAAGTTGTGTGACGTTCATGCATTTCCTCCTCCTCCTCCCCCACCTCCTCCTCCTCCTTCATCACCACCTCCACCTCCACCAACCTTCGAGGAAGGCCACTATCATCTGCCCTGCTGCTGCTACTGTCAGTCAAAGGCCAGGCCAGCCATGGGTAGGCTGCGCTGGGCTGGGTGAGTGGGAGGGGCCTGGGTTGGCACCATTGTGTTAGGGTGACTCAGTGTCAGTGCATTCTGAGTGCTGCAGGAGGAGAGACTGAGGGAACCCTAGTAGCTCAGCTGCTAGAGCATGGCGTTTGCAACGCCAGGGCTGTGGGTTTGATTCCCATGGGGGACCAGTTTGAAAATGTATGCTAAATTACTAAAATGTAAAAACCTGACTATCACTAACCCAGAGAGGGAGAGGAGCTGCCTGCCTGCCTGGCTGGGAGGAGGACTGCTGCTCTCTCACCACTGAGTTTCAGCCTTCAGCCATCCTGAGCCCTTACCTGTTAGCCTGCCTGAGCCCAGTCCAATGCTCTCAGGGAAGGGATTAGCAATGTGGCTTCCCTACTTTCTCTCCCTGGGACTGCTGTTAGTGGAAACCGTTAGTTTGTTTTTAATCAGGCTAAGAAGCAAGTACCAGCATTGTGTTATTATGCATTTACAACACAAATTCTCAGATACTGTTACTCAGACCCGGCGCCAGGTTAAAGTGACTAGAGGGGCAGTTGAAAATCGGTGAGGGGACACAATTTTGGGGCGTTCTTGCAATGGAAATATATTAAATTCTGCTTATATCATGCAATACCACAATAAACATAACGTTTGAATGCTGAGACTCCGAGTCCATTGGGTGCTTTTGAAGTGACAGGTTTGCGCAAAATCTGTAACCCATCTCCACTGCGCTGTATCACCGCAATGGACAGCGCCCCACACAGGAAAGCAAGGCCTTTTTGGCAATGAATATAGGCTGCAAGATAGATAGGGTAATTCACCTATTACGAACAGCCTATGTGAATACAGACAAAGTTGTATTTCTTTCCGCAGTGCTTTTCAAATACTCCTTGTTTGATGTGTGCCTAGCGAATCCTTTGGTTCTATCAATAGCATGCTTCCAGATAGAATACCCGCCTTGGGTGAAGGCCTTTCAACATGGGAACCCAGAACTTTCAACATGGGAACCCAAATGCTGCATCTGCAGTAACTGAGTATTCCAGCCACTCTCTTCTTATGAACCAGTTGCTATTAAATAAAAAATGTTCAGCAGAAAACCTGCAGCTAAGGTAGGAACATGGGCTGGTTCCTCTGTTACAAGATCATCAGAAACAGTTGGGGCTGGTGGGGTCTGTGGAGCCATTATCCTGGCGGCACTTGTTGAAGGAGGGGTGTGCTCTTCACGCGGAGCTAGCTGGTGTTTGGCGGTGGCCTCGGTGGTTTAATTTCTGATATCCATCGTGGCAGTGGCAGATTAGCTGGTTAGAGCTAAATAGGCTAATAACACTAACATATTTTAGAGCTAGCTAAGAAGCTAACTAAACTCTGTTGTGGTGGGGCATGAGGCAGAGTTGTCCTTATAAATCAATATCAAATATTACAGGCGTAGGAGTATCCCGTTATTCATTTAGCCTATCACAGATGAGCAGCAGTTTTTCCTGCTTTTTATGGAAACCGATGGAGTCATACCTAACCGCACAGTGGTTTTCCATAGCCCCCCTACACACAAACACACACACACAATCAAATGTATTTATAAAGCACAAAGGGCTATACAGAAACCCAGCCTACAACCCCAAACAGCAAGCAATGCAGATATAAAAAAGAACGGTGCCTAGGAAAAACTCCCTAGAAAGACAAAAACATAGGTAGGGCGCTGTCCACACTCTGCTGCGCGCTCTGTTCATGGTGCTGATACAGCGCAGCGGAGGTAGAGATTTCATGCCAACCTGTCACTCAATCACTTCAACTTTTTTGCTATTTTTCTATAGGGACATAAAACTAAAACTGAGAGGGCATAAGTTTCAACTGGGCTAAGCACCCTTTTGCCCCCCTGTGGAGCCGGGACTGTAGTTATTCCACTGCTATTTTCTCATAGGATGATAACATAGTAAGCTATTGTAGTTTTTATCAAACTAAATAACAAATCTGTGTAAATCCCTATAGAATCTGGAGTTAATATGTGTGTGTTCTGTGTTACATATCAGAGAGATGTTTCAAAACATAGCGCTAAGTAAATTATTTTGAGGTTGAGTATAAAAAAAACAGTGACGTAAATACAACCGTCCCCTAAATGGAGCTTGCCCGCCAGGCAAGCTTAAATAAAAACGTAATTTCGAAACAATGTCATGAACTAAAGTGAAATGGCAGATCCCTGTAATGTGAGCCCTCCGGAAGTATGCTGCCAGCTTACCTTGTGTTAACAATGCAGCTGTGTCCATGACTTGACCATGACCTCCGCCCTATGGCTCCCCAGGGAGGGCCTGTTCTAAATCAACAGCATTATACCACCCATCCAAGATGCTGCCCTGCCAAGGCCCTAGCCAGCTACCCACTGAATGGAATATTCATTAAGTCTCCAGTCCAGAGAGAAAAATGTCTCTGTTTGTCCTTTGATTATCTTTATATTCATTAGCTACCACATAGAACTGGCTTTGTGGTGGCAGAATGACACCATTACACATGAGTCATTATGCTAAGTCTACTACAGAGCCACCTAATTCAGAGAAATTACAAAGATATTCCAAAAACGCATTTTGTTTTTCACTAGCTAGGCTACATGACGTGCAGTGACGATTTTAGCATGTAAATCTTGGTGGGGCAAATCTATGCATGCCAGCAAAGCCACTACACAACACAACACAACACAATACATTACATTAATTGCACTATAACGGTGACAAACAGTGCCCACAAACTGTTAGGGCATACGTAAAGCTGTCCCAAAAGCAGAGCTTTCTTTTCATCACCATGGAGTGAATCCTTACCACTGCTACACCTGGCTATCAGCGGAGCCTTGTCTGGCACCGAAACAGTTCATTCAGCCTCATTTACTGCCTTTTAAAAAAACATAGCTGATATGGCTGACTTGCTTAAACAAATGTGTTTTTTACTGAGATTTACAAACTATGGCATAAGGGAACGATGGCATAAGGGAACGATGAGCGGATAAAAGCGGATAAGAGCGGATAAGAGGCAATCTTTTTTATAGCTTTTATTTTTTTGCACTCCAGATATCTTGTATTTCTATACTTTTTCATACTGCCGCTCTATGTATCATGTACCGTGTATCTGTCTTTTGTGTACTTTCGTTGTGGCATTTTTCACCTGCCCTGTGTTTTGTTGTAGCTGCTTGACAATGAAATTTCCCCCACGGGGGATAAATAAAGTACCTATCTATCTATCTATCTATCTATCTATCTATCTATCTATCTATCTATCTATCTATCTATCTATCTATCTATCTATCTATCTATCTATCTATCTATCTATCTATCTATCTATCTATCTATCTATCTATCTATCTATCTATCTATCTATCTATCTATCTATCTATCTATCTATCTATCTATCTATCTATCTATCTATCTATCTATCTATCTATCTATCTATCTATCTATCTATATGATATTTCGATTAAGACATTAATGAGCGAGCTAGGATGGACTTAGTTTTTAATATTTTTAGGCCTCTGTTGTACCTTTCGGAATTGGAAAGGTACAACAGAAGCTTGGAGATGGTGGCGACAGGTACTAAGCATAATATATGCATGGCTATATTAGTGTTTGTACTATTGCTATGGTTTCAACACAGGCACTGAGAATTATGTATGCATGGCTATATTACTGTTTGTACTATTGCTATGGTTTCAACATGCACTAAACGATAAGTGTGCATGTCTGTTTTATTTTTTGCACCATTGCTATGGTTTCGCCACTATTGTTTCATATCCCAAAGTCTAATTGCCAAAGGAGGACGGAAAAGGGCGTAGACAAACCAGAATTGAAAGGCTTTGAAACAATAGTGGAATAAGGTTAAGAGGCGTTAATCATTTTACATATGAGGGAAGGACTATGCATGCTATGTAACCACAAAACTGTAAAAAGAGCGAGCTGAGTCTGGGAAAATCAGTAGTCTTCGGAGGCTCACTCGGCTATGTTACTTTCGTAATAAAGTCTATTTTACTTTTCCAAACTTTGAAAGTGCTTTATTTTAAAGGAAGAAGGGAAGATTTTCCACAACAGTAGTCAATATAACTATTGTTCAACACTTTTGAAATGTACAGAATTCAGAACATGGGCTGTTTTTACAGTATTCTCCCTGTACACCAAGTCAGAACCGTAGGATAAATAAAGGGGGCATATAAGCAGACAATGAAAGCTTTTACAATATTTGATTATTACATTTCTCTAAAACAGGCTATAGGTTACATGTGCACCACCAAGTCAGAACAGTAGGCTACGTTATGAGGGGGAAAGGGGCCAAATTATTAGGGTGAGGCACATGGGCTACTAACAGCTTACTACACAATATACACTTAGTATTACTTTCTTAGCTACAGTATACATATCTCTTGGCATCAAACTTTGTCATCAAAGTCTAGCATTCTCTGGATTTCTGGTGCTTTCAAGACAACTGTGAACTCAGAAAAAATAAGGTTGAATCATGACGTCAGTGATCTTCAGGTCGGAGATCTAGAAAGAGGCCCGAGTTCCTGACTTGGAGTTCCGAGTTGGATGACCGTTCAAAACGTATTTTCCCAGTCTGAGCTTGTTTTCTTCTGAGTTCCCAGTTGTCTTGAACTCATTGATGTCTGAGATTTCCCAGTTCCGAGTTTGACTAAAATAGGTCTATAACACTTCTTCTAATGAGTTTCATTATAACTATAACAATGTGTCCCAATTTTCTCCTATGTGTCACTCACTACCGTGATGAGTGAAATGTGCGGGCAGGCACGTCATAATTTCCCAAGTTCATCTGTTTTCAGCACAAGGTCAAGCAGACACACTGTTGACACATCTTATTTGAATGAATGGTGGGCTGAACAACACACAGAAACAGTGGGTTTACTAGTCTGAGACCGCTGATGTAAATCTGTTGTTTTAATATTCTGCACAGATGTGATTTCCTTTATTTTCGTACAGCAGCATAAACCTAATAATATATGCCATTTAGCAGATGCGACTTACAGTTATGTGCACATTAATGTTATGTACGGATGGTCCCGGGAATCAAACCCACTATACTGCAAGTACCATGCTCTACCAAATGAGCTGCAGTAGACCACAAAATGGAACCCTAAAACTGGTGGTCTGAAATGAAAACGTCTTGTGCTTTTGTGTGTCGGGCTGAAGGAAGCGACTGCACGTGTTGTTGTATTTAAGTGCCACACTCTGTCCCCCATTAGCTAGCGAGCTACCTCGTTGGTTAACACACACATAGCCTTCATGCTGTTTGTGTATCTCACAAGGCTGCTAGAGCAGGATGTGGTTAACATTCAAAACGATGTAAAGTCAAAAGTTTCCATTTACTATGCAGCCAAGAATAATGTTTTGACTATCAGGTGAGGGTGTGAGAGCAGAGCTTTAGCTTAACGCTATGGTTAGAGAATATAGACCCCACAGTCAGACAGTGAAAACAGGCCCTATCTTATTTCATTCACTGCTTCCATATGTAGAATGTACAGGTAGGATAGGTGAAGCCAAGTCCAGCTCTATAAATAGGCCAAGAGTACCAGGTTGTGCTCCAATAGTAGGCTAACTCAATTGTGCATTCCAAATGGCACCCTATTCCCTATAGTGCCCGACTTTTGACCAGAGCCCATAGAATAGGGTGAAAATTGGGACACACAGAATAACTCATTCTCAGGGTATAATGACCTCAGAAAGGACACAGAGATAGAGTAGAGAGTACCTGTAATTATACCATGTATCATCAAAACAAAAATCCCTCAAAAATCTAAAAATAATAACCCTTGCACTTTTCCTACTAGCATTGACTTTGCTGATAACTTCTTTATTTATGACTGTGATATGTGGTTGTCTCACCTAACTATTTTAAGATGAAGCAGGTTGGCATTTATGGTCATGAATCTTGCCCTGGGGGCAGCTCTGCAGAGTGGTCACAAGCTGGCACACCCACAAAGTCATAAAACCGGATTTTAAACCCAACCCCAACCTTAACCTTAACCCTAACCTTAACCACACTGCTAACCCTAATACCTAACCCTAACCTTAAATTAAGACCAAACAGCTCATTTTTGCTTTCATGAATTTTTACGATATAGTTAATTTTGACTTTGCAGCTGGCCCATCTAGCGGAAGTTCTGCCTGCAGGGCAAGCAGCAGCAGTGTAATAATACCTGATGCACAGCCGCCCATCACACGCCGACAGAGCGATCTGTCACTTCAGACCCTGTTGCTAGGTTACCGACATTCTTCAGCACACTGAGTACTATCAGCCCTTTTGCTGCTGGGAAGTAGAGCTTTTCAGGTCTGGGGAGTGTCAACTAGAGAGGGAAAAACGCAGGAGCCTACGACTAAAGCACTTGTGAATGAGGACAAGGCATGAGAGACAGGGATGAGTGTGTGAGCCGTGTGCAGTAGAGTGTGTGGTGTAGCACGTGCAGCGTGCTTGTGCGTGTGAGCGTATGCTTGCGTGTGTGTGTGAGTGTCTGCTTGCGTGTGTGCGCGCGTGCATTACTGGGTGGCTTCAGGACGTCTTTAATTTGCTGGCCTTCCTTAGAGAGAGAAAGAGCCAGAGAGAGAGAAATAGAGAGAGAAAAATAGAGAGAAATAAAGAGCGTGCTACAGCAGTGTGTATGTGAGAGGTTCCAGCCTTAAATCCATGGCAGCAGGGGGGTGGGGTGCATTCAGAAGAAAATGTGTTCTTAATTTCTTCTCCCTTGTCCAGATCGGCCCAATGTGGGAGCCGCAGAGTTAAAACACGACCTCAAAGCTCTACTATCAAGGCCCAGGCTTAAACACTGCGACGTGGCCAGCTCCATGCCCACTGCCCAGACTGCGCCCATTTAGCCATATAATCTCTGCCAGTGTGTATATATGGAAGCCTGTTGCCGTCAATCACCCAAATAGCCATTCTTATACTGCAAGTTTGAGCACCAAATAACACTCTATTCCCTTTATACTTTTGACCAGAGCCTCATAACTATATAGAGAATAGCCTGCCATCTGGGACGCATACATATACATTTCTTTCTAGCGTGTAAGAGGAGTGCCAACAGTGGGTAATAAAGCGGCTAGGCGCTAATGGCCTTAGAGCAGGGGTGTCAAGCATACAGGGGGTAAAAAAAAAGGCGGGGGACCAAATTCAAAACCAAATCGAAACAGTGTAGAAATTATAATGGACCTACGTTCATATATTTGAATGTCCAGATCTCTAATAATTACTGAAATGACAGCCAGGGAGCTTAAAAAAACAACAACAACAAAAAACACAATTGATTGAGGACTATTTTTTGTATTTTATTTTGACTGCGAGGAAATAACCAATTTTCAGTGTGGTCCACTGGACTTCATTGAAGATCGAATGCGCCCAGAGCCCAACAGTCTGCCTCTTTCATAATTAAAAGGACATCGTTGTCAACAAACCAAACCTCCAACATGTGGAGTGGTGCTCATGTAAGCTGCAGACCATTATGGGCCCAGAGCAAAAGGAAGCAAACAGAACTTCAAAGAGCTGCTACTCCTCCTACTCTGGCACTACAGTAGAACCTGCTACGCCTGGGCCCTGTTTAATGGGACTGACCAGCCTGTCCACAACATTCAATAGATTGATTCCAAACTTCCCCCTCTGCCCTGCAGAGAAGGGCAGTACTGTAGATCAAGTGTATGGCCAGCTATGTGAATAATCAGTAAACAACATTAACATCAAAGATTCGGTCTGATGTTTTGAACTACCTTTTTCTTTTAACTTTTTCATATCGAATCCAAATCTTGAGTTGAACTTGAGTTTACTAGCTAAAGCATTCTAAATGGGCCACAACCACTGATACAGAGGGAATTAAGGGTTCTTTGTGTCAGCTGCCATCTTGACTGGGTAGAGATTAGGCAAATTTGCAACCCTACGACGGATGTTCAATACAGGAGTGTCAGACGCAGAACGGTCAAGTGAAAGAGTCCATTGTCACAGTCCACCCAAGTCCATAATAAGCCCATCCATGTGTGAAACCATTAGTTAGCCTGGTCCAGTCTTAAGGCTTTTTCAACTCCTCTCATAATATACCTATCACGCCTCTCAACAGGGTGAGCAGTAAGTCTAACCTTAACAATGAGGAAAAGGCAGCAACCATTGTCCCCTGGGCCCTGATTCCTGCATCAATGCCTTTTCATGTTGGCCAATAAAATCACTGCAGACTCAGAGTAACGCTCAGCTCCACTGTAATGAGCACATTGTGTTCAGTGAGGCAATATGGCCACCTGAAGCCTACAGCCCTCCCTCTCATACATATAAGCTAACAGCACAGAGTGTGACGTGTCCCCATCAATAAGAGAGGTTTCTGAGAAGAGCATGCTGCTTGTACATCACACATCAGGGTTAGTCATTTTGTAGTGAAGGGGGTTAAAGCTTGCTTAAAGCATGCATGTCAGCTGTAGGAGTCAGCAAGACATGGTGGGGTCATAGTAAGGCTGTTACGTGACCGTATTACCTCCACACTGGCAGTCACGAGTCATGACTGCAGTCAATTTCCATGTGACCGTTGACTCACGGTAACTAGGCTTCTCCATAACGGCGCTCTGATGCCGCTGATGGTCATTAGTAGCCTACCAAACTTGCTAACGGCCAGTCCCTAATGGCTGGCACTCAGCAATCTATTGTCCCTCTAATCACTCTGCTATCAATGCAAATGCAATCGAAAATCAAATCAAACACTTCATGAGAGCCCTGGCATTCAGAGTTTGAGTGGAACAGGATCACCAGTTGTGCAGCGAGACAGAGCTCCTCATAGCTGGTTGATGCATGGAATGAAATAAGTGTTCCTATAAGCCTATGCTATGCAATTGCGTGAGAAACATAGTTTTGATGGCCTCTATTAGAAAGAGCATGATCTTAACAGTTTTCTATAGGCTTGGCCTACTATACTTATTTCTCAACTTTTCAAATTATTTAGCACATTGCTTCGCTTTACAACCAGAGTAGCCTACCAGGTTAGCATGAAAATGAACTGCGGGAAAAGCGTCCTCCATTCGCTATTCAAGTGCCTACGTATGATGTATTTTTTCCCCCTGCCTCTGTTCTGACAGGTGCATGATAATGGCCCATTCTAAATCAAAACTAATTTCACACATACATGTATATTATTTAGTATATGTAAAGACAAGATTAAATGGAGAATAGTCTGATGGGTGAGAATATTATCAAGTGCTTGTCAAATTGTGAATGAGAGACTGATGAAGTGTGTGCAGCATGCGCAAGAAACAAAGCAGAGCTCATGTTTTTCATGCAACTTTTTTCAAATTATCATTAGAGTCATGCAGCCTTAGAATGTATTAAAAAATCTAAACGTATAGCCCAACATTTGTACCACAACTAAAATTGCATAAATAACTCAAAATTAAGCATTTACATCTACATTTTAGTAATTTAGCAGACGCTCTTATCCAGAGCGACTTACAGTTAGTTAGTGCATACATGTTCACATTTTTTTTTCTTTCGTACTGGTCCCCTGTGGGAAGCGCCATGCTCTGCATCTGTTAACTGCTCAACACAGAATAGTAGCATGTGCTCACTCCCATGGAAATCGTTTGGGAAAAATATAATTGATGTTTTATTCAGCTATATTCAATTGTATTATTCTTACTATAAGATAATGCCAAGGGAATTCTAAGCAAATATTGCCTGCTAAATGAACTAGCGTAGCCCACAGCCATATGGCATAGCCAGATCAGGGCCTAACAAAAGGACGACTCAGAATATGCTATTCTGTTCTTTTGAAATAGGCTACATTTTCTTCATATCATAATGTTTCTTTAAACCTGTCTAAAATAAAAAAAAAACACACACACACACATATCCTGCAGCAGAGTACTCCCCCACCATAGTGAGCATCGAGCTGCGGCAGCACCCACAGAGACAGTTCATAAACTCTCAACCACGTTAACTTCCTGAGTCAAACAAACATACAAATCCAGCATAAATAACCAATGAGAGAGTAGAGAAGCTCTTCTCTATGTGAAGGAGGAGGAAAGCCTGGTGGTGGTGGTGGTGACTCCCGAAAGCGAAGTGCCTCACTGAGACACTTTGATGTTTCTTGGAGCTGACGTCTCTCAGCGGGACTAATCTGCGTCAGTGCCTTTAATTTGCTGACGTCTTGTGTTTCTCCACTGCCTCTGCCCCTCGACCGAGTGATAGCGATGCGGCAAGAGGGAGATGAGTTTTACTAAGAGGCTAGCAATTACAAGACTGAGGCTGGTGAATGATGTTGGTGGTGGGGTGCACGAAGGCGGTTTCCCCTTCCTGAGGTGAATAGCACATGACCACAGAAGAGCCTGTCTGTGGTAACACCACCTGACTAGAAGGCTAAAGTGGAGTCCAGTGTTTTTGTCTGTCAGGTTTAATGAGGTGTTTCTCACAGGAAATAGTAACATTCTGGAGAGGGCCTATAGCCTATTTTATATAGGGTTGTAATGCTATACCCTATAGCAGTGACCGGTCGATCTTCAAAGCATTCCTAGTCTATCACCAAACATTTATTTTCTGCTTGTGCTATTGGCGGTAGGGGCACTTGATTCAGAAGCCCTGTTCCCATTTTTAATTTAAATTTGTCTGAAAAAACAATCTCAGACGAGAGATCTGTGGCTAAAATAGAGTACGCCTAGCCTACTGAGCTGGCCAATCGGATAGCTAAAATCCCTGTGCCTACCACTTCCACGAGCCCGGCGACAGCAAAGTTTGATGCTAGCGTATGTGAGATTTCATCATTTTTAAAACCATGACCAGAGAAAGACCGTCAAAGAATACAGCAAAGAGCTGCTGTTTTTATGAGTGAGTTCATGTCTAAGTTTATTCACCTCAGTCAACAATGTTTTTATTCAAAACATAAAACGTGCTTCTCTCTACTTCCACTGCAGCTGCAATGAATGAGTATCCAAGTGTATCGATAGCCCTGCATTTGTATTATTATTAGCAGCTTGTAGTGTCTACTTCAATATCGAGGAATATTTCACTCTTTGGGCATAAGAACAACATGACTTTGTGCATTAGACAGATACGGTGCGACTCGATGGAAGACGGTTTGAAGTGGACCCTCTGTTGCTCTCTTCCTCTGTCCCTCCACTGAAACTATTGCCACATTCACATGCTAGTCGGAGTCGTTGAACGCGGCACGTGTATAACTACAACCGGTTAACAAGTTGGACATTTCTGAGTTTCCTAATTCCGACTAGCATGTCAATACGGCATAATGGCGTCTTCAAAACAACTGGGAAATCGGAACTCGGAAAACTCAGACTTACAACTTCAGTGCATTCAAGACAACTGGGAACTCTGAAAAAAACTAGATCTGACTGGGAAAAAACTTTTTGAACGGTCATCCAACTGGCAAACCTCATTCCTACAGAACTGTTTTATTAGGCTAACGTTACATTTTCCAAGCAATGTTTGAACAAATTCTGAGCGGTAGATCTCAGAATTTGACTCAGAAAAGTTTGGTGACCACTGCCCTATAGCTATTGTTGTCTATAATGAATTGCTTCTTTAAGATAGCACAGAGGAAGGAGAGCAGCATGTGGAGGGAAAATGCATATGCGTCAAACATAACGGAGTGCAGCTACAATAGGTTAGCAGTTAGTACCACCATTACCACAGACCCAGCCTCATCTGATTTACAATCAACCACAGGGGAACAACAACTGTTTGAGGATTACTCTGACATTAAATTGTTTTTTTCCAAAGCCCACACCGCAGCTACTCATTGAGCGTTAGAGAAAGGAAAAAATTAAAACAGATAATTGAGGGGGAGATGGGAGGTCATGGAACAACCTCACTGGAATGAGTGACTCATTTTCAGATCTCACTAACCGTCACCCACACACAACACGGACAACAAACTCACACTATCTGTTTTCCACTGTTTCACTGAGGGTGCGACAGTGAGGGGGGTCTCTGTACCATGGTGCCATGATGACACCACTGCAGAGCTCCTGATTACTCCAGCATGTCATGACTTACCAGGTAGATAGGCACCACTACATATTACACACTGACTCCCAAATGGCACCCTTCCCTACACAGCGCACTGCTTTTGATCACTATGTAGGGAATAGGGTGCTATTTGGGACCTCTTGCCCCAATCTCAACTCAGACAACCAGTGTCACAGCCACATCCACACACAACTCTTCATGCCAGCATAAGCTCCCATTACAAACAAACATTAGCGTGCTCAGTTAGTGCCATCCGCCATGTCTTAACCAGATCATGGGATTACTGTAGATGCATGAGAGAGAGCATGCATATACTGTGACAAAACAGAGGCCTGCATAATGTATGCACCTGCCATGACTGCTAAATACCCAGCTGGCTTGATGGAAGCTTAAAGCTGATTCTTGGAAGAAGAAACCCTTGTGCACCGACCGGTTTCCACTCTGCCACTGTTGAGGAATTCAGTCCCCCCCGAAAAGCTTCCTTTCCATTTATAGCCTGTTGTACACTTGCTCCGGACGGACCGGCGGGGTTCCCAACACAACACATCCCTTTGTCTGTCGGCCTGCCCATGCTGCACTCCACACACAGGAAGAGGAAACCGCAGAGTGCAGGCCCTTTGACAGGGCCAAAGCATGGTTTGAGCTCTATGCTGATATTCCCAAATGGTCACAAAACAAGTGAGCTCACTGCCAAGCAAAAGAAAGCCACTGTGTTTTTGACTGATATAGACTACGTCCCAATTGGCTCCCTAGTGTTTAGTAAGGATCTATTTTTCCAAAGACATTGTGCGTCACTTGTGAATGAGAAACGTTAAGACAGTGAGAAAGCTGTATAACTGCTCAGAACGGTTGTATGTATAAAGACAGCGAGAAAGCTGCATAACTGCTCAGAATGGTTGTATGTATAAATACAGTGAGAAAGCTAGATAACTGCTCAGAATGGTTGTATGTATAAATACAGTGAGAAAACTGGATAACTGCTCAGAATGGTTGTATGTATAAATACAGTGAGAAAGCTAGATAACTGCTCAGAATGGTTGTATGTATAAATACAGTGAGAAAACTGGATAACTGCTCAGAACGGTTGTATGTATAAAGACAGTGAGAACACATGTATGTGCAATCTGTGACACCAGATTAACCTGCTGGTATGGTAATGTTCTGGGCCAACCCGCAGAGAGCTTTAGCTTGCAGCACAGAGGATTAAAGAAGAGAGAGAGAGAGAGAGAGAGAGAGAGAGAGAGAGAGAGAGAGAGAGAGAGACACACACACAGACAGACAGACAGACAGAAAGACAGACAGACAGACAGACAGACAGACAGACAGACAGACAGACAGACAGACAGACAGACAGACAGACAGACAGACAGACAGACAGACAGAGAACAATGTTTCCCATGCCAATAAAGCCCTTAAATTGAATTGAACAATTTACAGTAAGAGACAGGGAGACAGTCAGGGAGAGAGAGAGAGAGAGAGAGAGAGAGAGAGAGAGAGAGAGAGAGAGAGAGAATATGGCACTCTGGAATCCCATTGGACTGAGGTCATATAAAGTCAAGCCAAAACATCCTATGCCTTTTTTACCCTACAGGGCCCAGACAGTGTGAGACAAATAGGGATACTACTGAATATCTCCTTCCTGACTTGGTCACCTGGGATTTGAGGTACAATAGGAAAACTACAGCCCCGCTGCCTAGCTGGAAGACACATTTGCTATAAGTGCTGTTTACAACATCCTACTTGTAGAGGTAGACAAAGACAGACAGTGTAGCTGTGGACAGCAGGAGTGCCTATAGCACAAACTCCAGAACTGCGGTGGCCAGCTGGTGTGTGTGTGTGTGTGTGTGTGTGTGTGAGAGAGAGCCTGGCTGGTTTGAGAGCAGTAACTGCCGCGGCAGCGTGCTGTGTACGTACCTCTGGTTTCAGCGTATCAGGATATTTATTTGCTCCACATTGCTTTGTGCACCGCAAAAAACAGAGGCCCTGCGGAAAGAGAAATACATTCAATTATTAATTTATCGCATTCAATAAAACATGACTATCAACTGTGTGTGCCAGCCAATGTCATTTACTGTATGCTTATTTCTGCTCTGGCCTCGGCCCCAGCCCCGGCTCCAGCCCCGGCCCCGGCCCCAGCCCCAGCCCTCAGAGCTAATGCTTGTGACAGGCTGCGTTCTGATGGACAGTGACCTCAAAATCTGTCCATTGGTAAACAACAGGTTGAAGCGTGGAACACACTCTAGGAGCAAGGCTTAATCAGAAACCCTGTCTGTATGATGGCCTCTTTTCTCTTTGGCATTTCCTGTAGCAGGTAGGTGGATTTGGGGGGCTTAATTAATTCAATGAATTAATTCTGAGATGAAAGAGTATTACCTGAAAGAGCTTGAACGAGAGTGGTTTTCATCAAGTATCGTTCAATCAAGTGCCTCATACAGGTGTTACTAAGCTTTGCCTCTTGATACTTGGAATTACTACAGATATGCGTGAGGCAAGCTGTGATTTAAGCAATTAACAACCCATTTATTGAGTAACGTATGCCAACTTGAGTATCTAGGAAACCTTCACACAGCAAGTGGAAATATTGGCTTCATAACAGACAGAGGCCACTTCAGCCTTCCAGTAGAAATCACAGCAGTAACTGATCAAAGCACAAAAAAGCATACATAAATTCATTAAAACTGAGATGGCAAGATCTGAAGAACCATAACCTTTTGCACAACATTAACCGAGCATCGACTACCGCCAAATACATTCCCACATAAGAGAGAACAGCCAATGTACTTGCACACAAATCAATCTCTGTAAGGGCCTGACTGAGGCCAGGTCCCTGACTCCCTCTAGGGGGAGTGGGATGGCCACAGTCAGGTCCTGACACTCACAGGGTTGGGTTGTTGGTGATCCCCAAGTAGAGACAGCTGTCTTGAGTTGTCTCTAATTGGGGATTCTATTTATGTGCACTGCACATCCACCTGCGTGTGGAACATTGTGTGTTTGTGCGTGCCTGCACTCACGGTAGTATCATTTGTTAGTGACAGTTTTATTATTTGAATGAAACATGTTTGCACCGTTCTCTCGCTCTGCGCCTCGTTCCCTCAAAACACCGTGACAATCTCCTCTTAAAACAGCAAACAACAAATGCACCACGCCCTGCCAGCACATTGAAACACTAATGTTTCACAGTGGAGTCATTGTGCCCATAGGCTACATGGCAAATTGACTAAGCTCACTTAATCTACAACAGCAATGATAACTCATAACACACAAACTTGACTTCTAAGCAGAGCGCTGTTATAATGCATCGGTTTCTATCTGAATCTGTTCACTGTTTGTGACTTTGTTGTAACGGATATAAGAATTAACATGAGTTATTATTTCGTCTCCAAAGTTTGGTTGTGTGTAATTCTCCATTTTGTTTATAGTCTAAATATTCTGGCTGTATTGGAGCATGTGTCATGTCATTACCTGGCATGCCCCCACACATACAGTTACCTGGCATACCCCCAGTGTACATACTGTTACCTGGCATACCCCCAGTGTACATACTGTTACCTGGCATACCCCCAGTGTACATACTGTTACCTGGCATACCCCCAGTGTACATACTGTTACCTGGCATACCCCCAGTGTACATACTGTTACCTGGCATACCCCCAGTGTACATACTGTTACCTGGCATACCCCCAGTGTACATACTGTTACCTGGCATACCCCCAGTGTACATACACATGCGCACGCACAAACTGACTTCAAATCGTACACCATATACTGTAATACAAACACTTTTCCAATTAAAACCCACAATCAGTCTAAATGGAATAGATATTGATTTAGATAGTGAGGCCGGAGGAAATTGGTGGGCAGAAAATAAGAGAGTTCCCCCCGACGTGTGAGGCAGCTTCAGTAGTTCAGAATGGGCCAGTGGAGACGGGTAATAATCAAATGTTTGACATTCTCACTCCTCCTTTAGAGACTTTCCTTGGTCCATACTGTTGTTCTGGGATGGTCATGACATCGCATATCGGAGCCATCCCATTATACTGTAGAAATCACATACACATGGCTGAGATCGCTATTCATTCCATTATACTGTAGAAATCACAGACAGATGGCTGAGATAACTAGAAATCACAGACAGATGGCTGAGATAGCTATTCAAAGGCTGGCATTCAATACAAAAGGAGAAAATGACATGCAAATATGTCAAACATTTAAAAGTCTCATTTGGAGACAAAGTGACAAAAAAAAGCAAGTACCCTCATTCAGTAGCATTCTGCTCTGCCAGACACCATTCTTTACATTATATGTGGATTAAACAGAGGGAGTCCCCAAAAAACATTGGCAGTGCCCTACAGTATGTGTGGAAGTGAAATAGGATTTTCGTCCACATGTATGCTCTCTCTCTCTCGAACATAATGGGGCTGAGGCTGAGGCCTGCGGGGAGAGTCATTCAGTCACACACAGATCACATGACTGGCCGGGCACAACGAGCTCAGTCATTCTTACTGTCGCTCTTTACTGAGTGGAGAGCAGAGCACAAAGCTACGGCTGATACACTGGCACCGCAGAGGGGGAGGACCTCTCCATGCACAGCCTGATGGGTAAGTACTGAGCAGGGGCACGCCATATACAGCCTGAGGGACAGTAGCCACAGCCCTGGCCTATCTAAACTCTTTTATAATGCACACAAAGTTACACCAGGGCTTACCTCTAAAGGCCAAGGGACTAGTCACTTTGCCATTTCAATAGCAGCAGTATCTACAGTATATCCTGTGACAGATGTGGACTTTGATTGACAGGTCAGGAATGAGGCTCTCTGGCTGCGTCTATTCCTTATATAGTGCACTACGTTTGATCAGAGACCTATGGGACCTGGTCAAAGTAGTGCACTATATTGGGAATATGGTGCCATTTTGGACTCAGAACCTAACTGACAAACACATATCCTTACTGTAAATATCTGCTCTGGTTCCATGGATGATGCGTATGGGTACTGGACCGGATGCCCCAATGTAGAGTGTGTTTGCAGGAGGATTACACAGACATACTGGAGACAATGGATTACAATGAATGAAAGGTTTAATGTCTTTTTAGATGACGACTCATTGTAGCCTAGCCTATATCCCAATGAGACCTCACATTATCATAGCGTACAGGGCCAGGTTTGCAATACAATAATTATTTTGCAATAATTGTAATTGTCACCACTGAATACGCAACACAATTATGAGAAAATGAGATTCCTTCAAAATGACTTGCAAAGGAAGTGTGTTTAAACAAATCCATATTACTCTCCCACTACAGTAATTAAAGAGAAATAAATTAACATTAACAATGGCTTAAGGCCCCTTTGACGTTTACTGGGCTTCCTAAAGGTAAAGCACTATACTTCTGTTAATATTGCTTTATCGCCTGGCAATGAGGGGGAATTTTAACGGGGCATATTGAGGGCTTAGTCCTGGTACTCCAGACAGGAGACAGGGGTGATGCCAGGATGAGCAATCGTCTCCTTTGTCAGCACCTCAGCCAGCAGCAGCTGCATCAGCATTGCAGAGAAATGACGCTGCAGAGAGGAGCAGGGAGCATGGAGGGCAGACAGGCACTCCTCAGAGACACAGTTTAAATGCTACCTGTTGTACAGTTCTACTGTACAGACTGTACTGTTGTATATCACTAGACAGTAGTACAGTAGAGTATGGAGGCCAGACAGGCACCGCTCAGACAATGTTAAACTGTTTCAAATGTGTAACAAATCCAATGCCTGTCAAAGGTACCTATATTAGCATTTTCACCCTTCATGTCCAAATCATCCTAAAGTATCTGAAAATGAATTGTGTAACTCAATAATTTTACTTATAGATGATTTGGTTATGAAGTGTGAAAATGCTAATAATTCATTGGATTTATGGCACAAATGCTAAAAGTTAGATAGATAGATAGATAGATAGATAGATAGATAGATAGATAGATAGATAGATAGATAGATAGATAGATAGATAGATAGATAGATAGATACTTTATTGATCCCTGAAGGGACATTTCTTTGTCAAGCAGCTACAAAAAAAACACAGGTCAGGTGCAAAATGCCAGAATGAAAATACACAAAAGACAGATACACGACACAGGTTATATAGTGCGGCAGTATGAAAAAGTATAAAAATACAAGAAGTCTGGATTCAACATTTGAAACAGTGGTCAGGTAAACAAAACCAAAGTCTGGGTTGCTTTTGTACCTTGTCCACAGACTGCTTACAGGGTAAGAAAACCAATATGTAATTTTGGTAATTTCGGTGAACTATGGGGGGGGGGGGGGGGTTCTTTAAAAAAGAAATAACCTAATAGCAGGAGCAGCATCATCTAGTGGTCAGAGCCTGGTAATATCAGGATGTAGGATGGGACATAAACCCAACAACTTCAATGACTATTTTCTCTGAACAGGCGAAAAAGAAACCATCCCCAAATTCACTGAGAATACAAAACATAGGATGAAGAAACAATACTCCTAGCTGCAGCTCCATACTACTCATCAAACATGGATAACTGATACTATATACTCGTTTGGGGTGGGACTGGCATGGGGTGTGGGCGGGTCCATGGATGGCTTTTGACCACTTCCTTGGATTCCTCATGTGTTATTCATTGTTAGAAAAAGTTTGGTCCAAATAGAATGTTAGGTACTATAATTATTGGATACTAAAATTGGTGCAATCAATAAGTTTAATTTTTCAGAGATCTAAATATATAAAAAAAAAAACATTTCTTATCTATTTCTCACTACAGAAACGATTTCATAACAATCTGAGATGGGAGGTGTTATGGCTTGCTGAAATGACATGGAACGACCCATATGAACGACATTAAACACAGCTAGCACATTCATAGGATTAATTAAATATTCATTTAAAAAAAACTCCTGGGCCACAAACACACAGCAGACTTTTGTTTTCCCCTGAAAACGCAGACACTTGACTTCAGGGCAACATATCATTAATAAATTACCAAACATATTGTACTGTATTCTCTCTTCATTCTTCAGCACCACCCACATGATTCATATTTTACTATGCCGGGGGAAAATTACATATTTCTCAAACGTTTACAATTTATCAGTATTTAAAGTCTATGTCATGAAGTCCGAGTCACACATATCACACCATACACAGGCACACAATCTCCCCACCCACAATGTTACACTGATATCATTTCATATGCAAAACCTTTAGGAGAGAGAAATCGTCTTGCCATTCAACAAAGGACGAAGCATTCCATATATACAATCCAAAACAAGGCAATATGAAGTAATAACCCTCGGTTTTCATTTTCTCTTCATTTTCCACAGAAAATATTTTGTGTGCTCTCCCAGCTGTGTGTAAAACTCCCTGATGATGTGATGGAGATTTAGCTTGTTGTTCACACAGCAGCATATTGCAGAAACCTGCTATGAGAACCTATCATTGCTGCCTCAGTACTTGTGCAGTGGTAAGAACATTTAGGTTAGTGGTTGGTAGAATCCATGTACTTATTTAGCAATATAATCTTAAATATAGTCTTGCCAGTTTGCACAGAACAGGGCCATTAGACTGCAAAGCTCCTGAATACAGACCCTTATTGAAGATGAAAGGTACATTGGAGTTTGAGAGATTAAATATGAGAGATTAAAAGAGAAACCGTTCAGGACACTATTAGGGGAAGCCCTGGCGCTGTGCTGATTCTCTCAAACCAATTTCAGTTGAATCAAACCAATTTCAATTGAAAAAACACAATACTTTTCCTTGAATGATAGCTGTATAGTCAGTTATTACTTAGTGATAGCACACCAGTGTATAGGCTATTCCTTCCATTACTGTAAACATCTTTCAGTATCGAGAAATCACTTGCCTGCTTCCCCATGCAAGACAACCACAAGCACAAGCGCACAAGCCCACACACACACACACACACACCAGGGTTTCCTTTAGCCGGTAATAACCTGATTGCAAAATAATGCTTTTTAGCCTATTTATTGATGGAAATACATTTGACTAGTCATGCTTATCGTCCAATAGGTTGCTTAATTTAGTGGAATTAAATTGCTGCATGTATATATTTGTTATGTAACTTATTTATCACAAGCGCACAGTACTGAGCCTTTGAGCGGAAAATCTGTCAGAAAGCACTATTATAAGCCCAATCATTACGCAACAATTATACTGTAAATGCAATCTTGTGTTAAAAATAGTTTTTGGGCCAAAATTAAAAAAGAGCTACTATTTTTATTTCTCGACTGGTAATTGAAGCGCCATTCAAATGCATAGGCAACGTAAGGCAGACTTCATCAGCGTGTCACACACCACTTTGCAAAGAGATGGAGGCAGTATGTATTTTGAAAACATATGACCAAAAATATAAAAACGCAACATACAACCATTTCTACGATTTTACTGAGTTACAGTTCATATAAGGAAATCTGTCAATTGAAATAAATTCATTAAGCCCTAATCTACATCTAAGATTTTACATGACTGAGAATACAGATATGCATCTGTTGCTGGATATTGCAGAGAACTGGAACACACTGTCGTACACATCGATCCAGAGCATCCCAAACATGCTCAATGTGTGACATGTCTGGTGAGTATGCAGGCCATGGAAGAACTGGGAAATGTTCAGCTTCCAGGAATTGTGTACAGATCCTTGCAACATGGGGCTGTGCATTATCTGCTGAAACATGAGGGGATGGCGGAGGATTATTGGCACGACAATGGGCCTTAGAATCTCACCACGTTATCTCTGTGCATTCAAATTGCCATCGATAAAATGCAATTGTGTTCGCTGTCCGTAGGTTATGCCTGCCCATACCATAACCCCATTGCCACCATGGGGCACTTAGTTCACAATGTTGACATCACCAAACCGGTTGTACGTACTGCCAAATTCTCTAAAATGACATTGGAGGCAGTTTACGGTAGAGAAATTAACATTCAATTCTCTGGCAACAGTTCTAGTGGACATACATGCAGTCATTATGCCAATTGCACGCTCCCTCAAAACTTGAGACATCTGTGGCCTTGTGTTGTGTGACAAAACTGCACATTTTAGAGTGGCCTTTTATTGTCCCAAGCACAAAGTGCACCTGTGTAATGATCGTGTTGTTTAATCAGCTTGTTGATATGCCACACCTGTCAGGTGGATGGATTATCTTGGCAAATGAGAAATGTTCACTAACAGGGATGTAAACAAATTTGTGCACAAACCTTTTGCGAAATAAGCATTTTGTGCATATGGAACATTTCTTAATATGTTGCGTTTATATTTTTGTTCAGTGTAGCTACTTAATTACTTGAAACGTGAACGTTTCACTACATATTATGAGGCATGTTTTACATTGCTTCAAAGTAGCCTATGCAAAATCCAACCATTGGAGGCAAATATTTTATAAAGATAATTGAAATCGTCATGTTCTATTAGTTTTCAACTTTCTTTCATTGTCTGGTAGCCAAATGCACATTCACGTGTAGCTTACTGCATTGTGCACATTGCTGCGCTAATAATGTGAATAAATAATAGTTTATCAACATTTCAAGTTAAACGTTCTGATCTGTTGCATCAGATTCATTGCTTTTTTTATTTAAAAAAAACAACAAAAAAACATTTGTGTACCCTAGGCCTACTGGTTGTATGAATTTTAGATATATTGTCCCAAAACTGTCCCAGAGTCTGTTTGTGCTATTTCTTTCTCGACGAGCTGGCCAGTAGAATAGGTAAACTTTTATACTACGGGATAGTAGATTGACATAGGCTCATAGGCAGCGCGTCCCTAAATAAATTGAATTAAATTGCCAAAATTATAGAGCCTAATTAGCCTAATCCTTTCTATACAGAAATAAATACAATTATTAAAAATAGACTAGATTTGGCCACAGAGGATCATTATCATCAACTAGCTTAAAAAAATAATAATAATTGTGGATCGCTTTAAACCGCATTGCCTACAGTCGGAAGGATGATTGTGGAGTTGCGACTGTTAGTGAAAAGTAGAGGCCCAGCCAGGCATGTCGCAATATTTACAAAACAAAATTGCGGGGAAACATAGTTTGGAAAGCAAATGGCTATTGCAGTAAAGAGACGACAATGAAAATACCAATCTGTCTTTACATTTTCAAAATTCTCAACTTAATTGAGCAAACACCAGTAATGGAACCAGCAGAGATATCCCCGGTGCTCACTGCGCATATTCACTCGATCATTGTTCGGTCAGTGCCACTTAAACGTTTAGATGGACGTCATACAACGTTGTTTTTATTGATCTGTTTATTTGTCATTGTCAGCTGAGTAGGCTACCCTGTAATTTGTAGTATTAAAAAGGATTCTGCTAATGTCTCCAGTCATATAAAATGTAGTAAAATTGCAAAGAATAAAGAATAAAAGTATCTGATAGGTATTTTTTGCGAACAGTGATTTAGTTATATTATTAGCCTAAATTATGACACATTACATAAGTCTGCAAATGCGATGATGCATGGAATGATTTATTATAAAGGTGCATTTTTTATGGTGAAAATGTGCTTCCCAAGTCACGCGCCGCCTATGCATAGGCCTGTGATTTTGCTGTTCGTTACTCATCTTGTTGGCACACACACACGGCCAGGTAGAGGTGGTGTGGGTGTTGATAAGGGACAGTGTGTGTGATACGATCTGGCTCTTGGGACTTGTTAGACAAACAGTTCCAGCTAATTGAAATCCGCTTTGAAGGAATATTCCCAAGATGGCCATCTCCATGAGGCCATCTCCATGAGGCCTGTGGCAACCCTGTTTTGACAGGCTTTCATGCAAGCATATCAATCGCACACATCATTTAATCCCATGATATTAGTGCAACAATGACCCAGCGGCATATGCTTGGGTTTCAGTCATATTCTTTCCACCATGTTTAATTTTGGGGTGGAGTCTACGAGCATGTAAAATTTTGGGGTGGAGTCTTTGAGCTGTGAAAAAGTAAACAGCCCAGACTTTCATATCACTAAAGTAAAAACGCAAAAGCACAAACTAGACAACGATGCTTGGGGGGATTAACGGGGAGGAAATCATATGATCTCCTAGCTTCACATGTCAACCACAGGAGGCTGCTGAGGGGAAGACGGCTTATAATAATGTCTGGAATGGAGTAAATGGAATGGTATCAAATCAAATCAAGCTTTATTTATACAGCACATTTCAGAAGTGGAATGCAACGCAACGTGCTTTACAGGAAAAAAATAAAAGCAATGGAAATAAAAGCTGAAATATTTACTACACAAACAATATATACAAAAACGAACTAAGGACATATTTTTAATATGTCCACAGTTTTGGCCCCCCTTAGGTTCTCTGGGAGGCTATTCCAGAGGCTGGGAGCTTAATAACTAAAGGCTGCCTCTTCATGCCTTTTGGTCCTAGGCTTTGGGATAGTTAAAAGGCCAGTGCCAGAGGACCTGAGGGACCTACTGGGTACATAACTTAAAAGCATGTCTGACATGTATTGGGGTGCACAATCATGGATTGATTTAAAATCAATAGAAGAATCTTAAAATGAATTCTAAAACTCACAGGCAGCCAGTGCAGAGACCTTAAAACCTGTGTAATGTGTGTTCTCCATCTGGTCTTGGTCAGTATCTGTGCTGCAGCATTCTGTATGTTTTGCAGTTGACCAATGGCTTTCTTGGGTAGACCAGACAGGAGAGCATTACAGTAGTCAAGCCTGCTTGTAATAAAAGCATTGCTTAGTCTCTGTATCAGCCTGAGAGAGAAACAGCTGCACCATGGCAATGTTCCTCAGGTGATAAAAAGCTATTTGGTCACATTCCTAATGTTTGATGTGTTCGATACCATTCCATGTATTCCATTCCAGTGATTACTATGAGCCCGTCCTCCCCAATTAAGGTGCCACCAGCTGCCTGTGATGTCAACATACATTCCTAGTGAAGCTGTCATACTCTGCATTCATCCATGGTTAAACATTTACTCATCTGTAAAAATATTTTAATTTGAGCCCATCAGTACGTCAGTGTAAACCACACAATCTGAACAAAAACAGTAAAACACAGTGACAGATTTCATCTCCCCACACCAGATTTGTCACACAAAGGGCATCACTGTTGTTGTGTGTGACCTCCGGAGCACTGGGCTGATGCTGAGCACAGAGCGGCTACTGAGCTCTGAGTTTAAGAGGACGACCCACGCGTGAGCCCCACATCTGACTGAAAATGGGTTTAGAGCAGAACAGCAGCTATGCGATTACATCAACTCTGAACTCATCACAGTCCCCTGGTCATGGCCCTTTCAAAATGGCCTCTGCTATCAGAGGAGAGGGTGAGGGGACAGGGAATGTCACACAGAAGACTGTGACTACAGTCGCCCCACTTGACCAGATTGTCAAAATGGAGTGATTGGGTTATGCTATGCACATCCAACTAGTCTACATCCAGCCAAAATGACTATACAAAGACCTGGATTGATTTAGCAAACAAATGTGGTGATGTTGGGCATGATACGAACCAAAGCATCCCAGTTAAAATGGAAGCACCTGAAAAGCACAAAAAGCCAGTCCAAAGAAGCGACTGTATAGTGTGATCTACTGTATGAGCAGGTTAGAGCAGTTTTGTCTCTCTGTGGTGCGACAGCAGAGAGTAGCAGCATGCCATGCTGTCACAGGATCAACAGTGAGCAGCAACATGGTGGTTTGGCAGTTATCTCTCTCCAGCCCGAAGAATGGGAGTGAATGGGAGAAAAGGCACAGAGCTGTATGTCTGACTTACATACTGCACTGTGTGCAGACTGACTGGGCTCCAGGTGCCAAGTGGTGAATTACACAGAGGAATTACACTGTGGCTAAAATGCATTGTGTCAAAATCCAAACTTTTTTCAAAACATGAAGGAATATTGAAGAGAGAGGAGGGAATATTTGCTCTATCTGGTGTTGAAATGAGCCAAAACTAAAAATCTGAACTCATCGTGAGGGGCCGCAGTTGCTCGTGAGTCTGCGTACCCACATGTGCAAAAGAGGGCCGCCAGTTGCCCATCCCTGACGTACATCCTCAAGCATTTCACTGCATCCGCAATAACATCTGCTAAATATGTGTTTGCGACCAATACAATTTGATTTGATTTGATTTGAAGGACTAAACAATTTGAACAAGACCGTCCATGGAACTTGTGAACCATGTTGAGTTGGTGTATGTGTGGCTTCTATGTAAGATGATGTTTCAATATGAGCACGGATTTCTGTGGTTTCCAAGGTTACCATTGTGGATCCTGCAAAAAATGCAGGAGCACCTTGCAGACAGCTTTTCACACCAAAGAATCATACTATGCATCCATGCCTGACCCCTGAAATCAAGGCAACAATATAGGCCTATGTTCTGCAATTGTAATACAAGCAGCTTTTCTGTAAAAGACTTACAGTAAGTCAAGTCAGCAAGTTGCCTTGCCAACCCGAGTCATTGGTCAAAAACCAACAGAAACAGGAACTCTGGAAATAGGGACAATAGTACAAGTTGTCTTAACATTCTTAGCTTAAGTAAAAGAAAACAATAAAAACAAAAAAACGTTTTAAATGATCAATTTGTGAGAGTTATTCACATCAATACTGAAGAGCAGCATATATGATGTGTAGCCCAAGAGTTAGTTAAGAAGTAAGCAACTTGAAGAGAAAACCAAGATGATGGAGAGGCAAGATAGTCCAGACATCAACTACCATACTGGAAAACACACTATTCAAACCAGTAACCTACACCAACAAAACATGCATTGTGAAATAAAATACAACAAAAAAATTGTGCCAACTGTAAAATTTGGTGGAGGAGGAATAATAGTCTGGGGCTGTTTTCATGGTTGGGCTAGGCCCCTTAGTTTCAGTGAAGGGAAATCTTAACGCTACAGCATACAATGACATTCTAGAAGATTCGGTGCTTCCAACTTTGTGGTAATAAAGGCGCTTTCCTGTTTCAACATGACAATGCCCCTGTGCACAAAGCGAGGTCCATACAGAAATGGTTTATCGAGATCGGTGTAGACGAACTTGACTGGCCTGCACAGAGCTCTGACCTCAACCCCATCGAACACCTTTGGGATGAATTGGAACACTGACTGCCAGGCCTAATCGCCCAAAATCAGTGCCCGACCTCACTAATGCTCTTTTGGCTGAATGGAAGCAAGTCCCCGCAGCCATGTTCCAAAATCTAGTGGCAAGCCTTCCCAGAAGAGTGCAGGCTTTTATAGCAGCAAAGGGGGAACCAACTCCATATTAATGGCCATGATTTTGGAATGAGATGTTCGACAAGCAGGTGTCCACATACTTTTGGTCATGTAGTGTATCTAACCTGTCTTTGACAAAACCTTCCTACAGTGTATGAAGGAAATCGACCAAATATAGCTTGGCATGCCATCTGACCATTGTTGACAAGTAGTTAAAGAAACTAACAATAAAATTGCATAATGCAAAACAATGAAAATGTATACGCCTATGTAAACTATGCCACAGCTATGTAATAACAAACAGTTATTATTTTTGTGACATGTACTGCACAGAGGATAGTATAAGTGAATTCATGACTTGATTTTAGGAAGGATGCCTAGTATTGAATAGAAGAATGTGGAGGTCAACCAGCACAATTGACCCCAACTATCAAAGGAAAGTGGCAACCAATTTCACAAAAACTGATTAGTTTATTCTCAAAAACGGCATATTCTCAGGATTATTCATTGAGGAGGTTATTATCCAACCCACTTCATGTAATTTAGATTATTTGAAATATGCATAAATAGCATTGTTATTCTGAATGAGTCATATCTTGTAATATTTAAAAAACTGTTTAATGGAAAAAGTGGGTCATCAACAAATGCTGTGATGAACACACAGTAAAGCATGTGAAGGAATACAAGTTGGCAACATACAGCAGGAGCATACTACAGTCTTCACAACCAAGTAATGGGATGTAGTAGTCAACCAATAGAAACCAATCAAGAAATCAACATAGCCTACCCTATGTAGGAGCATTTGCTACATTGTCCTTCATCATGATGCCATATTTTATGAATGAATTGGATAGAATGTTGATAGAGGGTTATCACTAGGCTACTAGTGATGTATGGTATACAAATTCACCAAGGGGCTCAATGCGACAAGGCACTGAAGGTTGACTGTTTTTGCAGACCCAGCACCTTGATTTTATTTCTAATGAATACACATAAGGCGATCGAGGGCAGGGTACTTGTAATTGGCCAATGCAATTTGCCCGTTCTTATTATGGCAAAGGCGGCCTATAAATATATTTCGGAAAAATCTGCTATGTAACATCAGCCTACAATAAAGATATCAAATGCGTTATTCATAAGAACACACTAAATTGACCCCATTTGCTGTTCCAATAAAGCGTTGATAAAATCAAAGTAATTCATTTTGCATTGTTAGCTATAGGAAGCGATTCAACAGAAACAGGATAGTAAAGGAAAAATGGTTCCTTACCGATTCGAAGGCGTCTAATTAACTGGACGAATGTATTCCATTGCAGTAGATTAGACAGACGCTTATTGTTTTTGTGCCAATAATAGCCAAATAGCTTGCAGAAACCCCGTGCTATCTTCGTCCTGCAACACTCGCTCGCTGTAGCTGCTGAGTGTGATGGCGTTGTATTTGCAGGGCCACAATTAAACTAACGGGACCAGTGGAGTGATTGACAACACCGCCAGCCAATAGAATGTGAGGATGCTTTTAGTGAAGAACAGGGGATTGTAAACAGGGCCACGTTCAGTTGCCAAACGTGCTCGAACGTTGCAGATAGGAATGCCATAAATAGAGCCTCCATGATTTCTAGTTCTATATGTTGGAGAGGATTGTTTGTTTTAACATATTTCTATCTGAACGTTCTGTTGCGCCCCAGGTTAGATAAGGTCAATAGGCTAGGCCTATGTGGAAAGCGTTGAGGTTGAGAGACTATTGCACTAGAAGTATTTCCATGACATCAGATTAATTTGGGGTCTAGACTAGAACAAGGCATGATTTCCCATAATGAATGCTCATCAATAGATGGAGGGATAATGTATGCCTACTTCATATTATAGGCTATGAAAAAATGTGATCTTGTAATGGAAAGCTGGCATCAGTTCAATTAGAACAGTGCCTGGCCAATTAACATGACTATAGGCCTACATGAATACCAAATGTTAGATACTTTTCGAGCTGAGAACGTAATACAAAATAACTGTTCAATACAAGGAAAAGGTGTACATTGCATTGCACGCAATATCCTCATCCTCATCCTCATCATCATCATCATCATCATCATCATCATCATCATCATCATCATCATCATCATCATCATCATCATCATCATCATCATCAGTGAGATCCAATCAAAGATTTTGGATTTCAATCAATGATTCCTCGCGTTGACGCTGCGCTCTGAAAATCATTGCGTTGGGGCGCCCTCTGCTGCTTAAATACAACAATTACCAGTTCTTGTTACTCAAACTGCCCCCGTTATTCCTTATTATACAGCAGGTAGTTTGAGTCCTGGATGCTGATTGGCTGAAAGCCGTGGTATATTTAAGGGGTAAACGCTCATGTTCTGTACATTACCTTAGAAATAGACAAAATACCCAAGCACAAATGTACCTGTAGCAAACAAAAATGTTGTTAATATTTTCATTTTTTAAAGCAAACGTCTCATCTTTTGGTTGCTAGAGATGCGACCTAGTCGTTCTCGATTAGTTCTATATTTATGAACCTGACCCAGTTGTTTGTTCTATATGTTTTTATTCCCTGCTTGCTAGCTAGCCAACTAGTTTGTTTTCTATTGAAATTCATTTGGATACATCATTTGGATACATACAAATGAGTGATGATGCCTGAATTTGTCTGGCATAACTAGAAGAGTTTGCCTTCTCATCAGGTCACTAGACACTGTCCATTACAAGGAAATCACAATGCATATCAAACACTAGGCTAGAATCTAGCTAAATAGTTTGTTGCTAGCAAACCTGCCAATATGACAACAAAATTCAAAAATATCAGCTGCTGAAAACAGCTGGTCAAACTATAAACATGTGTGAGGATTTGGCAGTATAGCACCACTTGCGTCATGACTGCAACAGTAGGGACCGGAGAAATTAATGCTCATCACATGTCATCAGATGCTCAAAAAAATAAGCCTGCAAAAACAATATACAATATATATCCAATTTCAATTAGTGTGGTTGTTGGTTTAACTTCCTGTAACTTTGTAGCAAGTACAGTCTGCTTGTGTAGGCGCATATTGCTTCATGATTTCAAGGTGTCCCGATAACTTTTCCAACTGTCTCGTTATCTGGTTTTAATGTCCATTCTAGAATGCACTTGTAGCCAATCAGAAACGAGTATTCAACAATAATGTGGTATAATTAAGCAATATAAGCACGAGGGGGTGTGGTATATGGCCAATATGCACGACGCAACACGGATACAGGCCTTAGCCGCCGGTATATTGGCCGTATATCACAAACCTCAGAGGTGCCTTATTGCTATTGTAAACTGGTAACCAACGTAATTAGAGCAGTAAAAATAAATGTTTTGTCATACCCATGGTATACAATCTGATATAACACGGCTGTCAGCCAATCAGCATTCAGGGCTCGAACCACCCAGTTTATAACAGAAAATAATTATGTTGTTAATCAGTTTGTAATAGCAATAAGGCACCTCAGGGGTTAGTGGTATATGGCCAATATACCACGGCTAAGGGCCGTATCCAGGCACTTTGCTTCGCGTCGTGCATTAGAACAGCCCTTAGAACAGCCCTTAGCCGTGGTATATCTGACCTTGCAGCTTAATTATACCTTGATAGAATTCAAGAAATTGGATCTGGATTATTCAAATACCAGTGAGATCAGATATGGAAATGTAGTCACACTTCTGTTTTCAATTTCATGTCAATACCAATGAAGCAGGGCTCTTTCATGTCAATATTGTAGGTGTCTGGCAAGTAATTGCATAGGCCTAGTGTCATGAAAAAAGGGCTGTGCATACTTAAAAATGGCTGTGCATACTCCCCATAATTTAACTTTACTGTAATTCCACACTGTAAATGTACCTTTGAAAAATGACAAACAATACTTTTTTTTAACCTTTGTTTTACTAGGCAAGTCAGTTAAGAACTAATTCTTATTTACAATGACGGCCTAGGAACAGTGGGTTAACTGCCTTGTTCCAGGGCAGAACGACATATTTTTTACCTTGTCAGCTCGGGGATTCAATCCAGCAACCTACCTGCCGCCCACATAGGATATTGTTGAAACATTCTCAGCATATTACCAGAACAAATGTCAGTGTGGGAATGATATTCTATGGAGAGGTTTGCCTACAGCTGTACCCTTGTTTCAAACTAGCTTCTCTGTAATTTCGAACAACGTATCCATTCACACCAGGCTTTACAATGACAGCAGGGCTACTTTACATACATGCATTGTCATAGACAATGCCACTACAACCATAAAATATTTAGTCAACGCTGCTCAACACAGACAAAGTACAGTACAACAGCTCTGAGCTCCCTGCATGGCAGTGTCGTGGGGGGATGGGCAGTGGGTTGCCTCTCAGAATCCTCTGTTGTAATTGAAATGCCTGTTGTTGTCTAATGCCCCATGAGCAGAGAATCATTGACAGCCATGCAGCATGCCTGTGCCAGCTACTCAGTCAGTCGGAGAGCACAGAACCTGCAGTTGTTCCCCACAATGAGGTGGAGTCTATTAACACTGGCATCTGGTCAAACCCTTGGCTGCCCATCACCGTTGGCTATAAGCCTTTTTGAAATTACACAGCATCTGAAAAAGGCGCAGTGGCGCAGTGGTCTAAGACACTGCATCTCAGTGTTAGAGGCGTCACTACAAACAACCTGGTTTGAATCCAGACTGTATCCCAACCGGCCATGATTGGGAGTCCAATAGGGCGGCGCACAATTGGCCAAGCATCGTCTGAGTTTGGCCGGTGTAGGCTGTCATTGTAAATAAGAATTTGTTCTTAACTGACTTGCCTAGTTAAATAAAGGATAAAAAAAACATTGTGTAAACAGAGCTATCTTGTATAAATGAAGTTGAACTTCTTTCATTTTTACACAGTATGGATACAACTTTCCAGTCATACTTTGGTTTTGTAAATCTGAAACAGATACTTATGAATGTATTATGTATGTACAATTGAAGTCGGAAGTTTACATACACCTTAGCCAAATACATTTAAACTCAGTTTTTCACAGTTCCTGACAATTTAATCCTAGTAAAAATTCCCTGTTTTAGGTCAGTTAGGATCACCACTTTATTTTAAGAATGTGAAATGTCAGAATAATAGTAGAAAATTATTTATTTCAGCTTTTATTTATTTCGTCACATTCCCAGTGGGTTAGAAGTGTACATACACTCAATTAGTATTTGGTAGCATTGCCTTTAAATTGATTAACTTGGGTCAAACGTTTCGGGTAGCCTTCCACAAGTTTCCCGCAATAAATTGTGTGAATTTTGGCCCATTCCACCTGACAGAACTGGTGTAACTGAGTCAGGTTAGTAGGCCTCCTTGCTCGCACACACTTTTTCAGTTCTGCCCACAAATCTTCTATAGGATTGTACCAGTCCCTCCTGCAGCAAAGCACCCCCACAACATGATGCTGCCACCCCCGTGCCTCACAGTTGGGATGGTGTTCTTCGGCTTGCAAGCCACCCCCCTTTTCCTCCAAACATAACGATGGTCATTATGGCGAAACAGTTCTATTTTTGTTTCATCAGACCAGGCGACATTTCTCCAAAAAGTACAATCTTTGTCCTTTTTTCTAAGAGTGTATTTGGTTCAAAAATGAACTGTTACTACTGTACTTAATTATCAACCAATAACTGATAGTCACTATAAAGAGCAATATACTGTACATATTTTACAACAAAATAAAAATATTGAAATATAAAACAAAACTGTATAAACATGCCAGTTCACTGACATCATTGTCTTATGTACGAAACAGGAAATAGCTTTACAAGCTACCACTTTGTTCAAGTGCTCTTCGCAGATATCTTACAATGCACAGTTGAGTTCCTTGGGTGAATGGTCTTTCCCCTTACAAGTCATCCAGAAGACAGTACCACAGGTCTCAAAGTATCAGCGCTTACTCCAAGTTCTTCAGTTTATGATGGCTGGGTTCCTTGTTGGACATTCCTCATAGAGGTCTGGCTACATGTTCCCTTCCTCTGAGTCCTCACTAGAAGAGACAAGGGGATATCCTTGGATTACTACATAACACCAGTTCAGCACCTTAATTAAGCAATAAGGCACGAGGAAGTGTGGTATATGGCCAACATACAACGGCAAGGGCTGTTCTTAGGCACGACGTAATGCCTTGATACAGCCCTTAGGCTTGGTATATTGGCCATGTAACACAAACCCTTGAGGTGCCTTATTGCTATTCTAAAATGGTTACCAACGTAATTAGAGAAGTAAAAATAAAGATTTTGTGGTATACGGTCTGATATACCACGGCTCTTCAGCCAATCAGCATTCAGGGCTCAAACCACCCAGTTTATAATAACAGTTATAGTACAATAATAACCAAGCTTAGATGTTCATCCCTGGTTCCAAGGCTGCAACTCCAGAGTATAATATTGACGGATAAATACTAAGTAATTTAAAGTGTTAAATACTATGTTATAGAATATTCCCTCTCTCTTCCCCTTCAGTGGACAAAAGAGGGTAAAGACCTGATGCTGGATCCCTCCACATCCTCGATGGTGTCAGCCAGGGGCTGGTGGGCTGTCTCAGGCAGCAGCAGGGTGAGGGCTGCCCCTAGCAGAGTACACAGGCCAAACAGAACCATAGGAACCTTCTTACTGACACCCCTCAACAGGTAGATGATTGGGGCCAGGACTCCCCCTGCCCGGGCACACATGGAGCCCATACCAATCCCACTCTGCCTGAGGATCACAGTGGAAACTTATTCAGCCAAACTAACTTCACAACGTTATATTTAAAGTACTGTTATCAAGATTAGTCTCGCCACATCCCAAAACAATTACAGTACTTACTGTAGTTGTTAGTATCAAGGCAAACTTATAACTTTGTATATCGAACACAGAATACAATGAAAGACTATTGTTAATACATTCAAAACCCTCATGACTTCATTCAGCAGTTGTCTCAACCCTTATCAGAAGTTTGCGCTGACCCTAACACAAACCTACTGAGCCAAAGTTGGCTATTGCAAAGTGGGAAGAAGTTATGTTACACACTGAAGGCTAAGCCTGAACCAACAGACACTAAACATCATAATGTTATCAATAGTTTTAGCTGACTCAAGTGATACCAGTTATCTTGCTTAAGAAATACCTCAGCCCCGTCTCCAACACAAAAGTAAGGTCACCGAGATATTCACTGAGTAGCGGAAAGGATTATTTAAACAACTCCAAAGATGGTTAGACTCATGTTGTGACCTCATGATCTACACCTGAATGACTGCTGTAAACACGCCCAGACATTAGCAGTCCACATTAGTCAGCAGAACACTACTTTTGACCAGAGCCCTATTGACCAGACGCTCACCTGATAACAGTAGGGAAAACCTCTGCTGAATAGACGTAGACTATGGACAGGGAGGCGGTGATCCCAAACTTTCCCACCATGGCCAGGACTGTTCTAATAATGGAGAGTTCTGTGAGAGAGAGAGTTCAGAGAGAGAGAGAGAAAGAGAGAGAGAGAGAGAGAGAAAGAGAGAGAAGTGATGTTATTACAAAGGTGCTAGTGATGTCAAATAAATAATGTGGCTTGAATACCTTTTTCAGTTTCAATCAAAAGCAAAGTTCCAAGCCACAAAGACTTTCTATTGACTACTAGCTAAGTCCTTATAAACAGGGCTATAAAGCAACACAACTATGGCATCGTTCCATGTAAATACCTTCAGTCAACTGAAGTCTTTTCAGGGCCAGAGGAATAATATAAATCATTAAGTACCTCTTTAAAGGCACATTAAAGGCAGCAGAGTTTTCTCTGGAAAGCTCCATACCATCGGGAATGAAGACAGTGAGCAGGCAGGCTAGGCCTCCCACGGCGAGGAAGGCTAGCTGGGATATCCTCCTGGAGCGGTTGAGGGTGAAGAGGGTGATGGTGCGAGCAGGCATCTCCACCAGGCCAAAGATCAGCTGGGTCAGGTAGATGTTACTCCCAAAGTCAGAGATGTTTAGGGACAGGCCGTAGTAGACCAGCACATTGACAAACCTGGACAGACACAGATGGAATGGTAGTAGAAACACTGATGAGGCAAAGAAGGGGTTAATAACACTACTGTCACACCAGTGAAACAAGGCAATGTCTCTCTGGCCACAGACAAACCCTGGCATAATCAAGGGACTTTTCTACCAGAGTAAAAGGACAAAAAAGTTGGATTACCAACAAACTTGGACTGGATAGGGAATATAATACAACATTTCACGATAGTGAACTAGTTATATCTATTGACAAAGTTGTTCTACATTAATACTCACTTCTCATGGCCTGGTAAGCTACGCAAAGTATTCACATTCAAATAATAATTCTCCCGAGTCACTTTAGTTGTCCCTGTGTAGCTGTTGGTAGAGCATGGCGCTTTCAACACTTGCAATGCCAGGGTTGTGGGCTCGATTCCCAGTATGAAAAAATTATGAAAAAGTATGCACTCACTACTCACTCTGGATAAGAGCGTCTGCTAAATGACTAAAATGTCATTTGAATGGCTTACACAACAAGCACAGTGACCCAAGGAGGCATTGAGAAGCCTGTGCAGTGAATAGTTCTGCAAACTCCATTGGCATACCACATCAAGTGATCACCCCATTATGGAAAGAGTAGATGAAGATTAGAGTGTGTGTGACAGATACATGAATGTTTGGTAGAACTAAGAATGTTTGTCAGAGCTAAGAATGTTTGTCAGAGCTAAGAATGTTTGTCAGAACTAAGAATGTTTGTCAGAGCTAAGAATGTTTGGCAGAACTAAGAATATTTGGAAGAACTAAGAATGTTTGTCAGAGCTAAGAATGTTTGGCAGAACTAAGAATATTTGGAAGAACTAAGAATGTTTGTCAGAGCTAAGAATGTTTGGCAGAACTAAGAATGTTTGGCAGAATTAAGAATGTTTGGCAGAATTAAGAATGTTTGGCTGAAACCGAAACCTCAATGAAACAGTAGTTGATAAATGCTTGTTTGACCCCAGGAGGCATGTGTCCTGACAAAGTACTACTGTGTACCGTATTTCTCCCTCAATGACAGATTGTATTTGAGGCTTAATCGCTGCCAACTTCTCAAGTCACTAGTGAACTGTAAAAAGAATGACAAGACCACTCACCACAGGTAAAACATGATCAATGAGTTCCTCCTCATTTTTGGAGTTCGGACCAGGTCAATGACTGTGTATTTTATCTTCTCCTCTATCTTCACCATGTCTTTGTACCCCTGGAAAATAACAAGAGCAGATTAGCCATGAGCATTTCACTGTGATAGTTATCAGGTAAGTAATGAGCTTATAAAAGCGATAAGCACGCCAATGCAATTTCTATAATTTTCATGCCCCGCCGCATGCCTTACAGTATAGAGGGATAACATGCAAAGCAATTTAATATGCTCAGGCTTTAGAGCTATTGCTCTCAACATTGTGTTGTTTTGCAAGTGCTTTTATCAAGGCTGTTGGAACTTCTCTCTATAGCAATCAGCCTGTGGAGCAGAGAGCTTAACCAACAAACCACACCTGACATATCTCTATGTCCTCCGGCAGGGGTTTGCCGTTCATCAGAGCTGCTTTCCTGATCAGATCCAAGGCCTCCTCGTTCCTCTGGTTGGCCATCAGCCACCGAGCCGACTTTGGTAGGACCCTAAGAATGCAGAGGAGAGGTGTTCAATTGAGCCACACACATAATTAACTACATATGACAACGGGCATTAGTTTGACACCATGGGAACAAGAGATAAACATGAAGTTACATTTACATTTAGTCATGAGGTAGGACGTAGACCAATACTTGTACTGCAATATCAAGGAAAGAAAGACAATTATTTCGTACTATTCACACAATTTAGATATACTTAGATATACTTAGATATTCCCAAATGACATTTAATGACCCATCTGGTTTAGATTATTGAAGACAAAAGGGTTCCTCTTCATTCTCTTGAAATTCTCCTTTAGTGAGTTGGCGTGCTAGTCTGGAATCCAAACTGAATGATCCTTTCATTTCACTGAAGATAATGAAAGTGAGTGATAGTTCGTTTGTAGTCCAGGCTATAAGCATACTGCAGCTGGCCAGTGACTCACCAAATGTAGAAGATGAAGAGGAAGCCTGGTGTTGAGATGGCCAGCTGGAGCTTACGCCAGTCTCTAATGAGGTAGGCCAGGCCTGCCAGGATAATGTAGCCGAACCCAAAGAAGTAGTCTGTGATGATCCCAGCTAGCATGCGGTGTTTTGATCCTGTCCACTCTGTGCCTGGGGGCCACAAACAAAACAGTATAGAGAGTATAAAACCAGCACCACATCATCTTAATTTGGCTTAGATCACAAGTCATGAATATTCATATTTAATGTGTGTGTGTGTATGTGAGTATGTGTGGTATGTATGAGAGAGAGAGAGAGAGAGAGAGAGAGAGAGAGACAGAGACAGAGAGAGAGAGAGAGAGAGAGAACGAGAGAGAGACTGACCTAAAACAAATGCGTTCATGATGACAGCAGAAATAGTAGTTCCAACAACAAAGCGCAGGAAAACATACATGTAGAAATTTGGGGCAAACGCAGCTCCAACCCCACAGGTTGCCTGGAGAGTCAAACCAACCAGGATTATGTTCCTGCGTCCATACCTGAAACAAGAAAGAGAGAGATTAAACCTGTTTAAATGACTAGAAACTGTTTCACTTGAGGTGTCCTCACTCACAGTACTGTACGGGTGTGTTGAGAATGAATTGGACTGATAGGGAGTGGGACATGTGCTGCAGATTAGATGCACTCTTTAATATCCCGTGTTAAAATGCTTCAAATGCTTTTGACTTGGCTGGCCTACAAGAGCTCTGAATAAGTCTGCTACTACTGGAAATAGTTTCCATAAATAATCCTAGTTACACAAAGAAAATGTACTAGCAAATGTAAATATCAATACGAGCTACAAAGTGTTCATTGAGCTCAATTTCAGTTTTACTTCACCTAAAGTGGGACTGAGTTTGTGCAAACACTTTCTCCCTCTTTATAGTTGTTTAACATGAACCTGCATTAAGTTTGTGACCTACCTACAATACATGTTTCATAGATAATCACGCTCTTCAATGTATCTGAGGCAAGCTAATTATAAATTAGATAAAAAATGCATAAGTATCAATGGTGGAAAATGCACAGTTGTTTTATACTTACTTATCAGCTAAGAAACCAAACAGCACAGCGCCAACCAGAAGACCAAACATGTAGATTGAGGAACCAATGTTGTTTAGATTGACGTTATCACACACAAGATCCCACTGTCAAGGACAGAGGGTTCGAATTAGTTGAAAAGCTATGTCATATTGGCAAACAGCTGTATTTTCACCTACTGTCCACATTATTACTACCATCTCCCTCAATAACTTTAAGCATCAGCTGTCAGAGCTGCTTATCGATCACTGCACCTGTATATAGCCCATCTGTAAATAGCCCACCCTACTACCTCATCCCCATATTTATTATTTTAGCTCATTTTGCACTACAGTGTTAATTCTAATCTGTAACTTATTTCGCCACTATGGCCTATTTATTGTCCTACCTTCCTAACCTTACTGCGTTTTGCACTACATTTGCACACTCTGTATATAGATTCTCTATTGTGTTATTGACTGTACGTTTGTTTTATTCTCATGTGTAACTCTGTGTTGTTTTTTGTCGCACTGCTTTGCTTTGTCTTGGCCAGGTCGCAGTTGTAAATGAGAACTTGTTCTCAACTGGCCTACCTGGTTAAATAAAGTTGAAATAAAAAAATAAAAAATAAAATGTATAAACCATGTACTAGGTATAAGATTCCACACCTCAAATGTTATTATATCCCTGTTACGAGTGTTGACTATACCTAGTCTATTACACTGTGAAGGCTCATAATTGCACAGCCCTGTAACTATTTTGACTGTGTTTTCTATAGTTTTTTACCCTGAGCTGTGTTTTCTATTTTTTTTTACCCCGAGCTATAGAAGCCTGTGAACACCTTGCTTCTCAACAGATTCCATGTAACTGTCCATCATGGCTCTCACATCAATAACAGATGAGTCGTTCTATGTATTTTCAGCAAGCTATGACACCCACCATCTCAGATTTGCAATGGTTTTTGTTCAGAGAGGTCTCTGGAAACCTTTATGGTTGTCAGGTTTAGTTTCCAGAGACCTCTCTGGATATCTCTATGGTTGGTCCCCAATTAGAGGCAGCTGCGCTGTGGTGTGAGCAGAACCACCTTCAGCTCAACATCAGCAAAACTAAGGAGATGGTGGTAGACTTCAGGAGAACCAAGGCACAACTGACTGCAGTCCTTATACAGGGAATGGATGTGGAAATGGTTGGGTCATACAAGTTCCTGGGAGTCCATATGGACAATAGGCTGGAATGGGCTGGTAACACCGGAGCCCTGTACGTGTGCTACTGCATACCTTCTACCAGTCTTTTTTGCAGTGGTGTGCTGGGGAGCCAACATAAAAGCCGGTGATGCTTCTCGAGTAAATAAGCTGATCAGGAAGGCTAGCTCTGTCCTGGGGATGAGCCTTGACACTCTAGAGGAGGTGGCGGAGAGACGGATCCTGGCCAAACTGCTGGCCATCATGGACAACCACCCTCTGCATGCCATGGTTATGAATCAGAGGAGCACCTTCAGTCACAGACTGATCCCACCACGGTGTGCCAGAGAGCGCTACAGGAGGTCCTTCCTGCCAGCGGCTGTTAGACTATATAATGCCTCACCGGGGTGCCGTGCCGTCGGCAACATAGATCTGGAACTGTTGGGGTGCTAGGACCTAGTTTAACAATTATGCATCCATCCGTGAGTAACTCTGGTCCGTAATCACTCATTCACTCAGGACTTATTTATTCATTCAGGTCTGTATATACATACTCATGTACAGTTGTTATATCATATCACGTGCAATATTGCAAGTAATTCTTGGACTTAACTTACATAGTCATTCACTCAGGAATGCATATTAGTATCCTGTCAGTTGCATCTTTTCTCATTGCTTTTAGTATATTGAATGTGCAATACGTGCAGTTATCTGTAATTAAACCCTGCGCACTAAGGACTGTATTATATCATACACACATTTAGCTATTTAAGTATCTCTTCCTGTCATTTACCTGTACAGTTTATGTAACCATGCAAGTATTCACTTACCTGTAAATATAACTGTATATTTACCTGTACAGCTAATTTAACCATGCAAAATATTCACTTACCTGTTCATTTAACCAGTGTGTCTATTAAGTAAACTATTATTACCCTCGCTCATATCACATGCATTTTTAGCTACTGAAGTATTTCTCTGCCATCGACCTGTATAGTATAGTTAACCATCCAATATCTACCAATGTATAGTGTACATATTCAGCCAACCACCCATACTACGCAATGTCTTTTTATAGCTTTTTTGCACTCCAGATATCTTGTATTTCTATACTTTTTCATACTGCCGCTCTATGTATCATGTACCGTGTATCTGTCTTTTGTGTATTTTCGTTCTGGCATTTTGCACCTGCCCTATGTTTTGTTGTAGCTGCTTGACAAAGAAAATTCCCCCTCGGGGATCAATAAAGTTCCTATCTATCTATCTATCTATCTATCTATCTATCTATCTATCTATCTATCTATCTATCTATCTATCTATCTATCTATCTATCTATCTATCTATCTATCTATCTATCTATCTATCTATCTATCTATCTATCTATCTATCTATCTATCTATCTATCTATCTATCTATCTATCTATCTATCTATCTATCTATCTATCTATCTATCTATCTATCTATCTATCTATCTATCTATCTATCTATCTATCTATCTATCTATCTATCTATCTATCTATCTATCTATCTATCTATCTATCTATCTATCTATCTATCTATCTATCTATCTATCTATCTATCTATCTATCTATCTATCTATCTATCTATCTATCTATCTATCTATCTATCTATCTATCTATCTATCTATCTATCTATCTATCTATCTATCTATCTATCTATCTATCTATCTATCTATCTCCATACTACTATCTGAGAATCTCATAGAATCTCAATTCCATACTACAATCTGAGAACAATCTGAGATAGTGGGTGTCGAAATCCTTTAATTTTATTTTTGAGGTGGTACCACACCCTATGGAATGTGACAGAACGGGTTGTGAGTTGCCATACATCCTACAGACAGCCTCTAACAGTCAGCCTCCCAGTGGAGGTCTAATCAAATCAAAGTTTATTGGTCGCGTACACAGTTCTGCAGACGTTATCGCCGGTGCAGTGAAATGCTTATGATTCTCGGCCCAACAATGTAGCAATATCTAGCAATACAATAACAATACACACATAATCCTAAAAATAAACCAAAAAAATAACAATGAATTAAGACATCAGAGCGAGTAATCCTAGGTCAGCGTTTGTAAATCAAAAACGTTCAACAGGTTCTACTGGCTGGGACCATACCACTCTGTTTAGTGTCGCTGTGTGAAGGTCCGTCAAACAGCACTAGTTCATTCAAGTTACATAGTATCCCCCCGACCCAACCTTGATCCACATACTGTATAATATTGTGTCAAGGGGGGAGTGAACTGCACTGGCCAGAGAGAGAGAGAGAGAGAGAGAGAGAGAGAGAGAGAGAGAGAGAGAGAGATGCCTGCACCACGGGAGTCCAACTCACAACCCTCCACTCTCCCAGCAGCCCAGTCTAGTACAGGCTCAGATATCACCACCACTACACTGTTACATAGCAGTAAAAATGCTTCCAGGGAAAAATGCAGAATGGCTTCAATTTATTTGAGAATGTGGAACCAGGAGGTGTTCATCACATTTGAGTCCCCCAGAGAGAGATCCTGCCATGTCCATTTTCCTGCGGCGTCACTTACTCACCTCGGTTGCCACAGTGCTGTGGAAGGTCTCCTTGCTGAATTCCCATCCCCCTTGGCAACCCTCAGTGGTGTGGATGTCCCTAAGGGTGGTGTGATTCAGCTGGGCCAGCGGGGTGCCAGGGACCCCCCCAGGGACAGAGCAGGACAGGTCAGGGTCACTGTCTGGGCCCGTCACCAGGCTAAAGTTGAAGTTGGGAGGGTTTGAGCTGGCGGTCAAGGGCCAGGTGGTGTTGGTGAAGCGACAGAGATGAGGGGGTATGGCCCCTGTGAATATGGATATCAGCATGTGGAACGCAAGCAGGATCTGGGGGAGGCAAATCCACACATACAGGCTCTTCTGGAACTTGCCAAAACCCCCAATACGAGAAAGAATCTCGTCAAAATTCATGCTTCTTTCCATAGCTGCTATTCCAATGCCAACTTTACCCTAATGTATCACCACAGATACAAGACGTCCAACACAACAGTGCACTCTCAAGTTGCTGAATACTGAGAGGCAGCTAGCACCTAACGGAGCTCAGGATCATTTATAAAGGCTGGTTTAATAATGAGTTGTGTAAATCTTCTCATTCAGATGGAATCACACCTGTCTGTAGTGTAATGAACCCTGAGTGCAGGCAGGCTGCTGCTGTCATCTGCGGTGTTGTGACTTGTGCACTAGCAGGGTAATATAACCGTCCTCTGCAGGGAGGGAGGGAACTAGATCCATGGGTGGAGTCCCAGCTCAGAAGGAGGTGTTGCTCTTTTACGATAGCTGAGGGTCTCTCTCTCTCTCTCTCTCTCTCTCTCTCTCTCTCTCTCTCTCTCTCTCTCTCTCTCTCTCTCTCTCTCTCTCTCTCTCTCTCTCTCTCTCTCTCTCTCTCTCTCTCTCTCTCTCTCTCTCTCTCTCTCTCTCTCTCTCTGGGAATAAGTCATATAGAAGCCCATAACACGACATACTGTGAAGGCTATTTGTCAAAGGGACTCTTCAAGAGGGACAACTCCTTAAAAAGTGTGTGTACATGTATTTTGGCTTTACAGTAAGTTTTCAACTATTAAATTCCCAACGATAGATAGATAGATACTTTATTGATCCCCGAGGGGAAATTTATTTGTCAAGCAGCTACAAAAACACAGGGCAGGTGCAAAATGCCAGAACGAAAGTATGAAAAGGTATAGAAATACAAGAAGTCTGGAATGCAAAAAAGCTATATAAAGACATTGCATAGTATGGGTGGGAATATTGCTAAGGTCAGCTATAAATCCACTTGCCTGCCCCTTGAGACAGCAGTTGCAAAACACCACCAAATGCCCTCAGTGGGGTACAGTTCTAAAGAAATGCAAATTCCCTCTGGCAGTGGCACCCAATCATTCATAGGGATGCCAACAGGGGAGAGCTGGTTGGGTCTAAGCTGGCTAGACAAAAGCAGCAGATAAATACCATGGGAAAGGACTTAAGACTTTCATCAATGAAAGGCCTGTACTCCGGCAACTCCATAACTACCCGTTATCCCCGGCTCCCGTTCTTCTGTCTTATTTCATCTTTCCCCTGTTGTGGTGTCACGTTTGAACATAGAGAGCGCTCTTTTCTCTCAGCCAGGGAGGAACTCAATAATGTCTGGATGTTGAAATTACTGCCACTGACTATCATGACTATATTCCTCAGACTGACATGTGAAACTCAGCATATTAGGTTTTCATGTGTCTGGAGTGACATGAAGACATAGAGCCCATGCATTAGATCCTGTGAATAGCAGTGTTGGAAGAACAGGAAGCCAATGAGAAACAATTTGTTTGTAAATTGTTTGTAAATTGTTTGTAAATTGTTTGTAAATTGTTTGCAAATTGTTTGTTAATTGTTTGTAAATTGTTTGCAAATTGAGATGGAAAGCTTTCAATCATTGGTGTGAGTTACAAAAACAAAACGTATCCTCATACAGCTTCAGTGGGAATGGCCACATTAATAATATCAGCTGATGCCATAAAGAGCGAGGTCGATTAATTATCTTTAGCTGGAATCGGTTTTGACGTTCGTGCTCAGAGGGCAAGTGAACACTGTTGTTCAACACCTCTGATCACTGGAAGCACTATAAATATCTTGCTGTAGTACCGACCGGGTTTAAAAGAACATTCAGCCAGTTGTTCAAGGGGAAAGTGGGGATTTCATAACGGAAACTACGTCTTAGAGTGGGCTGGATACTGCAGGCAATGGCATGACATCACCAGACAGGAATAAAAACCTTTGTAAAATGGAAAACAGGTGGGCCAGGGAATGGCAAATGGCTATTTCCAGTAAATGTCTGTTGGCATAGCTGTCATAGACTTGGCGTGGTGGACACTAGGCAGTGGGCTGTAATCTGCTGTAGTCTGATATAGGTTTAATTCAGATTCTTTGAATGGTGTGTTTCAAGGATAACTACTAGTAAAAAAAAGAAGTATATTTTTTGGTTGGGGAACTAAGTCAGGGTTTCAACTTACTGTTGCGAGTTCAAATAGTAGAATTCACAAGGTGCAACTTCAAACTTTGGTTGTGCATCAGCAGATTTTCTCTTGCTATGTCAGTCACTGTTAGCCTATGTCAGCTAACATTTTTTAGATTGGTAAATGAGTCTAGCGGCCAGCTATCTAAACAGCAACATTCCTTGAAGTTTACAATTTAATTTCTAAAATCTAAGCAAATCAGATAAACAACAAATCTTACAACCTTTCATAAGCCTCATTATGTGAGGATGCGTTACACTTCTGTTGAAGCATCATGCTGTTAATTCTTCAGTCCAAAATATTGTTGACCGCAGATGGTTTCTATAACGGAACCCACTTTGAGTAACTGGCAACGGCATTTACTCTACTCTGTTTTAGTGTGAGATAATGTGAAAGGAGTGTGTGTAATTTATAAGTGGCTGAGCTGAGAACAGCACATCTTGGGACAGGAATGTCCCTCAGGGCCCCCCTGTCTAGGGGACCTGTCAGAGATGGCTCCTGGGAGGAGGAGGTGGCACTCTGTTTCAATGTTTATTAAAGCACTCAAAGAGGTTTCACCAAAATATTTGTTAAAAAATTTTTTGCGATGACCTACGGCGGAAACAGAAGTGTGAATAATTGCAATGTAACTGTCAAGTTCAAGACCCCAGGTGGTGTATTTAACATGACAGTGAAAGCAAAAACAACTACTCAGTTTCAACCAGAGACATGTACTGCACAATAGGGTTCATGAATGAAGCTCTGGCACAAATTCATGTTTGGTATATAAGATTCCCTCCAATTGCTCTTTGTGCCCCCTTGTGGTAGGAGAAGTATATGTTTACGCAACAGGCAGTTACAAAACTGTCAGCAGGGTTACTATTTCAAAGACCTTCGAAAAGTTTTTCTGCCATGCACTGGCCACAAGAGAAACACTTTAATAACTCCATGCCATATGATATGAATATGTTGGATGAAAGTCAAAATAACCATTATATATGGACATGACGAAAAATCAAGTACTTTCAAAACAAAAGTTTTATTTGAATCAATACATGATACTCTTAGAGAGATCATTCATAAAAAGGAGTCTTGCCTGAACGAGTAGTAAAACGTGGCTGAATTCCAGATCAGTGTGTGTGAAAAAGAGAGAGAGAGAGACTGTGTTAGTGTGTCAGGATGCCACAGGCTCTTCCAGCACTTCATTAAGAAACTAATACATGTATGTGTGTGTGTGTTTGTTTGTTTGTTTGTTTGTGTGTGTGACCCCAGCCTCAGCACCTCCGTCTCAGGCCCAATATCCTATCCACAGACCCCATCCTTGTGTAAGGCACAAGAGGAAGGGGGACACATCAGCAGCTTGTGCCCCCACATTCACTGGTGCCTGTCTCTGTCTGTCCGTCTGTCACTCGATATCAGGAGGTCTGACTGTCAGTTAATCTCCTATTTTATATTGAACAAAAGAATAAATGCAACATGCAACAACTTTAAAGATTTTACTGAGTTACAGTTCATAGAAGGAAATCAGTCAATTGAAATAAATTCATTAGGCTCTAATCTATGGATTTCACATGACCAGGAATACAGATTTGCCTTGTGCACCACGACACATCTCCTTCGCATAGAGTTGATCATGCTGTTGATTGTGGCCTGTGGAACGTTGTCCCACTTCAATGGCTGTGCGAAGTTGCTGGTTATTGGCGTGAACTGGAACACGCAGTCATACACATAGATCCAGAGTATCCAAAACATGCTGAATGTGTGACATGTCTGATGAGTATACAGACCATGGAAGAACTGCAACATGGGGCCGTGCATTATCATGCTGAAACATGAAGTGATGAATGGTACGACAATGGGCCTCAGGATCTCGTCACGGTATATCTGTGCATTCAAATTGCCGTTGATAAAATGCAATTGTGTTCGTTGTCCATAGCTTATGCCTGCCCATAGCATAACCCCACCGCCACCATGGGGAACTATGTTTACAACGTTGACATCAGCAAACCGCTTGCCCACACAACGCCATACACATGGTCTGCAGTTGTGAGGCTGGTTGGACGTACTGCCAAAATCTCTAAAACGACATTGGAGGTGGCTTATAGTAGAGAAATTAACGTTCAATTCTCTGGCAACAGCTCTGGTGGACATTCCTGCTGTCAGTATGCCAATTGCACGCTCCCTCAAAACTTGAGACATTTGTGGCATTGTGTTCGTTGACAAAACTGCACATTTCAGAGTGGCCTTTTAATGTCCCCAGCACAAGGTGCACCTGTGTAATGATCGTGCGTTTAATCAGCTTCTTGATATGTCACACCTGTCAGGTGGATGGATTATCTTGGCAAAGGAGAAATGCTCACTAACAGGGATGGAAATACATTTGTGCACAACATTTGAGAGAAATATGCTTTTTGTGCGTATGGACAATTTCTGGGATTTTTTATTTCAGCTCATGAAACATGGGACCAATACTTTACATGTTGCGTTTATATTTTTGTTCAGTGTTGTTTCCCTTTATTTGATCTGCTTCTCAGTTAGTAAAGACTTTCCTGGCACCTTTCCTTTTAAAGGGTTACTAAACACTGACATATAGCAAATTAAACTAGTAAAATTTAAACATATAAAAATCCTTGGTGTTTTGTTTGGTCGTGGCTTACGGTATAATACAGTAACACATCACCTCTCAATGTACTAACAGCAACAACGCAGTATGATTCAGTTGGATAATATTCTCACCCCAGACAGTGCATTACCAGCTTTTAAGGGGCATCCAGTCTAATGAGGTCTAATGCTTAGAAAGCCTTGACCTATTATTCAGTGTACTCCTGCCTCTAGACTACAACTGTAGGAGAAACAAGTCAAACATTGGTGTCATATGAAGCTTTTCCGCTTGCTCTGTAATACGAGTAGTATTTGAAGCTCAGAGTTGATCCTCAGGCATTAGTAGTATTTCAAAAAACTAAACAAATATATATATATATATATATATATATATATATATATATTTAACCTTTATTTAACTAGGCAAGTCAGTTAAGAACAAATTCTCATTTACAATGACGGCCTACCCCGGCCAAACTCTCCCCTAACCAGGACACTGGGCCAATTGTGCGCCTCCCTATGGGATTCCCGATCACGGCCGGTTGTGATACAGCCTGGGATCAAATCAGGGTCTGTAGTGACGCCTCTAGCACTGAGATGCAGTGCCTTAGACCACTGCGCCACTCGGAAGGTCTACTACCACTACCACTCCTACTACTACTACTACTACTACTACCACTACTACTACTACTACTACTGCTGCCACTACTACTACCACTTCCACTACTACCACTATTACTACTACCACTACTACTACTACTTCTGCTACTACTACTACTACTGCCACTACTACTACTACTGCCACTACTACTACTACTTCCACTACTACTACCACTTCCACTACTACTACCACAACTACTACCACCACTTCCACTACTACCACTACCACTATTACTACTACCACTACTACTACTACTTCTGCTACTACTACTACTACTACTACCACTACTACTACCACTTCCACTACTACTACCACTTCCACTACTACTGCCACTACTACTACTACTTCCACTACTACTACCACTTCCACTACTACCACTACCACTATTACTACTACCACTACTACTGCTACTACTACTACTACCACTACTACTACTACTACTACTACGACTACTAATACTACTACTACTACCACTTCCACTACTACCACTACCACTATTACTACTACCACTACTACTACTACTACTACTACCACTACTACTACTACTACCACTTCCACTACTACTACCACTTCCACTACTACTACCACTTCCACTACTACTACCACTACTACTGCCACTACTACTACTACTGCCACTACTACTACTACTGCCACTACTACTACTACTACCACTTCCACTACTACTACCACTTCCACTACTACTACCACTACTACTACTACTGCCACTACTACTACTACCACTACTACTACCACTTCCACTACTACTACCACTACCACTATTACTACTACCACTACTACCACACCACTATTACTACTACCACTACTACCACACCACTATTACTACTACCACTACTAATACTACCACTCAAAGTCAATTGAAATAAATTAATTAGGCCCTAATCTATGGATTTCATATGACTGGGAATACAGATATGCATCTGTTGGTCACAGATACCTTAAAAGAATGGTAGGTGCGTGGATCAGAAAACCAATGGCTGTCCAAAGTTGCTGGATATTGGCGAGAACTGGAACACACTGTTGTACACGTCCATCCAGAGCATCCCAAACATGCTCAATGGCTGACATGTCTGGTGAGTATTTTCAGAATCCCAAACAGATATAATATTTGACTAAAACATAATAATGTCAAACCTTGCTTACATTTGTATATGATCATGTGTCTCTCTATATACGCATGGGAATTCTTGGGAAAAGATTTCCAAAATTAAAATGACTTGGAGCTGATTTCCTGGAGTTTTTACAGAGAGACTGATCATAACCTGCTCTACATCTCAGATGAGCACTACATTTAAACTAATGATTACAGCTTTATAACCATTTTTGATTGGATTATTTTAATTCAAAAAGTGATTAAAAAAATCTAAATAATATGCTTATACCACAGTAAATTGTAGCAAAAAACCATCAATAACCTGTAGTAGTAGAATGTTGTTTTAGGGATTGGAGGTAGGTTACTGGCTGTGAGAGGGACCTCTTTACTCAGTGTAAATAATGAAGGAATGTTAACTCAAATATATCCAGGTCCACCAAAATAAGGACATGCCCAGCACCACACGAAGACGAAAAACCCTGTACACTCCTGCTTGAGAATATCACTTCTATATAACTTAACTCACATACACTGTCTATCTTCAGAGTATGTGTGAAGTGTAAACATGTTAATCTAACATGTGTCAGTATAGTGTGGTTTCAAGTACGTTTTAACTGAGAGCTACAAGGTTAGAGAATAAAGCACAGATGAATCCAATATGAACGTGCTTGTGTTAGGCAATAGATCTACAGACTGGGAGATAAACAAGTGGGCCAGACTTGGAGGTCTAAGAGCATACCAGAAGTTATGAAAATAAATATTTCTCCTTCGGATCAGTATGCCACAGAAAGGTGTGCATGAAGAAGAGACAGAGGGGTGCTTTGTGCCTATCCACCAGGTCAGCTCCCTCGATCTCTCTTTCCCATTCCCCCTCCTTCTCTCTCTGTCGCTATCCCTCCTTCTCACTCTTTCGTTCTCAAGCTCCCAGAGCTCACACAAACCTGAGTACTTAAAAGATGCTATCTCTGCTCTGCTCTTTGCTCCTGGTCATTCTAGCTCAACAGGTAAGAGCGGTGACTTTCCTTTTCTCTTAACTATAATGATGAGTTGTGTCTCCGCGGTCTCTGATAGGACCAGGCTTGATGTGATACTCAACAACTGCTTTCTAGGGATAACCAGGAAAAGATGTTGACAACAAACCATAGAGAAAGGTGGTAGGGTTGATCTCAAAGTAAGGCATCAGTTGTATAGATGTTATTCACACCTTACAATATGGGGAACTTACGTTACTTTCTAGGTTATGTTATTTGAGTGAAAGTGTTTTCTTGGCCTTATTGTTTACAATTTAGTTCAAGGTTTTGTTGTGAATGAGTGGCTAATTCTACAGTGGCAGGAAATTACTATTGAGGCTTGCTGAGTGAGGTAACGTTACAGTAAAGTCGCAGTCAAAAGGGTTCCCTTTACGTCACTTTTTAAAAGACGTTCCTGGCAAAAGAGAGCAAGAGGTATAAGGTTTGCTGTGCTTTTGAAATTAGCTCACTCTGTAAATCTGGCAGAAAGGCTTCAGATTATTGGCATAACCAATCAATGTATTTTATAAAGCCCATTTTACAGCAGTTGTCACAAATTGCTATACAGATAAAACCCCAAAGAGCAAGCAATGCAGATGTAGAAGCACAGTGGCTATGAAAAAATCCCTAGAAAGGCAGGAACCTAGTAAGAAACCTAGAGAGGAACCAGGCTCCAAGGGGTGGCCAGTCCTCTTCTGGCTGTGCCGAGTGGAGATTATAAGAGTCCGGCCATTTAGCGGAGAAAAGAGTTGAGATTGTTGGGGAAATATTTTTGGTTTACAAAAACTGGGTACTTTGCCCTTGTCAATATCTCTAAGATCACACAGGATACCAGATAGGACAGGAAAGTTTGAGATCACACAGTGCACCAGATAGGACAGACTGACTCTTGCCCCCAGCACATAGGCTATTGCAACGTAGATACTGGGGACTAAGACAGGGGATGACCAGGCAGGATATAACCAACCCCACTTCGCTAAAGCACAGCCCCCACATTTCCAAAGGGAAATCAACAGACCACTAACGTACTACACTGAGACAAGGCAGAGTAAAGACCACAAAGATCACCTTTACCATACGAGCCCGAGGGGGCGCAAAACTGGACAGAAAAATCACGCCAGTGGCTCAAGCCACTCAAGTCGAGTATAGCAAAAAAGCCTGGCATGTCGTGATGCACCCTAGAGATGGCGTGGGAGCACCCCGTAATAGAGTCAGAGGCAGAAAATCCCAATGGAGTGGAGAGCCGGCTAGGCAGAGACAGCAAGGGCGGTTCGTCACTCCAGTGCCTTGCCGTTCACTTTCGCATCCCTGGGCCTGACTACACTCAATCGTAGGACCTACTGAAGAGTTGAGTTTTCAGTAAGGACTTAAAGGTTGAGAGACCGAGTCTGCGTCTCTCACATGGATCGGCAGACCATTCCATAAAAATGTAGCTCTATAGGAGAAAGCCCTGCCTCCACCTGTTTGCTTAGAAATTCTAGGGACAATAAGGAGGCCTGCGTTTTGTGACCGTAGCATACATGTTGGTATGTATGGCAGCACCAAATCAGAGAGATAGTAGGAGCAAGTCCATGCAATGCAGCCCTAGACTTAACAGCAAGCCAGTTCCTGTTAAGGCAATATTACTCCAGAGGCTAGCACTGAAGTAATATGATCCCATTTTTTGGTTCTAATCAAGATTCTAGCAGCTGTATTTTACACTAGCTGAAGTTTATGTAGTGCCTTATACGGGCAGCCTGAGAGTAGAGCATTACAGTAATCTAATATTGAAGTGACAAAATCATGGATGTACCTTTGTGAATACTTTTTGGTTAAAAAGTATCTGATTCTTGCAATGTTGCTAAGATGGAAAAAAAAGCTGCTGTTGAAATATTTCTGATATGTTTGTCAAAAGAGAGATCAGGGTCCAGAGTAATGTGTTCCAAATGGCACCTTATCCTCATAAGGCTCTAGTCAAAAGTAGTGCACCATGTAGGGAATAGGGTGCCATTTGGGATGCAACCTGTGTGTCAGGAGCACTTGCCCTCACTATGGACACAACTGACAACACACTGGGATTGCATCATAGTTATGGTTGCAAAGCTACCGGTATCTTCTGTAGTTTTGGTAATTAACAGGTAATCTATGGCAATCTATGTTAACTTTGGAAATGTATACTTGAATAACTTTGAAAATGTTTTATACATATAGTATTCTTATATATAGTATTCAGACCTGTTGACTTTTTCCACTTTTTGTTACGTTACAGCCTTAATCTAAAATTGATTAAAATGTTAATTTTTTTCTCATCAAGCTCATCAGTATTCAAACCCTTTACTCAGTACTTTGTTCAATCAAACCAGGGTGTCACTACATACACCCTGGTTCGATTCCAGGCTGTATCACAACCGGACGTGATTGGGAGTCCCATAGGACAGCTCACAATTGCCCCAGTGTCATCCGAGTTTGGTCGGTGTAGGCCGTCATTTTAAATAAATTTAAAAAATAAAAATAAATTTAAAAAAGCTTGGCACACCTGTATTTGGGGAGTTTCTCCCATTCTTCTCTGCAGATCCTCTGTTGGATGGGGAGCATTGCTACACAGCTATTTTCAGGTCTCTCCAAGAGATTGGGTTCAAGTCCGGGCTCTGGCTGGGCCACTCAAGGACATTCAGAGACTTGTCCCGAAGCCACTCCTGCATTGTCTTGGCTGTGTGATTATGGGTCGTTGTCCTTTTGGAAGGTGAACCTTTGCCCCAGTCTGAGGTCCTGAGTGCTCTGGAGTAGGTTTTTATTAAGGATCTCTCTGTACTTTACTCTGTTCATCTTTCCCTCGATCCTGACTAGTCTCCCAGTCCCTGCCGTGGAAAAACATCACCACAGCATGATGCTGCCCCCACCATGCTTCACCGTAGGGATGGTGCCAGGTTTCCTCCAGACGTGACACTTGGCATTCAGGCCAAAAAGTTCAAACTTGGTTTCATCAGACCAGAGAATCTTGTTTCTCATGGTCAGAGTCCTTTAGGTGACTTTTGGTAAACTCCAAGTGGGCTGTCATGTGCCTTTTACTGAGGAGTGGCTTCCGTCTGGCCACTCTACCATAAAGGCCTGATTGGTGGAGTACTAAAGAGATGGTTGCCATTCTGGAAGGTTCTCCCATCTCCACAGAGGAACTCTGGAACTCTATCAGGGACCATCGGGTTCTTGGTCACCTCCCTGACCAAGGCTCTTCTCCCCGATTGCTCAGTTTGGTCGGGCGGCCAGCTCTAGGTAGAGTCAAGTCAAATTTCTTTCATTTAAGAATGAATGAGGCCACTGTGTTCTTGGGGACCTTCAATGCTGCAGAAATGTTTTGGTACCCTTCCTCAGATCTCTGCCTCGACAATCCTATCTTCTAGCTCTACAGACAATTCCTTCGACCTCATGGCTTGGTTTTAGCTCTGACATGCACTGTCAACTGCAGGACCCTATATAGACAGGTGTGTGCCTTTCCAAATCATGTCCTATCAATTGAATTTACCACAGGTGGACTCCAATCAAGTTGTAGAAACATCTCAAGGACGATCAATGGAAACAGGATGCATAGCAAAGTGTCTGAATATTTATGGAAATACAGTATACAGTGGGGAGAACAAGTATTTGATACACTGCCGATTTTGCAGGTTTTCCTACTTACAAAGCATGTAGAGGTCAGTAATTTTTATCATAGGTACACTTCAACTGTGAAAGACGGAATCTAAAACAAAAATCCAGAAAATCACATTGTATGATTTTTAAATAATTAATTTACATTTTATTGCATGACATAAGTATTTGATCACCTACCAACCAGTAAGAATTCCGGCTCTCACAGACCTGTTAGTTTTTCTTTAAGAAGCCCTCCTGTTCTCCACTCATTACCTGTATTAAGTGCACCTGTTTTAACTCGTTACCTGTATAAAAGACACCTGTCCACACACTCAATCAAACAGACTCCAACCTCTCCACAATGGCCAAGGCCAGAGAGCTGTGTAAGGACATCAGGGATAAAATTGTAGACCTGCACAAGGCTGGGATGGGCTACAGGACAATAGGCAAGCAGCTTGGTGAGAAGGCAACAACTGTTGGCGCAATTATTAGTAAATAGAAGAAGTTCAAGATGACGGTCAATCTCCCTCGGTCTGGGGCACCATGCAAGATCTCACCTCGTGGGGCATCAATGATCATGAGGAAGGTGAGGGATCAGCCCAGAACTACACGGAAGGACCTGGTCAATTACCTGAAGAGAGCTGGGACCACATTCTCAAAGAAAACCATTAGTAACACACTACGGCGTCATGGATTAAAATCCTGCAGCGCACGCAAGGTCCCCCTGCTCAAGCCAGCGCATGTCCATGCCCGTCTGAAGTTTGCCAATGACCATCTGGATGATCGAGAGGAGGAATGGGAGAAGGTCATGTGGTCTGATGAGACAAAAATAGAGCTTTTTGGTCTAAACTCCACTCGCCGTGTTTGGAGGAAGAAGAAGGATGAGTACAACCCCAAGAACACCATCCCAACCGTGAAGCATGGAGGTGGAAACATCATTCTTTGGGGATGCTTTTCGGCAAAGGGGACAGGACGACTGCACCGTATTGAGGGGAGGATGGATGGGGCCATGTATTGCGAGATCTTGGCCAACAACCTCCTTCCCTCAGTAAGAGCATTGAAGATGGGTCGTGGCTGGGTCTTCCAGCATGACAATGACCCGAAACACACAGCCAGGGCAACTAAGGAGTGGCTCCGTAAGAAGCATCTCAAGGTCCTGGAGTGGCCTAGCCAGTCTCCAGACCTGAACCCAATAGAAAATCTTTGGAGGGAGCTGAAAGTCCGTATTGCCCAGCGACAGCCCCGAAACCTGAAGGATCTGTATGGAGGAGTGGGCCAAAATCCCTGCTGCAGTGTGTGCAAACCTGGTCAAGAACTACAGGAAACGTATGATCTCTATAATTGCAAACAAAGGTTTCTGTACCAAATATTAAGTTCTGCTTTTCTGATGTATCAAATACTTATGTCATGCAATAAAATGCAAATTAATTACTTAAAAATCATACAATGTGATTTTCTGGATTTTTGTTTTAGATTCCGTCACTCACAGTTGAAGAGTACCTATGATAAAAATTACAGACTTCTACATGCTTTGTAAGTGGGAAAACCTGCAAAATCGGCAGTGTATCAAATACTTAAAATTTCAAAAAACCTGTTTTCGCTTTGTCATTATGTGGTATTGTGTGTAGATTGATATGGAAAAAATGTATGTAATCATTTTTAGAATAAGTAACGTAACGTAACAAAATTATGAAATATTCAAGGGGTCTAAATACTTTCTAAAGGCACTGTTAATATATGTGTCGATATTGTCTATGAGTTTCTAGTGGATAGACCATACACTCTTAGAAGTAAAGGTGCTATCTAGAACCTAAAATGGTTCTTCGGCTGTCCCCATAGGAGAACCCTTTGAAGAACCCTTTTTGGTTCCAGGCAGAACCTTTTTGAGTTCCATGTAGAACCCTTTACACAGAGGGTTCTACATGGAACCCAAAATAGTTCTGCCTGGAACCAAAAAGGGTTCTTCAAAGGGTTCTCCTATAGGGACAGCCGAAGAACTCTTTTGTTCTAAGAGTGTATATTTAAAGAAAACATTGCCTAATTAATGAAAAAAGCATCTAATACCATTATTTTCAATTAACTATGAAACTCTTCCAACTATTGTATTTTTTCAAACCTGCCAACAAAAATACATATTGTCATAGTGAAATAAATAAAAGTGTGTAAAACATATATAAAGGATATTGGTTTATAAAGTTGGTTTATCTTTAGTAAAAATTTTTACAGATTGGTGTTCTATTCTTTTTATTTTAAAATCTTAGTTGATATATATATATATATATATATATATATATATATATATATATATATATACACAGTTGATGTCGGAAGTCTACATACACTTAGGTTGAAGTCATTCAAACTCATTTTTCAACCACTCCACAGATTTCATGTTAACAAACTATAGTTTTGGCAAGTCGGTTAGGACATCTACTTTGTGCATGACACAAGTAATTCTTCCAACAATTGTTTACAGACAGATTATTTCACTTATAATTCACTATATGGCAATTCCAGTGGGTCAGAAGTTTACATACACTAAGTTGACTGTGCCTTTAAACAGCTTGGAAAATTCCAGAAAATGATAGAAGCTTCTTTAGAAACTTCTGATAGGTTAATTGACATAATTTGAGTCAATTGGAGGTGTACCTGTGGATGTATTTCAAGGCCTACCTTCAAATTCAGTGCCTCTTTGCTCGACATCATGGGAAAATCCAAAGAAATCAGCCAAGACCTCAGGAAAGAAATTGTAAACCTCCACAAGTCTGGTTCATCATTTGGAGCAATTTCCAAACGCCTGAAGGTACCACGTTCATCTGTACAAACAATAGTACGCAAGTATAAACACCATGGGACCACGCAGTTGTCATACCGCTCAGGAAGGAGACGTGTTCTGTCTCCTAGAGATGAACGTACTTTGGTGCGAAAAGTGCAAATCAATCCCAGAACAACAGCAAAGGACCTTGTGAAGATGCTGGATGAAACGGGTACAAAAGTATCTATATCCACAGTAAAACGAGTCCTATATCGACATAACCTGAAAGGCCGCTGAGCAAGGAAGAAGCCACTGCTCCAAAACCGTCATAAAAAAGCCAGACTACGGTTTGCAACTGAACATGGGGACAAAGATTGTACTTTTTGGAGAAATGTCCTCTGGTCTGATGAAACAAAACTAGAACTGTTTGGCCATAATGACCATCGTTATGTTTGGAGGAAAAAGGGGGAGGCTTGCAAGCCAAGGACACCATCCCAACTGTGAAGCACGGGAGTGGCAGCATCATGTTGTGGGGGTGCTTTGCTACAGGAGGGAATGGTGCACTTCACAAAATAGATGGCATCATGAGGAAGGAAAATTATGTGTATATATTGAAGCAACATCTCAAGACATCAGTCAGGAAGTTTAAAGCTTGGTCGCAAATGGGTCTTCCAAATGGACAATGACCCCAAGCATACTTCCAAAGTTGTGGCAAAATGGCTTAAGGACAACAAAGTCAAGGTATTGGAGTGGCCATCACAAAGCCCTGACCTCAATCCTATAGAACATTTGTGGGCAGAACTGAAAAAGCGTGTTTGAGCAAGGAGGCCTACAAACCTGACTCAGTTACACCAGTTCAGTCAGGAGGAATGGGCCACAATTCACCCAATTTATTGCGGGAAGCTTGTGGAAGGCTACCCGAATCGTTTGACCCAAGTTAAACAATTTAAAGGCAATGCTACCAAATACTAATTGAGTGTATGTAAACTTCTTACCCACTGGGAATGTGATTTTATCATTCTTAAAATAAAGTGGTTATCCTAACTGACCTTAGACAGGGAATTTTTTCTAGGATTAAATGTCAGGAATTGTGAAAAACTGAGTTTAAATGTATTTGGCTAATGTGTATGTAAACTTCCGACTTCAACTGTACAGTATATTTTACATGTGATAAGGACACACGGGGCCAGAGATTATTAAAGACACTTATGATAATCTGAAGTACCCAAAAAGGCCAATAGATTCCATACATACATTCCTTGAAAGTTACAAAAATTATGGTAGTTTACTGGTACATTTTGAAAGTTTCCATTAATATACCTTCCCTTTGCCACCCTAATCATAGTCAATGGGCATTTCATTGACTCGCTCTCTCCTTCCATTGAGTTGTCCCTTTTTTATATAATACATTTGAAATCTGTGCTATAGAATTTCCATATGTTGGAACAGAAATGAATTGCTCCCAGTTAAACTGACCTAAATACTGTGACTTGCTGCTAATATACAAAGGAGCTACTTGTTTAAGTCTGAGGGTTGAAGAGATTTTTCGAGGGCTCCATGTTGATTTAAACATGGCTATTTCTAGATTAATAAATCATTGCTGATACTGGAATGAAAAATACAAAAATGGTTAAGTAATTTACACATCAGGAATGTATGATATATTGTGGGTACCAAAATGCTAATCTGAATTCTATCACTATTAATACTGATATAATTTATATGATTTTTTTGCCTAAGATCGATTTTTCAAATTCATTGATGGAATTTGTTGATACTTTTGTAAGAACACCATGTTACTAGTCCTGCATTGTTTTGGTGTTTTTATCTTATCAAAAACTTACCAAAGGCAAAACTATATGAAGTCACATAAGGCAACACTTTCAGAAGAGAAAATCGCAGGCTTTATTACCTATCGGGTAACGATTAACTTTGACTACATATCCATAACACATATACAGTATTACACATCTATAAGCATTTCATGAACATTTTATAAACAGGTCCCAACCGCATATTTAAAGGATAATAAAATAGATCCATATCTATAGCGGATTCATGTCATGCTATGCAGGAGCTAATATTTAGGTATCTTAATAGATGCATCATTACAATGAAAGTGTAGTGTCATCACTATGGTCGTTTTTTTTATATATAAGACAGTGCTTCTGCATACCAGTGTTAGTCAATTTGCCAAAAGGCCAAACCATGTTTTGTAAATTATGCTGATGTATAGCCTGTACTACACCCCTCTTCCATAACAAAATCAGCGATTTCCAGCTACAATAGTAATTTACAACATTAATGTCTACACTGTATTTCTGATCAATTTGATGTTATTTTAATGGACCAATTTTTTTGCTTTTCTTTCAAAAACAAGGAAATTTCTAAGTGACCCCAAACTTTTGAACGGTAGAGTAAGTATTCAGACCCTTTACTCAGTACTTTGTTAAAGCACCTTTGGCAGCTATTGCAGCCTTGAGTCTTTTTGGGTATGACGCTACAAGCTTGGCACACCTATATTTGGGGAGTTTCTCCCATTCTTCTCTGCAGATCCTCTCAAACTCTGTCTGGTTGGATGGGGAGCGTTGCTGCACAGCTATTTCAGGTCTCTCCAGAGACACCCAAAAACACTTGAGGCTGTAATCGCTGCCATAGGTGCTTCAACAAAGTACTGAGTAAAGGGTCTGAATACTAATGTAAATGTAATATTTCCGTTTTTGCTTTGTCATTATGGGGTATTGTGTGTAGATTGATGAAGGGATTTTTATTTTATTTTAATAAGGCTGTAACCTAACAAAATGGAAAAAGTGAAGGGGTCTGAATACTTTCCGAAGGCACTATATATGCATGACATTGACAGACCAGGTGAATTCAGGTGAAAGCTATGATCCCTTATTCATTACAGTTGTTAAATTCACTTCAAATCAGTGTAGATGGAGGGGAGGAGACAAGTTAAAGGTGGATTTTCAAGCCTTGAGATAATGAGACATGGATTGTGTATGTCTGCCATTCAGAGGGTGAATGGGCAAGATAAAAAGTGTAAGTGTCTTTGAACGGGGTATGGTAGTAGGTGCCAAGCGCATCACTGGGTTTTTAACGCTCAACAGTTACCCATGTCTCAAGAATGGTCCACCACCCAAAGGTCATCGAGCCAACTTGACACAACTGTGGAAAGCATTGGAGTTAACATAGGCTAGCCTCCCTGTGGAACGCTTTGGACACCTTGCAGAGTCCATGTCCTGGCGAATTGAGTACGTCCAACCGGCCTCACAACCGCAGGCCACGTGTATGGCATCGTGTGGGCGGTTTGCTGATGTCAATGTTGTGAACAGAGAGCCCCATGGTGGCGGTGGGGTTATGGTATGCGCAGGCATGGGCTATGGACAACGAACACAATTGCATTTTATCGATGGCAATTTGAATGCAGAGATACGTTGACGAGATCCTGAGGCCCCATGTCGCAAGGATCTGTACACAATTCCTGAAAGCTGAAAATGTCCCAGTTCTTTCACGGTTTGCATACTCACCAGACATGTCACCCATTGAGCATGTTTGGGATGCTCTGGATCTACGTGTATGACAGTGTAATCCAGTTCCCGACAATATCCAGCAACTTCGCGCAGCCATTGAAGAGGAGTGGGACAACATTCCACAGGCCATAAACAACAGCCTGATCAACTCTATGCGAAGATGTGTCAGCTGCATGAGGCAAATGGTGGTCACAACAATTAGACTGATTTTCTGATCCACGCCCCTACTTTTAAAAAAAAGGTATCTGTGACCAACAGATCCATATCTGTATTCCCAGTCGTGAAATCCATAGATGAGGCCCTAATGAATTTATTACAATGAACTGATATTATAAAACCTTTGAAATTATTGCATGTTGCATTTATACTTTTGTTCAGTATAATATACAATAATGGCATATCTTGTCTGCTAAATGAACAAGCCTATAGCCTTTAAACATAGGCTTATAGCCTATGCACGGAGGACTGGAGATGCTAAATCTGTTTATGTTAATTAAGAGTCAATTACTGTGAGACCGGCAGTCTTTTGCATGACAATAACCGGCTGGCAAAATGACATAACCGTCACATCCCTAGTTTGGCCTTTAGACATATTCACTAACACTGGTATGGCACACTTTTGAGAACAGCCATAATGACGACACTACGATGTCATTGCAATTATGCATGTATTACGATAAGTAAATATGAGCTCTTGCATAGTATGACATGAATGCGCTATAGATATGCAATGGATATAGATAATTAACATTTAATAATGTGGTTAGGACCTGTTAAAACACGTGCTTATAGATGTGTAATGAATGCATTATGGCTATTTGGTCAAAGTAAATTGTTACCCTGTTGATTCCACCTCACAAGCAGTTGTCTTTTACCCCTAAAAAAGCCTGTCCTTCCTTCCCTCCAGTCTCTATGCAGGGCTCAGAACCATGGTGGGCAGCTGTCTGCTCCGCGAGGCGGCAAGGCCGTGTTGGAGAGGAAACAGTTCTGCCAGTGGCCGTGTAAGTGCAAGGCCAAGCCCCAGTGTGCACCGGGGGTCAGCTCTGTGCTGGACGGCTGTGGCTGCTGTAAGAGCTGCGCCCGGCAGATAGGAGAGGCCTGCAATGAGAGGGACATCTGCGACCCCCACAAGGGCATGTACTGTGACTTCTCTAAAGATCAGCCACGATATGAGATCGGAGTCTGCGCTTGTGAGTGAACGTTTTGTTTCATATGTTACCCCTTCGGGCTATTCATAGAGTTAAAAGTCAAAGTATGACTGAATGTCTCAAGGTCAATTACTTATTTTCAGAGGGGGCAGGACAGCTGGATGTGCAATAGGACTCAGCTACTTCAAAGAACTGCCTAGAAACAGTTTTTTGTTATTTTAACCTTTTTTTAAACTAGGCAAGTCAGTTAAAGAGCAAATTCTTATTTACAATGACGGCCTACTCCGGCCAAACCTGGACGACGCTGTGGGATTCAAGTATTTAGCTGTAGGCAATTGCGCCATAGGGTGGCGCAATTGCCTACAGCTAAATACTTGAATCCCATGTTGCATAAACCTGTATTTTTATGGGATTGGTTGACTCATTTACCAATGGTCTCTTTGATCATCAAAAGAACCCATTAGGTCACACACACACACATATCAATCAGGCAAACAACCCAAGGCCAACCACACACTAAGAAACACATTAAGACCAGAAGAACGCTGCGAGCACTGCATCGGCCGGTTGTGTCTAGTTTCCCCATCTCCTTCTCTGTAGATTTGATGGCAGTCGGTTGTGACCTGAACGGGGCCCACTATGAGAACGGCGAGGGCTTTCAACCCAGCCCACTGTATAAATGCACGTGCATCGCCGGAGCCATCGGCTGCACCCCGGCCTTCATCCAGAAGCTGGTTCCTGCCCCTCTGAGGAGCAACGCACCCCTGCCAGCTGGCCTCCAGAGCGCTCCTGGTGCCGCCAGAAAACACCAGCAGGACACAACCAACATGGCTGCCATGCCAGGTGTGTGTTTGCAGGAAAAACCACGGCCAGAATCGCCAGCTTGTCTGCCCTGCAATGCTAATTACTGTAAAAGCTGGATGGAAAGAGGGAGGCAGAGGGCATTTTGCTTACTTTGGCTGGGAAGTGCAGAGAGAGGATGGAGTGTGGCTGACTGACTGTGGTTAGCCATGCAGAAGGAGTAGGGTGGATGGTTCCAGTCATGCACAAACGTCCATAGAGAGAGCTCTAACTCACTTTCCATCAAAAGCACCAATGCCTCTTTTAAGTATGCTTTAACAAAAATATTTTGAGTAAATGTTCGCTTTGCTTGGCTTGAAAAACTTGTGAATCAGAAAGGTTAGCAGTCATTAGGTCTTGCTGTTTTTGATATTGCCAACATACAAATCTAATATGACTGCATATCGCTGACAAACCTTACAAAGAGGCAATTGAAACCATCTTGACATCATGGCCTGCCAAAAGATAATCTCTCTCCAACTGGGTTATCCAATCATCTTTCTAGCAGGCAGAATGACTGAAGACCGAGGGCTCTTGATTCACTCTGAACAGCATGTGCTCTGTAGCAGCATGGCGGCGTACAGGCGGGTTCCTTCTTCTAGCGATGCCCTTTAATACTGTAATACCGAAAGCTTACAGGGATCCTCCTTTAGCCTGGAAGAAGAACTGCCTGATCCAAACCACTCCGTGGAGCCCCTGCACCAAGACCTGCGGCCTGGGTATCTCAGTACGGGTCAACAATGACAACGGCAAGTGTGAGATGAGGAAGGACCGCCGCCTTTGCCTGCTGAGGCCGTGTGAGAAGAGCATCATGAAGACCGTCAAGGTAACTGACCACTGACCAGCCAGGCTCTCTCTGGGGGTTGATGATGCATTGTTCAGATGGTGATGATGAGTGAAATGTAAAATGAATTACTTGTATGCACACAACACCCAGTGAAATGTCTTAATTCTGCAATATGACAATGGCCTTGGAATTACGGTATACAGTGCATTCAGAAACACCACTTGACTTTTTCTACAATTTGCTGTGTTACAGCCTGAATTTAAAATTGATTCAATTGAGATGTTTTTGGCACTGGCCTACACACAGTACCCCATAATGTCAAAGTGGTATTATGTTTTTAGAAATGTAAAAAAAAAAAGAAGTGCTTTAAGGCACTGCATCGCAGTGCTTGAGGCATCACTACAGACCCGCGTTCTGCCTTGACCGGGAGTCACATAGGGCTGCCAACATTTGGCCCAGCGTCGTCCGGGTTAGGGGAGGGTTTGGCCGGGGCGCATGCAGGCTGACTTCGGTCGTCAGTTGAACGGTGTTTCCTCCAACACATCGGTGCAGCTGGCTTCCGGGTTAAGCGGACTGGTGTTAAGAAGCGCTTTGTTTCGGAGGACGCATGACTCGACCTTCGCCACCCATTGGAGAGTTGAAGAGATGAGACAAGATCGAAAATGGGGAGAAAAATGAAAGAACATTTTTATGAAATGCTGAAATGTCTTGTAACACAACTAAATGTAGAAAAAGTCAAGGGGTGTGAATAATATCTGAAGGCAATGTATGTTCACCAAAGGAGAGCAGAAGAAGTATGATAGGGTTTCTATCAATCAAATGACAAGCGAAGATCTAACTATGTCCCTTTTCCCTCTAGATGCAGAGAGGAAAGACGTGTAAGCCCAAGTTCCAGGCTAAGAAAGCAGAGAAGCTGACCCTGTCTGGGTGCACTAGCACCAAGAGTTTCAAGCCCACTTACTGCGGCATCTGCACTGACAAGCGCTGTTGCGTCCCCAACAAATCCAAAATGGTGACCGTCAACTTCAAGTGCAAGGGCGGTTCCAACGTGCGCTGGAAGATGCAGTGGATAACGTCCTGCGTGTGCCAGAGGAAGTGCAATGACCCTGGGGACATGTTCGCAGAGCTACGCTTCCTCTAGCACCTTCTCCAGCATCTAGATCAACCTCAGAGCCATATCCATGCCCACAGACTAAACACTGGACTAACTGCCTCTGCCCGAGTCATGGTAGTTGGGTGGACAGGGCTGAGCTGGTCACGGTTCGGCCTGGTCATGAAGTGCTACTAAACAGTGCCTGTGTTCTCTGGAAAGTTTAAATGTGGAACCTCAACTCATGAAGACTGGAGAGGCAACTTGTTCAGGGTATACTGCTAGACAATTAACATGAAGGGAAATGTAATGTAAGTGATGACAATGTGGGGTTAGACCTCAATTCTATGGTTTTTACAGTACCTCATTAAAATTAATGCTGTCAGTGAGGCCAGTAGTGGCAACAGGGATAGATAGAGAAAACATGTTCTGGGTCAATCATCTTAATTCATATTTTTCTATGATGTAGAGAACCACTGATTATACCCCTTATCAACACCAAACAGTGTTGTACCAGCTGGACCACAATACCTCATACAATGTAATGTCCACTCTGATTCACTAGAGACTTAAATTCAGAATCAAAATCAATTAAAATAATTGTTAGTATACATTTTTGTATTGTTGACCTTCTGTTTCAAGGCATACATATTCATAACTCAGTAATTCATTGTAATTTATTTGGACAGATGAGGAATATCATTTAGACACAAAAGTTGTTAGAAATCCTTTGTAACTTATCAAAAATAAATAAATAAATAAACCAGTTATTCATCAAATTACAGTACTATTTTCTGCTAATAAAATACAAAATTGCTTTGCACACACACGCTCCCCTATGTGTAACATGCTACACTATGTGTAGAGTCTGCTCGAGCTAACACACAGACAGAGGACCTTCATGTGGCAATGTTGAGTCTGGTAGCATCAGGCATCAGTCTGTCCTTGGTGGCATCTAGCTGACTGTACTCTTCCATCAGAGAGGAGAGGGAGGCGATAGCCTCCGTGAAGCAGCTCTGCTCCATCCCGTCCACATGCAGGTAGTGATGCATGTGAGCCTGCCAAAACAATCCATCATGTCAGAGAAGAATATACTCTACACTGACTGCGAGAAGAAAAATTGTCCACTGTGTAATGGTAAAGGGTATTTTTGCTGTCTTTAACCCTCAATCTTCTGGACGGTAAACACTTATTTTGCAACAGAGTTTTGAATTGTTGTGATTGAAGATTAGGTTAGGACGTACCTTCTTCCTGTAGAGCTTGTTGAAGCGGTCTCGGAGCTCCATGAAGGTGCGTTTGACACAGGTGTTGTTGGACAGGGCCAGTAGTGAGTGCGAGTGACCCACGGGGGGCACAGAACACAGGCCTGTCTTCCATCCCTCCTGGTTCCATGACACAAAAGGCAGCATGGGCTTCAGTCTGAGAGGAAAAAGAAGGGAAGGACAATAAACGCTGCTTTTCTATGGAGACAATAGAAAATAGAAAAATTGCCATTAAAAGTGCATTTTAGGCTCTGGGAAACCAGCCCACAGGGTGTTTGATTTTTTACTTAGTCACATGAAACCCATTGAGACCAGTTTCTCATTATCAAAAGGTGCCCTGAGCACAGCAATACAACAAAAGGTATAACTTTAACAAAGACAAAACAACAACAAAAAACTACAAGTTAGAACTTCCAACCACAACAATTTCTTAACTTAATAATAAAAAAAAAAAACACATCAACACATCTAATACCAGAGTCATAAACTGCAATGGCGGCACCAGGGAATCAAGATGCAAAGAGTTCTGCAGGTTATTCCAAGAATGGGGGGACATTAAAACTGAAAGCGGATCTACCTAGATCTCTACGGAGTCGGACTAGTGGAATCTCGAGTTAACCATCCCTTTGACTGAGTTTGGTGTGTCTCACTTTTTTTTTTTTTTTTTTTTACTGTGAAGTTAAGTAGGTTGCAAGCTTTTCAGAACTTTGTAAACAAAAAGGAACTAATTAAGTGATCTATGGGACTTTAGTGAGGACCAGCTGACCTTCTGATACAGGGTGCAGTGATGAGTATTAAACCTGTCACCTGAGATAAATCAAAATGCGCTATGGTAGACTGCATCCAAAGGTTTTAGAGTGGCGTCTGCTGCAACTTGATAAATGGTGACACCGTAGTCAAAAACTGTCAGGATAGTTGATTGTACAATCTGCTTCCTGCTGTTTAGAGAGAGGCGAGATATATTTAAAAAAACAGAAGCACACTTTAAATCTTAGCTTAGCCACTAAATGTAACACAAAGTTTCTGTGTTTCCCCTCCTGATTTACATGGTGGTCACACACACAAGTATGTGCTCTCATAGAAGCTCCTGTTTCTGTTGCTCTTGACAACATGCCACATGAAAAAGGTCTCTGCGGGAAGAAGGTGGGAGCTGAATGGGCCAGTCATGAATCAGGGGCGTCTGTAATGGAGCACAAACACACAGCGGTGAATGGGAACACTATTTGAACGTGAGCAGTTGGGAAGGTCATCTCTGGGTCTTAGTTAGGATGCTGGGAGAACTGGCAGCCCTTTTTATTAGAGACGGGGGAGGAGAGGATAGTGCTCGAAGTCATTTCCCCCTTGGGGATCAATAAAGAATCGTTCCATGTCATTTCGGCAAGCCATTACACCCACCATATAAGATAGTTCTGAAATTGGGTCCAAATCAGCTGTTGGGTACTACACTGAACATAAATTTTAACGCAACATGTAAAGTGTTAAAATAAAAGGTCCCAGAAATATTCCATACGTTCAAAAAGCTAATTTCTCTAAAATGTTGTGCACAAATTAGTTTACATCCCTTTTAGTGAGCATGTTATCCTTTGTCAAGATAATCCATCCATCTGACAGGTGTGGCATATCAAGAAACTGATTAAACTGCATGATCATTACACAGGTGCACCTTGTGCTTGGGACAATAAAAGGCCACTCTAAAATGTTTTGTCACGCAACACAATGCCACAGATGCCTCAAGTGATGGGAGCGTGCAAATGGCATGCTTACTGCAGGAATGTCCACCAGAGCTGTTTCCAGAGAATGTTAATTTCTCTACCATAAGCTGCCTCCAACGTAGTTTTTGTGAATTTGGCAGTATGTCCAACCGGCCTCACAACAACACCAGCCCAGTACCACCACATCCGGCTTATTCACCTGCGGGATCGTCAGAGGGGGAAGGGCAGGGTGCTGAGGAGTATTTCTTTATGTAATAAAGGCCCTTTGTGGGGGAAAAACTCATTCTGATTGGCTCAGGACCACCCACAAAAGCCCCTTTGTGGGTGGTCCTGACTCCCAAGTGGGTGGCCAACCCATGGCTGCGCCCCTGGACGGTCATGTGAAATTCATAGATTAGGGCCTAATGAATTTATTTAAATTGACTGATTTTCTTATAAGTGCAACTCAACAAATCTTTGATATTATTGCGTTTATATTTTTGCTCCGTATATTTATTGAATATTATGTGAATCCTATAAATAAAAAAAGGGTCAATTTGTGTGCAATCAATTATCTTAATTTCTCTGAGATCAAACACAATTTCAACAAAATAATCTGACTTGTTTCTAACTACAGAATAGTTTAAAAAATTTTTTTTTATCTGAGATGGTGGTGGGGTGTCGAAATCCTCTTTCTTTTTTGAGGTTTTTGAGGTGGAACGCCCCTAGTAGCTCTCTCTCTCTGGGTCTCACCTCTCTATGTTCCTGCGGAGGTCAGACACCTGCACGTTGCCACGGACCATTAGGGCACAGGCCAGGTACAGGCTGTGTTTGGGGTCCGCTCGGATCAGCTGGTGGTCTTTACTGAAGGCATCAGTGAACATCTGATCAAGCCTGAGGCAGATAGAGTGCACAGCTAAGGAACAACAAATATACAGAAGGGATACATGACATTTACCTTTGACTCATTAAGCAGACAGTATTATCCACGGTGCCTAACAATAATACAAAAAGGTGCATTCAACTAAGAAAGGTGAAATACCACACTAGCTCTTTTGCAGTACACTATACAGGCCTGGACATGATCATTGGCACAATGTGCTGCCAATATAATTCCCACGGTCATCCTGAATAAGACATTTCCCCTCGGGGATCAATAAAGTACCTATCTATCTAATAGAGGTTGACACTGGAGTGAAAATGTTTTCCTGCTCAGTCTTGTTCTGTACATTTTTTGCCCGTACAGTCCCATTCTCCCAACAGCTCTATAACCAAACAACTCTCCTGTCCCGATAAAAATCACCCCTGTCTCGTGCTCATTTTAACACTTAGAAATCAGAAATATCTTCCTCAGTTAGCTGCACTCTGCTGTGGGAGTTTCCATAGCAACGGCCTCGTTTTGGGCTCACTGCTCACGAGACAAGAGAAGGAGCTGTTAGCTAGCTACTATTTCGTTGCCTGCCCAGCTGAAAATTATTCCTGTACTGCCTTCCCAGTTTAAAATTATTCCTGGACTGCCCATTCCTGTAGACCAGGGGTTCTCAAACGTTTCAGACCAATTAGTATGTACTTGTTTGACTGTTGGAAGTTGGTTTATTTATGCATTTAATATCATTTAGAAAATGATGTTTGCAAACACAAAATATGTAATTAGCACTGTTATTTACCTAGCAAACATTAACACAAGTAGTGGTTCTAATATGCTACCTAACATAACAGCCAATTATTATGTGATATGAAATAAGTATATTCCAGTATGTCACGGACGAGGGTAGTGAGCTTCAGACGCAGTTCTGGTTCAGCATCCATTCTGCTGCGGTACTTGGTCTTCATTGCGGTGAGAACAGAGAAGCCATTCTCACAAAGGTAGGTAGTAGCAAAAGGTATCAAAAACGGCACAGCCTTTATTGAGAGGGCAGGGTATTCACACTGCCTCTGGATCCAGAAATTCAACAATGACAGTCGTTTAAATTCTGACATCAGTCTCAGAGGATAACGCAACTAGCTCTTCCTGTTGAGCACAGGTCAGATCCCCAGGTATTGCTTGGACATCAACAGTAAAGGGGTTCCTGATCCACTTTGGTGTGGCCTCCAATGGGAAGTATTCTGAGAACTGTTCTTCCAGTTACAAGAGGTGCACAACTATCACATCTTGAACAGCAGCATCAAGGGTCATATCGAATGTGTGCAGATGGTTCTCTAAGGTTGAGAAAGCAGAAACATCTCTTGCCATGACTACAAAAAGCTGCAGCTTTTTCTTCATAGCAAAAACTGTTAAAGTGAGCCCCTGCAGTCCCATGTTCAGCTCATTCAAATGTGCGAATATATCAGCCAGGTAAACACATTTTGCCAGCCATACTTGATCATCAAATAGACTTGCAAAGGGAGATTGTTGTTGGTGCAAGAACATCTGCACCTCGGAATGCAGTTCATAGAGCCTTGTGAGCACAACCATCTCAGCACAACCATCTCACTTCTGTATGTAACAAAAGCTGCACATGTTCACTGCCCATTTCATTACAGAGCACACTGAACAGACGTGAATTCAGTGGTTGAGCCTTGATAAAATTCACAACTTTGACAGCTGAGTCTAGCACAGATCCTTAAATCCTCAAGCATTTTTTTGATGGCGAGCGTCTCTCGATGGATGCTGCATTGTGTCCACTTCATATTAGGGACAACCTCTTTGATCCGCGCAACGACACCGCTGTGACGGCCTGACATTGCCTTGGCACCGTCTGTACAAACAGAGACACATTTTTTCCAGTTGATACCATTCTCTTTGATAAATTTATAAAAAAGTTGAAATATATGCTCTCCTGTTGTTCTTGTTGCTGCTTACAGAACAAATAATCTTCATGGGACTTGCCGTCAAACTCGTATCTAACATAAACGAGCAAATTTGCCAAATTAGCAACATCAGTACTCTCGTTTAATTGCAGTGAAAAAGCACCTGCTCATTTTAATGCACTCTACGAGGGTACTTCTGACATCCGCTGCCATATCAATGACTCTGAGTGACTGTATCATTCGAAAGGGGCACCAGATGAAGCTGTTTTGCAGCTTTCACGCCACACATAATATGCGTCAATTCATTTGCCAGTGGTAAACAAAGGCCTTAACCAAAGGCCTTAACCAAAAGTGTGGGGCTTACCCGCTTTAGCAATCCGAAGGCTAGCACGGTAAGATGCTTCTTGTGCTCTGGTAAGTGGAGTAGAACTGTTATTTATGGTGGAATTGCGATGCTTCAAATCGTTAATTTTTCTTTGAAAGAATTCAATGGGCTTGTACTTGAAGGGTGCATGTTTCGTTGTCAAGTGTCTCCGCAGATGTGCTGGCTTCATGCTCTCGTTGCTGAGAATATCACAGCACACAACACACTGTGGCCTCGGCTTTTCCTCTGACCCGGTGACAGTAAATCCCAAACTGAGGTAATCCGAATTGTAGCGCCTTGTAGCCGTTTTCCGAGACCTGCTAGCATTAGCGCTGCTGTCGGTATCAGGCTCAGCAGTGGAGCTGGTGCTTGCTCGATCATCATCTTCATTTTCAAAAGTTGTAACTGATATATCAGAGCCGGCATCAGACCTTTTGGCGTCTGGTCCTTTCAGCCATGACATAATATTAGATTTTGGCGTATTCATTTTAGAACGTTAGCCTGTTCGTACAGTTAGCAAATGTGGAGCTAAACAGTTGATCATTGCTTGGGAGCAGAATCAGCACCCAAGTACAGTAGAGTAGCCTATTTGCGGCAGAATTTCTAACGTAAGCACGTGGGCTACACGTCAAAAACATTTTATTTATTATTTAAAAAATAAATATTAAAACAGTATATGTCTTTTTAGATTTAAATAGTAATTTGTATTATTTTCAAATTGTTCGGTGCAGACAACAAAATTCCAGAGTCAGTTGGCGTTCCATCAGAGGGTGTTCCACGTACCACCAGCGAGTGTTCCGTGTACCACAGTTTGAGAACGTCTGTTGTAGACTATTCCAAGGGCAGCACGATATAGGCGATTTGTTCACCAAATATTGCAATTTTGACTTTAATTGAGATTTCGTTCAAAACACTTCGGTCGCCAGGATAGCGGGTCGATTCACAGGACCACCCATACGTAAACAATGTATACACTCACACACACTACCGGTCATAGGTTTTAGAACACCTACTCATTCAAGGGTATTTCTTAATTTTTTAAAACTATTTTCTACATTGTAGAATAATAGTGAAAACATAAAAACTATGAAATAGCCACTTTTTTGGTTATTTCCAAATCAAAATATATGTTATATTTGAGATTCTTCAAAGTAGCCACCCTTTGCCTTGATGATAGCTTTGCACACTCTTGGCATTCTCTCAACCAGCTTCATGAGATAGTCACCTGGAATGCATTTCAATTAACAGGTGTGCTTTCCTAAAAGTTAATTTGTGTGTGTGGGGAAGACAGTCCATCATTACTTTAAGACATGAAGGTCAGTCAATACGGAAAACTTCAAGAACTTTCTGAAAGTTTCTTCAAGTCTAGTAGCAGAAACCAGCAAGTGCTATGATGAAACCGCCACAGGAATGGAAAACCCAGAGTTACCTCTGCTGCAGAGGATAAGTTCATGAGAGTTACCAGCCTCAGAAATTGCAGCCAAAATAAAGTAACAGACATCTCAACATCTTTGTGAGACACAGAGTAGGTGAACGGATTATCTCTGCATGTGTGGTTCCCACAGTGAAGTATTGAGGAGGTGTGATAGTACTTTGCTGGTGACACTGTCTGTGATTTATTTAGAATTCAAGGCGCACTTAACCAGCATGGCTACCACAGCATTCTGCAGCGATCATTTGTTTTTCAACAGGACAATGACCCAAAACACCTCCAGGCGGTGTAAGAAGTAGAGTGATGGAGTGCTGCATCAGATGACCTGGCCTCCAGAATCACTCGACCTCAACCGAATTGAGATGGTTTGGGATGAGTTGCACTGCAGAGTGAAGGAAGTGCTCAGCATATGTGGAAAATCCTTCAAGACTGTTGGAAAAGCATTCCAGGTGAAGCTGGTTGAAAGAATGCCAAGAGTGTGCAAAGCTGTCATCAAATTTCTTTACACATGATGTGGAGCTTGCTAAGACTAACTTACTAGCGGTTGGCAGAGATAACGAGAGAGAAACTAATAGTATAATAAAAAACAACATGTGGATTGATATGAAGAAGCAAAGTTGAACGCGGCATTGTTCTTGTTTCTTGAATGCATGGGCTAGCTAGCAGAAGCATGCAGACTCAAGCGGTCTCTAATGCATTTTGGAAACTCGGGACCTCTGAGTAAAAATAAACAAGTTATTTACGTAGAGCTTCCTATTGGTTCATTCTGATATTTCCCAAGTGGGAAACTCGGGTATCATCTTTCTACAACGAGTAAGCATGGTCGGAAATGTCTGAGTTTCGGACATGACGTGAACGCAGCATATCAGCGAGCTGTGCCTGCTTGAGTGACACAGGGTGGGGCTTGGTGTGTCACGTGTGTGTTGGAAGCAAGCAGCTGCATGAGAGAGAGAGGGGGGGGAAACTTGAGAGAGACGACTAACAGAGTAAACTAGAAAAAATGGACGTCACCCATATAGTGTATCAAAAAGAAAACACAGCCTCTTCCGATATGGATATTGCACATGTCATTATCGTGATTTAAATTAAAATGTGATTAATTGTGCAGCCCTATCCCGTCCTGAGCTTGACACTAGAATTCAAGTCTTGTTCCCTGGTCAACCTCTAATCCAAAAAATGGAACTCCGAGGTACCTGGATTTATAACGAGGGCGTAGTATCATGCTATCACTGTCACTGTTTTATACAGATCAGAGAAGACAGCATTGGATTAGACAGAGCTTTGCCAGTCACTAACTGCCAACAAAGGGCACTTGTACAGAGGGTGGTGGAGGAGCTCCAAATATAACATCCTGAGTTACAGAAGAGTCTAAACAAACATGAGTAAAAATAGCAGCAGGGACATCAGAGCAGACCTTCTGGTGGGAATGTTGACATCAGCTAGGGTGTAGAGAGGGGTGAGGCTGGGCACCAGGTAGTGCAGCCGAGGGAAGGGCACTAGGTTCATGGCTATCTCATTCAGGTCCATGTTGAGTGATCCCTCAAAACGAGCTGAACTGCAACAACAGAGAAACAAACAGTTAATTGATATCAAACAGCAGACATTTCAGAATGAAGCAGACAAATGCTATCGGCTAAAACAAACATGTAGTCTACTTTATTGAGATACATAACCCCTTTAAAGAGTGCAATGACTGCACTGTGCAATTACGTTGTTGGTGGAGGCGTAGGTTTTTGAAATTCTATTGCAGCACCTTTATCATTCAGAATTTCCTGTTATTTAAAAAAAAAAAAACTGATGTTGACCTGGGAGACTTAATTAAGAGGGTCTGTGAAGGTCAATAAAAGGCCTAGTGCCACAGACAGCAGCCAGTTTGTCTCCAGTAGTCTACCTGGTGATATTGAGCAGCAGGTTGGCTACGATGTTGTTCATGGCATCAAAAGGCTTCTCGGCTCCACTGACCCCTCCCTGGCCTGAGATGATGGCACTGTCCTTCTTGATCACAGAACCTGGCTTCCCACTGTGGGACATGTGCTTGATCTTGTTCACTATGTCTACCAACGACTGGAAGAGGAATCATAAGAATGGACATATGGAAGGGAATTGTTATCTACAACAGTCAGTAACAGATTGTGAAACATGGTCATGCATCATAAGGAAATACCTTGCACGCATGTACACACACCTGATTCTCCACAGGGAGGACACAGTCGGCGTGCTCTGTGAGTTCCTTCATGGCAAGGACACTGTTGTAGGGGGAAGTGATGACATCGTCCTCTACTGAGGGGTAGACTGAGGTGACGATACGACATACCTCTGGGAACTCCTCCTCCAGAAGTTTCAACACACAGGTGCCCAGGCCTGATCCAGTCCCTGACCATCACAGCATAGGACACAACACATCATGGTTATCCAAAACTTCACAATGAAAAAGCACCAACGCTGTTCATATAGTAATAATGTGTTTAATAATGTGTTTCAGTAGTTATGAGACTATGAATACATTTGTACACTCCCGAGTCCTTACCTCCACCCATGGAGTGAATGAGAAAGAAGCACTGCAGGCAGTCACAATGCTCTGCTGCCCTCCTCAGCTGGTCCACGATCTGTTCTCTGTAGGCTGACCCATACGTCCAGTGGCCCACTGCCCTGGAGAGGAATACATGGGTGGCACACTTGCCATTGTTTTACAAATTCATGTTATCAAACATAAAATGTACCTGCAACCGTACTGATGGAAATTACTACTGAGTGCCAGTTTGGTGCTATCATGCCAAGTCCTTGTCACTCATAGTCATGGCATGACAAATGAGCAATGGAGTTGGCAAGAGCACCAACAGATCTGGGACCAGGCTGGGAAATGACCATGTAATGACCTATACAGAAAAACAAAAGGCATGTGAAATGGCACCCCGTGAGGCAGGCAGGCAGTCTCTAACCAGTTGTTGCCTGAGCCGGACACATCAGTGATGAGCTGAGTGCTGTCAAACAATTCTCTCAGCGGGCCCTGTAAGATCTCATTCACCACACCCTCCTCCATGTCCACCAGCACTGCCTGTAGAGAAGACAGTCTTGTCAGAGGGTGTGAAGCCGACACACAAACACATCAATCAAACATTAATCAAAAAGCAATAACTCATCACTGGAATTTACCCTGGCTTTCAGGGATTGGATCCTTCCACCGGTGATGTCACAAGATCCCCCGACACTTCTCCTGGAAATACACACATAGCAGGGAACGACAGCGGTCATTTGCGAAGGCACTCCATTTGGTTGTCTAACTGAACATGCACGTTTCCCACCCATGTAGTAGCTAGGGTTGAATGGATCACAGCAAGAGATTGGCGGGATGGAATTACCTTGAGTCAACATTCCGAAAGAAGCTGCTCAGCGCCTCATCGTAGATTCCTTTCTAAATTTGATAAAAATAAATACATAGGAAAGACATGTTAGACACTGCAGTTCAGGAAATAAATAGCCTATGCTACATCCAATGGAAACATACCAGTAGACTAACTTCCTGTCCCATTTAACACAAGTGATAAAACAATAGGAAGGTATATTTAGGCTACCAGCTTGGATTTTTCCACATCAAATCAAATATTTAATTATTTTCTTTAAAAAGTATTACCTACTTTATTGACATGGGAATGTTCCCGCAAAGCAAGATCCCAAAACCTGCAGCCCACCTGGTTACCACACTGTCCAACTGCAGAACACAGACCATGAACACTAAGGGGATAGTCAGTCAGTCATAGAAAATTGTGAAACCAGCTTTAACATGTTACTGTTTAATAAAGAAGTGTAATTTAAAAAAAAAATCTAAAATAAACAATACATGTACTCAATATAGATAATCTTTTTCACTGCTCAAAAATCGTAGCAGGTAGAACAGACGTTGTTCCGACGCATGCTGGCATGAGAGGAACAAATAAACATCTTTAGCAACTTTCTAAACCGATTCAAGGATGGACGCTCAACGTGTAACCCCCCCCCCAAAGAAACAGCCTATGATCTACATATACAGGGAATGCCACGCTGAAAATGAAATTAAGGCTCGTGATCCAATCAGATGCAGAGTGTGGATACAGAATCATATACAAGAAGAGAACAAAGATATTGGTTGTGTTTGACGCGAGGTGAAGTCGAGAATATTGACTAGGCTCATTTTTATTATGTTCGTTTTTAGGTCGTCACAGTGCAAATAAATTGGATTGTAAGTCAAAAAATATATAAAAGAGCAGACAGATAACGTTAGACAGTATCAAACAAACTCACCTTGTACAACAACGGATTGTGTCATCACTGGAAATAATATCCGACGGTAACTTATTGCAACATTATCGTTTACAGAACTTCAAACTTTCTGCGCAAATGTACACGAACGTAACAAAACAGTTTGATATACGCGGCACAAGTTTGTCGCATGTTGATGACGTAGATTTGTCATGGAAACAGAAAAACCGTTGATCAATGCAACTTGTTTCTTTCATCATATTTTCCCCTTTAGTTTGACACATAGGCTTGCATTTGTATGGCCGAGATGCGTGCGAGAATAATGTTGAAGCAATCGAAGAAGAACGCGATGAATCAGCGCAGAGAAATGTTCCATATTCCACTGTCGTCATACGCTAGATGGCAGTAAACTGGTTGAAATTCATACCTCTCCCTCCTAGAATAATCAACACGATACAGCTGAGACCTTATTTATTGCCTTCAGTATACTTTCCATACAGCAATAGTGGGGGTTTAGGGCCGACTACATCCAAAAGGTTGTATTGCTACCCACTTCTGGATTCAATGTTAAAAATAAAACCATACTTGATGGTCAAAACTAATTTACTCCGCACAATTAAAATAGTACATTGACAAAACAAAAAACAGCTAAAACAAACTCACACTTCTTCCGTCCTTCAAAGTTCCATATCTCCACTCTCAGCCTCTGGGGCCTGAGAGGGTAGTACGGTTCGTAGAGAAATCCTCCATTCCCAGAAACCGCTCAACAATTATGTCCGTTTTTCTGGACTTTTCCTCCACTTTGGAAGTGCTGTTGATCACTATTGCTGAAAGACTACAAAGCCCACCTTCTTAACATGTAGAATATATGGGTCCTGCTTTATTTAAAGGGGGAGAACTAGCTGATCCTATCTGTTATAGGCCTATTTCTATTTTGCCCTGTTTATCATAAGTGTTGGAAAAACTTGTCAATAATCAACTGACTGGCTTTCTTCATGTCTATAGCATTCTCTCTGGTATGTAATCTGGTTTCCGCTCAGGTTATGGATGTGCCACTGCAACCTTAAAGGTCCTCAATGATGTCACCAGTGCCCTTGATTCTAAGCAATGTTGTGCTGCTATTTTTATTGACTTGGCCAAAGCTTTTGATACGGTAGACCATTCCATTCCTGTGGGCCGGCTAAGGAGTTTTGGTGTCTCTGAGGGGTCTTTGGTCTGGTTTGCTAACTACCTCTCTCAAAGAGTGCAAGTGCTTAAAGTCAGAAAATCTGCTCTCAACCACCGCCTGTCACAGAGGGAGTACCCCAAGGCTCAATCCTAGGCCCCACGCACTTCTCTATTTACATCAACAACATAGCTCAGGCAGCAGGAAGCTCTCTCATCCATTTATATGCAGATGATACAGTCTTATACTCAGCTGGACCCTCCCTGGATTTTGTGTTAAATGCTCAACAACAAAGCTTTCTTAGTGTCCAACAAGCTTTCTCTACCCTTAACCTTGTTCTGAACACCTCCAAAACAAAGGTAATGTGGTTTGGTAAGAAGAATGCCCCTCTACCCACAGCTGTGATTACTACCTCTGAGGGTTTAGAGCTTGAAGTAGTCACCTCTTACAAGTACTTGGGAGTATGGCTAGACAGTACACTGTCCTTCTCTCAGCAAATATCGAAGCGGCAGGCTAAAGTTAAATTTTGAATTGGTTTCCTCTATCTTAATCGCTCCTCTTTCACCCCAGCTGCCAAACTAACCCCGATCCAGATGACCATCCTACCCATGCTAGATTACGGAGACATAATTTATAGATTGGCAGGCAAGGGTGTTCTCGAGCGGCTAGATGTTCTTTACCATTCGGCCATCAGATTTGCCACCAATGCTCCTTATAGGACACATCACTGCACTCTATACTCCTCTGTAAACTGGTCATCTCTGTATACCTGTCGCAAGACCCACTGGTTGATGCTTATTTATAAAACCCTCTTAGGCCTCACTCCCCCCTATCTGAGATATCTACTGCAGCCCTCATCCTCCACATACAAGATCCGTTCTGCCAGTCACATTCTGTTAAAGGTCCCCAAAGCCCTGGGTCACTCGTCTTTTCAGTTCTCTGCAGCTAGCAACTAGAACGAGCTGCAACAAACACTCAAACTGGACAGTTTTATCTCAATCTGTTCATTCAAAGACTCAATCATGGACACTCTTACTGACAGTTGTGGCTTCTTTACGTGATGTATTGTCATCTCTACCTTCTTGCTCTTTGTGCTGTCATCTGTGCCCAATAATGTTTGTACCACATTTAGTGCTGCTGCCATGTTGTGTTGCTGCCATGTTGTTGTCATGTTATGCTGCTACCATATTGTGTTGTCATGTGTTGCTGCCTTGCTATGTTGTTATCTTAGGTCTCTCTTTAGGTAGTGTTGTTTTGTCTGTCTTGTCGTGATGTGTGTTTTATTTATTTGTTATTTATTTTTATTTTTAATCCCATCCCCCATCCCCACAAGAGGTATTTTGCCTTTTGGTAGGCCGTCATTGTAAATAAGAATTTGTTCTTAACTGACTTGTCTAGTTAAATAAAGGTTAAATAAAATAAATTAAAATTAAAATGAGAGGCAAGACCTGCCGCCTGAAGTGAAGGCCTACCCACCACCATGGGCCCTTCAGGACCATTCACTCCCTCAGCTCTCTTGACAGCCACTATAACTTTATTAGCCTGTTGTTTTTACTGCAACCTACAAAAACATAAACGTGAGTAGTTTATACCAAGCTTTCTTGCATTTGGTGGTCATCCCCCAAATTCAACCATCTAGCCTTGATAGTTGCATCCTTCCTCAGTGAACTGTCTGCTGCTAGCTGACACCAGGGTGGCAGGTTTTTGGATGTGCTGCTCCAGATTTCCACGGCCCAGCAGACTCACTTGGGAATTAGGGGATGACACGTTAGTTTTTAATAAAAGTCTGGAAGACTTAGAGGGAGGAGAGTGCATGAGTTTGAGTGAGTACAGTAAATCCAATCCAACCAATGGCCCTGGATAATTAAACAATAAGGCCTGTGGGGTTGTGGTATATGGGTGAGGCTTTTTTGTGCTGTCTGTCAGAAAAGTTTCCCCACCAATCAGTCTCGTTGGACATGCATTCTGGTTTGAAGGTAGCCTTCCTCTGTGTTTCAAGTTGTATCTTCATGTCTAACTTCGCTCTCTGAGCCCTAAGCCCTCACCCCTGACCTCCCATTGGCCCAGGGCCTCCTGTAAAACCTAATCACAGTATCTCTGACAGGGAGTAACTCCAGGAGTAGATAAGTTTATGGTGCATAGGGCTTCTCCACTTAAAAAATAATATACATGACTTATGGACATGGAGTGCTCTATTCCTGCTGTTAGCAGGCCTCAACCTGAATGCAGGGAAATGTCCTGCCTTGGAGTATTGTTGTATTCATCTCCACCAGGCGCCTGGAAATCATATGACAAACCTGAATAGATTATCAAATTGTAACTGTATTTAGTCAAATGAAGTCATGACAACCATAGGTTCTTTATACAGGAGTGTACAGGTTTTTAGTTCCAGCACTTCACTAACACCTCATTCAACTAATTGGGGTCTAAATTGAACAAAAACTTGCACAGTTTAGTCCCCTGGGACAGAAATCACCCACGTCTGTATTATTGAATGAGCTTCCCAAGTTACAAGCTTAGCTGCAATTCTGCATGATAGAGAATAAAGTGTGGATCTACTGTATTTCTATCATGATTTTACTTGCAGGTCTCTTCCTAGAAATGTACAAAACCTTCTACAACATGACAGGGACAGATCTCAGAACGCGCGCAGATTCACAGCAGAATATTCATAGTCGTAAATGGACTTGCAATAATTTTGAAAAATAAATTATGCTTTCAAATCTTATTGAATGTATTCAAATGTAGAATTACAAGTTTGCAACCGTTGTTAAACCTTTCACACATCATGATAGAAGCTTGCAAAATTAAATGACATTTGCAACCACAAAATGTAAAATACAAACTTCTGTCATCATTATAATCCCAAACAACATAAACTCTTTCTGATCCTCAGAAGTACACAAAATAAAAACAGTCCACTTCTAATAATCCTCCCAGCATTCACTTTACCCATCATTCTTTCCACCCTTTTGGATTTCTCAAATGGATTCCTCAGGTTTGGCAACTCTATGCCCCTCCTCAATCTCCCTGTTTCCCGTTCTTTTGGACTATAGTCCAATCTTCCTCTCTTCCACCGCCATTAGTTCCTAGATCTACACCTGCTCCTGCCATATTTTTCTCTGCTCCGGTCTCTCTGTCTCTATCTCTCTCTGTGTGTGAGGGGAATAAACCAATAACAGCAAGGATTTTAGAAGATACATTTAATTAATCAGGAAAAAAGTTGAAAAACAGCACTGTGACAAAGCAATGAAGACTATTTTTGTTACATACAGACGTGTCAGCATTGATCTATTAACCAATGTACTGCATGGTGTCACCATAAAAAAAAAAACCCAGAAACGACAGGAATTAACACTGCTAAACATTTTTCTCACACTTTTACAGTGTTAGTTTCATCAGCTGTTGTACAGTATGATATAAAACAATTAATTTTGACTACTGGGCCTTCCAAGATACATTTTCAAGCCTTCTTCAGTTGGCTATAATATGAACAGTGGACGTTAATCACATCATATTGCAGTCCTTGAAAGAAATAAAAAGACCCTTTTGGGAGGGTTGGTTACATTACCGGGTCATTCTCTTTTCAAAATAAAAACAAACGTGCTGGTGAACATCGACCAAGAATAGACAATTTAAAACACAATGAAAATGTTTTTTCATGCTTTATTGACAGTGTGGAAACTTGTTAGGAAGCAGAATTTGGTCAGTCTTGTTGCTGGAGAGCTGGCCTGTATTGGTTATGATAGGCCCTTTAGGCAGCTGGACAGGAGCCCACACTGATGGCCCCACTGACCAGGGCAGCTTTGCTGAAGCTCACTTGGCTCTCGTTCACCATCAGGTTCCTCATACAGCCTGTGTAGGCCCTCCTAGTGGCAATGCTCTCTGGGAGAAGAGATTCTAGGAAGATATATAATAAACAACATTATAAACATTTATTTAGCAAACTCAAGGTTGATAGTGATGCCTCACACTGTAAATTAGTGTAACAGTTTGAATGTGTTTTGTTAGTTGGAATGTCAGATATTGTGTCTAGCAAAAACACTTTTTGTGTGAAGTTCAGTAGTCTTGAAATGCATGGCCTTGCCACTGACCTGGAGCTCCACCAATGAACACAGGGGTCCTGGCACTCTGGGCACTGGGGCTGAGAGGTCCCACCACATGGTTGACCTCTGAGTCCACATCCAGCTGGACTACATTGGCATCTCGGATCACTGTGAACCAGAAGCAGAAAGGTAAACAGAACACATTGTTGTCAGTCACTGTATATAACATTGGCCAATCATTGCAAATTAACCGTGGTCCCATACTGTTTAAATCAGGGGCAGTCAATGCAATGAAGGGAGGTCTTTTACCTGTGATCCTGTGCCAGCTCCCATCACATAGACCCAGTCTTGGAGTGACCTGAGTGAAGAACTCCCAGACCCCATTGTTCACCAGCACCACCACCTGGGAGCATAGAACAATACTAGCATTGATGACAAGTCCAAGATCTACTAATAGAAAATTAGCAAATTACTACTGATTACTTTGTATTAGTCGCTTACCGCTCCTTGATGAATATACAGGGTTAGGTACTCCTCGGCTGCTGTGTAGACGTGCAGTAGCACCCCTGATGCCACACGAGGGCGCACCTCCACCACCAGCTCAAACTTCAGCCCCAGGTTGAACGTGTCATCTGAGGGAGACGGACAGAAAGAGTAATTCAAGTAAAGTCTGCTCTACTACCCTCTCCGTCCGTTGTGAACCTCAACTTTTTAACGCCTGTAATATGGAATGTTTCACTGCGCTTCTGTCCAATGAGGCATGTGCACGTGTGAAACTTAGCCAGGCACAGTAGGTTGTGAAATTGCTCTACGCTCATTCAAACAGCTGCAGCTTGACTTCCAAGACCTTGGGGTCTGCAGCTCTACTCTGCGCCCTCGACTTGTCCACCAGGCCAAATTTTCACCACAGCTGCACTGGGGATATCAAATTCCCGTATCCTGACTAAAGCCTCTCTGCTTCCCCGTCTCTGTGGTGATTGGTGAGTGGCCCAGGTTTTTTTAATCTGCTTTCCAGAGGAAATCTAACATGGCGTGACTGACACATTGTTTCCAAACAGCTCCAGGCCATGCCAACGTGAACTGTACAACGATACAATGCAGTATGTCCTGAAGATTGCAGCAAATCAATGTTTCACAAGCTTTTTCATTGGTATCATACTTCAAATTAATCTGGTAGGGTTCAGCCACAGTACGAAGCCAGAAGGGCCTTGAGGAGAATCATATGTCATTACTTTCTTGATTCCTAGCAAAATGGAGAGGCTTGGCAAAGTGTGTTTGTGTGTTACCCAAGACGACATATCCTCCCTCTTCAGAGAAGTATGTCCCCGGCTCAGACAGTCCCTCAAAGCACGGCGTCACCCCAAAGGTCTGGGACACGGAGGACAGCCATTGGCCATTCAGTTGGAGGTTCTTAACACAGCCAGTGAAGCTGTACGCAGAGTTTCTCTATAGGAGGCAAAAACAGCACAGGAAAGTGTAAATGGGTGGTAGTACAGATATCTGTAGGAAGTATGTTCCACTAACAGATGCAGTCATGCAGAGTTTAAAGCAGAGAGGGGTCACGTTGATGGTTTCCTGTTTTCTGTGGGAAACGTATCATCTGAGAACAGCAGTCTGAAGTGAAAATACTTGGATGGCTCCCAGTGTGAACATATAATGCCAGAAAAGACTAGAGGACCATAAATCATCCCAGACATCTCTTGCTCTTTATCAAAAGGTTAGGATCTTCACTATTTTATTCCCCTTTAACATTCTTGGCCAGTGTTTTCATGTGTTTCCAGGATTCCACTGTAAAAACATATTCTGCTCCATTTTCCTTCAGTAGGCTACTAGGCCCTGGTCTATGTCCCAAATGGTCAAAAATGGTGCACTACATAGGGAATAGGGTGCCATTTGGCATGTGGCCCTGGGCGCTAAGGGTTGTATCTTACCAGTATGTTCTGCTTGGCCCTCCCTGGTGGCACCCCTCCCACGTAGAGGGGGCTGCTGACGTGCCAGGAGACGTTGGAGCCCTGAGCTCTATCCTCCAGCAGCGTCAGCCCATCAATGATTAATCGGCCCAGATTCCCATCACGAATAAAAATAACCTGCAGGAGGAAAGACAAGACAAGACAGGGCTGTCACACTGATGTGTAGAAATATGTCACTGCTGAAAACTAGTGGCTTATCTCATAGAATCTATTGATGTGTGACGGATGTCAGAGGTATAAGTTATGTATTTTAGTATGTAGATAATGGGGAATAAGTATATTTACTTACATTGTGCCATGTTCCGTCGTTGTACTTCTCCTGGCTCTTGACCTTGACCCGTTGTTGACCCAGGTTGAAGGTGTACACCAGCTTTCCATGGGCCAGGAACAGAGCCATGTAGTTGTCCTCGGCCTCATCTGATGCATAAAAGATGAGGCCGAACAAGGACTGGGTCTTCAGGGACAGCGAGAAGTGAGACCTTGGGGTGAAAGGTGCATTATAAACCGGGTGGTTTGAGCCCTAGATGCTGATTGGCTGAAAGCCGTGGTATATTTAAGCAATTGGGCCTGAGAAAGGTTTCAGGGCCGTATTGCTTTTATAAAACGGTTACTAACATATTTAGAAAAATATGAATAACATTTTTTCATAAAAAAAACAGTAAATTCATTCTCATGTTTTGATCCAGTCGTTAATTCTAATCATTCTGTTCATTCGACGTTGCTATGCTAAACAAATCATTGACATGTAGCTAGCAGAGAATCGATGATGAGAGACAAGAACTTTAATAAATAATGATGTGATAACTATCCAATAGACCTACATAGGCCGCACTGCTCTGTTTACGGTTTCCATGGTGAATGATAGTTTTGCGTTCATTCTTGGGCTAGCTAGCTAGCCTACTGGCACGGGAGAGACCGCATTTGTAAAATTATACGTTGTTGCACAGGTAGTAGAGGCAGACAAGTAGGTTTATACAACCCCCAATTGTTGCAAACCAAATAGCAGCATGGAAAATAATGCTGTAGATGCTTTTTTCCCCAGAGGGAGATGAAGTTTATGAATTTCCTGCCTGGGCTAGGGGACATTGAATAACAACCAATCAGCATCCAGGATCCAACAACCTGTTTTATAACAGACCTATACCAGGACTCCAACGTCTCCTGGCATGTCAGCAGCCACCAGGGAGGGCCAAGCAGAACATACTGGTAAGATACAGCCCTTAGTGCCCAGGGCTACATCCCAAATGGCACCCTATTTCCAAGACGGCATCTTTCCCCCACGTGTTTCCATGGCATTTGCATAGTTTTGGTCGAGTTCCGTTGACCTCTTTACCGCATCTACGGGCCCTGGTCAAAAGTAGTACACTATATAGGGAATAGGGTGCTATTTGGGATGTATCCCGAGTGTCCTTCCCTGTCCTGGCCTTACCTCTCACTGAGGGACTCTGGGATGTCAGTGTACTCCTGCCTGCTGTTGGCGATACCCCCGTAGTGGTGGGCGTGGCGGGTGGCACGGGGTCTGGCGGATAGGTAGCATGGTGTCTCCTCTGTCTCTCCTGGCTCCTGGTCATCACTCTTCAGTCCCAACAGGCCTTGTGGCTGGTTGGACTTGTCTCTGCTCACCTTAGTGAGAGAAGGGAGGTTACTTGACTGTTAGTAGTGGGTCAATGCATGGCTATTGTTCAGTATACAGTATCATCTTTTTAAAGATTGAAATTAGGGGGAGGCAGTGCTACTGTTTGCCCCAGCGCCTTTGTTCTTGTGGGGAAGGAGCCTCCGGCAGCATGGGAAAACAATTGCAGTACATATTCTGCTGTACAATTGCAGTGATGTCAGTGTTCGTTGTTTGGAATAACTTTTTTGTTATCGTAATATCACAAATGGACGTGGGAGTTTAACCAATTAAGGATTCCAGCTTTAAGTGTTTATAGACTCTTTTAAGACTTGAAAAGAAAAATTGATCTTTTAGAAGCTAAACTTGGGTTTAATAACATGTATTTAAATTATATGTATTTCTTTACCTTCCTAGTATGGCCCTGCTTGGTTTTGGCAGAGTTTTTGCTGAGCTTTGAGAGCAGGGCAGCAGGCGGTCGCTCCACAGGGCATTCCTGCAGGGAGGTCTGGACATTCTCAGTGTACTTCTGAAAGTCTTCAGGCTCAATGTCCCTGTCTTGTCTGAAGAGAGAAAGACAGAGCGAGATTAGCAACTCAGTGCCAAAGACATAAGAGCCATAGAGATACTCACACACACACGCAACTCTGTCTCCATGGAAACAAACTCCATGTCCTCCCACTTGGCTCTCAACAGCAGCGCTATTTGTGCGCCTGGCTTTCTTCCTCTCACCAACCAACCGCAGCCAAAGGACCTATCAGCATGCTATCATAACAACGTTCTCTGGAGTTAGGAAGTGTGTACAACTTGGATTCGTTCACTTGCTAATATTAGGTGCAATCCATTACAATCCATTACATCAATTGCATTAGGCTTTTAATGTGGTCTGGGTGCTGTGCCAGTGAGAGAGTGGCCAGGTCACCTCCTGATGTAGGCGTAGCTGATGCAGCCAGTGAAGTTCTTTATGCTGCTACTTGGAGAGCCTCCTAAGTAGAAGCTCCTCACTGTGGAGGCTGAGGGGGCGGAGGACGGACGTTTCTTCTCATGCTTGTCTTTGTCATCCACCACCAGTTCATATCTGATGGAGATAGATAGTTATCGGTCAATTGTTACAGTGAATAATTCTAATACATTTAGCTTTTAAAACATATAAATGTGGCTTGACAGCGAGGCATAATTGGCACAAGACGATTTTAGGATACAATGGATTCTTACTTGTCATTATTCACTGAAGCTACCAGGAAATGGGTCATTCCATCGTTGTACTGCTTCTTGTGTGATTTGACTTTGGTGCCTCTGGAGTTCAATACCACTGCTCCGTTCTCCAGGGCGACGGTAAACTCATCAGACTAAAGGAGTAAGAGAGTTTGGAGTTAAACAACAGTTGCATTTCCTTTGCAGTTCCTTTTGAACTCATATGAAAAATAACACATTATTTATTCAGGCAAAAATCAGTATACCCCTTCGATGTGGTAGAACAGGAGACCAGTAGGCTGTAGTGTCCTGAAGTTAAGGCCTCCCTCGAAGGTGTCGAAAGGAGATATCTTTGCTGCAGACCCTAGGTAGCTCTCTCCAGTGAAGTAGGCTTTACGGGACATCTGTTTAGAATCCAAGACACAACAGGGACATTGTCAACTATTGTAGTTCAGTTGATTCTGTATACACTACCGATGCTTTATCTAGTAACCTTTCATATCGACTACAGTACATACAAAGGACTCCTCAGGACAACCGCTGCTAATGCCAATAGTGCCAGGTTCCTCCAGGAGGTTAAAGTCTTTCTTCTGGAACTGGAAGCCCTTCACACAGCCCTTCAGCCCCATCAGGGAGGACAGCTCAGGCCTGGGGGGAGAGGGAATAGGCTCATAGTCACATAGGGCAAAACCCTTCTATCCAACTGTACTCAGTCAAATGCAAATGTTATAATCTGTTGATATTGTGTTACAATTGTCAACTATGCTTTCAAAGTTAGACCTCTTAAGGTCCTTGGATTAGTGTGAGGAAGTGCACGTGTGTGGTTAGATAGCTGACTCACCTGGAGAGGAGAATGCGCGAGGGGGCCCCTCCGATGTAGATATCGGAGAAGGGCAAGGTTTTTTTTTCATTCTCCATGGACTTCACATGACTCTTGTCCACCAATAGAATGATCTTCTTGGAGTAATGATAGATGACTGACACCTATAAAAAAAAACAAAAAAAACAGCTTAGATTGGATTAGGCCTACTGTTGAATGGACATTTATTTCATTCACATCTCAATAGGCACACCCCTGCCGACAGAAATACAATGGGTTGATTTAGATTTACCTCATGGTATCTTGCGTCATTGATCTGTAGTTTAGGTAAGTTACTCTCCATGACGATTGGGCTTCCGCTGAAGCCAAAGTCGTACATGAGACGTAGGAAGCCATTCTTCAACTCTAACAGGAAGAAGTTGTCCTGGAAAGATTTATTGAACCGTTTTTTTCTAGAGTCATTCTCCCCAGTAACATGAAGCAGAAAAAGTATTGGTAAATCTCTCTATGCTCTCAGAAGTATTGCAAGGCATAGCATTACATCACTGACTGACTGACTGACTATGTTGCTTGTTCAAAAATAAAGGTGACATTTTCGCTACTATATTTACCCCGTTGACCATGAGTAACAGGATGCCGTTGTTTGCTACTGTCCGAACAGCAATGTCAAACCGGGTGACGATGCCAAATTTACCCCTCCTCTCCATGTTGTTGATGAGGGCATATCCAGTTCCGTCAAACAGGTAGCTGGCGATACGACTCTGTGAGAATGCCAGCTTATACCTGATAGGGCAAATAAAACAATGTTAGAATTAAGTCGAAATTAAGTGACTTGTCTGAAGGACCCTCAGATGGAGGGCAGAGGTAATATCTAAACGTCTGGACAAGATACAGTATATCATACCTGGGACAAGGTGTTGAAGCAACTACATCCATCTTGTGGGTCTGTTTGAAATTGTACAGACTGATGACATCATTATTCAAAGAGGCCAACTCAATGCAGCCCACGAAAGGAGCTAGGCTGAGTGCAGGTGGAAGCTACAAGAAAAACGAAACATTCCGAATCTTGGAAGTAAATAAAGAGTCATCACAATACTGATTCAATCCTGCTGTCAATGGTTCATGAGGGAAGTACAGTTTACATCAAGACTGTATGATGGAAACAGTCTGCTGTGCATTAGCCAATGCCACAGAACTCTGATCAGAGGTTGATGTCATATCCTGTTAGAAAGTAATACTGTACCCTGACATCAGCGGGGACGCCACCCACAAAGAAGACCGTGTCTTCAGGGTCCAGGTTGAACAGGGAGTCAGTGCCAAAGGCTTCGCCCTTTTGGATGAACTTCTGCTCGTCAGTGGACATCTGACTGGGTACGGTCAGGAACACTTTTCCATGTCTGCCCAGCCTGTCACAACAAAAAAGACAAAGCAGCGTGAATAATCAGTCACATCAACACCATTACATCATGCATGGGCAGAGCACCCTCATAGCTCCCTGTGAGTGGTTAGACTAGACAGATGTCCTGTCCGTGTGAATGGATGGACGGTCTTTAGGAAGTTCGCAAATCTGTACTGTATGTGCTTTAGCCAAGTTCTCTGTCATTGGTTGTCAGTCATGAAACATGTATGGCATGACAATAGACATGACAGATGTCTTGTCTAATAAGCATTAGCTGATCTGCTACCAGGCTATGCCAGTCTTCCTGTGTGACTGACATCTACTGTACCTCTCCACTTTGATGAGGTTGAAGACTGGAGGCCACTGGCTGACAGGCTTTGAACCCAGCGGGATTTCAACATCTTCCCCTCCCAGGTTGTAGACGTACACCAGGTTGTCGTTCTTGATGGCCAGACCCATGTAGTCCTTCCTACCCTATATGATATGTAGGAGAGAAACCAAGGTGACAGGTTTTATACAACATAGTGCATTTACTGTAATATTGAATCCCTGCCTGCGATCTTATTCAGGAAAAGCAAAGCATCCTAATCTTTGCTTTATAAAACCAACGAAGGGTCACAGAGTGCCATTTACAGCAGTGGCAGAATCACCAGGGTAAGCAGCATCATTAAAGACAACAGAGAGGCCCAGAGAGGAGAGCTCTGCCTTGCCGTCATTAAGCTCCTGTGGGTGGGGTGGGGGGTAACGGCATTTATGTAAATGAGCCCCGACTTTGAAAGCAGTGGCACACATAACAGGCGTCTCCTGGAAACCTTTTGAAAAAGGCAACTGTCTGCTCTCAAAGGCGTCCTCTGCTCACATGATCACAACAAACCATTCATCAGCACCCTTTTATCTCAAGCCATCCTCAGGGTCCAAGTCTGGGAACTTTCAATAGCAGATCTAGGCCATTCTGCAACCCCCTATCCAACTTCACCCACTTCTTGCACACAATAGAAAAAGACCTCAGTATTATCACAGGGGCAGTTGTGCTATATACTGTTCTATGCTAGCCTGATCCCAGATGTGTTTATGTTGTATGGCTAACTCCCATGGTTGTGGCATGACAACAAAAGGAGTCGGCTATTCTGCCTTAGAAAAGAGCCAATCTGCTGAACCCAGCATTAGACCCCCAGACCCCCCCCCCCTCCTCACGTTTCTGTCTCCCAGATAGAAGATGAAGCGGTCCTCAATAGGGTCCTTATCTGGGTCCACCCTGATGAACAGGCTGATGGTGGTCACTGTCTTAAGGTCCGCCACGTTGGTGTGGGGCTGCACCTCAACTGACGACTGACCGTTGAACTTCATGGACACTTGGACCTATGGTGTAACAAAACATGGACTCAATTGTCATACAGGACTCAATTATGAACAAAACCTATAGTAACACAAGACTATATAGGGTTTTTCATTGGTGGTTGAAAGTACATTACAGTTGTGTTATTAGTGTTTGTTCAGATGATAATATTGACCTTCTTGGCCACACTCCTGGCCTGGGCAATGAGCTCTCTGATCCTCATGATGTTGGTGGTCACGTTGTTCACTGGCTGCTTCTCCTCAATGACACGCAGCTTGTCCAGCAGCTCAGGAACCAGCTCAGACAGGTTCTCAACTAACAGGAAGATGGCAATAATTAACAACAACCACTTTTTTCTTCAATTACCACTTACTAGTTTGAGTGTAATACTTAGTCATTTAGTATTTTCTGTCAAGGATTGAAATACTGTAGAAGTGTTTATGAGTGTAGTGTACCTGCTTCCCCAGCGGCGACTACAGCACGGTCGAAGGCTGCAGTAGAGTAATCTTGGTTCTTCATGTTGGTGGCCCACTCCTCTACCTTCTTGTGGATGGGGGTGATGGTCTGCAGGACCTCAATAGAGTGGTTAAGGGTGCCTTCAGCCACCTCCTTGGTGAGCTCCAGACGCTTGGTGGTTCTGTCTGGAAGGTCAGAGTGGAATTCAGAACCGAGATGAGGAGAGCAATCTTGCAATGGCAGTGAATACAATGATGTGTATGTCAGAGACCCTAGATAGGCTATGGTCCAGAACAAGAATGTGTTTTACCTGGCTCAATTCCCTTGATATCTTTCAGTACTTCCGCTAGTTTTTTGGTGTTGTTATTCATGGTCTCCTTGGTCTCCTCAATATATTTAATCTTGTCCACAACCTCATCTTCAACCTCTGTTGAGACAATTCACACATGCATCATTAAGGAGGACCTTTACAATCTAGTCTAACAAAAATCAGAAGATGCTCAATCTAAAAAATGTCATACCAATTTGCTCAGAACGCAATGAAATAGATTCCTTGAAGATGTTTTCACTCTGGGTCTTCAGGAACCCCAGTTGTGTGTTGATCCCATTGATGGCCTGCCATAGACAGCACAGGTTTAGCTTATCAATTGAAAACCACTCTATATTAGCCTAAATACAGTATGAAGCTAATGTAGCTAACTGCTGCACATTTCAGACAACCTACATCCTCTGCTCTTGTTACTAAATCCAGTGTTGTCAGTCCAGTGATGTTGGCCTCTTCGATGTACTGGACTATGTTGTTGTATACATTGGATGCATCCAGAGCCTTCTGCACGAATCCGTTGGCATCGCTGCGTTTCAGATCACTAGGTGAAAAGAAACATAAAACAACGTCAAGGTCTGGTTAGAATCTTGCATTAAGGATAAAGAACATAGCTGTAGTCTTGGCCTATTTTGGATCCCGAGTGGCGCAGCACTGCATCTCACTGCAGACCCTGGTATCACAACCGGAGTGACTGGGAGTCCCATAGCTTGGCGCACAATTGGCCCAGTGTCGTTCGGGTTAGGGGAGGCCGGGGTAGGCCGTCATTGTAATTAATTTGTAATTCATAATTTGTTTAATTTAACCTAATATATAACAATGAATAACACATTTAACTGTGAGACTACTACTGTACTACTCATTTGCACTTCAAGTAAAATGTGATTGAGTGTTGGATAAACATGTTCAGTGGTGGTTCTTGAATGTGGTGTGCATTATAATGGAATAAAGGGGTAATCAAGTATAGTCGTGTTTAGTAGTTAGTTGGTTGGTTGTCTCCCATATGAAAACTCGTATCATAAAAGTACACAAATGTGATGTGATGTGCAGTAGAGTGATGCCATTATGAGATCACTACATTATGAGATCACTACTATATAACATCACTACTACTCACTACTCCAGCTCGTCCGCTTGACTCTGTAGATCCTTTGCGTGGTCCTGGGCTCTCTGGACCAGGTCTCTGTCTGCCAGGGACAGTGCCTCAGTCTTCTCCTGCAGCAGCTTGCTGGCGCCATCAATCGCAGCGTGGTACTCAGTCACGTTCTACACAGATACAGACCCCATTCCAGGACTTTACTAACAAAATGACCTCTGAATGATTCTATTTCCACACTGACTAAACCAATAGAGAGGCAATTGACTTAAAGGGATACTTCAGGATTTTGGCAATGAAGCCCTATGCTTACCATGATGTCCAGTCATTATGCTAACACTAGTTAGCAATTGTGCTAATGGTAGTTAGCAACATTCTTCATGCAGAGACATACAAATGGTATCCACGAGTTCATCTGACTCTGGGGAAGAAGACCAAGTGCTTCATTTCCAAAATGCTGAATAATTTGAAACCCAAAATGTACTTTGAGGGTAGTATACAATATAATGATTCGTTTAGAAAAGGCCATCAGATGGCGTCAGAGTTTGCAGCAGTGTTTTTGATCCCATGCGCTAATGTCATTTTGGGTGTCTTTTAGATTTGTCATGGATTCATACTAAGTGAATGGACAATACATGGTACTCTCCCTGTCATGCCATACAGTGCCATTACAAAGTATTCACACCCCTTGACTTTTCCACATTTTGTTAAAGCCTGAATTTAAAATGGCCTACACACAATACCCCATAATGTCAAAGTGGAATTATGTTTTGAGAAATGTTCACAAATTAATAAAAATGTTAAAGCTGAAATGTGTAGGTAGCTGTATGTCAGAAGTATTCAACCCCTTTGTTATGGCAAGAGTAAGTTCAGGAATAGAAATGTGCTTAACAAGTCACATAATAAATTGCATGGACTCAATAATAATACTGTTTAACATGATTTTTGAATGACCACCTAATCTCTGTAACCCACAAATACAATTGTCTGTAAGATCCCTCAGTCGAGCAGTGAATTTCAAACACAGATTCGATCACAAAGGCCAGGGAAGTTTTTCAATGCCTCGCAAAGATAGATAGATAGATAGATAGATAGATAGATAGATAGATAGATAGATAGATAGATAGATAGATAGATAGATAGATAGATAGATAGATAGATAGATAGATAGATAGATAGATAGATAGATAGATAGATAGATAGATAGATAGATAGATAGATTGAATATTATTTTGAGCATGGTGAAGTGATTCATTACACTTTGGATGGTGTATCCATACACCCAGTCACTACAATGATACAGGCGTCCTTCCAAACTCATTTGCTGGAGAGGAAGGAAACTGCTCAGGGATTTCACCATGAGGCCAATGATGACTTTAAAACCGTTACAGAGTTTAATGGCTGTGATAGAAGAAAACTGAGGATGGATCAACAACATTGTAGTTACTCCACAATACTAACCTAATTGACAGAGTGAAAAGAAAGAACCCTGTACAGAATAAAAATATCCCAAAACATATATCCTGAATAAGGTACTGAATTAAAACTGCAAAAAAAATGTCAAAGAAATTAATTTTATGTCTTGAATATAAAGCGTTATGTTTGGGGTAAAACCAACACAACACATCACTGAGTACCACTCTTCATATTTTCAAGCATGGTGGTGGCTGCATCATGTTATGTGTATGCTTGTCATCGGCAAGGACTAGGGAGTTTTTTGGGGGATTAAAGAAACGGAATAGAGCTAAGCACATGCACAATCCTAGAGGAAAACCTGGTTCAGTCAAGCTTTTTTGCCCATATATTGTACAATCCAGGTGTGCAAAGCTCTTAGAGACTTACTCAGAAAGACTCACTGCTGTAACTGCTACCAAAGGTGATTCTAACATGTATTGACTCAGGGGTGTGAATATTTAGGTAAATTAGATATTTCTGCATTTCATTTTCAATACATTAGAAAAGATTTTCCAAAAACATGTCTTCACTTTGTCATTATGGGGTAGATGGGTGAGTAAAAAAAATCTACTTAATCCATTTTGAATTCAGGCTGTAACACAACAACATGTGGAATAAGTCAAGGAGTATGAATACTTTCTGAAGGCACTGTATTCAAAACATGCACTGAAACAATCCAATCCATCTTAATTATATAATACAGGTGACCTCATTCAGTGGGTTCAAAATACAAAGCTTTCAGGCATAGGTTAATGGTGACTGTGGGTTGTACAGAAAGCAAACAGGCCTTACCTGCACCAGGAGATCCATCTCAGCAACAGTATTCTCAGTGTCCATGACGAGGTCTTCAGCTGTCTGCAAGGTGTCATTCACAGCGTCGTAGTTCTCCATCAGTTTCTGTTGCTTGGCCTGGGAGAGAGAGTGGACAGGATTGGTGACTACTTGAATACTTTACAGTAGCCTGATGTTCAGTCATATCTTTCTGTTTTATTACAGAGCAGAGGAGGCTGGTGGGAGGAGCTATAGGAAGACAGGCTCATTATAATGGCTGGAATGGAATAAATGGAATGATATCAAACATCCGTTCCATTTCAGCCATTACAATGAGCCCATCCTCCTATAGCTCCTCCCACCAGCCTCCACTGGTCCCGAAAATATACATTATGTGTAGCGAGTACAGGTTATGTAGAGGTTGTCTATGAAAACTCGTATCATAAAAGTACACAAATCATAGGAACAATAATATTAGAAATCAAATGAAAACTATGAAAGATCTTAAATGTGTTTTGCCCCAAAGAGGCAAGATAGAGATATTTGTTGACAAAGATAGAAGTATAGTAAAGTAACATCATCCTACTCCCCATAGTAACCCTAGCTTTGTTTCTGTTGCTACGACTAGTGTTGACCAATCTGCTGTAGGAAGGAAGAGCCCCAGATTATGGGAGGCCTCCTGTTTGGACAGTGCACCATTCATGGCATTGGTTTACAGCAGAGGCCCTGATCATGGGGATAACACACACAGCGCTGCAGCAGCTCGCTTCTCCAAGCTCCACTGGAGCACAACCACAATGGGCCCATAATGTCAATTTGGGCATGACAACAGACCAGTCTGTGTTATAAAAATAATCGCAAACCCTCAGGTTTTTATACCATAATGACTAGGAACAACAGGCCTGTTGTATTGTATTTGGGATCTATAAAGCAGAACAGACACGCCCCAGACTGAAATAAATGTTAAGGAGCTTTACAAAATGACTGTACACATGATACCCTGTTCAATGTCAAGCAGCTGTAGGTATTTAACTCTAGGGTGCACAGCCTCTTTATATAGGGATACGATTGTGTTGTGCAGTAATGCATCTCCCCCAGTTTGTGCCTCCTAACAATCCAATCCAACAGCTGTTTCTGTGTTACTGTTCTCTACTGCTAAATACCATGGGTAATTGAGTTCTCTGGCAGACTTTGGGAACAACAACCATCCCCATACTGTACAGCAGATAGAGAGAAAATATCTGGTCTATTCCTTGGAAGGAGCAGTACAGTGTTACTTCCCAGTGATAAAGCCAAGCTGAACTCCTGCAACATTTCAAGGGGAAGATAGACGTAGACTGCACTGAGGCAGAACTCAACAACATCACACTCCCCAAAGAGCCAGGGAGTCAGGCAAGCAGGCAGTCAGTCAGTCAGTCAGGAAGTCAGTCAGCCGGTCAGGGAAGCTGGGAGTCAGGGAGTCAGCTAGAGACATTTGGGGAGCAAGGAGGAGATCGACTCCCGGCGGCACGGTCTAGGCCAAGCGGACCCCGGGGTCGTGGAAAGTTACCTCACTCCTCTGGAATTTGACGGTGTTGGCCTTGTTCATGTCCTCCGTCTCCTGGACAGTGTTGGCTGCCTTCTGGAGGATCTCCTGGGCCTCAGAGAGCTTTTTGGTGAAGCGGGAGAGCCGCTCCCGTACCGGGGCCACATGGCCGACCGTACTGTTCAGGTTATTCTCCAGCTGACGAACGCGTCTAAGGACTGAACAACGCACAAACGGGACCACAAACGCAGCCTCTTGTAACACATCATAAAAAATGTGTGTGTATTTGTGTGTGTGTGCGCATGCACGCTTTTTCCTCACGGTCGTGGGCTTCAGTGGACTCATCGGTGGCGATGGGCTCTCGTGGGGACAGGTCCAGTTTCTTCATCAAGGTCACCATGCCCTCGGCCATGGCCGTCTTCTTTCTGATAACCTCTGGGTCCAGGTCCTGATGGACACTGTAGAGCTCCCAGTCACTGATCATTTCTGTGAGACACAAAAACAACACAGACGACAGGGTGAAGGAAGGCTGGGGTATGACTGAGGCCCCGTTACCAGAAGCACCCCACGTAAACAAGTCAAACGCTGATAAATGGATGATTGTAGGAAATACATAAACTGTGATTTGGATTTAAATCTTATGGCAAACCGCCATTCAAAAGTTATTGGATATCATACATCAGCAGTTATAACACCTTAAAGTCTTAATAATCACGGGGAGGTGTACAGTACTCAAAGAGGCATAGCAGTGTAGCTTTAGTGGGCTTAAAAATACCTTCAATGAGTAAGTTGAGGGCGGTGAGGTTTGTGGTCAACTCGTCAGCCTGAGCGACGCTCTCTAGTGTGTCTTCATCCACTCTGTCCCCCATGGACTTCACTACCCTCTCCTGGCCCACCACAAACACCAGACAGATCAATGACATGGTCAAGACATGACAAACACCAGACAGATCAATGACATGGTCAAGACATGACAAACACCAGACAGATCAATGACATGGTCAAGACATGACAAACACCAGACAGATCAATGACGTGGTCAAGACATGACAAACACCAGACAGATCAATGACGTGGTCAAGACATGACAAACACCAGACAGATCAATGACGTGGTCAAGACATGACAAACACCAGACAGATCAATGACGTGGTCAAGACATGACAAACACCAGACAGATCAATGACGTGGTCAAGACATGACAAACACCAGACAGATCAATGACGTGGTCAAGACATGACAAACACCAGACAGATCAATGACGTGGTCAAGACATGACAAACACCACAGAACACAGAAATCAATCTCACAATCTCACACTACCACTACAGCTCAATAAAATAAATGTGATGGCTCTGAGAGATAAGCTAACTGAACTTCACTCCCCGACGTATTTACTTGGACAGTGAAATATGTTTTTTTTTTTTTTAGGCGACAGTACAGAATGTCACCTTTTATTCTAGGGTATTTTCATACATATTTGTTTTACCGTTATGAAATAAAAGCACAATGTATCTACAAATATTATTCACTTATAGTGTATTAAAATTGGTAAGACGTTTAGTAATCTGCCTCATATTCCTAGCATGAAATGACTACGTCAAGCTTGTGACTTTACAAACTTGTTGGATGCATTTGCAGTTGTTTTGGTTGTGTTTGGGATTATGTTGTCCCCAATATAAATAGTTTTCTGTATGTGGACTTTATTTCACCTCCAGAGTAATGTAAACAATGAAAGGAGGGAGGAAGATGAGTGAAGAAGGTGTCCTCTTACTGTCTCTGCCAGATGGTTAATGTCTGAGAGTAGAGCAGCACTGGCCTCCTCCAGCTGCCCTGTCTGTGTCCTCATCAGAGATGACTTATTCCTCCAGTTCATGAACTGAGTCTGAAAACCAAACATAGAAGAAATTAGATATATAATATAACAATACTATTACAATACAGTCAATGCATGTTAGGATTATGAGAAGAGAATTGTGTGATGTACAATGATTGGTGTATTGGTTAGTTAGTTAGTTGGTTGGGTGGTTGGTTGAGTGTTTAGTGTGTGAGATTTGCCATTATCCAGTGGCTTTGTAATAGTAAAACTCCTGAAGTTGAGTTGCTAATTTCTCTTGTTTAAATCAGAATTAACTGATAATATACACTACCGTTCAAAAGTTTTAGAACACCTACTTATTCAATATATATATTTTTTTTTATTGTAGAATAAAAGTGAAGACATCAAAACTATTAAAAAACACATATGTAATCACGTAGTAACCAAAAAAGTGTTAAACAAATCAAAATATATTTTATTTTTGAGATTCATCAAATAGCCACCCTTTGCCTTGATGACAGTTTTGCACACTCTTGGCATTCTCTCAACCAGCTTCACCTGTAATGCTTTTCCAACAGTCTTGAAGGAGTTCCCACATATGCTGAGCACTTGTTGGCTGCTTTTCCTTCACTCTGCAGTCCGAGGCCAGGTCATCTGATGCAGCACTCCATCACTCTCCTTCTTGGTAAAATAGCCCTTACACAGCCTGGAGGTGTGTTGGGTCATTGTCATGTTGAAAAAATAATTAGCCCAAACCAGATGGGATAGCGTATCGCTGCAGAATGCTATGGTAGCCATGCTGGTTAAGTTTGCCTTGAATTCTAAATAAATCACAGACAGTGTCACCAGCAAAGCACCCCCACACCATCACATCACCATCACATCTCCATGCGTGGGAAATACACTTGCGAAGATTGTCCGTTCACCCACACCGCGTCTCACAAAGACACGGCGGCTGGAACCAACAATCTCCAATTTGGACTCTAGACCAAAGAACAGATTTCCACCGGTCTAATGTCCATTGCTCGTGTTTCTTGACCCAAGCAAGTCTCTACTTTATACTGGTGTCCTTTAGTAGTGGTTTCTTTGCAGCAATTCGAACATGAAGGCCTGATTCACACAGCCTCCTCTGAACAGTTGATGTTGAGTAGTGTCTGTTACTTAAACTCTGTGAAGAATTGATTTGGGCTGCAATTTCTAAGGCTGGTAACTCTAATGAACTTATCCTCTGCAGCAGAGGTAACTCTGGGTCTTCCTTTCCAGTGTCGGTCCTCATGAGAGCCAGTTTCATCAAAGCACTTGATGGTTTTTGCGATTGCATCAAAGTTCTTGACATTTTCAGTATTGACTGACCTTCATGTCTTAAAGTAATGATGGACTGTCATTTCTCTTTGATTATTTGAGCTGTTCTTGCCATAATATGGACTTGGTCTTTTACCAAATAGGGCTATCTTCTTTATACACCCCCTACCTTGTCACAACACAACTGATTGGCTCAAGAGCATTAAGAAGGAAAGAAATTCCACAAATTAACTTTTAAGAAGGCACACCTGTTAATTGAAATGCATTCCAGGTGACTACCTCATGAATCTGGTTGAGAGAATGCCAAGTGTGTGCAAAGCTGTCATCAAGGCAAAGGGCGGCTATTTGAAGAATCTCAAATATAAAATATATTTTGATTTGTTTATATAAAAAATGTAAGTACATGATTCTATATGTGTTATGTCATAGTTTTGATGTCTTCACTATTATTCTACAATGTAGAAAATAAAGAAAAACCCTTGAATGAGTAGGTGTTCTAAAACGTTTGACCGGCAGTGTAAGTGTGTATAAACATGATTGAGTCCCAACTATATCAGCGTGAGCAGAAAGAGAGGCTGTACTGTACCTGCAGACGTTGGGCAGTGTAGTTGTAGTACTTGAGTCTGTCGTTGGCTGCAGCCCCAGTGGAGATGTTCAACACACTGACCTTCACCTGGTCCAGCGTCTTATTGGACAGCCTCAGGTCACCAATCAGGTGCCAGATACACTCATCACAACCTGATAGGATGGAGGAACCAAATGATGATGCAATGTATTTTCTATGTCATTTCCCCAACATCACATCATGCTAATGTCTAACACAAATAAATGGTTGTTTAAGATGAACTGAAACGTTAATTTATATTTCCAAACAGGCCCTCTTACTGATGTTGCAGAGGTTGACCATTGATGCTTCTGGCAAACACTCCCCAGTGTGCATGTCACAGTGGCCGCTAGCACAGTCACATTCTGGAGTGAAAAAACAGACACACACATGCACTTCATATAGCTACAATTGATTACATGTGGAGTTCCCTTCATCAAGTCGACTGCTTTATCAGCTGGACATGTGAGAGTCATGATTGAACCCATGGTGAGTATTATGGCTGGGAAGGAGTGCTGCCGCACATGCTGAGTGGTTTGCTACTGGCACTGACCTTGTACTGTATATAGCTTCCTCTTTTAGTTCTTATTTATCATGTTTTGTATTTTCTTGTCTTATTATTTATACTTGTTTGATATTAAATACTGCACTGTTGTGTAGGGCGTGCAATTTGCTAAAATTCTAATACGTTATCTAATTTCAGTTTATGGGACAAAACAAGCTATGCATAGTGTAGAAAATCATTGTACCGTCGAAACCGCTGTGAAATATATTTTCAATAACCAAAAATATTGTACTTTCATCTGTTTGAAGCTGGTGTACAAAACCGAAAGTAAAAGATGCAAAAATGAATGTTAAGAATCGGAAGTGTAGAAATAGCACAACAGATCTACTGCTTCTTAGACTTCGTTTCAATGAGAATTACAGATCTACAACTCACATTTCAGCTTTAAGCATTTAACTGTACTTGTGAATGTGACCAAAAAAAAATGGAACTTGGTTCCCTGGTTCTTTATACTGTGGCTGTGGGTTGGTTTTGGCAGCGGGCCAGATTAATTGGGGCTGGGCGGTGATGTCAGGGGAAAGTCGGATGCTAGCTGCAGTCTGTCCCTGTGGTCGTGTACAGATGTGTACAGCTGGCCCCGGGGTTGCAGATCGCAGCAGATGCCTGCCTGACATCATGTATGAGTGGGTGTGTGAACGGTGGACTGGCTAGCTAGCTGCAGTAAAAACTCTGGGGAAAAACATAATCTGTTCTGAATGTTTGACAACTGGTCTGGGTGGTTTATGTTCTTGAGTGTGTGAAACACAGAGAGGGTGAGTTTTGACATGTATGACAAACAGTAGCTTTTGATTCCAGGATTTCCTGCATGTTGGTGATTGAGAGGGGAGTATAGTAACACAAAATTAGACAGACACATGACTTACTCTGGCAGCCTGAGGGGCCGTAGTTCCAGTGGTCTGGGAGGCAGCGCTCGCAGTATCGGCCTCCGGCCCCTGGTTGGCACTGGCAGCTGTGGGTCAGTGGATGACAGGTAGGCCGGAGACCAGCAGGTCCACAGTCACACCTCCGGCAGCCCTGGCAACTGTTGAAATCCGTGTGACCCTCCTAAAGCACATTATAGAAACAAGCCTTATAGTTAGTTTTGCTTGTTGTTGTTCATGCTGTTGTTAGTTATTTATTCACAGTAGCCTAAATGATTTTGTCTGCTCTCTTCTACACCTACTTTGCTTAGTTATCAGGGAAGACTGTCCTAGAGTGTGAATGTGGGACCACATGGTTGTAAGGCTCGCTTTGATAAGGCCCTTGAGCGACTCACCTCACATTGGTCACAGAGTCGGCCGGTGACACCAGGCTTACAGTGACACGTCCCGGTCCTGTCATCACACGAACCTGTCCCGCACTTACTGCACTCACACACTGCAGCACAGGACCCACTCATAGTTAATACAGCGCGGGTCAAAGAAGCATGACATGGTCACAATGGAAAAGGTTATTTTTGTCCTTGCGGAGGCCTAAAATACAAATGCTAATCCTGAACAGATTGACAAGGAGTTTCCCATGTCCATAAGTATTCTATTACGTTTTCGACAAGTGACCAGACGATTGATTCTTTGACTGATAGAGTTACTAGTGCTTGACTTTCCATTATGCTATTTTTACACTCATGTGCACATGGCACAAGGTTATCTGTGTTGTACTGTACTGACTCTGAGGCATGGAGCATGGCAGGAATTCTCACTACCCAGCCTGTCAAACTGTGTAAACACACAAAATAGACTTCGCTTCACATAGAGCTTTGTGATTGGCTTATGTCTATAACACTCATTATCAGCAGCACAAGGGGGAATTGTTTGATCTCTATCTATAGTAAGCCTTATAAGTCAAAGAGCAAGGTTAAAGCAGGTTTCAAATACAGAGTTGAGCATGGCAAATGACTGCTCATGGACATATCTTCACCCTCCAGACAAGTTGGTATCATTTTAAGACAAATAAATATAAGTTATTTTCCCTCTGTTTTTCAATGGGTAGTCTTCATTGACAGTAGGGATGACTTGACTTAGCGGAGCAAAGGCCTTAGGGTAAGTCATGTTTAATAATAGTACTCTTGGACGTTGGCACGCACCTCTGCAGTTCTTGGCACTGATTGCATCACCGTAGAAACCCGGGGCACACCGTTCACAGTTGGCTCCAGCCGTGTCCCCCCAGCAGTTCTGACAGAAGCCGGTCACGTTGTGGCACTCATTGAAGATGTGGTTGGGGTCCGAGTTACCGTTACAGTCACACCTCTTACAGGAGTCACCAATCACCATGGGGTTGCCATAGAAACCTGGAGCACATCTGGGTGAGGAAGATGCAAGGTGATTGCCAATAATTGTTTGACTTAAGATGTCTTATCGCTTATACTGACACATCATTTGAAAGCATTTCCAAATATTTTCCTTTCAGGTTCAGAACGTCCGGCCCATATTCAAAATGTAGAAATAGTGAAAATGTAAGAGTTTATTTTGTGGCTATTTGAGCTGATTTAGTGTTTTGAGTGTAATTGCTCCCGTGGTGGAGTTACAGTGATCCATGGTTGTGGCCAAGCCAAGTCCCTGTCAGCACTGACCTCTCACAGTAATGTCCAGCATGGCCCTCTTGGCACTTGCACCGTAGGATGTTACTGCTTCTGTCACAGTGCTCTGCAAAGCTGGCCAGACACACAGGAGAAAGAATTTCAGTCAGTGAGCTCTGCCCACCAACACACAGCCCACTTGGCACAGACACCATTTAAACGTCTAGTTTAACGTAAAATCAACATAAAATGGCACCGTCATTAGATTTCGATTAAAAGTTGGGTGAGAAAAAGACGAAATCCCCTTACGTTGATGACTATTTGCAAATTCAATCAGTTTCACGTGTTGATTCAACGTCATCAGATTTGTATTTATGATGTGAAAACAACGTTGATTCAACCAGTTTTTGCCCAGTGGGAGGCTTCTCCCTGCAGGGTCGACACAACAGTAGGGTATTGATGTACGGACGCTATGGCTTACTTGTTGGAGGGGATAGAGAGGGGACAGGCGCACGGCCGGCAGGAGTGTCGTCCGTATGTGGTGACGTTAGGCATGTATCCGTCTTCACAGATCTCACAGAAATCCCCAGTGGTGTGGTCCTGACATGACTGTATGGTAAGGGAACGTAGGGTAAGTTGAACCAAAGGTGTAAGTTGAGACACTCTTGTTTCTAGGAAACATTCACAAAATTAATAATTTGGAGCCTGTGAAGGAAGAAACCAGGAAGTTAGGTCCAAAAGTTAGTTGTGTTAGAGGTTTCATGATGCTTTTATCGAAACCAAAGTAGATTATTTAAAGATTGTTCTATACATCAATTGGGGTCTCTATAAGCTTCAATATACGGTCCTAATCCTAGCATGAAAGTGCGCCCTTGTAACTGTGTGGGCTAAATGTTTGCCTTGGGGTAAGTTGAGCCAATCGCCATGGGGTAAGTTGAGCCAATGGATGAGCCAATGACAAGTTGAGCAAATTGAAGTGTTTTCTTCCCAGGCATTATCGCTGGGACATGAGGTAACAACAGAGTCTGGCTTATGTTAAAAGTGTTTTAAAAAGTGCAGTGTTTGTTTGCTGCTAAGCCAGTGGTAAAAGATAATTAAAATTATTAAAATACAAAAATGATTGTGATTGTGTTTGGAAAATAAAGATAAACATGGTTTTAAAAAGGTAGTGGTAATATTTCATTCAGTACAGAAAGTTGTAAGCGGGTTACCCTATACTTACCCCATACCCAGAGTAAGTTGTGCCAAAAGACCACTTTTTTTGGACAAGCTACGTTTTCAAAAATGTAACGTTTACATGGTTTCTGATTATTTCCAGGGATACACATCACTCTAAAATATATGTATCTATATTTGTGAGAAAGAATACTATATTTCAATTGGAGTGATATTGAATGTGTAAAAAACTGCTCAGATTACCCCACTCTACCCTAAATAGTGGAATATAGTTTAAATATATTACTGATATGATAGGAGATTGTAATCTAAAGATTGTAATCTATTACACCACAGTGTAATAATGATTAATAAAAGGATATAATACATGGGAAAATACTTACTATACAAACACCTGTGATATCCTCACAGGTTTCTGAATGGCCTTTGCAGTTACATGGTAGGCATTTGTTCTGGTTACTGAGGAAATATCCTTTTGCACACACCTAGGAGAGGGAACATGCGGGAGAATTATTTTAACAGAGTACAACTTCAGTTTCACACAAACAAACATTTGCCCCTGAATCTGATCTTTCTTAAAATGAGCCAGTTTAATGGCTGCAGAATTAGAAACGCATTAACCAGAGAGCAGCTGGGTTCCTGATATTAATGCCAAGTTGCTAACGAGGCACTCTATCATTCAACAGCAATTTCAGAAAGTAGAGCACCTGGAATCGTTTTGGCCAGACTGGCTTAAGTTGTCTCATCAATGGAATACAGTGTTCCACTGTTTTCCACAACATATCTTATCAAACCTACTCACGTTCCTTCGTAGGAAAAGATGCTCTCTTATTCAGCTACTGTAAGATGTGAGAGTTAAGCACAATACTTGACCCGGACAAAATTATTACATACTGGATACTGCTCTATAACACTTTGCAGACATTTACAGAATGTCAGTTACACAAAACATTTTTCTGCCACTGGTAGTGGTGTGGATTAAACTGCAGGGATGTGGGAACGACAGTCCCAGCTTCCAACCCTCACACAGCCGACACAGAAGTTATGAGACTTTAGTCACCCTACGTCTGGTAAATCCACTTAGAGGTGGTTTCCTACTGCAATGTGATGTCAGAGTAATCAGTAACCCCCTCTCCCCCACCCACACACACACACATCACTTTGATCTTCAGTCACCCCATTCAAAGAGCGCTCTGATTATACAATACTACTCTGTTCATATTGGCCTGCTGTAAGAATGCCAAGTTTTTCTCCCTTGTTCCATCCAGTCATTTGGACATTGATGCTGTGTCCAGAGTGGCTGGCACAAATACATCATATACATTCCAGAGATACTGTATGCACCCAGTTGTGATGCATATTTTCCCTTGATTTATTTGTGAGCAGGCCGTGAGACAAAGAAATGCCTCTCCAGAGAACTAATGTGAAACATCCTGTGAACAGCAGTGCTTTCATGACCAGAGCAGATTTTTCCTGTAGCCCCTTCCTTCCTGTGACTTTCCTGACCTATAGTACGCAAAGTAAATAAGAACAGACTTATACATCATATTGTTATGATGTTATATGAAGTCCTGGTTACATGGACTACAGGTTAGTTCAATCAATTCTAATGACATTATTTGCGCAGACATACAGTATGTTTGGATTACATACTAAAGAGTAGGTGTTAGAATCTAGGCCAGACAGAATGTAAAATGATCTGACTGGGTCCTGTGACGATAAGCAGTCTATAGATCCATATCACAGATGAGGCCATTGGACAAGTCTGCTAGTCCACCACAGAATGTTAGTCCACCAGTTTTAGTGGTGGCTGACAGTGCAGAAGAATGACCCTTCGTTGCTAATGACTGGATTTAGAATGATTAACATTGTGACATCCTGTGATGGGTCAAACAGCTGGACGATGCATACACAACCAGACCCATGGGACAAGAGGTTCCTGGGAAAGATGGAGCAGTATCAGCAGATGGTTTAGTGGCGGGATAGGGTCTGTCCCAAATGGCACCCTATTCCCTACATAGTGCACTACTTTTGACCACCAAGGCCAATACAGTAGGGTTCTGGTCAAAAGTAGTGCACTAAATAGGGAATAGTGTTCCGTTTGGGACGCAAAATGTAGAACGTTGTATACGACCCAGCAGCCTTTACACCATGTCATATCTAATTACATTATTTCCTGTTTGTATTAATGCTTTCATTAAAATGTAATTTAGTTCAGAATCCCCTTTCATTCAAACTTCGGGTGATATTTCCCCTGGGCATAGGGAGTAATCCTGAGATACTGAAAATGAACCCCTCAATAAGAATTTACAGCATGGTGAATGCTGTAATCCTCTCCTAAATGGCATAAACATTGAAGTAATTCACATCTGTAGCCTTCTGGTCCGCTATGAATGTCCTCTGTAATGTGAGACATTTCTGAACTTCTCTGTGTGCCCACTACTGCAGAGAACAAAGATGACATTTACCATGCAGCATAGTCTTTCTGTGTTTCATATGCAGAAGCAAGTCCCAAAGACTATGTCACTGTCTTCCACTTCTAACAGGACTGAACATTGCCAAATGGTATGCGTTCATATCATGTGTTCTGAAGTGCTATAGTAGGTCTACGTTATTAGATTCACAAGATTGACCATGAGTTTGCCTCTTTCTCTGCCTCTGGGACAACACTGAATAAATACAGTGGGTTTCAGCTCAGGCAAAAAAAAACAAGAATTGGCTTCGAACAGGAATTCAGTCCAAAGTCAACATCTCTTCAGGTCGGAGGCTGTGGGACTGTGTGGCTGTGGCATCTGTCTCTCTTTGCAATGGGAACAACAAACCGTGTGCCCCCTCTCCCTCCATGATCCCACTCCTCACAATAAGGGGCAGATAGCTTATTGTCATTGGCCCTGGTGAAGGCTTCAGTCCCTGGCTTAGTGGTAAACTCCTCGGAAGACACTGGGGGAAAAGGGCCTGGTTAGGTCATGTGAATCTCATCATAATCCAATAACAGAGCAGAGACGATATGTCTGCAGTGGAGAGGCCTCATTTTCCTCATGGGACTCTGGTATTAGAATGCTCACAGAACAAGTAAACAATCTTCACATTTCACAATCTAAACACTATGGGGGGTCTGCTCCCTGTCCCTCGCCCCACACAAATCTAGCTATTCAATTCATTGTTCTTACATGAATCTAGCTCTGGACACATTGTTTTGCCTGTGTGGCCTCTTTAAGCTAGATGCCTATTCTTTGGGTCTCCGTTGGCCCACAAACAGTAAATATCAGCATGTCCCCAGTCTACCCACTATAAATAGGTCAGTAGCACGTCTTCTATTGTTTCTCATGCCCTTTTCTCCCCGCTTTCTTCCTCCACTAACAGCCCGACCCCAGGCGGAACACAGAGGGTTGAGACGCAGCACTGAGTGGCCAGAGTGCGGCCATAGAGATATGGATCCACACAGCAAGATCCTCTCACACCCAAATCACCCAGCACTTCACAAATGTCTAAGAAGCACACTGACTGACTCACAAACATGTCTGTCGTACAGTGGCTCTCAAATCTAAACCCATTCTGGTTTAGCTACAGAAGCATTCAGCACAATTCTTTTGAGATGATACAGCCCAATGGATATGACTCTTTCCGCAGTCGTGGAAGAGTTTGCAACAACAACAGGCCCTCTATATTTAGCTGCGATAAGGCACTGGAAGCCTGCTATGCATCCTTTACCAGCCAAGCAGAGGAAAAAAAACTAAAAGTCTGGTCTTACTTTCACCACCGAATGCTGTTCCAAATGTAAACCATTGGGAGCCGCTGGGCAGACGATCCCTGAGAGGATGCTGGAGAAAAGAAGGCAGAGGCATGGCACAGCTCTAGGAGCAGACATGTCTGTGTGTTAGTCCAGCGGAGCGCTGCTCTCTCTGCCTCTCCCTGTCCCGTCTGTAGTAAAGTCTTTCTGGGACACAGACAGCTCTCGCTCTCCCTCGCTCCACTGCACCCGTTGGTTTCACTTTTCCACTGGTCCGACCTCCAGATGCGGTGCCTGCGCCAGCCCAGCCCAAATCCTGTAAAACTCTCCCTCCTCCCCCTCTCCTCTTGCCTCCCCCAGCAGACCTGCTTCTCCCCAGAGCCTGAGGTTAAATCACATACATATGAGAAGTCTGGAAAGAGGGAGAGAGAGGGGGAGAGAGGGGAAGAGAGAGGCAGGGGGAGAGAGAGAGCTAGAGAGAGAGATCACTAGACTGTACTACAGAACTCTGTCTGTAGTACAGGCTGAAGAGAAAACAGTCTTCTCCTCCACCCCTAACCCTTGCTGGCACTGCCTCTGTTTGTTTACCCAGGTCAGACCGTCAAAGAAGGTGATTCATTTATGAAAAATGTGTTAGGGTCAGGATGCTTCCCCACACCAGGAAGAGGCCGGTAACTGACTGACTGAGTGCTACTTTCAGTCACAAAGGAAGTATTGTTCAAACTTTGGGAAAACTATAGTCTAAAATCAAACTTTGGTTCTGTGTATGTGTTTTTATGTCTATAGGCATTTTCAATCCAGAAACTCAAGACAAAAAAGAGAACAGACATTAGGGTGATTTTGTTCTCGCTTCCACTCTCTGCCTACAAAGAGCGTGTTGTAAGCCGTTCCAAGTGTGTCTGAGTCGTGCCATTGGTCCTGACTGGACCATGTGGAAGTAATATGTCTCAGATGACCAATAAACAGGTCGTCAAATTCTATTGATGTACGTTAGGGATGTTCCTTTTAACTCTTCCTTCCACGCAAGAGCAAAACAACACCAAAACAACATGGCAGTTAACCACATTCACTTGAATGGGACACATCAGAGGAGAGCAAACGCCAACCTTTATAATATGCATAGGGTTTCTCTCTAGACACAGCACACACAATGCCTTATGTAAGGTTTGTGATTGGCTGAGAGCTCATAACATGTTGTGCCAATTCACAATAATTATAACTATAAACAAAAACAGCAATTCAGCATTCTGAAACCTGCAAGCTCTCAGGAAGCATCATGTAAACAAACTGGTCTAGCTGCATGTTGAAGAGGCTGTTGTGCAATGGGGCAAACGGTGGGAGTGACTCTCGGGGACCAAGAGGAGACTCACAGTCTCCTCTTGGTCCCCGAGAGTCACTCCCACCGTTTGGCCCATTTCACATTGGTATTCTCAGCAGAGGGTCTGTCTAAACACAGGGGAAGATCACTGACAAGGAGGAGGAGATCACTCACAGGGCAGAGCCTTTTGGAATGATCTGTGGGCTTCAGAGGTTCACTCCTTCATTGGTAAATCAGTCTCGGGTGGTCTACACTGTCCCATGTCAGCCCACTGAGCCCAGGAGTCACGGCAAGGTCATCAATCTGATGAAAGGCTTGAAATGAGGCTCCCCGCCCCTCCTCACCCACTGAATACTACAACAGGCATGACGCTGCTGCCCTCTGATCAAAAGACCGAAAGAGATCTGATGCTAAAGAGTAGGTACTTGGTGCCGCCATCTGAGACACTCAGTTCTGGATTGTTCATTGGTGTTCAGTGTTCCCTAGTGCGCTCAGGATCCTTTCACTGCTCTGAATAATAAGGAAATCAATTAGAGGCTATTGCCAGCACATTATTTAGGTGTTTCGATAGAGACAGATGCTATCCAACCCCAATCTCACATTTATTTAACATTTAGTTCTATCTAACCTCCAGTATGGGCTGAGAATGTCATGGTACTGTATAGAGAGGAAGTCTTTACTGCTGCACATAAGTGTGTTGGTGATTTAAGTGAAGATATGTTTGTTATGATAGACCTTTTCTCTGCCTGGGCTTGGCATGTGGTATAGAGTGAAAGAGGATCTCCTAGGCTCAGCCACACAGCTGTAAGGGGCAAGGAGAGGGACAAACTGGGGTGAGGGGGGTGAGGGTTGGACTCTCTGATCTCTCTCACTCCAGGAGAGACCGTAAAGCCAGTCTGCATCCCCCATCCCCCCCTACTCTATGTAACCCTGCTCAGCCTAACCCTCGAACAGTGGAATGAGGTATACATTTCACAGGTGAAACTCGGGCTTAGGTCTAACACCCAAACTATTCAAAATGAACTCGAAGACACTGACTGCTTAGTTGACCATAGAGACTGACAAAAGAAGAACAACATGCTCACTTCTCATTTTAGACCATACCTAGAGAAGTTGCAGGAAATTAATTATCCATGTGTTTGGAAATCATGTATTTGGAAATCCTCATGAAATCCCATATTTGGGAAATGCTGAGTTCTTTATGACTCAAGAGGATTGTGCATGGACAGGACTGACATACAGTATGGTGGCTAAACATCTTATCCAGAGCGACAGAAATATTATGTCTACCGTTATTGTCTACTACAGTAGCCTCCCAGAGAGCTCTTGAGTTATCTGTGAGTACTTTACACTCAGCTGGTCCATAGTAAAGTGGAGGATACAGTCCCAAACGGCACCTTGTTCTCTATATAGTGCCTTACTTTTGACCAGGGCCTACAGTATGTGGCTCCGGTCAACTGTAGCAGTGGTGTCATTACCATAGGGGGCACAGGGGCACATGCCCCATATTGTTTTTGTTACATTTTTTGGTCATTGTTTCTTTGTAATACTACTGGACACCTAGACATTTTATGAAGTTGGGTTTAGCTACGGTTCCCAATCTCCCAACTTCATTGGTATCCAAACATAGGCCACCTGATGATGACGAGCATCCAATCAAAGAACCGGAAGCAGATTTGTTTATATCACCGGTTCTAAGAGTTGAGATAGAATACAATTCATTCCCTCCTGGTCTAAACATACGTTCAACATGGAAATAAAAATGTTTCCTATGTCATTACATGTTTTTGAACTTGTCTGGTATATATGCAAAAATTCCTTTAGACAATTTCTGTACATGTATTATGAGTGTGGTTTTTATGAGTCATCTAAATACTATAACAATATACTTACTCTGTCCTTGGGTATTTTGAAAGGCTCAAATAAAATTTATTATTATTATACAATTTGAATTATATCTCTAACTGATTTGTTTACAATGCTATTTATTGTCCAGTTTATAGTCTGTTATGCAGTTTCTCAGTTTGTGAAAAAGCTATCTTGCGGAATAGGAGAGAATTGGATCCCTGGGCCACTGGCGGTTAGTGTTGATTAGAACCAGATGCAGAGAGGAGAGGGGAAAGAGGGGAGGGGGGTAGAGAGGGATGGGGGGGGGGGGGGGTGGAGAGGGATAGAGGGGGGGGTAGAGAGGGATAGAGGGGGGGGTAGAGAGGGATAGAGGGGGGGGTAGAGAGGGATAGAGGGGGGGGTAGAGAGGGATAGAGGGGGGGGTAGAGAGGGATAGAGGGGGGGGTAGAGAGGGATAGAGGGGGGGGTAGAGAGGGATAGAGGGGGGGGTAGAGAGGGATAGAGGGGGGGGTAGAGAGGGATAGAGGGGGGGGTAGAGAGGGATAGAGGGGGGGGTAGAGATGGATAGAGGGGGGGGTAGAGAGGGATAGAGGGGGGGGTAGAGAGGGATAGAGGGGGGGGTAGAGAGGGATAGAGGGGGGGGTAGAGAGGGATAGAGGGGGGGGTAGAGAGGGATAGAGGGGGGGGTAGAGATGGATAGAGGGGGGGGTAGAGAGGGATAGAGGGGGGGGTAGAGAGGGATAGAGGGGGGGGTAGAGAGGGATAGAGGGGGGGGTAGAGATGGATAGAGGGGGGGGTAGAGATGGATAGAGGGGGGGGTAGAGATGGATAGAGGGGGGGGTAGAGAGGGATAGAGGGGGGGTAGAGATGGATAGAGGGGGGGGTAGAGAGGGATAGAGGGGGGGGTAGAGAGGGATAGAGGGGGGGGTAGAGAGGGATAGGGGGGGTAGAGGGGGGGTAGAGAGGGATAGAGGGGGGGATAGAGAGGGATAGAGGGGGGGGTAGAGGGGGGGTAGAGAGGGATAGAGGGGGGGGTAGAGAGGGATAGAGGGGGGGGTAGAGATGGATAGAGGGGGGGGTAGAGAGGGATAGAGGGGGGGGTAGAGATGGATAGAGGGGGGGGTAGAGAGGGATAGAGGGGGGGTAGAGAGGGATAGAGGGGATGTAGAGGGGGGGTAGAGAGGGACAGAGGGGGGGGTAGAGAGGGATAGAGGGGGGGGTAGAGAGGGATAGGGGGGGTAGAGGGGGGGTAGAGAGGGATAGAGGGGGGGATAGAGAGGGATAGAGGGGGGGGTAGAGGGGGGGTAGAGAGGGATAGAGGGGGGGGTAGAGAGGGATAGAGGGGGGGGTAGAGGGGGGGTAGAGAGGGATAGAGGGGGGGGTAGAGAGGGATAGAGGGGGGGGTAGAGGGGGGGTAGAGAGGGATGGAGGGGGGGGTAGAGAGGGATAGAGGGGGGGGGTAGAGAGGGATAGGGGGGGTAGAGGGGGGGTAGAGAGGGATAGAGGGGGGGGTAGAGAGGGATAGAGGGGGGGTAGAGAAGGATAGAGGGGGAGGGATAGAGGGGGGGATAGAGAGGGATGGGGGGGGGTAGAGAGGGAGAGGGATGGGGGGGATAGAGGGGGGGATAGAGAGGGATAGAGGGGGAGGTAGAAAGGGATAGAGGGGGAGGGGGAGGGATAGAGAGGGATAGAGGGGGGGTAGAGACGGATAGAGGGGGAGGGATAGAGAGGGATAATAAGTAACACATTAAAGACTGGTTTGACATATATTGGTCTAGCCTATAGTCCAAATAATCCAGGAATCTAGAATGTATTTTTATGCCTTTCATAATTAAATATACTGAACAAAAATGTAAATGCAACATGTAAAATGTTGATTTCATGAGCTGATGTAAAATATCTCAGAAATGTTCCATACGCTTATTTCTCTCAAATGAAGCTTATTTCTCTCAGATTCTGTGTTTACATCCCTGTGATGAGCATTTCTCGTTAGCCAAGATAATCCATCCACCTGACAGATGTGGCATATCAAGAAGCTGATTAAACAGCATGATCATTACACAGGTGCACCTTGTCCTGGGGACAATAAAAGGCCACTTTAAAATGTGCAGTTTTGTCACACAACACAATGCCACAGATGCCTCAATTATTGAGGGAGTGTGCAATTGGCATGCTTACTGCAAGAATGTTAACCAAAACTGTTGCCAAAAAATGGAATGTTAATTTTTCTTCCATAAGCCGCCTCCAACGTCGTTTTAGAGAATTTGGCAGTACGTCCAACCGGGCTAACAATTGCAGACCACGTGTAACCAAATCCTGAGGCAAATTGTTGTGCCATTCCACTGCCTCACCTCATGTTTCAGCACGATAATGCATGGCCCCATGTCACAAGGATCTGTACACAATTCCTGGAAGCTGAAAATGTCCCAGTTATTCTATGGTCTGCATACTCACCAGACATGTCACCCATTGGGCATGTTTGTGATGCTCTGGATCGACGTGTACGACAGCATCGATCCACTGATTTCCTTATATGAACAGTGACTCTTGGAAATTGTTGCAATGTTGCATTTACATTTTAGTTCAGTGTATAAGAACTGCAGCTGTCCCAATTCCACAAATACCAAAGGAAAACAGAAGGCATCTTGTATATGGTCAGATGAAACCACATATCCTAGGTCCTGTCTTTTAATTGGACTTTTTAAAACTAACCCAAATAAGTGTAGAGCTATGTATGACCGCCTCAGCGGGCGGGGCAGTGGTGAATATAGCCTTACACAGCGCTGGTCTGCCTCCCATGGGCTTGGTTAGTTCAGCACAGTCTCAGCCATGCACAGCTGCTGTGGCCTACAGACACTACTCCAACATTAGTCAGTTGCGGGGTAATTTTCTAGCCTACACATTTACACAGCAATACCATGAAATATGGTAAAGTATTTATCATATTTTAATACAAGAAGAGTGGTTGCACGGTCATACTATACATTAAATGGTGGCACTAAACAGATAAGGGACATCATCGTCTCTTATGAACATAACTACATGTTTACTGAGTTATCTGTGATTATGCAGTGTGACTTTATACCATCCAAAATGACAGCAGAATGTTGCCATAAGCTATTCAAAATGTCACTTAGTTACATTGTGCATAGGCTATGTATCATATTCCTAATGGTTGAAATTCAAACACACTAATCATTGTTAGTGTCAGTCTGGATACTAGCAGTGACACTCAGGACTCCCTCCTGTCCTGCTCTGTGTCCAAACTACCATATCCTCCTGTTATCAGAGACACTGGCTGGTTGGAGCAGCAACTGACAAAGACACGTTTCATATCCTTTCCAATGTCCTGTCACCCTATCGTGGTCTCACACTCCTGGTTCCAAACCAAGTTCCTTTGAATACTGTTAGTCCATCCTAAGGGAGTAAGCAGTTGAGAAAAAAAAAAAAAACATTCTACCGTATCTTGTTTAAAGTTTTATTTTAATGACCCTTGCTTGATCATATTCAAAAGTGTTTTTCTCACAATATTAAGAATCATGAAGTTAAGGTGGACATCACCTACTCAACTGTGCTGGGCCCGGTTTCCCAAAAGCATCTTAAGGCTAAGTGAATTGTGAGAACGATAGGATCCTATGGTTCTTAAATGAATTTAGCCTGAAAATGCTTTTGGGAAACTGGGCCCTGGAATAGTATTTTAGTTATGAGTGCCCCCTGGTGTTGATCAACTAAATTACAGTTCATTTCCCCTAGTAGAATGTCCTGAGCAGTCCCCACCATCCTCATCCAAATTCAGAGTGGAGCATGTTTTGATAAAAAGCATCGAGGATTTTCATGCTGGACAAACAAAAAAACAAATCCAGGATAGCGTGTCATCCATGGTTGAGGGCTTCTAAGATCTAGTATATAAACTCGCCAGAATATTTTCTAATGCCAAAAAACGTATCTCTGGCACACGTAATGGTAGTTACAATATATACTGAAAATCCTGCATCATCTGTCGGCCCCATTTACTATGAAAAATAAAAAAGCAGCCATCTTCAGAGGGACTGTCAAAGTCTCCAGGTGATATTCTCCCTTCCCTTCCTCTAGCGATGTGCAGGTGCTGCTGAGAGCAGGTCTGTGGAGGAGGTGTAATCCTGTGGTACCTGACAGAGCACAGAAAGATGACAAATTACATTGATTTACTTTTGGAACACAGCTACCGCCGCGCTGAGGTTCATTGCTCCTCACTTCAAAGTGATTTTTTTGTTTGCGGGCGGACCAGTGGAGCGGTGCGTGTGTCTGTGTGTGGTGTGTGTGTGTGTGTGTGTGTGTGTGTGTGTGTGTGTGTGTGTGTGTGACAATTGCTCTTCATCTTATCGGTGAGCTGGTTTGATCAAAGCAGCCCACTCCCCGGAACTGTCAGTGCCCAGCCTTCCGTAAGCAGCCCAGCTCAGCCCGCATTCAGGGAGACAGTAAATTACTTTTTCTTTCTTCAGAGGCCAGGCAGACAGTAATTGTGTTGTGACGGTCCGTCAGACTAATGAAAATAGCTGGAGGGGAGTCACTGGCATTTTAATAACTTCATTATGTTTCACCCGCATTAATTCATTAGATTAAAACCTTCTCCCCTCTGAGTAGTTTTTAGTACTTTTTTCCACCCAGTACAGGTATTGTTAGGTCTATTGACCTGTCCTTTTGGGCTTTACATGTGCAGAGAGTATATTTCAGTAATATTTGAGAACAATACTTGAAAGACAATCAAGAAATGTGCAGGATTTAAATGAACAGTTAACAATTATATGCACAATAGTTGCTCCCACAATGTGATATAAATTATAGGTTAGTTTATCTTTGCAAACTGTTGTTTGTATAGGTGAGACATGAGTCTATCTATAATGGTTGACTGGCTATTTTCCACCCAGTCTATACAGGCTTATGGTATTGAGCTGTCACCTGTCATATTGTGCTTTAGATTAGAGAGAAAATTGAATGTTCCAGTAACTCAACTGTGTTGGAAAATAAACCTGAGTACCATAGCAACATGCCTGCATATTGATTCCAAATGGATTGTGCAGAATGATACCTATTCATATGCTAATAATGGACACGGCACCTGTGAAGCTGTTTCAATCTGAATTAAGAAATTGTTCAACAATGTAAAACATTTGCTTATAATTGTGTGAAAAGAGATGGCTGGTGTCTATACTAAAGCAATCTATTCATATTTACTATCAGTTATTCTATTTTTGCAATCTGTAAGACAATAGTGTGTAATGGTTGTGAAAGCAGTGAGCGATGCAAGGGTCTTTGAAGTAGAGAAACTAATAGTGGAAATTTCAAACCCTTTAAACCCATAGTCCCAATTATTTCAAATGTGTCAACATCATTAGCTAGCAATAACATAAAAAAATGTATGTATTGCATTTTACAAACATATCAGCCATCTTTGAACCCACCCACTCATGGTCACATGGTGTGTATTAACCAGACCCATTTCCCCATGAGCAACATTTCACCACACACACAGACACCAACATATATCAACATCTGCATGGTCAACACACTAAATCTGACTCAGTCCCTAGGATAAACAATCTGATTCGTCGTCATCAGCAAACAAAGCCTGCAGTGCAGCACTGTTAGCCCCATCTCTCAGTCATAGTCAGGCCGGCTGGATGACTGGATGTCTGGCCCACATTTCTCCGCAGGCTGCAGTACCCTTCCAGACACCATAGAGGGCAGTGCCGCTCACAGATTCAGACCTGGAGCCACATCTCCCTATAGTCTTCCATTACAGGGAGATAAAAAAAATAGTCTTCCTCTTCCTAGTTACTGCATGATGGGACCCCTGCCAGCCTCCTCCCAAATATTACCGACATGGAGAAGAATGAGTGCAATCCCTATGGAGCCAAATACAGGCCACAAACATTCAGACCTGGCATGTGCCATTTCATTAATGGTCTTGGGGAGTGGATGTCAAGGTGTTTTTTTTTCTTTGGTAGGCCTAAATAATATAACCAGCAACATTTCACAATTGCAGTCAATTTGTCTGGTTGCATCAAACAATGATAGATGTAATGTACAAGAGAGATAAGATCTAGAAGGCCATAAAGCACTGCTTTTGATAAATCTGCCAAGAGCATTTATATTGTGATGTGAAAATGTATCTTTTGAAAGAAAAATAAGCTAAAGTGAAGGAAAGACCTTAAAATATGCAAGAGATGTCTCTTTAAATGCTATCTACGACTGGAATGCTGTTGACAAAGACCAAAGGCAAGTGTCAAAGGTTACCAAAGGAGATGTAAATACAGACGACCTTCTTCTCTCCGGTCCCCAAGGCATTTTGGGGGAGTTATCAATGTCAGAGCCGACGCAGGCAGGCGGTGTGTGTGTGTGGGAGAGCCGTGCTATCATCCTGTGATTGGGTTGAAATTTCCACTCTACCCCAACAGTACACACCCACACAGCACATCCAACCTGTCAGTCTCCTCATGCCTTTAGCTGTAAATCACACACGTCCTCCAGCTCCCAGATCTATACCCTGGGATTCACGCCTCACGCCGGCCTCCCATTTCTGACACATAATGACAAATACATCTTTCAATGTCACTCCTGTCTAATCCTTTTTCTAATATCTCAGGAGAGACTGGGAGAAAGGTCAAGGTTGAGGTGAAACCAACCAGGCACAGAGATGTCTACGAAATAATTATTAGAATTTATCATTCTGAATCATCAATCAGATTTGGTCAGATATGTCTTGTTTGAATATAAAAACAATCTTTAAAAAACAAACATCAGCTAAATGTGGGGGATTGTAAATGAAACGGCCGAGCAATCACACCCATAACAACCTAGTGTTGTAAACACTTCTATTTCCTGCATCAAACATTCAAGAGCAGATTAAATCAGAGGAGTCCCTTCCCTGGAGTGACCCCTCCCTCCCCTGTGACATCTGGGATTGTGGCTACAAAGTGACCATACTGATTGTATGCACCGATATGATGATTATTGATGCCCTATGGCTATATGCTCACATATGTGTTACTATACACACAAACATAATAGTATGAGCATGTAATGAGAGTCCATACAAGCACCTTGAAGAATAAAGCACTTAACTGGATGTGCGCCAGCCAACTTGCTTGCTTGATGACAGTTAGAGTAACCATGTCCTTATCTGTACAAACAAACACACCATTGAGGAGTATGCTTACGCTGTGAGAACACCTCAGCCCTGTTTAGCAGTCAGCCTCAGAGCTAGGAGTCAGAGGCAGGGCCGTAGAATGGCGAGTGAACAGAAAGCCAGAAATCTGCTGCCTGCCAACTTGTCAATATTTGCTCTAATAATTGCCAGGTGCTGTATTATACTCCTCAAATAAGAAGCTGTAGTCTGCGAGCACTTTCTGTATTTATTTAAAATAGGCTGTACATTTCCATGATTATCTGCCAATCTTCTTCTTTTCGAGGTGTGAGACAGAATTCCTTTCGTAGAAGTTTGTTTTCCATGAAATGTGTTCAGGGTCTCCAACAGAACACACACGGAGGGAAAAGTCGACTGTAGTAGTCATCGCACAGCTTCAGGGTAGTCACTGCTAATGTCCAGGATACAGCTCAAGTACTGCAAAGCAAAGAAAACATGTCACCTTGATGCAGAGATGTTTCTCTACTGTCCTACCATGCAGGTTTTAGAGCATGGCCTGAATGAAATGAACAGCAGCTCCCCAAATGACCATGAGATGCCTTGTTACAGTCTATGGCTGAGATGTCATTTGGTGGAAGGTGTGCTTTGCATTACTTCAAAGGGGGAGTGAACACATACAGTAGATAAATGCACAGAGGAGGGAGAGTACCGAGTAGTTCCATGAGTTCCCCTTGCCCCCCCCCCCCCATAGTGCCGCCAAAAACAGAGATCTCACATGAGTCATTACCCATGCATTTCACAGATATCACAGTGTCATATTTAAAATACACACTTTGATTCAGCAAAAATGTTTGTATACTTTTTTCGATTTCACCCAAGTGACCACAATTCCTTATGATAGTTCTCTGACTGGGAGCGAGTTGCCTGAGGAGGAATGTACCTTGTTGCTCTCTTGGTGCAGCGGAGGCAGCTGTGGTGTACCTTAACCATTGATTTATTATTCCCCTGCACATTCTACTGCTTTGTGTCAGTACACCATTTTGTTTTTGCCCCGCAGCGCTTAGCCTGATCTCAAAAGAAGATATGTCGTAAAATACAGTAAACACAGTGTTGAAATTATTACAAAATACCCACGGAATATGTGGCTTAGCGATTTATGAAACCACCATTCAATTAAGTGTGTTTTGAAAAAAGGCCAGACTCCCCTAAACCCTACTGCTTTGGGTTGGCTAGCCAGTCTTTCACTTTTCAGTATCTCCAGTGCACAGCGATATTGATGAATTATGCCTCCATTACTCTCCTTGCATTCTGTAGAGAGATAGGATACATTTTCCCATCTGTTTCTTCTCCCGAACGGAAAATCCATACACCTTTACCTCATCTGTTATAGTAGAATTCAGACAAGATCACATGTAATATGTTTTAATGGAAACTGACATAAAAAATGCCCAGATGTTAGTCATAAGGAATCTCCATGCAATACATCACATTCCACATTCCAATGCCTCTGTACACTCTAGTCTAGCTCTGGTCCAGTGTTAGTGACAGTAAATAAAATGTGTTTTGGAGTGAGTGGCCTTGGTATAGGCATGCATCCCAAATGGCACCTCATTCTCTATGTAGTGCGCTACTTTTGACCAGGGCCTATTGGGAATAGGGTGCTATTTGGGACACAGCGTAGTGTAAAGCTGATGTTGTCCAGCATGGACCAGACCAGAGGCTCATAGTGCTAGCTGTGTCAGGGAGGTCCAGCCAGCAGGACTCTATCCACCAGAGCGTGATTAAACAAACACAGCTGCTGGTTATTATAACACCTCGGTCTCTAGACAAACATTATCATTAAGATACATTTTATGGGCATTCTATTAATTAAGCAAATATTCACCCCAAATGTATAAACAAAAACAGTGAATTATTTATGTTTATTCACATTCTAGGCATTCCACCCGTCTCTTCTCTCCTCACTCACATCAACCTGACGTTGTGCACCCAGTCTCCTTTGCTGTCACTGACCACTAACCCCACGGAAATGACGGCGGTGCTACCTGAATCGAAATGTAATAGACCCATGCCCAGCGAGGAAATTTATATTAGAGAAGCAGTCAGATACAGAGAGCCGTTCTGAGTTTCCAACAAGTTGCACTTGTGATTAGCCGGTGTGAAGGACTCCTGCTCCACCAATTCCTTGGCTCACTGGCCTTTTAATGAGATTAAAATACTACCACAGTCAGATAAACTGCATTCCCATATCACTCCTGGCAGGAGGGCCTAGGTTATTATCACTGGAGGAGCTACCGAGTGGAGGAGAAGAGAGGGAGAGAGGGATGGAGGAAGGGAGAGGAGGAGAGAATTAAGGATGTGAGGTGATTAGGCTAGATTAGGGGCCCTGGTGTCCACATCTCAGCTCTAATCAGTCCACAAGGAGAGAGCGTGGAGAGAGGGAGAAGAGGAGGGAGGGAAGGAAGGAGGGGATGATGATCCCCAAAAGCAGCGGTGCACTACAGAGAGGAAAAAGAAGTAACTACACTATCAGTCCAGTCTCCTATGAAATGGACTGAAGAATGGCAGTGGAGCTGTACTGTGGAAGTAGTGCCTTTGGAGGACATCATTACTATAATAAGCTTCAGACAGCTTCAACCAACGTACTACTAGAACAGAAGCATTTACAACTAACTGATAAAGGTGCTATCTAGAACCTAAAAGGGTCCTTCGGCTGTCCCCATAGGAGAACCCTTTGAAGAACCCGTTTAGGTTCTAGGTAGAACCCTATGGAGTTCCATGGAGAACCCTTTCCCCAGAGGGTTCTTTATGGAACCCAAAAGAGTTCTACCTGAAACCAAAAAGGATTCCACCTAGAACCTAAACAGGTTCTTCAAAGGGTTATCCTATGGGGACAGCTGAAGAACCCTTTTTGGAATCCTTTTTTCAAAGAGTGTAAGATAATGCTAACGCTACCAATCGAGTATCTAGACTACAGTATGACTCGAGGGGATGGATATACAAAGATACCCTTCTGCTCCTATAATGCTACAGCACAATAACTTCAGCATGATACAGGATCACCCTGATGATCCCCTTTAATGATCCTCTTTCAGGGCTCTTGGCAGTAGAGCGCTTCTCCCATAGAATTAAAGAGATCATATTCTCTGGCTTCTCCCCCTCCCTCCTTCCCAAATCCTTCAGCAGTGTGTGTTTTGTAGCAGTGTGTATTGTAGTATACAGTATACAGTATACAGTAGGTGACAGTTGGTGCCGACCCCCCTGGAGGAGTGTAGTAGGAGTGGTGATGGGTGATGCCAGACCCTGTGTGAATAATAGGAACCCTGTACGATGGCCCAGCTGCTCCTGGTTGGCCTTCGCACAGCCAAAGGCAAACAGCGGGCCTCTTACAGTCCACTCTCCACACAGATAACACACTCTGCTCTGCCACTGGCCAGTCATAGGCCAGTACAGGCACACAGCCAATCACAGCAGAGCATGGCATGTTGCGATATCGCAGGCCTCTGCCCATCTGCTTCCTGGCCTAGGTGACCTTGGAGGTGACCTCTCTTGACGGATGTGACAGACTAGACCTGGATGATGTCTGAGTGCAGGACTGACCCCTGGTTAACGCACAACCTGCATTCAGAGGGAATATCTGAAACATGGACTTTTATGATGGTTATTGCATGACATGCATTTCATAACTATTTGTACAACACAACAAGTGGTTGTAACACACCACCAACTCACTCCTGTTCGGATCTCATGCTCCTTCCTCTGATGGAAACCAGAGGACTGTACCTCAAACAGGTTTCCAATGGAGAAACTCCATCACTGAGACAAAACAGAAACAGAAAAAAACACTTCTGGTAATGAGAAGCATGACACCGGCTGACAGTCAAAAGACAGCTATTGACTTGGTGTAATAAAACTGCCAGGAGCTTCACTACTCCCCTGTCAAGATGTGAATGGCGCAGAGCAGACTGACTGACAGAGACGGTCGCCATTTCATTTCCCCTGCGTATCAGGCAGCCAAAGTGTGCATAGAGCAAATCAACAGGACGTCAACTGATAAGTCAAGTAAACACTGAGCGAAGGTGACAAACTGTCAAAAACAGAGCGCGGCGCTCTGGGAAATAGGATGAGGAGAGGTCCTAGCTGAGGCGGAATGCTTACGAACACACATAGATAAATCACAGAGCATAAACATGGCTCACACAGGTGGGGTGGCTGAGATTAGAAGTGCATCCGGTCATTCCCTTGTATGATATGTTTAACCCATGGCGCACAGGGGAATGGCCTGGTGGGATCTGGGATGTGGGTGGATGAGATGAATCAGGGGCACCGCTAGAGAGGAATATTTCCCCTGGGATCAGGTCTGGATGGTGGAGGGCGGTGGGATCACACTCCTGAGAGGAAGGTAGGCAGTGTTTGTGTAGGGGTGGATAAAGAAGTGGATGGAGTGATAGATTAATGATGTGAGTGGGTGGTGGGCGGTGGATGGTGTAGAAGGGCGGTAGTGACTGTAGCTTGGGTGGTTCAGTCGACACACTGACCAGCAGCTGGAGGTGGAGCTGGAGGTGGAGCTGGAGCTGGAGCTGGAGCACCACTCTCAGGAAGTCAGCCCGCTCTGTCCCCACATTCCTCCAACAGATGATTGACAGGGAAGGAAAATATATATTTTTTATGATTTATCATACTGGAGGTATGAAAAATAAGAAAACACACACAAGATTATATTACGGTCAATGTACTGTTCTCACAGAGTCTTCACAAGTCTGGGCCAGAACACTATGTCCATTCAGAGTTTCCTCAATCTTTCCCAGGTTTCACTGTGTCACTGCTCTGGGGTGTATTCCAGCTGATCTTTATCCATCCATGAGCCTGGTCCGAGTACTGTGCATGGGTGCATTCTGTTCAGGGCCCTGACACATGTCAACCATTAGGAATACGACACATAGCCTATATGTCACAGGTGTGACTCAATAGCCATTTTTTACCTAACAATAATTTATATTGGTTAATTGCCTGGTCATGTGACTTGAGCTGCATGTATTTAAACCCCGCTGTTTTGTGTTTCTTGGCAGCTGCCCACAGGAAGTGATGCAGTCTGGAGGTGTGGTTGAGAAGAGCATGTAATGGTGGCGGTGGGTTAGAGCATATGGCTAAAATGGAGTATAAAATAGAATGTATGATGAAATGGTTGCCTGCCTGCTGGACTATGCCGCATTTAGTTTGTTTTGTGTTACTTTGTTCTGTTGTATTTTAAATAAAGGTGGTTTGTAAAGCTAAAAGTACAAGAACATTATACAAAGTGTGGAAATTATTTATGGAACTGAAACATGAACGTGAACCGAGAACGAGCATGAACTTTGATTTCAACTTGTGGAGAAGCATGCCTTAAGGAAATAAATGTTAACTTTTGTTCACTAAGCGTGCTCAACCCAGACCTAGAACCTGTCACTTTCCACCCCATGACATATATACAGTTAATGGCAACATTCTGCTGTCATTTTGGATGGTATAAAGTCACACTGCATAATCACAGACAACAACTCAGTAAACATGTACAGTTGTTATGATCATATAAGATGATGCCACCATTTCATTTATAGTATGACCGTACAACCACTCTTCCAACTGTATTACAATATGATAAACAATTTACTGTCTCTTGGTATTGCTGGGTAAATGTTTACGTTAGAAAATTACCCAGCAACTGACTAATGGTGGAGTAGTGTTTTTGAGGTCTGTTGGCCACAGCAGCTGTGCATTGCTGGGACTGTGCTGCTCTAACCAAGCCCATGGGAGGCAGGCTGACCAGCACTATGAAAGGACAGATTCATCACTGCCCCACCACTTGAGGGATACATTCAGGTAACTGCCAAAATAACGGAAACATCAACATAGTGTCTTAATAGGCCTTTAGGCCACTACGAGCCAGAACAGCTTCAATGCAGCTTGGCATAGATTCTACAAGTGTTTGGAACTCTATTGGAGGGATGCAACACCATTCTTCCACGAGAATATGGTTTACATTGTTTTCATGGTCCTTAAACCTCTGGGGGCGTTGTCATCGTATGGGGGCATAGCCATGGTAGCCAAAATAATGGCCTGCCCAGCGTTTTGGGATGTTAATTGCTTAATTAACTCGGAACCACACCTGTGTGGAAGCTCCTGCTTTCAATATACATACTTTGTATCCCTCATTTACTCAAGTGTTTCCATTATTTTGGCAATTACCTGTAGTTCTAAACTTTTATTTGGGTTGGTTTTAAAAAGTCCAATTAAAGACAGGAGCTAGGATATGTGGTTTCATCTGACCATATACAAGATGCCTTCTGTTTTCCTTTGGTATTTGTGGAATTAGGACAGCTGCAGTTCTTATATTTAATTCCACATTCCAAAGTCACAAGTTGATTTATTTTTATGTTTTTGCCTAGGCTAGATTCCCCAACACTCAGCAGGAGTAGCACACACACAGGAAGTGTTAGTCTGGAGCCGGAATAATGCACTGCACAATACATTCACTTCACTTTGTTCAATTGTATCTCTTTTTCTCTGTAGACAGGAACAATTTATGTAAAACCAGTCTTGAATGTGTGACAGATTTTCCCACCATGTCCATGGACCCTACTATGTCCATCCCTAATACTGTATGTAACAAAGCAGTTGGATGTAATTGAATGCAATAGTTGGATTACTTGATGTTTTGTTTTGGACCATGTCAGATGGGAGAAGCTAATAAGTGGTCTTTATCAGGCAGAATAAGAGGGCTAGCCCAGTACATGGTTTATATGGGAGACTGTGTGTGGTTCGCAAATGACTCTACCCTACATAGGAAATAGGGTGTCATTTGGGATGCAGCTGTGGTCTTATCACCCAGAATACGAGCGCCAGCCAGCACCCCAAAGTACGGGATGCTTATATGGGAGCCTCTCTCTAGGGCAGCGTTTCCCAAACTCGGTCCTGGAGACCCCAAAAGGTGAACATTTTGGTTTTTGCCCTAGCACTACACAGCTGATGCAAATAATGGACTCTTGATTAAGCTTTGATTATTTGAATCAGCTGTGTAGTGCTGGGGCAAAAACCAAAACGTGCACCCCTTGGGGTCCCCAGGACCGAGTTTGGGAAATGCTGCTCTGAGCTCTCTGAGCAGAAATCGCAGAAACACCAGGGACCAATTAAGCTCTATTTTCTGGGCTGTGCCTGGGCTGTTTTGATCCAAACTGAATCGAACAACCTGCTGAGACAACAATTTTCCCCTCTCAAAACAATGTGCCGGTCAATTATCCAACCCCTCCTAACCATTCAGTGTATTATCTGTCAATTGAAGTCAAAACAACCGGTAACAAACGTAACTCTGATCCCCAGAATGTTGTAAACATGCTTCTGTCTAAGGGATGGATGAGTCGTATTTGAAAGGGTGTAATACTAGACATAGTAGTACTAGACATAGTAGTACTAGACAGTCCATTGGAGTGTTATGAAGTTTAGATCATACTGTACATTTACCCAGTGCAGTCTCCTCTCTCTTCTGTTTTGTTGAGTTTGAACATCGTCATAATCGAAGGAAAACATGGGCTGGAAGAGATCAATATTTCTTCTGTTATTATTGCTTCTGTGGCCTAGAGACGCTCGTGGATCCTGGCCAGAGGCAGCAGGCAGCATGTCACTCAAAAGACCAGAAAGGAGAATCCTGTCTGAGAAAGACGGGAGCAAACCGGATTGACAGATAATGCAGTATAGTAACAGAGTATTGAGGGATGATGTGAGGATGATGATAATGATGATGATAATGCTGCTGATAATAATCCTTATTGAATTGTGTTGTCTTCCCAATACATAGTACATATTACTAAATGCTTGGATCTATGGAATGTCTTGAGGTTGTGTGCTAGTTTGTACACCTACATGAATGCCGACAACATATATCTTTGTCATCTTGGTCTTTTACCTTTACCCTTGATAAATAAAGTGAATAAGGAAAAGTTGCTCCATTTTGCCACTAATTCCTAACAGGGAAGATATGAGCTTCCTGTAGCCTCTAGCTGTTGCCATCTAAGTCCTGCCTGCTGACAAGTAGTGTCATACCCCCAATTGTCTGTACGGGTGGGTCACCCCCCACTGTCTGTACTGGTGTGTCACCCCCCACTGTGTGCTCTTACAGCAGACCTGGTGTCTGTCCTCCTGACCAGACTGCCTTGAGTCAGGATTCAGTCACTATGCTAGAGCTGGCTAGCAGTTACAGTCTCAACTCTGTGTTTTACTTAATGCATTAAGTGGTTTCGGATTGGCTATTTATTGATCATGCAGTATTGTACTTATTGAATGTAATGCATTAGCACAACTCAAACAAAGATTGATTCCAATCAGAGAGCCAATAATGCCACTGTTTTCTTCCAAATCACTAGGGCACATTCATCTCTGTAGACAGAAACATACCTCTGTAAACTATAGGCACTAAGATATGCAGGGGTTGTAAAATAAGAATGGTAGACCATTACTTCTCTGTGTCTTTGCGTTTCCCTTATGGTCAGGATGTTGCCTAAAGGCCCTCCACACCCCTGCTTACGCTCAACACTCTGCTCCATCAACATGGTTAAACAACTTCAATGTTTATTACGAGAGTTGCATTTTTCTAGATGGCTGGTACTGTGTTAGGAAGAAAAGTTTATAATTTTCTTCCTGTGTTTGTCTCATTCCCACTTAGGATTGTGCACACTCACATATGCTATTGCAATTTGAGAAGAAGCCCTGCGAGTATTTTTTCAGAAAAACAAATCATGAGCGCACATGCGTGAATGTACACGCACACATACTCATGCAGACAAGCACAGACACACACACCCATAAGCACATCATGCACCTGCACACTACACACAGTGTTGTATGGTGATTTAAAAACTGTTTCAGAGTTTAATGGCTGTGATAGGAGATAGCTGAGAATGGAACAAAAAAACATTTGTAGTTACTCCACAGTATAAATGAAAATGAAAATGAAAAGAAGGAAGCCTGTACAGAATACAAATATTCCAAAATATACATCCTGTTTACAATACAGAAAAAAATGTGGCAAAGAAATGAACTTTATGTCCTGAATACAAAGCGTTATGTTTGGGGCAAATCCAACACAACACATCACTGAGTACCACTCTTCATATTCTCAAGCCTTGTGGTGGCTGCTTCATGTTGTGGGTATGCTTGTCATCGGCAAGGACTAGGGAGTTTGTTAGGATAAAAATAAACTGTATTAAGCTAAGCACAGGCAAAATCCTACAAATGCACCTTTCAGCAGGACAATTACCTAAAACATAAGGCTAAAAATACACTGGAGTTGCTTACCAAGACAACATTGAATGTGGCCTGGTTACAGTTTATACTTAAATCGGCTTGAAAATCTATGGCAAGACTTGAAAATGGCTGTATAGCAATGATCAACAACCAACTTGAGAGAACTTGATGATTATTTTTAAGAATAATGGGCAAATATTATACAATCCAGGTGTGCAAAGCTCTTAGAGAGGATTGCCGTTTCAACAAGCCAATATTTCTACATAGTTTAGTGCAGAAAACGTGGTAATTAACTACAATGACTATAACTAATTGCACGGTCAGTGTTTCTTTTACACCTGCAATGTAAAAGAGACAGAAGAATACATGATGAGAGGGATAGAGAGCAGTTGCTTCACAAAATTCATGATCTAAGTGATTGATAGTCGGTATTCAGCAGTCATAAAAGTATGCCTTATTTACTTTGAAGAACTACTAGTGAATAGTGATTTTGTCAGACAGCATAGGCAGCAGCTCTACAGAGATGAGATGATGAGTTGGAATGAAAAAATGAAGTCATTAAATAAAATACATGTATTATACAACTGAAATATTTTATTAAAGTCATGTTAATAAATTATGATTAATAAGTGATAAGCAGTAATGGGCTGTCACTACCATCATGGGACTTTAATTAATAGTTTTATTCTGTGTTGTTACATAGTGCATTTAATGTTTTTTTATCGAAACCGAAAACCGGGATTATTTTTTAATTATCAAACCGACCTCAAAGAGCACTAATCGCTTAGCACTAGAGGATAAGTAAGTGTAACTTTCACTCTCTTGTACTCAAACAAAGTGATTTGACATTTGATATACAGGCTGACCGGTTCGGCTGGATTGTGAAATTGTGTAGGGCAGGTTCCCATGAATCTAACAACTGTTATCATCTGATGTGACATAATTTCAGGGGTCCCTGCTCTGTTGTACTTTCAACACCATCCCTCCAACAGTAGTCAACTAACAGAAAATGGCATCTGTGAAAAGACCGGCTTCTTGGCTGTAATTTTCTAATCAATAGTCAAACTATTTAGTAATTGTCGTTTAGTGATACTTTGAGAATAAGAGGCCATTTCCTTTTTGATTGATCTCCAGCCAACCTGGGGCCAAAATGTCTCCCAGCAAGCCAATAGCAATTGCTTAATATGCTGCTTCTTTCCAGAGATGGGAACAAATCCTTAAAATTTACAATATTTCAGGAGAGCGAGAGAAAGGGAACATTAATTAATAGAGCAAGTTGGCTTATAGTCAAAAAACCAATAACCGACGTTGACGCATTGCTGCCAGGTTATAGTCAAAAACCAATAACCAACGTTGAAGCATTGCTGCCAGGTTATAGTCAAAAACCAATAACTGACATTGAAGCATTGCTGCCAGGTTATAGTCAAAAACCAAGAACCGACGTTGGAGCATTGCTGCCAGGTTATAGTCAAAAACGAATAACTGACATTGAAGCATTGCTGCCAGATTATAGTTAAAAACCAAGAACCGACGTTGAAGCATTGCTGCCAGGTTATAGTCAAAAACCAATAACCTACGTTGAAGCATTGCTGCCAGGTTATAGTCAAAAAACAATAACCGATATTGAAGCATTGCTGCCAGATTATAGTTAAAAACCAAGAACCGACGTTGAAGCATTGCTGCCAGGTTATAGTCAAAAACCAATAACCTACGTTGAAGCATTGCTGCCAGGTTATAGTCAAAAAACAATAACCGATATTGAAGCATTGCTGCCAGGTTATAGTCAAAAAACAATAACCGATATTGAAGCATTGCTGCCAGGTTATAGTCAAAAACCAATAACCAACGTTGAAGCATTGCTGCCAGGTTATAGTCAAAAAACAATAACTGGCGTTTAAGCATTGCTGGCAGTTTATAGTCAAAAAATGATAACCGGCGTTTAAGCATTTGTGCCAGGTTATATTCAAAAACCAATGACCGGCATTTAAGCATTGCTGCCAGGTTATAGTCAAAAACCAATAACCTTTTGAAGCATTGCTGCCAGGTTCGGTTTTCTTTCAAACAGGGTTGTGAAAGTAGGAGCCACAATAGTACAGGGGGTGAATGGAGTCGGGGGCCCGGTGGTGTCTTGCCCGGCGGTCCTTTACAGTGCTCCATGCACGGGCTTGGGCTCAACCACAGCCTCCCTGTGAAAAGAGCAAGGATTAAGACAGTCAGAGACAAAGACAAAATGGGACACATTGCCTCCTTTTCCCCTGAGAGCACCCCCGACCACACAATGACCGTGGACAATGGGATGATGATGTGTTCTTTTGGCCTAGGCCGGATGTGTCATCCTGCACTGCTGTGCAGAACTTCCCAGCATTGTGTATGGCCCTCTGCTATTGTGCCTGGGCCATACTAATACCTTACAGATATTTCACAGTGGGTGAATGCTTTCTATCTGCCCAGGCTGCCTGGTGTTCTCTGGCACCCAGGGCCAGGAAGCAGGGAGGACCCTGGACTCTTTCTGTCTATCTGTCTGGCCATCCATCTTTCCCTCCTCTATTGCTCTCTCTCTCTCTAACTCCTCCTGTCACCTGTCACCTGATCCCGTGTGTTGGTAGAGCATGGTTTGCAACGCCAGGGTTGTGGGTTTGATTCCCATAGGGGACCCGTATGAAAATGCATTCACCACTGTAAGTCGCTCTGGATAAGAGTGTCCGCTAAAAACTTTTTTTTATTTTTATAGAAACGTAAATGTAAAACCTGTCAAATGGCTTCAGGCCTCTCAGTATTTGTCAGAACTAAAGTGTTAGATGATATGCAGATGTCTGTCATATTTGTCATGGCCACAAAGCCGTGTCTGGTGAGATGTGACTGGAGGTCAGCTGAATGGGCGGCCAGAGGACAGAGGACCTGACTGACTGGCTGATTGTGTGAGAGCTGAGCAGAACAGAGTGGAGTACTGGCCACTGGGAAAGAAAATGGCCCCAGCGGGCTAAGAAAGCACATTTTTCTCCAATGTCATGGAGATTTCTGTCTCTAATGAGCTGCGGCCATGGGCAATCAACTGCTGCAAAACTGCAGAGGGGTGTTGTACATTAATATTGGTTAATTCAATTCTGGGTAGTTTTGCAGCAGTAATGCTCAGAATGTGAGGCGCTGTGAAACTGTCAGTGGGATTTGTTTCCCACACATTCTTGTTTGATTTGATTCGATGAAAGAGCTCAATGAAAGTCTAAAGGATTACATGATTTGTTGTGCTTGGTAAGCATTGTTTAAATATTTTCACACTGAAAGTTAAGTGTGGACATTCGTCAATATTTAACCTTTCCATCCCCACACCTCCAACAAGGTCAGTTGCATACCCAAAGCTTGATTTTTCAGTGCCCCTCTCTGCAAACAAAGGTAAACTCAAAATTCCCAAACTTATCTTGTTGCCATACATACCCACTGGTTGAATCAACATTGTTTCAACGTAATTTAAAAACATATTGTGACATCGAACCAACCTGGAAAATACATTTGATTTGATTTGAAAGTCATCAACCAGTACTGTTTTTATCTCATTTCAACCAGCATTGTAAACATTAAAATGTGAGTAAACCTTCAACTGAAATACATTGACTTGACTTAAACTGACTAATAGGTTGTTATATCAATCTAATTTCAACATAATCATCAGAACTATGTACAGTAAATGTTAAAATTGAGTTGAACATTTTTATGGCTGAAATTGTTGAATTTTATATTTGATTTGACATATTTTATTTAACCTTGTTGCAATGTTGACAGTAAAATAGTATGTTTGAATCAACGTCATTCTTTCAACGTCATCCCATCAACCTAAAAAAAGAGGTATATTGAAATAAATTGTGAAGCCACAGTCCAAAAATGTCTGCCTGAACATTGACTCCTACTGGTATCTGATGGTTATGCACTTCAATAAGAACAAGTCTACCATCCAGATGCCTACCTCTATGTACCCTTCTTAGCTTTGGAAACCAAATGTGTATGTTTCAGCTGAGCTATCACGTCAACACACTGAAGGTATTGATCAGCTTCCATACTACTGCCGATTTTGCAGGTTTTCCTACTTACAAAGCATGTAGAGGTCTGTAATTTTTATCATAGGTACACTTCAACTGTGAGAGACGGAATCTAAAACAAAAATCCAGAAAATCACATTGTATGATTTTTAAATAATTAATTTGCATTTTATTGCATGACATAAGTATTTGATCACCTACCAACCAGTAAGAATTCCGGCTCTCACAGACCTGTTAGTTATTCTTTAAGAAGTCCTTCTGTTCTCCACTCATTACCTGTATTAACTGCACCTGTTTGAACTCGTTACCAGTATAAAAGACCCCTGTCCACACACTCAATCAAACAGACTCCAACCTCTCCACAATGGCCAAGACCAGAGAGCTGTGTAAGGACATCAGGGATAAAATTGTAGACCTGCACAAGGCTGGGATGGGCTACAGGACAATAGGCAAGCAGCTTGGTGAGAAGGCAACAACTGTTGGCGCAATTATTACAAAATGGAAGAAGTTCAAGATGACGGTCAATCTCCCTCGGTCTGGGGCACCATGCAAGATCTCACCTCGTGGGGCATCAATGATCATGAGGAAGGTGAGGGATCAGCCCAGAACTACACGGCAGGACCTGGTCAATGACCTGAAGAGAGCTGGGACCACAGTCTCAAAGAAAACCATTAGTAACACACTACGCAGTCATGGATTAAAATCCTGCAGCGCACGCAATGTCCCCCTGCTCAAGCCAGCGCATGTCCAGGCCCGTCTGAAGTTTGCCAATTACCATCTGGATGATCCAGAGGAGGAATGGGAGAAGGTCATGTGGTCTGATGAGACAAAAATAGAGCTTTTTGGTCTAAACTCCACTCACCGTGTTTGGAGGAAGAAGAAGGATGAGTACAACCCCAAGAACACCATCCCAACCGTGAAGCATGGAGGTGGAAACATCATTCTTTGGGTATGCTTTTCTGCAAAGGGGACAGGACGACTGCACCGTATTGAGGGGAGGATGGATGGGGCCATGTATCGCGAGATCTTGGCCAACAACCTCCTTTGTTGAAGATGGGTCGTGGCTGGGTCTTCCAGCATGACAACAACCCGAAACACACAGCCAGGGCAACTAAGGAGTGGCTCCGTAAGAAGCATCTCAAGGTCCTGGAGTGGCCTAGCCAGTCTCCAGACCTGAACCCAATAGAAAATCTTTGGAGGGAGCTGAAAGTCCGTATTGCCCAGCGACAGCCCCGAAACCTGAAGGATCTGGATGGAGGAGTGGACCAAAATCCCTGCTGCAGTGTGTGCAAACCTGGTCAAGAACTACAGGAAACGTATGATCTCTGTAATTGCAAACAAAGGTTTCTGTACCAAATGTTAAGTTCTGCTTTTCTGATGTATCTGTGATGGCTTGGTTGTGGTAAGGCCTCTTACTCCCACCTAGGGGAGGAGAGAGGCACACAACCAAGTCATCACACATTATTAGGGAGATGATCATCCCCAATCAGAGACAGCTGTATAGCGTTGTCTCTGATTGGGGATAGTATTTAGATTCCACACACAGCCACCTGTGTGTGGATCATTGTTCGTGTCTGCCTTGTGTATCAGCACGTGAGTTACTTTGCTTTGCATATTATTTTGTTAGTTTGTTTCAGTCATCTCCTTTTTGTATTTTGCGCTTCGTGATTCCATTCTCCAAAATAAAAAGGAATGACGCTCCATCAGCGCTCCGTTTATCGTCCCATTATTCCGCATCGTGACAGTATCAAATACTTATGTCATGCCATAAAATGCAAATTAATTACTTAAAAATCATACAATGTGATTTTCTGGATTTTTGTTTTAGATTCCGTCACTCACAGTTGAAGAGTACCTATGATAAAAATTACAGACTTCTACATGCTTTGTAAGTGGGAAAACCTGCAAAATCGGCAGTGTATCAAATACTTGTTCTCCCCACTGTAAATATATTGCAAAATTCATGATATTAATATACACTTTTGCCTTTGGATATTGTATTTTATATGAAGGATGGTTGGTTGATTTCAAATTGAATCTACACGTGGTTGGATTCACGTCTCCATCTCAACCAAAAATGGAAATTGAAGAATAGGATTAAATCAAACTTTATTTGAAGTGCATTTAAAGTTTGATTTGATTTTGTGCTATTATTTAACTTTTATTTTTGGTTGAGATGGAGACGTGAATACAACATATCCATCATTCATTTGTAGACAAAGTGGAAATTGATTTGTGAACGCAACCAAATATCAACATTTGAAAGAGATGTATCTTCTGCTTGGATAGTATATTATGAATAACAGACAGTATATGAAAGACAATATCCAAAATAATGTATTATTATTATTATCATCAATTTGGCATTCTATTTATAGGGCTATACTAGTAGGGGTTACTGTTCAGACAGGAATCCAACAAAGTCAGTTGCACACCCAAAGCTTGATTTTTCAGTGCCCCTCTCTCCAAACAAAGGAAAACTCCAAATTCCCAAACTAGTCTCGTTGCCAAAATGGAACTATCCACTGGTCGTATCAACTTTGTTTCAACGTATTGTGACATGGAATCAACCTGGAAAATACATGGGATTTGATCAAAATCAGCAACCAGTGCTGTATTCATCTAATTTCAACCTGTGTTGTAATTTCAATGTTTACAACGCTGGTTGAAATGAGATGAAAACAGTACTGGTTGAAGATTTAAAATCCATTCTATTTTCTATGTTGATTCCATGTGAAAATATGTTGACAAATTACTTTAAAAAACATTGACTCAACCAGTGTGTTCCCAGTTGGTAGATCTTCTCTTAGGATGGCTATCTTCCTTCCAAACAATATTGACTGTGGTATGACATGTAACCCAATACCCTCCATAGAAAAGCAAAACAGACTTTAGCCCATAGCCACGTAACATGACACATGATCCTTGAACAATGCTTTGGAAAACCTATACACCTCAAAGAGCTTAGGCAATGTTAGCTCTGCCCTCGGGATAATACCTACAGTATGGTAAATGTAATGGATCCTTGGGAGGAAGAGTTAAAAAAGCAAGGGGCTCAGTATCATATTGGAAAAACCACAACAGCCAGAGTAATCCCTCTCATAGTGCTGTCCCTCCACTTGACAGACGTGTGATTGACAGGTAATGAGTCTGAGAACTTGGCCATATTATCTCCCATTCATCACCTCATTCTAAAAGTCTTTAATGAGTTGATAATGTATAGATAGACAGTATGTCAGTGTGGTCAGTTCAGACATTTCCTTTGAAACTTTTCTTAAATCTTAATTTTCAAAGCCGACAGTTTACACTTCTCCAAGGATCTGGGGGACAGAAATACATAAAATTGAGGGGTTTATGCTAGTGCATTCACCTTGGCAACCTCGATTCTACCACATTTCCTCTTCGAATAGACCAATGAGGTTTTTGTCTGAGAAGCCTTTGAGATGATGAAAAGAGGTTCCGCATAAAGCTTAAGCTAACAGCTGTTTTAACAATGCAACAGAAGTGAGAATGCAACTTTTTTTATGTTCAAGGCTCGCCCTTCCAGATGAAAGGGTTCTTTCATGGTGTTATATGTGGTAAAAATGTCCACTTGTATGCATCAGACTGGAACTCGGGGGAAACGGTTCCAGATGGCCACGGCTGGCACACAATGGAAAAACAAACTTGGTGTGGACCGGTGTTGTATATACATTTGTGTTGGTCCCCGGCTCTTTCCCTTTCAACATTATGGAGAGTAGTTACTCTGCTGTTACTCACACAGGTGCTTTACATTTTTCATGAATTACATGTTTTCTTTATTTAGTGGGAATATAAATTGGAAATGAAACTGCTCTCATGCCAAATGTTTAGCAGACTGTAAAACCGCAGACTGTATAAAACACAAGTTTTGTATTCTCTCTGGAGAAGTTGCAGCTTACTGTTTCAAAATATATAAACAACATATTTGCTTATACTGTGTGGTTTCACATAAAATACAGTATAACTATGTCACCGTGGGTACAGTAGTAGAATGCATTCCACAGAAGTGACATAGCCCTGCTCAGCTAGATACCAGTACTGTCTCATGTTCTAAGTGCTGTGCTTTCAGACTTATCTCTTGCCACAAGGGACCTCATTTATGACATTCTGATGCTTAGCAAAGAGCACACACTCCAGATTTTCAAAGGGATTTTTTCCCAATTTTTCTTTATTTTCTTTTCCAGCATATATTCCTGTGTTCAACTGTACCGCTCATACCATATCCAAACACCAGCACATCTGTTTCTGGTCCCCTCTCAAAGCAGACACCTTCTGGTGGCAATATTCCTTGAGTACATGTGAAGTTGTAGGAACATATTAGGATAAATGAATGGTTCAATTAATTCATAACAGTAGTGGTACTCTACCCCAATGGAATTAATGGTAGCAACTTGTGTGATGTGTGCTAACATACAGGTTAAAACCCTGCTCTGGGTTTCCGTGACAGCAGAGCTCCTGTCAACGCCTAGCTGAAGCTATTGGAGTAACGCCTGCACACCCATCTTCTCGGCTTCGATCAAATTGTCTCTGGCCATCATGTAAACATAAGTAATGAGGTTCTGAGAGGCTGTGCTCCTCCTCACCCAGGGGGAGTGGCCATTCCTTATTTCACTTTCAATACTGTTGATATCTCTAAATACTGTTAAAATATTTAGATTGGCCTTTATATTAAGCAAGTCTGGACTGGTACTGCTTCCAAAGTAAAACATGCTTATATGAATATAAGCATTTAAGCAAATTTTATGTCAACAGCGTCTTATGTTTGTCAAATCTGAGATAGGTAATGGCCAAAATAGGATTTATTGTTTTGGTAAGAGATGAAAATGAAATTAAAGGTCAATAGTTTTGGCTCATCCTTACGGTGCCTGTTTTTTTTTGTTGAAAATCACATTTGAAATGTTTGCTTTTAATTTCCTGTCTGTAAGAAAAAGATGACATCTGGAAAAGATATCATCCACTTCCTTTGTTGTCACTTAGTTACAGTGGTCATGGAAACAAGGCTCTAGACAAGGCAGCCAGCTAGTTTTGAGGAGTGCTGTATAGTTGAATACCTAGAAATTGAGAAAATGCCCCAAATATAAGTAAATTATGTAATGCTTCCTTGGATAAAGCTTGGCTTTATCTTCAGTGCTTGAATTAAAATGTGCTGTGCAATCCAAGCTTCAGTAGACAAAATGAAAGCACAAAACAAAATGTCCTCAGCCGGCAATGCTTCTGTGGGTTAGACTCTTCATACGGTCTTTTTGAACAGTCATGGCAAATGAAAGCTCAGTCAGTTCTCTCTCTTTCTCCCCCTCCCCCTCCCTCCATCGTTCTCTCTCTGACAGCCATCTTAAATCCATTCAGAGATCTCAGTGGACCATTTTTCTGCATACTCAATATGCTCGCAGCTCCTTTAGCCCACACAGTCACCATGGCAACCATGGACCAGCTCTCTCAGCCCTCCCCCACTACTCCCTCCGCCCACTACGCCCATGCTCACCGCCAACATGCCGTTCCACCTTACCACAGATAGCAGAAAGCAAGGAGCTCCGTACACCATATGCTTGGTGGTATACTGTAGTAGTTAAACCTTCATTTGATTATGGAGACCTTAGAAAGATTTACCACAAACCAAATACTGCACATGGCATGGGTTTTCAATAAAAGCCGTTGTTGTGGAATATTGGTCAGTTTAATAGATCACAAACCTCCATTTTATCTCTGCACCTTAGCGAGATATGTTACTGTAACAGAGAGATCTACTCTGTCTTTGCACAATTTGCAGTTGGTTTTCCGGTGCCATGCGCATCACCTGAAGAGGGCAGACTTGATCCTTTCTGTTGCAGACGTGTTGATATCACTACCTCACCAAAACCATGCAAACCTGCTGTGTCACAACCACTTTTCTGAACCGAAGACCACCCATCCAGCACCAAAATTCCCTGGCCGTGGTTTAAACTCTTTGAATCTCCCTCAGAAACACAGGAAACTGTACTGTGTGTGCACGTGTGCGTGCTTCTACGTTTGTGCGTGAACAGAGGGGAGGAGAGAGAATGAGAGAGGGATAGGGCAGGTCTCCCTCATCACTCTGTAATGTTTCACGCAGGCTTTCAGAAAAAGGCGAACCAGCATTGTGCAGTCAGCTGCACCGAATGTGTCTATTCTCTAGTAGCCCTATTCTCTTTCATGGGAGATTTATTTCCATTGTTGTCCCCACCCTCCACAATCTAAAGTCCCCCTTCAAAAAACAAAACAAGAGGTGAGGTGGGGGTGGCCGTTTTCGGGCGTAGGCAGGTGGGTGGGGGGGTTGGGGTGTAGCTAGCGCAGTTGTAATCTGCAATTGTTACAGTCTGTGGCCTAGCTACGCTGTCACCATTCCAAATTGATTTAACTATCAATGGCAGGAGCCATTTAGAGTTGTTAGAGGTTTGGCCGGGCTGCTCAAACTCAACTGAATGTGCAATGAGCCCCTCACTCTATTTCCCACCATCTGGAATCAAAGGCCATTGTGTCCCAAGAAAGTGGAGGGGTCATCTATTCACCCCCTGGGTCAACTACAGGCTGAGATAGAGGGAAAGTGAAAGAAACAGAGGGAGAGAGAGAGAGAGAGAGAGAAAAGAGGGAGGGGGCAAGGGTCTTCAAGTTTTGAAAACAGCAGTTCCATAGAATACTTCCAACTCTCTCTCCACGGAGGGAGAGGACTAGCTCCCCCGACGTCAATGGAGCCATTTAATCCAAAATATTTGGAATTTGAGGCATTTGTCTACTATTATCACTGGGATGCATGTGAGTTCCTGTTCAATGTGTCCTCGTGGTGGGTTCCTCTCTGCCGGCTCGTCTCCCTCAGGCCGTGCTTACAGGGACTCATCAGAGGCCATGCGAGGATCGTTTGACCCTCTAACAGGCCGGGACAAAGCACAGCTTTAAAGGGCCACACTCATAGCCTGTTTGTTTTGGCTCGGCACATTGATTTCACCATTTTGCAGTTTGCACACACACACAAGCGTTCATCTCCGATGAGGTTTCTTTCATGTGTTGGCTGTGGTAGCGCAACGCTGATTGACAGGAACGGAGCGTGAATAGGAATGTTTTCATAATATCTGCTGAGGGACTGGTGGTGTTTATGATCAACAAGAACATATCGTAATCTAAGCCTGTTGATGTTTAGTGGGCGAGTATAGCAAGCTCAATAATAAGATGTAGAGCCAAGATAGCTAATACATACACAGTTACTCCCAGTCCCAGCCCCCCCAGCTCAATAGACTCTAGAGCAGGATCCCAGATTACACCAGACGTGTTCCTTGATTTGCTAATGGTTGTGAAGTCCAACCTGACAGATTCTTGGCCCGGCACAGTTCAGTGCAGACATGTTAATGTAATGATGCTCTTTTTTTTTTTTTACTTTCCCCCATTTCTCAAGCCCAACATGAATACATTAGAAAGCAGATTGAATCAAAAACAGCTCCTATAAAATTTTCAGAATTAATGGTTTTACAATACTTAACAGAAGTTCTTGTTTTAAAGTAACTTTGGTAAAATATGCTTTCTTGAAGTAAACCCAATGTAAACCCAATTTTAAAATACACTATTTTGTACAGTATATCATATATCAGTTTAAAATAATATCAATAATGTGTCATTTGTCATAATCAGCGAGCCTGTAATATTGTCAGAGTCAATAAAACTGATCTTAATTAGCGTCAGCACGAGTTGTTTTGACACTTCAATTTTTTTGTTTGTGTGCCAACAGAGGCATCTAAACTATGCAGTTCATCGTCCAATAAGATTCCTCTGATACTATAGTATGATAAGGCCCCAGTATCTGGCTGATAATCAGATCAGCTCTGAAAAATATATGATGTGAAAAGATCTGATGTGATTGGTCAAAACACTAATTAGTGGGGAAATTATCAGAATTGGACTGCCTGTGTAAATTCAATCAATTGCAGCCAGTCTGTGTCCATATGACAAACTTATGGTTCAGGATAATACCCGCAATTAGCTGCAAAGCCATGTAACCACATTTAGCCGTCAAAATGAATGACTCTGGGAAGAGAGTTAGACAGTTCATTATGAGACTCAATGGTGTGTGAGTATCTTGAGGTGTTTTTTTTTCACCTGAGACCAGTTCTCAGGTTTATGGATGACTATGTTACTCTATCTTCCAATTGACCAGGAAGACAAGCAGAGTGTTGACGTTTAAATGGAGCTGAGGGGCGGAGGGGTTTGTGGAAAGAGAGAATTCTTCTCCCTGAAAGGTAGCCTTGGAGACAACAATTATGCATAGGATATCTTTGGGTTGGTACATGCACCAGAATGCAGATGAGGCTTCCTTTCACATTCCTTCTCTCCTTCACCCAGAGAAGTGCTGAGCTCCTGAGCACAGTCCCTTTATTTCCCAGTTTCGCTGCTCCCTGTGTTACCATAGTAACCTGGATACTATTCAGTCCTCTTCAGTGAGAGGCAGGCAGGCAGGCAGCCTTTGCAGGTGGCTGTGCTTTCATGCAAAGAATGCTACAAATGCAGTTCCTTCCTAACAACTGACTGTGTGAGTGAGGGGCCCTCCATTACTTTGATTAACTAGATTTGTAATTTTTGTTTGCAATAGCGAAATATGATGAACATCGAACAATAAGTCGTCTATACTATATTCCTGAAATGTAACTTGCTCAGAAACAAATATTACATATTATTCTGTAAGAAAGCATCTTTTCAGGAGTAGATGCATTTGAACATGTGGATGTAATAAATCAACCTACAGTGCCTTCGGAAAGTATTCAGACCTCTTGACTGTATAGGAATTGTCTGTATAGCTCCGAGACAGGATTGTGTCGAGGCAGAGATCTGGGGAAGTGTACCAAAACATTTCTTCAGTATTGAAGATCCCCAAGAACACAGTGGCCTCCATCATTCTTAAAAGGAAGAAGTTTGGAACCACCAAGACTATTCTTAGAGCTGGCCAACCAGACAAACTGAGCAATCGGGGGAGAAGGGCCTTAGTCAGGGAGGTGACCAAGAACCCGATGGTCAATCTGACAGAGATCTAGAGTTCCTCTGTGGAAATTGCAGAAACTTTCAGAAGTGCAACCATCTATGCAGCACAAAAATCACCTAAAGACTCTCATACCATGAGAAACAATATTCTCTGGTCTGATGAAACCAAGATTGAACTCTTTGGCCTGAATGCCAAGCGTCACATCTGGAGGAAAGCTGGCACCATCCCTACGGTGAAGCATGGTGGTGGCAGCATCATGCTGTGGGGATGTTTTTCAGCGGCAGGTACTGGTAGACTAGTCAGGATCGAGGCAAAGATGAACAGAGCAAAGTACAGAGTGCTGGAGGCAACCCTTCTCCTTCTTCCTTCTGCTTCTTCCCTGCCAGCTCACCCGCCTCTCCTTCAGTGGGTATGTGATCTCCATTACTGGGGATATTAAAGTGCCTTTTACTGAGGCTTAGGATAACTTCCAGGCCAGGGTCCTCTGTGTTCCTACGCAGGTCCAGATAAACGATCCAGGGGACTGGTGTGTCATCCGTCATACGCTCCCTCCTGGGTGGCTCTCAGGAGAGCCCTGGTCTTGTCATGCCACTGGTTGGGCTAATGGGTCTGCACACCCAAACGTGACTGAGGGAAGCTTGGCTAGCTGAGTGAGTGGCTGGCTGGCTTGGAGTGAAGGGGGCCTGATGGTGCTATGGGGAGCTGAGATGACGGAAAATACATGGTATACAGTTTCATTAAAGATGCTTGAAATTCATTGTCACTTTCAGTCACTAATGAGGCAACAGGGTGTGGAGTCAACCTGTTGAAAGGGGAAATGTGACACAAAAGAATTGTGCCAGCTGATGTCACCTTAAACTTGAAGTAAAGCTGTTTTGAGGTATGCATAAACCCTGTCAAATAAAGCAGTATTTGTTACAACAGTTATTATTATTCCAGTGTAGTTACATAGTAATAGGAGCAACTTAATGTAAAGTGTTACCAAAGCTATTACGGGTGATTTAATGACAACTTACAATCATTGAAATATGCCTAAAATGTATTTAAGTAAGATCTAATAAACCTGATACTGCATTTGAATAGCATCACACCACACATAACATGAAAGTACAGTACATGATACCTTAGGCCCATTATGCCTCAGATGTATAGACATGTGCTGTGAGTGTTAATACCATAGTATTTATGCCTATTACTGCCAGTCTTGGTGCGATGATAATCCATTATGTCTTACATAGCACCACAGTGTGTGATTGTAATCTACAGGCGACTGCGGTTCATGTCGGAGAATGCACGGCTTGATGACAAAAAGCTATAAATCTCCTTTACATCCCTCCACTATTAACAACTAGAGCTTTATGTCTGCTCCATGAAATGTATGTCTGCTCCATGAAATGGCTTGTTTGTTCGCAGAAGTTGAAACATATTGAGGAACATTAATACGTAGGCCCTAAAGTAGAAAGTTCAGGGGGTTGTCTTGCTGAAGGTTGCTATACTTCAAACTAGTTGTACTAGTACGGATAGCCACACATATTGATGTAGTTAAATGCCTGTTTCATGGCCCTTTAACTCAGTTTATTATGATTAACATATTGTCAATCAAACATATTAGCTTCTGAGGATACATGGGGCCAGTATAGATCTAACTCAAGGCAGAGTTATAATAATCAGAGGTCATTAAGGTTTGTCATGGCGATGGCGGACAGATAAAAGCAGTTATTGTAACTCATCATTTCTCATCAGTGAGTGCTGCCTCCTCATTGCAACCCTGGTTATTTCCTCCTATAGATGAACACATCCTGATGAAACAAGCATTCATGTGAATATCAAATAGACTCCCAGTTGGTGGAAGTATTTGGATCTGTTCAGTAGTTCATGGTGATGGTTTTTGTCACGGTAATGGATATTGATATTAAGGCAGGTCTGATCCATTAGTCTTCAAGAGAGGAAAGGATGAACACATCTTAAATATTCAAATAACCATTGTGTGGCCTTCCTATTCTTATTTGGAATTAGAACTTCCGAATCCACAGTTTACAGCTACAGTGGGGAGAACAAGTATTTGATACACTGCCGATTTTGCAGGTTTTCCCACTTACAAAGCATGTAGAAGTCTGTAATTTTTATCATAGGTACTCTTCAACTGTGAGTGACGGAATCTAAAACAAAATTCCAGAAAATCACATTGTATGATTTTTAAGTAATTAATTTGCATTTTATTGCATGACATAAGTATTTGATACATCAGAAAAGCAGAACTTAATATTTGGTACAGAAACCTGTTTGCAATTACAGAGATCATACGTTTCCTGTAGTTATTGACCAGGTTTGCACACACTGCAGCAGGGATTTTGACCCACTCCTCCATACAGACCTTCTACAGATCCTTCAGGTTTCGGGGCTGTCGCTGGGCAATACGGACTTTCAGCTCCCTCCAAAGATTTTCTATTGGGTTCAGGTCTGGAGACTGGCTAGGCCACTCCAGGACCTTGAGATGCTTCTTACGGAGCCACTCCTTAGTTGCCCTGGCTGTGTGTTTCGGGTCGTTGTCATGCTGGAAGACCCAGCCACGACCCATCTTCAATGCTCTTACTGAGGGAAGGAGGTTGTTGGCCAAGATCTTGCGATACATGGCCCCATCCATCCTCCCCTCAATACGGTGCAGTCGTCCTGTCCCCTTTGCAGAAAAGCATCCCCAAAGAATGATGTTTCCACCTCCATGCTTCACGGTTGGGATGGTGTTCTTGGGGTTGTACTCATCCTTCTTCTTCCTCCAAACACGGCGAGTGGAGTTTAGACCATAAAGCTCTATTTTTGTCTCATCAGACCACATGACCTTCTCCCATTCCTCCTCTGGATCATTCAGATGGTCATTGGCAAACTTCAGATGGGCCTGGACATGCGCTGGCTTGAGCAGGGGGACCTTGCGTGCGCTGCAGGATTTTAATCCATGACGGCGTAATGTGTTACTAATGGTTTTCTTTGAGACTGTGGTCCCAGCTCTCTTCAGGTCATTGACCATGTCCTGCCGTGTAGTTCTGGGCTGATCCCTCACCTTCCTCATGATAATTGATGCTCCACGAGGTGAGATCTTGCATGGTGCCCCAGACCGAGGGAGATTGACCGTCATCTTGAACTTCTTCCATTTTCTAATAATTGCGCCAACAGTTGTTGCCTTCTCACCAAGCTGCTTGCCTATTGTCCTGTAGCCCATCCCAGCCTTGTGCAGGTCTACAATTTTATCCCTGATGTCCTTACACAGCTCTCTGGTCTTGGCCATTGTGGAGAGGTTGGAGTCTGTTTGATTGAGTGTGTGGACAGGTGTCTTTTATACAGGTAACGAGTTCAAACAGGTGAAGTTAATACAGGTAATGAGTGGAGAACAGGAGGTCTTCTTAAAGAATAACTAACAAGTCTGTGAGAGCCGGAATTCTTACTGGTTGGTAGGTGCTCAAATACTTATGTCATGCAATAAAATGCAAATTCATTATTTAAAAATGATACAATATGATTTTCTGGATTTTTGTTTTAGATTCCATCTCTCACAGTTGAAGAGTACCTATGATAAAAATTACAGACCTCTACATGCTTTGTAAGTAGGAAAACCTGCAAAATCGGCAGTGTATCAAATACTTGTTCTCCCCACTGTAACTAATAGGGAAATTAAAATGATCTGAAAGTGCATTTAAGTTTCTAGGTCAAACACTTGCTTGGTTTATTTGAAAGAGGAGAGCAACTTTGATTCCCTGGTGATTTTCCTGCAACAACACAGAGCACCCCTCTGCATCCTGTTTTGATTTTGGAGACAGAACTGCATTTCAGGAGCCAGCCAGTGCTTCCGCGGAGCACTGTTTAATATATTCTGGGTTTGGAAACACCTCCCATCAGAACTCTCACTGAACAGGCAAAGAGAGCTTCGAAATCAAAATTGTGGTTCAATTACCCCAACTTTGTTCGTTTAGCTTTGTTTTACAGTGTACGGTTGAGTCAGAAAGAACCATGGGGGTTTTGTTTTGTCTTTCAAAAAAGGCAGGCGGTTTGAATAACACCTATTATGTTCACAAAACACAGGAGGGGAGAGAGAGAGAGAGAGATGGAGAAACCGGATGATGAGCAAGAGGGAGTCCGGACAACACCTTTATCTAAATCATCAACCACTCAAGAGTTTTAACCCTCATAATAACCCCCCATATCAGTGAGTTAGTGAAAGGAATACAACAATGTGAATTAGGTGAATCAGCCTGAGGCTAAGTGTTTCCCAGTAGGCCCTGGGCGGGAGGCTCTGTATTAGGTGGCATGTGTTACTGGGCCTGGCCGACATTTCCCTGGACAAACTGTCTGCAGCTGGAGCCGAGCATGGATAAAGAAGATGAGGACGAGGAAAGAAGTGCACTGTGCAGAGCCCCCTGGAAAATCAGCATTACAAAAGTCTGATTGTCCTGTATTTGATCCAAGAGTGCAGCTGGGCGCCGTGATTTACTTCCCTGTACCCAGAATTCCTTGCTGCGCTCATCACATGGCTCTGGAAACCACCAAGGGTCACGGCTCAAAACATTTCTGGGTGATGCTGGGGGATTACTGAGCAATGAGGCGCGCAACCACAAGGCCCTGGCTCCCAACCATGAGACCCAAGAACCAGTTAATAACTGCATGGGAGCTGCATGGGTTTACCTGGGACAGTCAAGTCAACTGGGCCGCAGGGCCTGGGACCAGCAGTGGGAGGAGGTAAATGGGACAAATGGTGCATTGTAACTGTATGGAAACAGAACATAACAGAGCTTTTATATCAGAGATGAGATGAACTGTAGACAGTCTACATTTATCTTCATAAAAATTCAGTACAGTTTATTCAATGAACAAATGCATTGGTACTCAAAAGGCCTATTTGTACTAAATTCCCCCCTAACCTTGGTTCCCTCTCCACTCGGACCACTGTCACCATTTGTCACTTAAAGGTCCAATGCAGCAATTTTTTATCTCAATATCAAACCATTTCTAGGTAACAGTTAAGTACCTTTGTGTGATTGTTTTCAATTAATAGTAAAAAATAAACAAAATTAGCTTCTTAGCAAAGAGCAATTTCTCAAGCAAGAACTTTGCTAGGACTGTCTGGGAGTGGTCTGTGTGGAGGGGAAAAGGAAAACTAGCTGTTATTGGCAGAGAGGTTTGGAACTCATTCTTATTGATCTATTAACTAATTTACATCCTGTGATGTCAACAGGCAGGCCAAAACTCCATCCCACCAAAACAGGTAGAAATTTCAGGCTGACTTTACAAACAGCTCTTACGCTAAAAGGGCATTATAATCCTTTTCACAATTTTCATAATGTGGATATATATATTTTTTTTAAACACAGGAAAATCCTGTTTATGACTGCACTGGGCCTGCACCCTAGTGTTGCTTTAAGCCTCAAGTGCTATTCAAAGAAATACTAATTGAAACTTGTCCTTGGCCATGCTCTAAGTAAAAGCCACCCACTTAGCCACCAACAAAGCTACGCTAGACTGTATGCATTAACCCTTGTTCCTACAGAAAACAAAGTCACAGAAGTTTGCATAATGTGCGGGGGAATCAACACAATAAGAATGCTTCAGTATCATGTGAACATACAGTATCAGTGTTGAAGTTTGCAACACTCTGGAACCCAGTATCCTGCCTCATTATGGCCCTCCTGAAATGCCTGAACCCTACACCCTGCTACCTCATAAGATGCTCTTTTGTTCCCTGGAACCCAGTCTCCAGTCTTGTTACTACGGCCTTGTTATTGGGATGGTGCTTAATTAGCTTTAGTGGGAGCCATGGTGCTGGAACAGAGGTTTATGTAAGCTGGAATGATATTGGCCTCGAACCTGTCCTGTTCAGACCCCTCTGATATTTGGCTGAATTTGTTTTTAACTAGCAATCTGACATGATTATGATGTTTAGTTATGAGGGTAGTGAGATCCTTACACACGTTGCTGTTCACATAAGTGACGCAGGTCATGGAAATGTAAGTCGTACGTTGCACTGATATTGAAATGAAATGATGGAAGATATGAAAATATGAAAAGATGTGAAAATCATATGTATTCATTTATTCATTCACTACTTATTTAGAGTAAAATGGAGGAGGAGCATTGAGTAAGAAAGAGTAAAATAAAAAAAGGTGTAGGGTTAATTGAATCAAAGTAGCTTGACTGTAACTGTAAAACCTCTTTGATAAATATAATTCAAATGCAAGGATGTCTCCATATGGCACCCACCTGTACAGTGTTTCTGTTTCTGAGTTGAATTGGCAACCAACAAACCTTAATCAAACCTATTGTTGTTTCCTCCAGTGGGAGGGAGCCTATACATAAACTGAGAATATCAAAAAAATTATCCCTCATCTCCATCTCCTTACAGATGGCTGGCAGTGAAGACTTTCTCATCAGAGCTCACGCCCAGGCAGACTGCGGAAACCTGGAGGGTGGCATTCCATACCGAATACATTTTTCATATTCTTTCTCTCTCCATCAATATTTTATAAGTTAAGGTAGTTCACTAAGTCTTTTCTACTGTTTTACATTTTACCCGGAATACGGGAGGAGTGCTCAAAACGTCCGCCAAGGTCCTGACACACATTGGGTAAATAATTTCCACTCTATTTGAGATGGACCATTGCTGCAGACTAGAGTAAAGGATTGGAAGGCTTTTACAAGCACAAGGTCAAGTCATTTGGGTGGTCAATCCGGTGTGTTTTTTCACTACGCCATTGGTCACTTAGACTTGTACTGCAGGGCTACTGTATGTGTGCACTAAATACTTTTTTCCCAAACGAACTAATCATCAAGATTCAACGTCATCATTACTTGAATTAGATGTTTTACTGCTGGGCTGGAACAAAGCCTCCTCAACATGTGTAGCTTTACTAGGACCAGGGCTGGAGAACAATGCACTCATTAAAGCTATTTGGTTAATTGTTTACTCCAATGCAAAGCAACAGAGATGCAGGGAGAAAGAGAGCAAAGGAATGTTAAAAGAGAGCTTTAATTATGAAATATTTATAATGTAATATACATGTACTTTTTAAAGAGCTTCTGGGGTAGGGTTTATTATTAGAAAGTGCTGAATATTTCACTTAATTTTACCTTCCAGTAAGCAGGTGAACCACCCGCCCCTCCTACTCTCTCTCTCTCTCTCTCTTGCCCTCTCTCTCTCAAGCTCTCATGTATCTCCAGTCCCTCCGGTGTTGTGTTTGTTCAAAGTATCTACCCGTCATCCGTGGAAGTGCATGAATGGGGTCAGCTCATGTTTTCGTCAATATGAGCCCGCCTTAGACAAACATTATGTATTACTGGGACCTATCTTTTACTTGTTCCTGATAACAGTTTGGGTAGGCGTGTGAATGTGTGAACAAAACAGACATTAAACCTTTTCATAAATGCAAATACAGAGGCATTAATATGTTCCTTCGTGTCTTTCATTGTGCGGTAGTGTTTATCTTGCTAATTTCCATTATTAATTTCCATTTCCGTTAATTTCCATTCCAAAACTTGTCGAATCAACATTATTACGTTTCAACATATATATATTTTTAGTGTGATGATGTTGAATCAACGTGGAAAACTGATTTGATTTGCAAAAAGTCATCAACGTAAGAGAATTTCGTATTTTTACACCCAACTTTTAACCTAAATCCAATGTCATGTTGACATTTTTTGTTGATTTCACATTCGTTGACAACTCAACCAAATGTAATTCAAAAATAGATGTTGAACTGACGTCTGTGCCCAGTGGGATGGATCTGAGTCTGAATCAGTGTAAAGAAACTAAGATAGACGTCCAACTTCCCAAAGAGAGGAGCAGATGGCTCAGGATAGGAGCCTGGACACACAGCCAGGGCCAAGTTAGCCTGCCTGCCCTGTAAACACATTAATTTCACAGGCCCAGGCAAAATACTACACTCACTGAACGAGATTGATTGGATTTCAGTCAGAAACCTGGCGCTATCTTTGGTATTTCTTTTACACAATCACTCCAAAGTCTAATTGGATTATAATGATGAGGAGATTGGGTTTTGTCTTTTTCCTGCCTGTTGGTCAACCCAAATATGACATCATTGTCTGGATAGGACAGAGGAATCTAACTTGATTAACTGAGCAGAGAGAATCTGGACACCTCACTAATAATAAAAGTGGCTGATAGCCATGACCTCAGACTAATATGACACACGCAATGTGGAAAGGCACTACGAAAAAAACGATTTGAAACCATTTTCAACTTCTCAAAATGGTCAACATTTTTACAGACGGTTTGGTCCCTAGTTCATGGAATATTAACGGTCTTATGGATGTTAGTTATAAGGTGTTCAGTCACAAAAATGCATGTTTATGTCACGGTCGGGTGGTTGGACACAAGGCGCAGAGCGGTGGTAACGCTTCGACATATTTATTAAAGTCAAAACAACAAACGAAGATCAAAACCGCAACCATGAACTGGTGTACAGAATGGCACAAAACACAAAACAATAACCCACAACACAGGTGGGAAGGCAAGCACCTTAAATAGGATTCCCAATTAGAGACAACGCATAGCAGCTGCCTCTAATTGGGGACCAAACACAAATACAATTTAGATATACCTAGAGTACTCTCTAACCACCTTTCCTGACAGTTACATAGAGATGCCCAGAGACATCTCTGAACCCTAATCCTGACTGTTTAACTCCCCTTTTTGACGGATTGCCTTTTATTTTCACCCCAAAGATATATTGACCTTTGCGAGACCCGCCACACCTTTTTGTCTCCTATTCACGTGACTTATGGGGGGGAAGAGACAATGAATGTGTGATAAAACCACTGTCTCCTGTCACAGAACTACATTCAGCCGTATTTCACCACCACATGGAAACACAAACAGTATTCACTTGTTTATTTCCCAAGGATAGGGCCAAATGAGGTCATCAGATTTCACAGTGAACACGGGTACTTCATAGCCAATCACTCGACTATAGAATGTGGTGCTGCTATTGCCTTATGATACTCCCAATCCAATGGAAATCAATTGGGGTTATTGTGTGATTTGGATTAGAAAAACAAGCATCAATACACTGCTATTTACAGCCAGACGTCCTGGCTGTAAATATACAAAGACACTGCTAGGGCCTGACTGTTGTGCGGTGGTGGTCATTTCTTGCTTACGTGCACTTCAGACTGGATACAGCGGTCATGAACGAGATAAATACAACTAAGCATGTTTTGTCACCACAAATGAATAACCAAGTGGAATTCACACACACACATTCCTCCTACAAGTAAAAAATCCTCAATGGGCTTTGTGGTCTTCATGCCAGATCCAATAATGTCATCCTCACATAAAAGATGGAAAACACTGCTCACCCTGTGTTTAGCAAGATTTATGCCTGACACGTACCATTCAAATCTTTGCATGCGTTGTTCATTCTCACCCCGTCTCTGTCTCTTTTTTTCTATGTGTGGAATTAGATGTCTCTAACTTGTCTCACCGGGCAGGTTTATTGGTCGTTGCGCAGGACTTAATAGTGCACTTGACAAGCTTACTTGCAGGCATCAGCTCCTGGAGGAGAGAGTGCCTGGCTACAATGCCTGGGAGTGAGTTATTACTCCACCAGGCTGTTTATCTATCTAGCTACCCCAGGCAAATTAACCAAAAAGATGCCAAATGAACATCACCCTGGAGTCGTGTTTCTCCTCCATGTTCTTTTTGGGCCTTGGCATTCCATCCAACTGAGAGGACAACAGATGTCACATACTGCCGGGTTGACATTGAGCCATTAATCACTTCTGTGATGTCTCTGATTGAGACTGATTAAGAACACAGCTCTTTCTTAATTAGGTAATACACAGAGTGACTTGCAGGTTGGGAAAGGGGATACCTATAGTCAGTTGCACAACTGAATGCTTTTAACCAAAATGTGTTGTCCTCATTTAACCCAACCCCTGAATCAGGGAGGTGCAGGGTGCTGCCTTAATTGACAACTACATCCTCTGCACCCAGGGAGCAGTTGTTGGGGATTAACTGCTTGCTCAAGGGCAGAACAGAAGATTTTCCAACCTTGCCAGCTCAGGGATTTGAACCAGCAACCTTTTGGTTAACTGGCCCAACACTCTTAACTGCTAGGCTACCTGCCGAGGCTCTATTTTGAGAACACTGCATTCACAAGTTCTGAATAGGGAGCAGATTGTGCATTTCTTTCCTGGACTACTGACTACATTAGCACATTGTTAAAATGTCAGCTCCCTGTGGACAACAGAGAGTCATTAAAGATGTACTCCAGGATCTTAAGCACAACAAATTTGTAACATACTACACAAATTGGATTTGTAGCATATCACACAAATTGCAAAATTCGTATGAGATACAAATACCAAAATGCGTAACATATCAAATGAAATGGATGACATACCCTTACAAAATTAAAATTAAAAAAGTGTGAAAAAAAAAAAACGTGTGAACAAATTGATTTCACATGAGTCACGTGTGAAGTTTCAGGTATAATTTCTCATGTGTTTTCCCCTTGTGAAGAGTGCAACGTTGGAGTAAAACAAACTTATATTTTGGGTTCTGATGGGATACAACAGTTGAACTAAGCTCATGAGGCATTTATACATGATATTCTTCATGAATCAATGGGTTCTATCATTAATATATACATTCAAATATTGATGTAGCAAATAAGGATTTTTTACAGGCAGTGACCTTCATGCAGCAGAACTATGTTGCTAATTGAATGTGGCACATTAAACACATTAACCTGAACTGCATTTAGACTTTTTAGATGTGATCACCCTAATTCCAGGAGGAGAATAATATTATTTCAACTGTAATTCCACATGTGAAAGTAAGAAAATCCCTGTTGGAGTTTTCTTACATATGAAACTGCGAATTAGATTTTCACTTTCACATGTGGAATTGCAAGTTCACGTGAAAAAGTTGGACGTTTTTCGAAAACATTTTGTAAACGTAGTACACAATTGGATGATGTAGTACACAAAACATGGGGACCACTTTTGGCTCGTGAGCACCACTTTCAAAACTACTGGCTGAAATTATACAAATGTTTGAGGGTTCATCTTTAATTATCTCCAGTTCTACCAAGCTGTAAATGGGACATATACAGAACGTTACAACCCTCGATGCCCTGTCAATTCACAGTGTTTGGTAAAGCTTGGCCAAGTTTGCGAGGAAAACAAAACATTAAATTTATAGCTCTAATTTCAGTGTTTTTGCAGCAATAACTTGAGAAGGGGTTCCCATGCTGGAGGGGGTCAAAGGTGAACTGGGAGTAAGGGTAGGGGGGTGATTGATACAGTATTAGCTTGCACACTGACTGAGACACACTGAGAGAGAGAGAGAGAGGGGCGTCTTGCTCAGGGAGTAAACAGCAGATGCCCTGTGTCAGAAGTCACTCCCCGTGCCGCTCCCTCCTTCCATTCCCCCTCCCTCCCTGGACAGAAGGGAGATGGAGATGGAGAGGGACAGACGGGCACTAGGCCCCTTTTGAGAGGCAAAACAAAACAGGGCTTTCACCTTATAAGCCTCTGAAGCTTTGTGTCGAGATCCACTGGTAACTTACAGCCTGGCTGGTTAAAGAAGAGTAGTAAATGGTTAGGATGGTTAGGGTATTGGTTGGGAGACAACAGAAAAATAGTTTATCCAGTAATGAACATGTATTTCAGTTGTATGTATGGGTTATTTCTCAGAGCAGATTTTATTATTACATACAAATTGCATGTCACATGCGCCGAATACAACAGGTGCAGACTTTACCATAGATATGTACATTTAGGGTAAAGTGACTAGGCATCACGGCAGATAATAATAAGAGTCAAATAAAGAACAGAGTTTGTGCAGCATATAATGAGTGTGAGAGTGTGTGTGTGTGTGTGTATGTGTGTTTGGCGTCGGTATACGTGTGTGAGTTATGTATGTGTGTGTGTGTGTGTGTGTGTGTGTGCGCATATGTAGTGTATGTGTGTGTGTGTGTGTGTGTGTGTGTGAGAGTGTCAGTGCCAGTGTAGTGAGTCTTGTGAGTGGGCATAGAGTCAGTTCAAGATGGGGTCAATGCAAATACTGATTAACTATTTAGCAGTCTTATGGATTGGGGGTAGAAGCTGTCTCAGAGCCTGTTGGTTCAAGAGATGCGGTACCATTTGCCGGACGTTTAGCAGAGTGAACAATCTATGGCTCGGGTGGCTGAAGTCTTTGCCAATTTTTCGCGTGTTTCTCTGACACCGCCTGATATAGAGGTGCTGGATGGCAGCGAGTACTGGACTGTCCACACCAACCCCTGTAGCACTTTGCGGTCGAGGGCGGTGCAGTTGCCATACCAAGCAGAGATGCAGCCAGTCAAGATGCTCTCAATGATGCATCTGTATAACTTCTTGAGGATCCTGAGGGGTAAAATGAGCTGTCGAGCCCTCTTCATCACTGTGCGGGTGTGTGCGGACCATGTTAAGTCCTTAGTGATGTGGACACCAACGAACTTGAAGCTCTCGACATGCTCCACTACAGCCCTGTCGATGTGGATAGGCGCGTGGTCTCCCAGGGTCCTGAGCTTGGTGATGAGCTTGGAGGGCACTATAGTGTTGAACGCTGAGTTGTAGTCTATGAACAGCATTCTCACATACTTATTTCCCCTCTTGTCCAGGTGGGAGAGTGCAGTGTGACGTGCTATTGAGATTGCTTCAACAGTGGATATGTTGGGTCGGTATGCGAATTTGAGTGGGTCCATGGTGTCTGGTGTTGGGATGATGGTGTTGATGTGTGTCATGACCAGCCTTTCAAAGCACTTACATGCTGGGAATTGGAGAGATTTAACATTTCTGTGAAGACACTTGCCAGCTGGTCTGCGCATGTTCTGAGTCAGTCTGGCCCGGCAGTTTGTGTTAACCTGTTTAAAAAGTCTTACTCACGTCAGTCAAGGAGAGCGAGATCACAGTCGTCCAGAACAGCATGGGATCTCATGCATGACTCAGTGATGTTTCCCTCAAAGCAAGCATAAAAGGCATTTAGCTCGTTTGGGAGATCTGAGTCACTGGGCAACTTACGGCTGGGTTTTCCTTTGTAATCCGTTATTGTCTGCAAGCCATGCCACATCCGATGAGTGTCGGAGCCAGTGTGATAGGATCATCCTCATTTATTGTCTTTCTTCATGGTTGATGGCTCATTGGAGATTGTAGCAGAATTTCATGTATTCGTCCATGTTCATGTCCTGTTCCTTATAAGAAGTAGCACAAGCCTTAGCCCAGCACTGATACTGCATGTACATACATAACTATAATGATCTACAATGTTTTGTCTCTCATATGCTGTGAGCAAAGACGGATCTCATGTCGGACTTGGTCAAGTTGGTTTGAGAGTCCAGGCCAATGACGGTCCAGCAATATCCAGCCAGTTTAATGAAAACAAAAATAACAAGGATGTAGCAGCATGACGATGCTTGCTATTTGAAAGCCATTGAAAGGTGACCACTGGAGACAAGGCATATGGTCCAGTCAGAAAGAGTCCATGGATTAGTGCCTAGCCACCAGTGTTTTCCACACCCATGTGAATGTTAATGTCCTCCGTTATTGTCTGTCACCCCCAGATCTCTAAAGCAAACACTGTAGGTGGTTAGGGCTTCCACCACCCTAAATGTAACCTGCATTAAGCCAAGGCATGCAGACATAGGGTCAGCACAATTAGGCCTCCTAGCCTCATAGGCTTTGGGCTGGCCTGGGCTGCGGTGGGCTGGGGTAGAAAATATGGCTGTTTGTTTTAACAGTTCTGTGTCGGCCCTGGTAATGTACAGCATTGGGAGACTTCTCAAAGGTACGGCCAGACAGGCACATTAGCATAGTTGTGAGATTTTGGTCACACAGGAAATAACCCATAGACAGAGCGTTTGCTGCGTTGACAGTAAGATGGTGCCGACAGACATGGTAACTCTGCTTCTAGCTCCTAAGCAACTTTGCAGTATTTAGTTTTCTTGTGTGTTATTTCTTACATTATTAGCTCAGAATGTACTTTTGGATATCAGAGCGGTGGTAACTCACCAGCATTTCGACCAGGAATACGACTTTCCGCATTTGTAATCTTTGTTCGTACCCCCCAGGGCAATTTAACTTATACAAGAGACTGCTCCAAGATGCCGCCGGCGGAGAAAAGGTATTCAGAGTGGACTTCTAGTCTGACTCAGGAGGTGTGCACACCATCCACCGCTTACAAGTATATTACTCGCTAATGTTCAGTCTCTGGAAAATAAAGTAGATGAGCTCAGGGTGAGGACATCAGGGACTGTAGCATACTCTGTTTCACGGAAACATGGCTCTCTCGGGATATACTGTCCGAGTCCGTACAGCAAGTTGGGTTCTCAGTTCATCGCGCAGACAGGAATAAAGAACTCTCCGGGAAGAAGAAAGGCGGTGGAGTATGTTTCATGATTAACTACTCATGGTGTGATTGTGATAACTCATGTCCTTTTGTACACCCGACCTAGAACACCTCACAACCAAATGCAGACTGTATTACCACCCAAGAGAATTATATTTGGTTATAGTAACAGCCGTGTATATTCCCCCTCAAGCCGATACCACGACGGCTCTCAAGGAACTACACTGGAAACCACATATCCTGATGCCGCATTTATTGTAGCTGGTGATTTTAACAAAGAAAATTTGAGGAAAATGCTACCGAAGTTCTATCAACACATTGACTGTAGTACTCGCTTAGGAAAAAAACTAGACCACTGCAACTCACCTTTTCGAGATGCCTACAAGGCCCTCCCCGCCCTCTCTTCGGCAAATCAGATCGACTCCATTTTACTCCTCCCTTCCTATAAAGTCTATTCAACACTGGTCTGACCAATCAGAATCCATGCTTCAAGATTGCTTTGATCACACGGAAAGGGATATGTTCTGGGTAGCCTCTGAGAATAACATTGACGTTTACACGGACACGGTGACTGAGTTCACCAGGAAATGTATAGGGGATGTTGTTCCCACGGTGACTATTAAAACATACACAAACCAGAAACCGTGGATAGATGGCAGCATTCGCGCAAAACTGAAAGCGCGAACCACTGCATTTAACCATGGCAAGGTGACTGGGAATATAGTTGAATACAAACAGAGTAGTTATTCCCTCCGTAAGGCAATCCAAACAAGCAAAACGTCAGTACAGAGACAAAGTGTAGTCGCAATTCAACGGCTCAGACACAAGACGTATGTGGCAGGGTCTACAGACAATCACGGACTACAAAGGGCAAACCAGCCACGTCGCGGACACCGACGTCTTGCTCCCAGACAAGCTAAACACCTTCACCCGCTTTGAGGATAACACAGTGCCACCGACGCGGCCCGACGCTCCCAAGGACTGTGGGCTCTCGTTCTCCGTGGCTGATGTGAGTAAGACATTTAAGCATGTTAACCCTCGCAAGGCTGCCGGCCCAGATGGCATCCTTAGGCGCTTCCTCAGAGCATGTGCAGACCAGCTGGCTGGAGTGTTTACGGACATATTCAATCTCTCCCTATCCCAGTCTGCTGTCCCCACTTGTTTCAAGATGTCCACCATTGTTCCTGTACCCAAGAAAGCAAAGGTAACTGTCGCCTCGTAGCACTCACTTCTGTCATCAAGTGCTTTGAGAGGCTAGTTAAGGACCATATCACCTGTACCTTACATCACTTGCTCGTCCTAATATTGATATATTTCTTAATTCCATTCTTTTACTTTTAGATTTCTGTATTGTTGTGAATTGTTAGATACTGCTGCACTGTTGGAGCTAGGAACAAAAGCATTTTGCTACACCCGCAATAACATCTGCTATGTATGCGACCAATAAAATTTGATTTGACATTTCAGTTGTTAGAGTTGTTGTTCTTCTGGTTAGATGTTAGTGCCAGCTTCTAAAGTCTCAAGAAAATGTTTATATCCTCTCGAGTCAAATTACAGCTCTGCATTTTCCCCGCCACCAAAAGTTTCCCCTGATTTGCACTGGCTGTCATTTCGCAGAAAAACTTTCCCTGTCTCCACAATTACATTTTTGTCACAGTGTTTATGGTTGACTGTTTGCATTTTGCTGGCTGATCGGGCAGTTTCTGTTCTTGGAAGGTGAGGAGGTTTGCTTGTTTTGATGGGCAGGACACTGGAAGTGCTCACAGGAATTGGGGTGGCAGACATTCCGAGTCTGGACGACTCAGAGAGAGAGGTGGTTGGTGCTGTTTAAGATGACAGAGGACGATTCTTATGAGCATGGCCTTATTTCTATTACAGCATATTGGATGACTTTCAGTTCACCCAGCTCAATACAACATCGATAGGTTTAAGCTAATACATGATACTCAAATTTTCCCTATACACATCATGAGGTTACTACAATCTAGCCTGTGAATGAAAGTTTACAACGTAGGTGCACAAGTCGAGAGAAATGAAAGTAATCAAGGTGACAGACATTGACACATTCAATATCACCTTGAACAATCTTGCCTGCATCTAGCTGATCTAAGGTGTAATCATTAGTCCAACAGTTGCAAACAAGAGTTTATATTGGACAAATTCAGGTATGTTTATCCACGTTTCGTTCCGTTAATTTCCATTTTAAGAAACGTTTTTCAACCGAATCGGCAGAATGAATACACCTCTGATCACACGCAAACACAGTTCACTTTCATAGCAGCCAGATCATTGTACAATTCCTTCAAAACACACCAGCTGTCTGTGACCAGGCGAAAAATTTTCCAAGCCGAACCTTCATATCATAACCCACATCATTGTCTCCATATTAGCTAATGTCAAGTCAACATCATAGCTACTAGAACTAACAGGTTAGTAAGGCTGCTAAAATCACGTAGTACAGTGTAAATAGCAAGCAGTTTAGCAGTTACACTGGCAGGCCCCAGTGGCAATAAATTATTAAAACCAAAAGCTTACCTTGACTTGGAAGAGTTCCAGTGTTGGATAGCCATAGCCAGCTAGATAGCATCCCTCTGTTTGAGCCAGGTGTTTGAGTAGGCTAAACTAGCTAGCTGCATTCACTAGCTAAGTGAAAGTGAAAATAAGAAATATAGCTAGCTCTCACATAATTTGTTCAAAACTGTTCAACTATTGTCTTTCTCTCGCTTTGAATCAACTACTCACCACATTTTATGCACTGCAGTGCTAGCTAGCTGTAGCTTGTGCTTTCAGTACTAGATTCATCCTCTGATCCTTTGATTGGGTGGACAACTTGTAAGTTCATGCTGCAAGAGCTCTGATAGGTTGGAGGATGTCCTCTGGATGTTGTCATGATTACTGTGTCTATGGAAGGGTGCTCCTCTTGGTACAATGTACCAAGAGGAGGACGGAAACCAGCTGTCCTCCAGCTACACCATGGCGCTACCCTACAGAGTGCTGTTGAGGCTACTGTACACCCTTTGCAAAATATTATCTGGTGACGTGAATATATTTAGTATAGTTTTATCTAAAAAGGATCACTTTTTTAATCTTTCACTGTTTACATTTTTATGAAATTCACTGAGGAGAATGGTCCTCCCTTTCCTTCTCTGAGATGCCTGACTGTAACCGACGACAAACATAGACAGACCCTGTCCCCAAAATGACCCACTCAGCTGCAGCCCTTGTCACCACGTGTTGTTTCATGCCAATTGGATAAATGTCCTGGTCCCAAAGGAAGTGGGCATGTCCATGGCCATGCACCCTCTCCACAAATGTTTCCTGGTGTCACGTTCGGGTGTGTAGAGAGACCAAGGCACAGCGTAGCGATAGTTCGACATCGTTTATTGAAAGAATAAACTATACTTGATATCGACTATACAAAATAACAATTGCAATATAAAATGAAAAGGAAACACACTTACATCGACACGGGACATAGGACAGTGAACCACGCCGTAGCAGTGGAACACACACATATAAGTAGGATCCCTAATTAGAGGTAATGCAATGCAGCTGCCTCTAATTAGGGATCCCACACACAACACCACACAGACGTAGAAATACTAGATCTGCCAGACTCTGACCATAGATATATAGAGAAGCAAAGCTTCTCTATGGCCAGAGCCTGACAGTACCCCCCCTCAAAGGCGCGGACTCCCGGCCGCAAGAAAACAAACACAATACATTAGGGGGGGGTCAGGGAGGGAAAAACAACAAACAAACATCGCAGGTGGCGGTTCCGACCCCGGCGAAGTGGAATTCTTCCTCCTCTTTTCTACTGTGCCCGGACTGGGCACTGGTGTGGTGAACGACTCCGGTCATGGATTGGTGCAGATAACCGGGCCAGGACTGGGCACCGTTGTGGCAGGCAGCTCTGGCCATGGAGCGTGGCAGACAACTGGTCCATTAATGGACTTCAGTGGGTTAAGGGACTCAGGCCATGGAGCGGGGCAAATAACCGGGCCAGGACTGGGCACCGGTGTGGCAGGCGACTCCGGCCATTTAAAGGGGTAAACCACCGGTCCTGTAAATGACAATGGTGGGGCAAAAGGCTCAGGCCATGGAGCGGGGCAAATAACCGGGCCATTACTGGGCACCGGTGTGGCAGGCGACTCCGGCCTGTGGACCACCACAGGGAACAGGTACGGGACGTACCGGACTGGGGAGGCGCACCGGCGGTCTGGTGCGTGGAGCCGGCACTGGAGGTACCTGGCTGGGCACACGCACTGGAGGTCGGGTGCGGGGAGCCGGCACGGGACGTACCGGACTGGAGAGGCGCACTGGAGGCCTGGTGCGTGGAGCCGGCACTGGAGGCACCTGGCTGGGCGCACGCACTGGAGGTCGGGTGCGGGGAGCCGGCACGGGACGTACCGGACTGGAGAGGCGCACTGGAGGCCTGGTGCGTGGAGCCGGCACTGGAGGCACCTGGCTGGGCGCAAGCACTGAAGGTCGGGTGCAAACAGCTCATGCAACATGGCTTAAAATAGCTTTCTTCAGTGGGGGAGTGCTCTGTGGGGTTAAGGCTGTTTAGTGAATTCATGATTGTCTAAGGAGGATTACATTTTGGACCAGTAGTGCAAGTAGTGATTTCAGTGGTACTGGGTGACTTTCACTTTTACACTTTCACATTTTCTATTAAGGAATCTTTACTTTTACTCAAGTATGACAATTGGGTACTTTTCCACCTCTGATTTCATGTAGCACCTTACATTTTTAATGGAGAAGAGGGTTACTTGGAGCAAAGTTAAGTCTTTTTAGAACTGATGACATGAAGCCTTGGGCAAAATAGCACTAATGCTTGATGATACATTTTGTCTTAAATATTGCATGGCCTTCTCAGCCTGCTGGATTGAGCAACTCTCATGCTAAACCACATTACTCTGTTGATCTCCAAGAGAGTGTTTCCTAGATCACAATGAACTACATTTGCAAGTGAAAGGTCAGGGCTTGTGACTACTTAGTTCACTTTTTTAACATCATTAATAATCTATCTGATTTCTAAATCCAGATGTGTTCCATATATTGAGATATTTTTTGCGCAAGTACATGCTTCTCTGTAAAACAAGCTTTGCTTTGGTACGCCAACAGTACCTAATTCTAGGAAACTAAGTGAACCTAGAGAGAGGAGGCCACTTCATATGTTCTGAGAAAACATTTGCATTATTATCATCCTTCACAAACGATACATTTTATCTACACATAATCTCCAGGGTTTGATCTGTTATGGGAGTTATGGGAGGCCTGCTTGTTTTAATAGTCTTCTCTATTATTGTTTAGGCTCAGTGATCCAGGAAATCCCACACACAGTGTGTGTTTTCTTAGAGACATTTTCTCCAACCAAAAATATACATAATTACAAATGTAAGACTTGCTGTACCAATAAAGTCATTGCTTGGTTATGTATTACCTTTTCTATTAGCATCTTGTGCAGTGTACCATGGGTAAAAAGTTACAAAATAACTTTCAAATAGGCTTAGAAAGATCAGAAGACAATCTACGGTGCTGTTGTCTTATACGCCACAGGATGTTGTCCCACTTCCTAAACCAGGGGTTCTTAAACTTTCTCATCTCAAGATCCTAAATCCATTCAGAGGACAGGACAGTGGGTAGATCTTGAGCCATGGGATTTGACGACAGCATATTGGAGATTATCCCTCTCAACCAACAAAACAGAACCGTACTGACAACACCTCAGACTTTAGAATGGATGTCTCTGAAGCACTTATGATATGTGGCACTGATGATTTAGCAAAATGAACTTTGTGAAGAATGTGTTCCCGGGAAATGTGCCAAAACCTCAGTTCATAGATACTGACTCACGTCGTGGACAGAGTCTGATTTACTCTAAGACATCTAATTTGTGCCCTAAAAAAGTAATATGCTTTCATGAACATTAGTGTCATTCTAGGTTTAAAGATAAGAGTTTTGTGAGCAGTGTTTCAACAAGGCTGTCTAGATGTTATCCTGCCCTTCCTCTAAGCCAACAACATTTGATCAATGGTAAATGGTACAGGAAATTCCAGTCTGCTCCTCATAGGAATCAGGCATTTGGATGTAAAATGACATTCTTTCATTTAATTATGAAGGCTGTGTCCCTCTGTCTAGATAAGTATGACTTACGCATAACAACCACCCTTAGTTTGATTCATCCATCTTGTTGATCTCTAGCAATAAACATGTTTTATATCTGCAGTAAGTTTACATCCACAATAACGTCCAAACGGCCACAATCCTTCCAACAGCATTCTATCTTCATCTAATGTTCACCTCAATGTAATATCAACATATTCATAATGTTAGAAAGTATTATTCTATGGGCCTTGTAGTTGCTGCGGCAAACATACCACATATATGAATAGGCTGCCATTCTATGAATAATGCATTGGCAGTGAGGACTGATTTATAAATCAAACCTTTGAACCTGCTCCAGTTAATCAAGGCGGGTGGGGTTGGGAGAGGAAACGGCTGCATTGTGTGATCGACAGCAGACCTTGGTGGGTTATCTCTTTCACTGGGTTATGCAAACAGCTCCTGACAAACTCCCCCTATACTTCCCCCAGTGTGGGATGCATTTTGTAGTGGGGCCTTGTTCAACATGGCATAACTGCTACTGATGAATGCCAAGAGCAGAGTATTGTATTGTACGGTCCTCGGTCCGCCAATACATTACAAATGGGAATGTGTGACCCGAGCCAACGCCTTACATGCAATACAAAAGCTTTAAGAAAGATGAGGTGCCATTACCCTTTTAGAGAAACGTATCATTCTCAGAGTAACAATATAACAGGCTTGTTGCATACCAATACTCCCATATCGCTCCTCCAAAAGGAACTTTGCCTCCAAAAGAGAATGGACCATATAACCAGTGTGGATAAGATCCATTACCTAAATCAATATTGTAGTGAATGAATTATTTATTCATGATTATTGCATTCAAGACACCTTGCATGAATCTCATTATGTGGCAAAACGTCTCCCCAATGAAATGGCTGTCTAAATAAATAAATAAAAACTAGCCAATTAAGGGCGTAATATTCTCGCTGACAAAATTCAATAAACAGTCTGTTTTCAATTCTGAATCATTAGACGGTATTAACGTGAAACATGTTTCTGGCATGGAGGTTTTGTTGGTGCCGTAAGGAATGAGAGAATAACTCAATACAATAAAAGGGTCAGTGAGTTATCATCTAAATATATAGACTATTTATTGTTCTGTGACATTTTTCTACTTTTTCCTCTCCCTGCACTTAAAGAAATCTGAGCCTCATTTGAAAATCCAGAGAGAGACCATTTAATCTCTAAACAGCTGAATTTGATTGTACTACAGACAGAAGATGATTTACAAAGTTTTCAGGACTGTGTCATCATCGTATAGTGGCGGATGGAGCAAACAGAGCAGCAGAGAAAGATATCAGTGTGAAGATCAGATCAGTCAGACAGAGACGTGGGGTTATGGAGATTAATAGAATACAGCATGAGAGGATGTTCTGTCAGAGATCGTAATCAGGTTTAAAGCAGAAACCCCAGTCATCAACAGTCAGCAGTCTCTGCTTGTAGACTTAGCCTAATACATCCCCCTTTCCTTCTGCGGGTATGCAACAGTTCATTACCATAGTGGGTCGGAAATGTTTCCAACTGATGTTTTTTTTTTTATGTATTTTTATTCAAGACATTATGGTAAATGTCAGTAATATAGTAATGTAACCTATTTCACTATAAGAATACCTTTGGCCTTGATGTAAGTAAGAGTCCAAGCCACTCCCAATGCTCTTGCCCATTCGATGTGCACTGTGGAACTGTGACAGTCCAACATCAAATCACATTAGCGGTTAATGATATTCTTTTCATCTTCCACATAAGACGTCTATTGTGTTAGCGCTGAAGTGCATTCCTCAGTGCCCACTTGTCTCCCTCCTCCTCTCCTGGGGCGTGAACGTCTTTAGGGCTGACGGAAAGGGATGAATAGTGTATAGGAAGAAGAAGAGATTAATGTTTAAATTGAACATGTTCAAACTCACCTTCATTTGTACAGACATTGGAAAAGATGATGGTTAGGTTGAACAGGTTCAAACTCACCTTCCCATAACTAAACTCCTGATTTGATTTTTACATGAGGATTTTGGAGACTGAATAAATCAAAGGCTTTGTACATAATCTGTATACAGTGCATAGTGAAAGTCGACAAACCCCTTAAAGAGCTTCTACACAATCTACTCCACATTTTCAAATTGAAAGAAAAATTATAGAACATTTTCCAAATTAATAAAAAACAAAGAACACCCCAGAGTTAATAAATGGTGGAAGCACATTTGGCAGCCATTACAGCTTTGATTCATTTTGACTAAGATTCTAGCAACTTTGCACAACTTTTAGGGCAACATATTTTTATTTTGGTAAAGATTTCTCAATTTGGTTGATAATCATTGATGGACAGCATTATTCAAACCTTGTCTCTGATTGTCAAGCAGATTTAAGTCAGGACTGAGACTGGACCACTCAGGAACGCTCAACACCTCTTGGAAAGCCAATTTGGTGTATCTTTGGCATTATGTGTGTACTTTTCCTGCTAATAAATGTAACTCTATCCCAGGGTTAAGTATTCAGAAGACTGAGGCAGGGTCATCTCTAACTTTTTACCTGGGCTTTGCTTCTTTCATATTTATTTTGATCCTGACAAACTCCCAAGTCCCTGCCAGTGACAAGCATACTCATAACATGATGCTGCCACCACAATACTTGATCAACAACATTGCATTCACACTCCACATTACTGGCCTGTATGACAAAGTGAAAAGAAGGAAGCATGTGTTCAAAAATCCACTCCAAACCATCCACTCTGTTTGCAACAAGCCCATTAAGTAATACTGCAAAGAAATGAACTTTTTGGTCTAAATTTAAAAGTACAGGATTGGGTCAAATCCAATACAACCCAACACAGAGTGAAACGCTCTATGTTCTTTTACTTTGAAAATGTGGAGTAGGTTGTGTAGATCGATAGAAAAAAAATGGAATCACATTTAGGGCTCCCAAGTGGCGTAGCGGTCTAAGACACTGCATCTCAGTGCTAGAGGTGTCACAACAGAAACCCTGGTTCAAATCCAGGCTGTATCACAACCGGCTGTGATTGGGAGTCACATAGTGACATCTGAGTTTGGCCAGTGTAGGCCGTCATTGTAAGTAAGAATTTGTTCTTAACTGACTTGCCTATTTAAATAAAGGTTAAAAAACATAGGAGCATTACTTTATTCATTGTGAACAGCAATTAGCATTTACCCACATATGTTTTTTAACCACTGCGTCACTGGCAGGGATGTATTACAACTGGCCTACAGCAACACATATCAAATGGAAGTGGAGCTACAGTATGCAATGAGAAATCCTCAAAAGGCTATTGCATAGTATGAATGAATGTATAGTGTTAGGTGAAATAATGATACAATTATTGCACGTTGATATAAATAACAAAATATTTGCATGGTTAACTATACAGGTCGAGGGCAGAGAAAGATACATGGCACATGTTTTTCCCCAGTCACATGACTTTGTGAACATTATGCCGCAATGATGTCATCGCTAAACCACTCTCTAAAGATGATGTCATCATGGCTTGAAAGCCAAGACTTATATGTCCGCAGATGATCGGTATAGTAGGTACACGGCATCATTGCCATTCCAACTGCATCTAGCTACAGTATTTGATAGAGCCTCACTTCTGTCTGAAAATAGGGGAAATAGTAATGAACTCCTCTGAGATGTCACAGGGCCGTGGATGATGAAGTACCACAACAGAGACTGTAAGGTGAGTTCTTAGTACAAAGGAAGTAAGCACCTTGAAGCATGACTGGGCTCTCATAATAACACACAGCAGGGGTAGCTGCTGTTGTTTTAAACATGAGTCAATCTGTTGAGGTACTTTCACAGGGGCCATTTCTTCTAAATAATACAACGTACTAAACAGCTTTTTCTTCAATTGAAACTTTAATCAGATTGGAGCCGCTGAGAACTTGGTTACGTCAAACCTCTCGCTGGTCCCCTTGACAAAAGCTTCAGAGAATAGAGATGCAATAATTTGATATTGACGTGTTTGGTGGAGTCTTGATGTTAAAAGGCCTGAGAACACCAAAGGTATATTTCTGTTCTGTGCTGTGTGAGAATGAACGTGGGCGTAGAACACATGGAAAAGGAATCCCAGAGTGTTTTTCACCTTGTGTAATTGGATGTGTACCCTCAATGTAAAAACCCAGCTGTGGCTCAATCCCCAATACAAACAGGGATTTTCCCATCGAAAGTAATGGCCAAAGTAACACATGCCATGTTTTGCTGGCGGAAACCAAGGAATTTCGTTCTCTGCAGGGCCTGGTTTCTCATGGTAGATCGTATCCTTTTGAAGTACTCCCCTTCCAAGGCTGTGGCCAAAGTAAATAAAAGCTGACCACTCTCTCGACCTCCATCAAACATATCACTCTGAAACAGCTGTTAGCATTTAGTTGAAAAATCGACTGACATTCCTCCCAGCAGAATGTATATGTGTCATGTGAGATAGCAATCAACACACACATTCTTCTAGTGTGGTTACACTCCAGCGATTTCTTCCCCTTCCAAAAGACACTGAGGAACGCACCACTGCGTCATGCGCCATGTTCCCCTCTTACAGTCTCCATTTGTTTTTCTCAAATGATATGTACTGTTTAAACAGAAACATCAAGGTAACTTAGCTACTACATCAGGGACATACATACAATTTAATGTATGTGAACATTAGCTTGGGCTAAATTGGGTGCTGCATTATAAGACCCCAATCCACAGCTTCACTTTTTTGTCAGTGAGAGAAAGAGATTGTTGCTTAAATATGTGCTTGGCAGATCCTTTATCCATGGTAATACTGTAACAGAATATGACGAATAGGAGTGCAGTGCATAGCAAATCCATATTGAACTTATTTGGTATGGATCTACCATTGGGAGTAGGTAGGCATTATACACATAGAGAGAAAACATATGTCATTAGATTCTGTAGGTCATGACTAAATGCCTGGCAATAATTTAAAGAATGACATGGGTAGTGAGTTATTGATTTAGTGTTTTATCAAAAAGCCGTTAAGGAAGCTTTCCATTCTCTTCCTCCTCCCCGCCCACTCAAAGGCCAAGCTGATCTCAACAAACAAAGCTTACGGTTCCTCCTTCCGGATCCATTGTGTCCATCTTTACTGAATACACAGGACCAGGGGAGAAATCCTTAGATTTGACTTGGGGAAGAAGGGAAGAGTATTTGATTGTATAGTAATGTTGTTTTAATGAGGGATCCTGATGAGTGGGTGCCATCTTATGAAGAACAACCACTCGAAATGACTGACTTTCAAAAAAGTATTGTGTGCTTTACTGGTAATATGGAAATGATTAAAACATCACAATAAGCAAAATATACAACAGGAGCACACTGACTGACTGACTGAATTATGTAAAAAAGTGGATGAAATGACTGATTTAATAACACAGTCTTGAGATAACATGGTGAGCAAATGAGTTAGGCACTGGAAATGTCCAAGTGGAATAATAAAGGGAGCTATAGTTGAGCCAGAGGAATCCACAGGCTATTCGACAAATATGAAATGAAAGATCTCGTTCCTTGTGTTTAATCTGGCAATCCTTTTGTCTTCACCATATAAGCAGTGCACATGTAATGGAACACCATAAACAAATCAACCACTTGTTACACAAGTAACTAGTTCTACGAGAGCCCTCCTACTACTGGGAAAATAGATTATGACTGTATCCAGGGCTGGCACCATTACCGTATAAACGTGTAACCGACGGTTGTGGATGAAGAACATCATGAAAATAAAATTTGTCATACCCGTTTACTATTTTTCAGCTGACTAAAGACGGGACGGCCGGGCATTCATGCGGTTGAGTCCGTTTCTGTGGTAACATGGACTCTTAACATGTTGAAACATTGTTGTTCCCTGCTGAAACAAGCAAGGTGTTGTAGCAAACAAGTCGCCCCCTCCCTACAGCAGCAGACAGAAATAGAATGAATAGAACGTGCTTGGAACCTCTAACCCTGGCAATTTGACTGGTAAACAATCATTTCCACGGTAATGTAGAATGTACACTCAAATTATGTTAACTGATGTGGCTCATGCAATGGAATGCATTTTTTGTAACGTCAGTTGAGTTGAATCAACATATCCCAGCCCTTATTGATGGGTACACTTCCTGCTTTTACTTCCTGCTTTGCACCTCGCATTTGCCACCAGTAGGGTGACCACGTCTCAATTGGGCAGGACAGTCCTGCATCCCGCAACCAAACAATCATGTCCCCTTATTTTATCAATAAATGAAAACACCACTAATTTACAAAAAAGGTTGATTTGTCCCGTTTTTCAGTCAGAATTCCTATTAATTTAATGAGAATTGGCCTCTTTTGTAGTCACGTTGTGCTTATGACAAGATAAGGATGTGGTACTGATAATGTAAAATATTCTACTCAGCGCAAGATGAGATGTAGGCCAACGTCAACCAATCAGATTTGTCAAATCCTCTCGGGCTTAATTCCAGCTAAACTCTGAGAGGACAGTTATTACTTACAAAAAGCGTGCTTCTAAAAAAGAGCTACAAAAGTAAATAGCTGTATTAGACTGGAATATATATGGTAATTTAATCAAATTTTAGCCTCTCCGTGCTCATTAGTTGCTCATTCAGCATTCAGTATTTGTTGCTACTTCACTCAATCCCGTTTTAAAAGTCTTCCTTTACATTCCCTGAGACCAATCAGAAATGTTTATTTGGTCAAATAGTTTTTGGCTATGTGCGCTTCAATTAGTTTGCTTGGTGCATTAGGAGGGGGATTTGTGTGTGTGTGCCCAAAAATATTTATTCATGTAGGCTACACTGTCCCGCAAAATCATCCCATTATCCTGCATTTGGCTATATAAAATGTGGTCCACTAGCTGCCAGTCCACACATTATGCCATCATTGACTTGAATGGGGACTGCCCTTCTATTTCTATGGCAGCACATGGAGAGGAGAAAATGTGAGTCTTAAAATGTTAATGCGTTGATGTTCTCCGTATCCATAGCCAGAATGATTTTCTAGTGCATGGTGATCGAACAGGTTTCCTGTTATATTCATCAGAGGTGTAGGGAGGGTGAAGTCTGTGAATCCAACACATAGTAATTATATAGATGTTTAATAAAACATGAACACAACTGAATTCATAACTTGGTATTTGTGGTGAATGTGAATGAAAACAACTGTTTTGATGCACGTACCTTGTCCATAATGTAGAGGCCTATGGGATATTCATTGAAGAGGTAAGGGAGGAGGATGGTAAATGTGATCTGCATAACATACCAATACCAGTTGACATACCTTGGTGTGTCTCCTCGTCTGTTTACCTGCAGACACAGACACAAAGGTGAGCAGTTCAGTCATCTGCACCCAATAGAGCTAGCCACCTTCAACATATTGTTATAGCCTACATATTCTTACCTCTTTGTTGATTGATATCCATTGAATTGTGTCCATTTTCTGTTTTAGAAAGATTTGCACAAATATGAAAAGATAGATGTTATCATCATGAAACAATATCAATTTAGATCATACAAGGGACAAACCTTACCTTAAATTGAGGATATCTTTACAATTTTCAGTTAAGTTCCTGCACCGCTGTCCTTTCAAATTCAAATACAAATGTTTCAGTCAGTCAGTTAGGTTCCTGCAAGAACCCCCACCAGCTAAGGAGGTTCCTTGATTAACCCCACCTCCTATGGGGTTCTTGGAAGAACCTTTTCGGGGCAATTTTTAGTGCCAAGAACCCTAAGGTTCTTCTAAGAATGTTGAGGATCTTAGATGAACCCTTGTTGAACCCCTATTTTTAGAGTGTATCTTTACTAGCACCACTTGTTTTCTAAATTATTTTAATGGCCTCCACATAGGAGATTTGATTGACCGCTCTAACTTTTGCCACCTCAATTTCCTTCCTCCAGGAAATCAGGATCACAATTGCAACACTGTCATCCTTCCTTCAGTATACTCTGTTCATCTGCCCACACTCCAAATCCTTTATAATTCTTACACTGCAGTGGTTTGGGGATGAAAGCTCTTACAGAGTATCTTACATAACCAAGATTCACATGCGACAGACCTTTTCTTTTTTTTCACCCAGTGGGTCAGACACCGGGCACTAACCACATCAGGAATTCTCTTCATGTATTCAACCTGAACATCTGTCGTCACCCCTGAGATGACTCCTTTGACGGGTGCTCTTTTTTTCCAGACTCTTTTGAGGCCTACTGCAATCTTCCACTGCTCTTCAGAAATACAATGAATCAAAATAAGACCACTCTTGGTGACTCTGACAGACTCCGACAATACCCCGACAATTCCCCCGGACAGGGCCAACCAGGCAGGATATAACCCCACCCACTCTGCCAAAGCACAACCCTCACACCAATAGAGGGATATCAACAACCACCAACTTACTACCCTGAGACAAGGCTGAGTATAGCCCACGAAAGATCCCCTCCACTGCACAAGCCAGAGGAGGCGACAAACCGGACAGAAAGTGACGCACCCCTCCTAGGGATGGCATGGAAAGCACCAGTAAGCCAGTGACTCAGCCCCCGTAATAGGGTCAGAGGCAGAGAATCCCAATGGAGAGACAGGAACCGGCCAGTGCCTTGCCATTCACCCTTGCACTCCTGAGCCAGACTACACTCAATCATAGGACCTACTGTAGAGATTAGTCTTCAGTAAAGACTTAAAGGTTGAGACCGAGTCTGCGTCTCTCACATGGATAGGCAGACCATTCCATAAAAATTGAGCTCTATAGGAGAAAGCCCTGTCTCCAGCTGTTTGCTTAGAAACTCTAGGGACAATAAGGAGGCCTGTGTCTTGTGACAGAAGAGTACGTGTAGGTATGTACGGCAGGACCAAATCTGAGAGATAAGTAGGAGCAAGCCCATGTAATGCTTTGTAGGTTAGCAGTAAAACCTTGAAATCAGCCATAGCCTATACAGGAAGCCAGTGTAGAGAGGCTAGCACAGGAGTAATACGATCACATTTTTTGGTTCTAGTCAAGATTCTACCAGCCGTGTTTAGTACTTAGTAGTTTATTTAGTGCTTTATCCGGGTAGCCGGAGAGTAGAGCATTGCAGTAATCTAATCTAGAAGTGACAAAAGCATGGATTAGCTTTTCTGCATCATTTTTGGACAATAAATGTCTGATTTTTGCAATGTTACGAAGATGGAATAAAGCTGTTCTTGAAATATTCTTGATATGTTTGTTAAAAGATAGATCAGGGTCCAGAGTAACGCCGAGGTCCTTCACAGTTTTTTGGGGGACGACTGTACAACCATCAAGATTAATTGTCAGATCCAAAAGCAGATCTCTTTGTTTCTTGGGACGTAGAACTAGCATCTCTGTTTTGTCAGAGTTTTGTAAAAAATGTGCCGCCATCCACTTCCTTATGTCTGAAACACAGGCTTCCAGGGCAGGCAATTTTGGGGCATCACTTTCATCAAAATGTACAGCTGTGTGTCGTCCGCATAGCAATGGAAGTTAACATTATGTTTCCGAATGATATCACAAAGAGGTAAAATATTTAGTGAAAAGAATAGTGGCCCTAAAATGGAACCTTGAGGAACACCGAAACTTACAATTGATTTGTCAGAGGACAAACCATCCATGGAGACGAACTGATATCTCTCCGACAGATAAGATTTAAACCAGGCAAGAACTTGACCGTGTAGACCAATTTAGGTTTCCAATCTCTCCAAAAGAATATGGTGGTCGATGGTGTCAAAAGCAGCACTAAGGTCTAAGAGCATGAGGACAGATGCAGAGCCTTGGTCTGACGCCATTAAAAGGTAATTTACCACTTTCACGAGTGCAGCCTCAGTGCTATGATAGGGTCTAAAACCAGACTGAAGTGTTTCGTATACATTATTATTTGTCTTCAGGAAGGCAGTGAGTTGTGAACAGCTATTTCTAAGATTTTTGAGAAAAATGGGAGATTCGATATAGGCCGATAGTTTTTTACATTTTCTTGGTCAAGGCTTGGCTTTTTCAAGAGAGGCTTTATTTCTGCCACTTTTAGAGAGTTTGGTACACATCCGGTGGATAGGGAGCCATTTATTATGTTCAGCATAGGAGGGCCAAGCACAGGAAGTAGCTCTTTCAGTAGTTTAGTTGGAATAGTGTCCAGTATGCAGGTTGGAGGTTTAGAGGCCATGACAATTTTCATGAATGTGTCAAGAGATATAGAATTACAAAACTTGAGTGTCTCCATTGATCCTAGGTCCTGGCAGTTCTGTGCAGACTCAGGACAGCTGAGCTTTGGGGAAATACGCAGATTCAAAGAGGAGTCTTTAATTTGCTATCTAATGATGATGATCTTTTCGTTGAAGAAGTTCATGAATTCATCACTGCTGAAGTGAAAGGCATCCTCTCTTGGGGAATGCCGCTTTTTAGTTAGCTTTGCAACAGTATCAAATATAAATTTAGGATTATTCGTATTCCCCTCAATTAGGTTGGAAAAATAGGATGATTGAGCAGCAGTGAGGGCTCTTCGATATTGCACTGTACTTTCTTTCCAAGCTAGTAGGAAGACTTCCAGTTTGGTGGAACGCCATTTCCGTTCCAGTTTTCTGGAAGCTTGCTTCAAAGCTCTGGTATTTTCTGTGTACCTTGGAGCTAGTTTCTTTTGGCAAATGTTTTTAGTTTTTAGGGGTGTGACTGCATCTAGGGTATTACGCAAGGTTAAATTTAGATCCTCAGTTTGATCGTTAACTGATTTTTGTACTCCAACGTCCTTGGGTAGGTGGAGGGAGTTTGGAAGGGCATCTAGGAATCTTTGGGTTGTCCGAGAATTTATAGCACGGCTTTTGATGATCCTTGGTTGGGGTCTAAGCAAATTATTTGTTGCAATTGCAAATTAAATAAAATGGTGGTCCAATAGTCCAGGATTATGAGGAAAAACATTTAGATGTGAATGTTAAAGTCACCAAAAATTTGAATATTATCTGCCATGACTACAAGGTCTGATAGAAATTCAGAGAACTCAGTAAGGAACTCTGTATAAGGCCCAGGAGGCCTGTAAATAGTAGCTATAAAAAGTGATTGAGTAGGCTGCATAGATTTCATGACTAGAAGCTCAAAAGATGAAAACGCTGTCCTTTTTGGGGGGGTAAATATAAATTTGCTATCGTAAATGTTAGCAACACCTCCGCCTTTGCGGGATGCGCGGGGGATATGGTCACTAGTGTAACCATATAACATAGTAAATTCATCAGGCTTAAGCCATGTTTCAGTCAGAATAACATCAAGATTATGATCAGTGATTAGTTCATTGACTATAACTGCCTTGGAAGTGAGGGATCTAACATTAAGTAACCCTATTTTAAGAAGTAGGATATCACAACCTCTTTCAGTAATGACAGGAATGGAGGAGCATGCTGACTGCATTTCTTTCCAGAAGCCCTGAGAAAATTGTCCGGCTGCGGAGACTGTGCTAGTGGATTTTTACTAGTAACTGTACTTACTGGTGGCACAGACGTGATTTCATCCTTTCCTACACTTAAATTGCCCTCGCCTAACGATTGCAACTGAAGCTGGGCTTGCAACGAGGCTATCCTCGCCATAAGGCGATAGTTTTCCTGTATGTTATGAATACAGTGACTGCAATTAACGTCAGATGGCATAGTGTTAATAATGTTACTACTTAGCTTCGGCTGGTGGAAGTCCTGTAGAACTATGTCCAGATAAAGCGTCTGGGGTAAAAAAAAGTTTAATGAAAAAAAAAGTAGACAGAGGAAAAAATAAAAATAACTAAGATGTTGGTAAATGTGTTAAATGAAGATTGATTAAATGGTTATAAAAAAGGAAAAAAGCTTGGCATGTAGCCAAGAAGCAACAAACAGCACAGCAGCACAGAGACAAATGACGCGCTTAAAACGGAAGTGACGGGGCAAATGCTCTGAGTACTACTGTTATCCATTCAGAACATTTGTCTCTGCATCCACTTCCGCCATCTTTCCACTTACCGCCCGTGTCGGTCGAAACCGTCATGCTGCAATGTCGCCTCTCAATATGGGTTAGAGCATATCAATGGCTAGCTTAATAGATAGCACTCGTGAGAATTCAGGACATGCGTTATTCGTAGCACATGTGAGATTTCACACTTGAGTAGGTTGGCACAGCAAACATATTTTAAAACATGTGAACACAGCAAACGTGAGAGAAAATGAGGAAGCTCTTTGTCACCTGGTTTACATAGTCTCAATGGATCCTCTATTATAAAGTTCTATGTAACAGACACTCTTTTGTTCATTGACTTACTGTAAGTATAGAGGAAGTAGGAAGTATGACAACTGACTCTCAAATGACATATTGCCATAGTTTTGAATGTCTGGGTGTGCAACAGAATTAGACTCTTAGTATTCCATCACAAAATATCACAGGGACATCCAGCAGTAGTTACACATGAACAAACACTCTTTCATGTGTTGTACAATTTTAAACCAAAAAAGTCACCCGTCACAATATTCATTACATTCAGTTAATGAGGTCATTGAATAAATTGTATGCTTTGCAAATGTCAACCTATAACGTCATTCAAAACCAAAACGTGCTACAACCCATTCAAACTGTGGGCTACAATACAAACTCAGACTGTTATAGAACATTTCCACCCAGAATTTAGAGCATGACACACAAAGAGTAGCCTACGTAAAGGCCCAATGTGTTCCAATTGAACCCACAGAGCAACCCAAAGTGAGAGGTCTGTAGTAAGTCATGCATGCTAATTGATAAGCAGTTCCTGGGTGGCTGGGTGGCTAGATGACTGGCTGGGTGGCCTGTAGGTAGAGTAGAGAGTGAGTCAGAAGCAGACGGCCTGACATGGCCGGACGGCCTGTCTGCGACCTACCGCCAGCCAGCCAGCCAGCCCAGCACCCACCCTCCCTCCCTCCCTCCCTCCCTCCCTCCCTCCCTCCCTCCCTCCCTCCCTCCCTCCCTCCCTCCCTCCCTCCCTGCCATGGTCTGCTGGGCAGGGTGCTGCTAACACTGGGCTTTTACTGGGTTAGTGCCGATACAGACTGACAGTCTTACGCAACGCTTCCATTATTTCAAGCAGGACAGCCACAACACACTGTCTGCAGGGATAGAAGAGGACGACCTGAATTAGAGATGCATGTAAGGGATATTGTATTCTATAAATGCCTAAACATTACATTTTTTATTTAACCTTTATTTTGACAGGGAGTCAATGCTAAGACCAGGTCTCTTTTCCAGATGAGCTTTGTATAGCACCACAATACACATCAAAACAGAATAAACACCTTAAACTACACATTCATATAAACAATAAAATACACGTTATTATACAGAACAAGACACGGAAAACATAACCAATCGTAACAAAAAACAGACAGATTGCGTTATGTTTTCCGTGTCTTCAGTTAAAATGTCTGAAGAATATATACAGTACCAGTCCAAAGTTTGGACACACCTACTCATTCAAGGGTTTTTCTTTATTTTTTACTATTTTCTACATTGTAGAATAATAGTGAAGACATCAGATAGATAGATAGATAGATAGATAGATAGATAGATAGATAGATAGATAGATAGATAGATAGATAGATAGATAGATAGATAGATAGATAGATAGATAGATAGATAGATAGATAGATAGATAGATAGATAGATAGATAGATAGATAGATAGATAGATAGATAGATAGATAGATAGATAGATAGATAGATAGATAGATAGATAGATAGATAGTGGGAAAATTACTTTATCAAGCAGCTACAAAAAACACAGGGTAGGTGCAAAATTCAAAAGACAGATACACGGTACATAGTGCGGCAGTATGAAAAAGTATAAAAATATAAACTATGAAATAACACATATGGAATCGTGTAGTAACCAAAAAAGTGTTAAACATATCAAAATAGATTTTAGATTTTAGATTCTTCAAAGTAGCCACCCTTTGTTTTAATGAAAACTTTGCACACTCTTGGCATTCTCTCAACCAGCTTCACCTGGAATGCTTTTCCAACCGTCTTGAAGGAGTTCCCACATATGCTGAGCACTTGTTGGCTGCTTTTCCTTCACTCTGCGGTCCAACTCATCCCAAACTATTTCAATTGGGTGATTGTGGAGGCCAGGTCATCTGATGCAGCACTCCATCACTCTCCTTCTTGGTCAAATAGCCCTTACACACCCTGGAGGTGTGTTGGGTCATTGTACTGTTGAAAAACAAATGATAGTCTCACTAAGCGCAAACCAGATGGGATGGCGTATCGCTGCAGAATGCTGTGGTAGCCATGCTGGTTAAGTGTGCCTTGAATTCTAAGTACATCACCAACAGTGTCACTAGCAAAGCACCCCCACACCATCAAACCTCCTCCTCCATGCTTCACAGTGGGAACCACACATGCGGAGATCATCCGTTCACCTACTCTGCGTCTCACAAAGACATGGCGGATGGAACCGAAAATCTCAAATTTGGACTCATCAGACTAAAGAACAGATTTCTACCGGTCTAATGTAAATTGCTTGTGTTTCTTAGCCCAAGAAAGTCTCTTCTTCTTATTAGTGTCCTTTAGTATTGGTTTCTTTGCAGCAATTTTCCCCGAGTGGCGCAGCGGTCTAAGGCACCACATCTCAGTGCTAGAGGCATCACTACATCTACCCTGGATGTATTCCAGGCTGTATCACTTCCGGCCGTGATTGGTAGTCCCATAATCCGGCGTCGTCTGGGTTTGGCCAGTGTAGGCCTCATTGTAAATAATAATTTGTTCTTAACTGACTTGCCTAGTTAAATAAAGGTTCAATTAAAAAATAAAACAATTAAATGAAGGCCTGATTCACACAGTCTCCTCTGAACAGTTGATGTTGAGATGTGTCTGCTACTTGAACTCTGTGAAGTATTTATTTGGGCTGCAATTTCTGAGGCTGGTAACTCAAATAACTTATCACCTGCAGCAGAGGTAACTCTGGATCTTCCATTCTGTTGAGGTCAAATCAAATCAAATTGTATTGGTCACATACACATGTTTAGCAGATGTTAATGCGGGTGTAGCGAAATGCTTGTGCTTCTAGCTCCAACAGTGCAGTAATATCTAACAAGTAATATCTAACAAATTACACAACATATCCCCAATACACACATCTAAGTAAAGAATTAATTAAGAATATATACATATATGGACGAGAAATGTCAGAGCGGCATGGACTGAGATACAGTATAATAGTATACAGCATATACATATGAGATGAGTAATGCAATATATGTAACTTTTATTAAAGTGACTAGTGTTCCATTTCTTAAAGTGGCCAGTGATTTCTAGTCTATGTCTATAGGCAGCAGCCTCTAATGTACTAGTGATGGCTGTTTAACAGTCTAATGGCCACTTGTTTAACAGTCAGTCTCTCGGTCCCAGCTTTGATGCACCTGTACTGACTTCGCCTTCTGGATGATAGCGGGGTGAACAGGCAGTGGCTCGGGTGGATGATGTCCTTGATGATCTTTTTGGCCTCATCAGAGCCAGTTTCATCATAGCGCTTGATGGTTTTTGCGACTGAACTTGAAGATTTCAAAGTTCTTTAAATGTTCCAAATTGACTGACCTTCATGTCTTAAAGTAATGATGGACTGTTGTTTTTATTTGCTTATTTGAGCTGTTCTTGACATAATATGGACTTGGCTTACCCAGTTCAAATGCACTTACATCTTTTGTCTTGCCCATTCACCCTCTGAAAGGCACACATGCACAATCCATTGTCTTAAGGCTTAAAAATAATTGTTTAACCTGTCTCCTCCCCTTCATCAGCACTGACTGAAGTGGAATTAACAGGTGACATCAATAAGGGATCCTAGCTTTCACCTGGATTCACCTGGTCAGTCTATGCCATGGAAAGAGCAGGTATTCATAATGTTTTGTACACTCAGTGTATATATACGCACATATATACACACACATATATACACACATATACAGTATCTCTTCAGGGTATATTTCCTAAATGGCATATATGTCCAGTGATACTATAGTACATCGATAGTGAAGTATGTTAGACTGATGTAAATTGTCTGTAAATGTATAAATCAATCAATCTGACAATGGAGAGCCCCAGGGTAACTTTACCCATGTTTGTATTGCACACCAAGGGGTGATATCATCCCCCATAGCAACAACTTTGTCCTCATTCCCAATACATTGAGAGATGCTGTCGGTGAGTTAGTATCGCTCTGGGACTGGAAGCTCTCACGTAGCGCTGAGAAGACTGTACACAAAAATATGCATTCAACATACTGTACATCCCACAAATATCACAGACTGAACATTTACTGCATATAACTCTACAATTACAGAGCACTATATGCCTATGCCCTCTACTTGACATCATAACTCCTTCCCAAGGACCTGGATCTGACGGTTAGATACTATACTGTAGCTCTCTAACAGAACCTTGTGTGATTCTAATCACATACTTTAATGTTGTTGGGTGTCTTTTTCTAAACCACTTTCATAACAGCCTCAAATTGCTGTTCAATAACGACCCTATTATAGTGCATACCACAATGATCCATGGTCGCCTAGGTTTTTAAAAGGACCTCGTTACTCCCTACAAAGACAAGCTGTGGGGGAGGAGAACACATGGCCCCAATTATTCAAACAGAGATCAGATCTTTAGGCCTGGTAACCAGACCCACACAGCTAGAGTGGGATTAGAGCTTCCTATCAACCCTCCAAACACCTTGATGATGGAGGTCTCTCTCTCTCTCTCTCTCTCTCTCTCCCCCTCTCCCTCTCCCTCATAGTTTCTCTCTCTCTCCCTTTCTCTCTATATCTCTGTCTTTATCTCTCTCAGAATCTCTATGGCCTAAACCCAAGTTCCACTTAACAACAGGTTCGGTCCAGGCCAGAGTCGGGTGCAGAGCTCCTGAAGGCTCACTGGAGGAAGAGGACGTAATGGCATGCCACGCAGGGTGCTTGTTGGGGATGAAAGAGGGCCGACCTTCCATCCTGTGGCTGAGCCTCCATATGTACAGGCTGTACACCAATCCAACCCAGGGCCGGCAGACATGCAAGCCCTAATCCCCGGTGTGGCTGGATGATTTTATGGCATATTTCAGGGTATTCCAGCATAATGCAGCCCTTACTCTGGGGCCTCAAGGAGGAAGACTGGGATCTCACCACATATGATTCGAATTAACTGTGCTATGGGCACGTCTAACCCAGAGGAACGCGGATTTTCAGATAAGTGAGGCGGACCAGAATCACTGATCTGTTGTGTTTATCTTGAGCATGCCCCATCTTGCATGGTTGTGTTTGGAATGTCGACTTTCCTCATGCTGTCGGGTTAGAACAACAGTGTTTTCAACACGCCTCTTAGTGACAATAGCTGTAATTCCAACACAGGGGCACAGGGCTGCTGAGGGATCTACTGTAGGTGGTTGAGATAGTGTGGGAGGTCACTGACACTCAAAGAGAGCTGGGGATGATGATTAAACAAGTGAGGGTGCATGACATCATTGGTGGTATTGGTGTCTCGGAGGGGTCTTTGGCTTGGTTTGCTAACTACCTCTTTCAAAGAGTGCAGTGTATAAAGTCATAACATCTGCTGTCTCATCCACTGCCTGTTACCAATGGTGTACCCCAAGCCTCGATCCTAGGCCCCACGCTCTTCTCAATTTACATAAACAACATAGCTCAGGCAGTAGGAAGCTCACTTATCCATTTATATGCAGATGTAGTTTTATACTCAGCTGGCCCCTCCCCGGATTTTGTGTTAAACGCTCTACAACAAAGCTTTCTTAGTGTCCAACAAGCTTTCTCTGCCTTAACCTTGTTCTGAACACCTCCAAAACAAAGGTAATGTGGTTTGGTAAGAAAAAGGCCACTCTCAACACAGCTGTGATTACTACCTCTGAGGGTTTAGAGCTTGAGGGAGTCACATCATACAAGTACTTGGGAGTATGGCTGGACGGTACACTGCTCCTTTTTCACTCCAGCTGCCAAACTAACCCTGATTCAGATGACCATCCTACCCATGAAAGATTACGGAGACATAATTTATAGATTGGCAGGTAAGGGTGCTCTTGAGCGGCTATATGTTCTTTACCATTCGGCCATCAGATTTGCCACCAATGCTCCTTATAGGACACACTACACTCTATACTCCTCTGTGAACTGGTCATTTCTGTATACCTGTCGCAAGATCCACTGGTTGATGCTTATTTATAAAACCCTCTTAGGCCTCACTCCCCCCTATCTGAGATATCTACTGCAGCCCTCATCCTCCACATACAAGACCCGTTCTACCAGTCACATTCTGTTAAAGGTCCCCAAAGCACACACATCCCTGGGTTGCTCGTCTTTTCAGTTCTCTGCAGCTAGCAACTGGAACGAGCTGCAACAAACACTTAAACTGGACAGTTTTATCGCAATCTCTTCATTCAAAGACTCAATTATGGACACTCTTACAGTTGTGGCTGCTTTGCATGATGTATTGTTGTCTCTACCTTCCTGCCCTTTGTGCTGTTGTCTGTGCCCAATAATTTTTGTACCCTGTTTTGTGCTAATACCATGTTGTGTTGCTGCCATGTTGTGTTGCTACCATGCTGTGTTGTCATGTGTTGCTGCCATGCTTTGTTGTTGTCTTAGGTCTCTCTTTATGTAGTGCTGTGTTGTCCCTCTTGTCATTATATGTCTTTTGTCCTATATTTAAATTTTATTTATTTATATTTTTAATCTCAGCCCCCATCCCTGCAGGAGGTCTTTTGCCTTTTGGTAGGCCGTCATTGTAAATAAGATTTTTGTTCTTAACTGAATTGCCTAGTTAAATAAAGGTCAAATAAAACATCTATAAAATCATGGAGTCCTGTCAACAACCTTTCTCTGTGGTTCACCACTCTATACACACTGTACACTACGACTAGGCCTATATCAGGCGCACCGTGCTTCACCACGTTAAGCCTACTTAATAAGGAAATCCTCCATAAAGCAAAATGTGTTTAGAACCCCAAATACAATCCTACAGGTTCTCCTCCCTGGGGTACTATAGTCAATAAAGTTATACTGTACATGGTCAGGAATTGAAAACAACCCTACTATGCAGTACGATAATGTATACGGGAGCTCTGTTAGATTAAGTATGAGCTCCTAAAGTCGTCCCTTCCTTCTGGCCGTCTCCTCAGGGCTCAGAGAGGCAGATTCAGGAGGCTCACATAGGCTTTCCTCGTAGCATCAATAACCATAAACACATGTTCAGGATCTCTCCCTCAAACCTTACATTCCATAAACTTCAACACTGTGAATCATATCTCCGGAGAGGAGCTGTGTCTCAAATGGCACCCTATTCCCTACATAGTGCTTTTGCCCCATTGGCCCTGGTCAAATCTAGTGCACTACATAGGGTGCCGTTTGGGATGCAGACAGGGAGAAGTATCCCCAAGCCAAACAGTCACTCAATTTACTCACTACTCCAAAGCACTCAAATATGACCCCTGAATGATTTTCTCCTCGCTCGCTGTTGACATTTCATTACAATAATGGCGGGGTAATAGAGAAAGAGAATTGGGGAATAGTGCATGGGTGAAGGATTAGGCTATTCTGTGATAATATGTTAATGAATCAATGGAATTGGAACATTCACCACTAAACTGAGAACAACAAAGAATGACAGGAAGTGGCTGCTTTACTAATTTCCCCATAGAAATCCATCACACTGGATTAATCAGGAAGGGATAGTCCTACTCATAATATCAGTACAACAATCAATACAACCGGTGTTGTATTATATTGTATCCAAAACAATTTTTTGAAACAGACAAAGTACAGAAATAGTATGGGGAAAAACAGTGGTGTGGTACATACACTATGCTTGTAATCAACAATCAATTCTGAGCACGCATATTTTCCAGCTGATTTCATTGTGGTTTGTCTCTAAATGTCAATGGCACTCGCTACCTGTCTGACGGGTTGGAAGAGAGAACAGGCAGTCAACTTACAACCTGAGGTGGTTTCCCCAGTCAATTTAGGCATGGATAATGCCAGTAACACACTTATACTGAGACTCTGTCACTCCCATTCCACCCTTATTTTAGCATCATAAATGGTCCAATGAAATGACGCAAGACACAAATAGAGGCACCCGAATTCTGTGGAATGTAATTCATGCAATTCAAACCCCATTTCCTGCTGGGATCATTCAAATAGTGTTTGGGAACCATTTTTCTAGGATGACATTGTGCTAACCATGGCCAGACATACGTGTGATCTTGACAGGCGGCTGTGGAGGCATGATTAAATCCCAACCACCAAGAGAGTGGCTTTGTGTGTCCATGCCTCCAAGGACACCACACGTATATTTTGAGAACAAACAGCCATCTCACCACAAGAATGGGAAATAAATTAAGTTCTGAGGGATAAGGGAACAAGATGTCTTCATCTAAGGGTGCTGAGATTCAAAAGGCTGGTAAATGAATGGCGGCTTTGTATTGTGTTGAGAGCATATTTGACCCTTCGGTCTTTTACAAGGGGAAAGGACTCATGGTAACTAAATGCTCATTTAATTCTGTCTAATCTAATAATGGTTGTCATGATTGGTATTTAGGAATTTTTTGTAATCCTTTTCTGGCAGCTCTAGTCTAAACAGTGTCTTTCAACAGCCACTTTTGTCAGGTGGTTAGGATTCCGGGTTGTGTTTAACACCAGAGAGATAACACCAGGAAAGGCATTTATGTAGCTTACTATACTGTGAAGATGTTGTGCCTTCAGTGGAATGCACTGTCAGACCACCAGCCGCTGGGGTGATGATGACAGCGACTACAGCTAGAATTGGCTTAGTGGGAGGCGGTTCTGGAAGTGCTGTGGAGAAAGTGGAGGTGCTGACCATGCTGGTGCCTCACGCTACGATGTGTTCCTAGAAAACCCTGACCAAAGTGGACTGGTGCACTAGTTCTGCTCTCCTGCCATCAAAGCACTCTACTTGACCTTATGCAGAGTACACCCAAAGTAACACACCGCGAGTTGTTCCATCTGTCAATCACGGAGGAGCTCCGGTTCTCATCATTGCTCCCCATAAAAGGGACAGTAAGGGAAGACAACTATAGCTCAGTAACCCATTGTGTGTTGTCATTAACCTCCCCCCTGGGTATCCTGCAGAGGGAGGGAGAGAGACATAGAGAGATGGGTAGAGAGAGAGAGAGAGAGAAATGGCAGAGAGAGAGAGAGAGAAATGGGTAGAGAGAGAGAGAGAGAGAGAGAGAGAGAGAGAGAGACAGGTAGAGAGATAGAGAAATGGGTAGAGTGAGATAGATGGGTAGAGAGAGAGAGAGAGAGAGAGAGAGAGAGAGAGAGAGAGAGAGAGGGATGGATGGATGGATGGATGGATGGATGGATGGATGGATGGATGGATGGATGGATGGATGGATGGATGGATGGATGGATGGATGGATGGATGGATGGATGGATGGATGGATGGATGGATGGATGGATGGATGGATGGAGAGAGGATAAGGAGGGGGGCATGTGCTGTGTACCCATTGTGTTGGAGGACTACTGCAGCTCGGGCCATCCAACACAAACACAACAAAGGGACTGTAAACATTTGGTCCCTTCAATAATGACACCCATTTAGGCTATCCAAGGGAGTGCCCAGCCTGGAACAATAGGATTGGCTGCCTGCGTGCAACCTCATTGTCCTTCCCTCCCTGAACACCCGTCTGTCTGTTTGGCCCATGCTAATGTGCAGCTTGTCTAGCCAGACGCAGTGTGGAGGACAGGGGATGTGAGCCATAAACACATGCTTTCAGTTTCACTGACAAATATTGGCCCTCTCCCTTGGGCTTCCTGCAGGTTATCCTATGAGCAGGGACAGGGGTAGGCCAATGTTTGTTGTGTATCGCCATGTGTGGGTCAAGTTCACATTGTTTTTGGGTGAGGAGGGAGGGAGAGACAACTGGGTTGGGGGGGTGCGGGGTGGTGCCAGGGCTGGTTGGGAGGGAGGGAGGAGAGGGATGTGGAGTTTGTTTATGGAAGCTTAGCGTTTGGTTTTAGAGTTAACGCTTCCAGAGAAAGAAAGAGTGCTGATTAAGTGGAAGCTTTGAAAAGAGCAGGGAACTAGAGATGCTGGCTCTGATAGCTGTGGTGCTTCATCATCTGACAGCCAGGGCTTACACTGCAAAACCTAATCGAGCCTCTGGTACTGCGCTCTGACACTGACACTGACAACCACACCGATCCTGTAGATCCAGGCTATTGGAAAACAACCGTTTCTTTCCAATTAGAAGCAATTCAAGAAAAGTTTGCTCCATCTTATCAACAGACTGTCTGTTGTTTCCTTCTTTCTCTAATGTTTCACATCCAATTCTAAGACCCAAATTTGATCTCATGAATGGTGATTGTTGAAAAACAGGCACAAACTAGGCCTACTGTAGAGTATTTTACATTTCTGAACGACCTGTAAAACAAAGTAATATGCTGAAAATGAAAACAAATTCAACTTGGACTTCCAGCAATGGCTTTAAATTTTTCATCTGAGAGTTCATATCAGGGCAATTCAGTTTCAATTAGTGGTTGTTCATAAACTTCTAATGAGGCTCTCTTCTGTTTGTCTGTTGAATTATCTGGAGCGCATGTCATTACACTGGGCCTCTCTGATAGAGCCTGTATGCTTCTACCTCTGGAGAACTAGATACATTGGAGCCGTGTGCTGAACTGATGTATCCTATAATGACTTGATTCACTGCACTGTATGTATCTCACAAGGGCGTCCAAGGCAACATAAAAAGGGGGTTTTGTCACTCTGGCACAAACAACGGCAGTGCAAACTAGACACTTCACATCTTCCAATAACAGACTCTGGTGTAAAACATTTAATTCCCTTCTTAATACACCAGACTGGTGCATTAGACAACTTTGAACTTAATCAGAGTTGATGAGTTGAATTGTATATGTTGTTTCTCAATTAAATATAATCACAGATTCAACTCATCCAATTGAGATTCAACTTCAAAGTTATCTAATGTGTGTTGTCTGAAGAAGTAAAGTGCCCAGTTTGTAGTATCTTATGTCCCCATGAGCAACCTATTGATTTGTACTAGCAGTGAAACACGTTGCACAGTAGCCGACGTAATATGCAATTAAAAGTCTGCCATTGTCTGCCAACAGGCAATAAACTCAAATGGTTAAATAAATACTTGAAAAATCAATCACGCTTGGTTAAGATTCCATTAGATGAAACATACGGAACCATTACATTGATTATTCCACTAAACTGGTTTTATTAGTAAAAAATATATTGTTTGTAATAACCTGACAAAATGCTTAAGAAAGGTACACCTTGTGAGGAATAGATAGATAGATAGATAGATACCCGAGGGGAAATGTATTTGTCAAGCAGCTACGAAAAAACACAGGGCAGGTGCAAAATGCCAGAACGAAAATACACAAAAGACAGATACATGATACATGCTACATAGAGCGGCAGTACAAGAAGTCTGGAGTGCAAAAAAGCTATAAAAAGACATTGCATAGTATGGGTGGATGGCTGAATATGTACACTATACATTGTTACAGAGTGTTTTTTTTTTTTTTATATATATATTGCAAGTTGATATAGGTAAATAAGGAGTATTTGCATGGTTAACTATACTATACAGGTCGATGTCAGAGAAATACTTAAAAAGCTAAAAGTGCGTATGATATAAGTGAGGGTAATAATAGTTTACTTAATATACAGACTGGTTAAATGAACAAGTAAGTGAATATTTTGCATGTTTAAATGAACTGTACAGATAAATATACAGTTACATTTAAATAGCTAAATGTGTGTATGATATAATTTAGGGTAATAATAGTAAATCCCTTAAAATACAGTCCTTAGTGCGCAGGGTTTAATTACAGATAAATGCACGTATTGCACATTCAATATTGCACGTGATATGATATAACAACTGTACATGAGTATGTACAGTGGGGAGAACAAGTATTTGATACACTGACGATTTTGCAGGTTTTCCTACTTACAAAGCATGTAGAGGTCTGTAATTTTTATCATAGGTAAACTTCAACTGTGAGAGACAGAATCTAAAACAAAAATCCAGAAAATCACATTGTATGATTTTTTTATAATTAATTTGCATTTTATTGCATGACATAAGTATTTGATCACCTACCAACCAGTAAGAATTCCGGCTCTCACAGACCTGTTAGTTTTTCTTTAAGAAGCCCTCCTGTTCTCCACTCATTACCTGTATTAACTTCACCTGTTTGAACTCATTACCTGTATAAAATACACCTGTCCACACACTCAATCAAACAGACTCCAACCTCACCACAATGGCCAAGACCAGAGAGCTGTGTAAGGACATCAGGGATAAAATTGTAGAGCTGCACAAGGCTGGGATGGGCTATAGGACAATAGTCAAGCAGCTTGGTGAAAAGGCAACAACAAGATGACGGTCAATCTCCCTCGTTCTGGGGCACCATGCAAGATCTCACCTCGTGGGGCATCAATGATCATGAGGAAGATGAGGGATCAGCCCAGAACTACACGGCAGGACCTGGTCAATGACCTGAAGAGAGCTGGGACCACAGTCTCAAAGAAAACCATTAGTAACACACTACGCCGTCATGGATTAAAATCCTGCAGAGCACGCAAGGTCCCCCTGCTCAAGCCAGCGCATGTCCAGGCCCGTCTGAAGTTTGCCAATGACCATCTGGATGATCCAGAGGAGGAATGGGAGAAGGTCATGTGGTCTGATGAGGCAAAAATAGAGCTTTTTGGTCTAAACTCCACTCGCTGTGTTTGGAGGAAGAAGAAAGATGAGTACAACCCCAAGAACACCATCCCAACCGTGAAGCATGGAGGTGGAAACATCATTCTTTGGGGATGCTTTTCTGCAAAGGGGACAGGACGACTGCACCGTATTGAGGGGAAGATGGATGGGGCCATGTATCGCGAGATCTTGGCCAACAACCTCAGTAAGAGCATTGAAGATGGGTCGTGGCTGGGTCTTCCAGCATGACAACGACCCGAAACACACAGCCAGGGCAACTAAGGAGTGGCTCAGTAAGAAGCATCTCAAGGTCCTGGAGTGGCCTAGCCAGTCTCCAGACCTAAACCCAATAGAAAATCTTTGGAGGGAGCTGAAAGTCCGTATTGCCCAGCGACAGCCCCGAAACCTGAAGGATCTGGAGAAGGTCTGTATGGAGGAGTGGGCCAAAATCCCTGCTGCAGTGTGTGCAAACCTGGTCAAGAACTACAGGAAACGTATGATCTCTGTAATTGCAAACAAAGGTTTCTGTACCAAATATTAAGTTCTGCTTTTCTGATGTATCAAATACTTATGTCATGCAATAAAATACAAATGAATTACTTAAAAATCATACAATGTGATTTTCTGGATTTTTGTTTTAGATTCCGTCACTCACAGTTGAAGAGTACCTATGATAAGAATTACAGACTTCTACATGCTTTGTAAGTGGGAAAACCTGCAAAATCGGCAGTGTATCAAATACTTGTTCTCCCCACTGTATATACAGACCTGAATGAATAAATAAATAAGTCCTGAGTGAATGAGTGATTACAGAGCAGAGTTACTCACGGATGGATGCATAATATAGAAAAAAATCCTATTTCCAATGACAGCCTACACCGACCAAACTCGGACGACGCTGGGCCAGTTGTGCGCCGCCCTATGGGACTCCAAATCACAGCCGGTTGTGATACAGCCTGGAATCGAACCAGGGTGTCTGTATTGACTCCTGTAGCACTGAGATGCAGTGCCTTAGAACGCTGCGCCACTTGGGAGCTTAGCTTGGCTGTGAAAGTGGGTAAATGAACACAAAGTAAAGTATGGTTTCATTGTATTAATCTACGACATAAAGCTATAGCAGTTTCGAAAATGTTGATGAGAATTAAGAGGATTCTAAGAGAGGATAGGGTGAGTCCCAAATGGAACCATATTCCCTTTTTAGTGTACTACTTTTGACCAGGGCCCATAGGGCTCTGGTCAAAAGTAGTGCACTATATAGGGAATAGGGTGATTATTTGGTACGCACACTAGGTCTCTGAGGAGATTGTTTTGGTTTGGTTGCGTCTTTCTCTTTCACATCAGCATTTATCCCGTCTCTGACCAGACCAAGGCAGCAGTGATCCACATACAGCAGCACAGATCCCACAGCAGGCAGCTGGGTTCCATCTGACCACATAGTTGTTTACACACACACAAGCGCATGCCTATTGCACATGCATGCACACACATGGGCATGCACGGCAACCATGCACACACACACACACACACACACACACACACTTCTGTGGCTGACAGTAGTCTATGATGACAGATTGATAACCAAGTCATAGATTTGCTCTTGTTAGTAATTGCATTTTTTTGGAACGACCTAAACATTGTTTGTGCGCTGGATGCCTCATTTATATTTGATTGAAATAATAAATTGTCCTGCAGCATTTTGCTTATGGATGAATCAAAATACTGCATGAGACATTCTGCGGAATGTTTGTTTTTCTACTGTTTAGTTTGAATAATTTATTTGGGATTACAAATAGGCCATGTTTCTCCGTCACAGCAAGAGCTGCTCTCCTCAAAGCGTTGGAACATTATTGTGATGGGAGATACAAGGCCTCCCACAGATACCAACTGTTAAAAGAACCATACTGAAAGAATATCCAAGCTGCAAAATATAATTATTGGCTGGGGCTTACTGTAAATTGAGGAATCTCACCACCCCTATTTGAACTGCTGCGTGTTTCACAAGTCACAAGGAAATAGTTGTTTGGAGTTGTTTCAGGCTGAGAGTGGTGTGTGAGATCGTACCCCATGCGTATCTCCCAAACCCTCTCTATGCCCCCTGAGACACACAGCAAGACAGGCACAATGCAGAGATAAAATGGAGCATAGAACACAATAATCTCCTCTTGTATCAAGGCACTCCTCATGACCACAGACTAGAATAAAAGTGATGTAACAGCGTGGACTGAGTATTGCTTTGTCCTCTCACTAACAGAAACTCTCTCCATCCCTATCTAGATTTCTTTCTCATGTTAGTGATTATTTTTTCATATTGTCCAGAACGTATGTACTATAGTATACTGTACTGCCATGAAACACTATGTGTACTGTGAATTCCTACAAACAAATATATATTATGTATGCAATGTTGTTTTCACTTCTCCACATTGTAGGATGACTCATACATGATACACACCACCAGTGACCACATTTAGTCTCAAATTAGCTTCCTACTTTGATTGTTTAAGCGTGCGTTGCCATAGAGACAGACATCAGTGCTGTTACTTTGGATTCTCAGTGTGCTGATAGCGGATGAAGAAACAGAGCAGAGAAGAACACATTCAGGTTGGGGTAAAATATGAAATCCCATCTTCCACCTTATCTCCATTAGCCATACGAATGTATCCAAAACCTTTCTTCCATCCCATTTCCAAACACCTACACCTACAGTAGTTCCAACCAGGCTTATTCATATCTTAGCTCTTAGTTAATTTATATTCCCTCTGAATGTTGGTGATAAAATAAGAATTAGCTGATATTCTGTCCCCTGCCAGTGCTAGTATTACCCCTTTAGGAGAAAACCTCTGAGAGGTCATTCCTGCATCAGCTCCACTGCACCTACTGCATATCAAATAGATCTTAGGCCTATCCACGTGCATTTCTTTAAATATTAATTGGAATAACTGTGCCCATGTGTTATATTTCAAACTGGCAACAACAATACCATCTCCAGGAATCAGTACTCTACAGTGTTAGAAAAAATGGTTCTTCTGCTGTCACCAAAGGAGAACCCTTTTTGGGTTCCAGGTAGAACCCTTTTTGGTTCTAGGTAGAACTCAAAAGGGTTCTACCTGGAACCAAAAGTGTTCTACCTGGAACCCAAAAAGGGTTCTTCAAAGGTTTATCCTATGGTAACAGCCGAACAACCCTTTTAGGTTCTAGATAGCATCTTTTTTTCTAAGAGTGTACAACTGTACTGCGAGCAACAAAAATACCGTCCAACCTTAACATGCTTTGAGCACAGAGCAGTGTTTCAAGGTAATCCTCTGAAAGTCCGGACGTCGTTGCTAAGCTCTGTGTGGTGGCGGCGGCGATTTAGCTGCTGCTTGGCTAATCCAGCTTGAGAAGCTGTTGCAGATGGGTGAGTGCAGGAAATAATTACCTCTAAATTGCCGTCAAGCTGAGTAATCTCAAAAGTCTATGGCATCAATCTAGCTGCTGTACCTGGAGCCACTGAGAAGCCGCTAAGCACTGCTCAGCTCATGACTTTCTCTCCTGTTCAGTGTTCAGTAGGACACCGCTTCTAATTCTTGAAGTAAAGGGTTCACATTAAAAGTTAGTGTTATGACAAATCAAAACTTTTCTATACACACATTCCAATTTTGAATTTACAGCTATGTATAAACAACTGACAAACATTGGCATTCTATTATGTTATGTTGAGGAGATATGTTATTCACACACATTTCTGTGGCAGTGTAGCTTGCATCAGCTATACTTCCTAGGAGAAAAGGATGTTTTTCTAATGTCTTTTTAAATCTGCCCTGGTTTTCTACCCTGAAGCGGTGAGTTTCTCAGTATTGGGGGATAAAGTGTGGCTTTGTCAGAGACGTGCTGAAATACCTCCAGCTGACTGCCTCTTTGATATCCATCAAACTGAACAAAGAAGCCATATTGTGTTGCTCAACTTCTCCCTCATGCATCATGGAGTCAGAGAGCATGGAGTTTATGGTAGAGGTGATCGAGGCAGTATCCATGAGTGCCCACTTACTGTTACCACAGTCCGACTACACCTAGGAACACCTCTGTATACTGTATCCACAGTCAGCAGCAGGAGACAGGATTCACCAACGCCAAGTCTTTTCATTATACAGAAGCACAAAGACAACCTCACAGCATGAGATCGAAAGGGGCAGCCATTTCCATTGACCCTACTACATTATGTCAATAGAAGCTCTAGTGCTGTTGCTTCAAGTGCAATAGTGCATTGTCCCTCTGAGAGACACAAGTGGACACGGTCACTCAGACAGAGGGAAAGGGTAAGTCCCCTTAGTGTAGATCACAGGGGAGGGAGGCAGGGCAGGCTGCTGGTTGGTTGGTTCTCTTCCTCCCTGATCACATGACCTGGGTGGACACCAGCTGTGAGGCCACTGCTGTGTCTCTGCTATGAAGGGACTCATTCAATCAGACAGGTGCACAGTGCTTGCACACTGTCACCTAGTTAAGATACGTTTATAAATGGAATAGATTGAGGACTTGATGTGAGGCTTTAGCTTAAACATCTTGATCAATTAGCATTCAGGCATGTCTGAAGCATCTTCCTATTGCCAGATCTTAGGCTCCTACTGCTGACCTTCATACTGTCCATCTTAGACATCACTGATTAGGCTAACTTAAAAGGATTCAAAGTCATTAGGCTAAACATGACTGTTTTGAGGATATTTAAGACATGGCAGATATTAGCTTAGCTCTGGTGTTGGAGTGAAAACATTGATGGACTGAATAGATTTTCTACCCAGTCAAGGACATTACCACATAGCTAAGCAATGCCAATGAGAACTCTTCATCTTCAAAGAACCACTGCCTGTACTGTAAAGTAGTTAACTAGGAGTCCTGGAAGGAGGCCTGTGTTAAACGTTGACATATTTTCCTGTGTCGTGCTTTTGAAACAGCCACGTCTACGGACCACTTGCCAAATTGGAAAACCAGTGGATAGGCAATGCCAAGCGTAGCCCCAAGCCCAGACGTTTCAACTGTTACATAGTGGTGATAAAACTGTGAACTTCGTTTTACCCTTGGCTTCTTACTGGTCGTCTGAGGACACAAGCATTACCCTGGACAAACTAAGTTTCTAAGGTATGTGCCTCTTGTGTAAGCTTTGCACTTAATATCTGGAGTTCTGCACATGTTCATCAGGAAACAAGGCCATTACAGGAGGATGTCTTTTTCCTCATGGATTGTACTCACATTCAAGACCTGAGACCTGGATACCGTCACAACATAGTGGCATCTGTCCATGTGCTTATAATTAGTAGGGCATGAGGGCTTGTAGAGGGGAGGGAAGGTGCAGTGTCTTGGCCAACTTGTCTGGACCTCATGGTTAGGGGCAGGAGTTTTACCTGACCATATGACATTACCACGAAAACTCTGGGCCCTAGTTACTAGGCTGGGGTTATGAAAAATGCAAGGCCCTACTGTAGCATGGCCCAATCACTCTCCACTTGCTTCTACTGAACCTGACCATAACAAAGTTATAACACGATATTGACATTCCAAGATATCCTCAGTAGATACCAGCAAACACCAACAAAAATAATTATATATTTGAGATTCATAGGAATATAAACAGCTCTGGGTAAGGATATTGTTGCTATGTGAAATTACCAACACAGCACATTCCTCGGAGAGCGATCCATCTATAAATAGGAATAGATTAAAAGCAGCAAACTTAAAAGCTACGATGTCTGCTGGTAATTTCCTTTTGTATTGTCTTCCTGAATTATTCCTGAAGTATTCACATTAGTCACAGGAATGTCTTGCATGCTTGCGGTTACTCCAGAACAATTTCCATGACTTTAAATATGCTGCGTCTTCACTTCTCCCAAATTCGAAGGATAACAACAAGCATATAAATGAAATCATACACACACACACACACACACACACACACACACACGCACGTGCACGTACGCATAAATGCACGCAACACATGAACACACACAAATATAGGTAAAAAATATATAATGAATCCTGGAAGCCATATAGTCCAAGTCATTCTCCAGGGTCATTCTCTGGGTATTGCTGGGTATTTACTTTAGCTTTAGTTGGAAACATAACTCACACTCTCACTCATATCCGCTCTCACTCTCTATAGGCTTCATTACAGCCTGGTCCAACAAATTTGAGCCTGACTGTTACCTGTCAACTCTCCCCAGATCCACCTTGATAATGGATACCCCTTTCCCCCCTATAGGCACTGTCATGATGTCTTGGCAATTTTCATTCCACTTCTTCCTCTGTGGCCAGTTATGGATAAACTAGGTTCCAAATCATAGTATGCTGCATGGCCCTTAGGTGCTTTATCTAAATGTTTCATAGAGAATGGCAAAGTAGGTCAAAAGTAGAAAGCCATTCTCGTGAAAAAGAAGAAGAACAATGAGAATGGATCAGGATTAAGCCCCTAACCTCAACACATGGCAATCTGGAACAGACATTATCTACGAAACAGGCATTTATAAGGACGTTTTAAATCAGTTTACTTCCTTAACTCATGCTACTTTATTTATCAGCTCATTTGAATTTGTCTCACTCATCTCAAAAATTATTTTTAATTGCTCCCCCTAGTAACAAATGTTAGACTTGTGGCATTGAATTAAAACTTGTGAGAGACCATTTAGCCTTGGCTTTTGATAACTCAAGGACCTCATTTATTTTTTTCTCTCTCTCTCTCCCTCCCTCCCTCCCACCCACCCTTCCTCCCTGCTCTTCCCCCCTCTTTCTCTCTCTCCCCTTTCTCTCTCGCCCTCTCTCTCTTTCTATCTCTCTCTCGCCCTCTCACTCTCTCCCTCCCTCTCTCTCTAAACAGCAAATAGCCGTTACACAGCAGAGGCCTTGCCGGTGTGTTCCAGATTAGTATTTCCGCTCCATCCAGAACACTAATCTAGCATTGCTCGACTTGCTCCACATGAGGCGAGATTTTATAACGGTGCGTAATAGTTTGTGTTGGACAGTTTAATTAGGCTTCCCCATCCCCCACCTCCAAGATATTTGAAAACATCAACAAATGTTGGTGGTGTTGTATCTCTCTGTGAGAGCCGCCTCTATGCACCTCAGGGCTTCTATGCTGACGTTCTCAAAGGACCTGCTTGTTTGGGACAGGGATTGACTAGACTAGAGCCACCCACTCCTTCTGGCTACCCACAGTAGATTGATCAGGATAAGCAGCTTCATGGAGAGGAAGTTGTAGAACAAAAGCGAGATGATAGAAGAAAATATATTCTCTGGGGGCGCCAGTCCCTTATACATAAAATATAAGATTCATATTAAATATTAAGTTCAACATGCAAATACAAAAGTAGAGCAATATGCTCTCGCATTATATAAGGGTTCAAATTCAGCACTTTCTGTGCAGCTCATGCTGTTTTGTCAGCTTTGCATTGTGTCGGTAGATGTTACGTTTTTACCAGAAAATGTACACGAAACCCACCAGAGAATAATGACAATCAAACAAATGCAGAATTATTCGTAGACCATGTTGACAATACCCAGGGGGGATATGGGACCATAACAGCGCTGTCATCCATCCTGTCACTGTGTCCATAGGGATGTGGTCACACGGGGAAACTAGAATCTGCTGTATTCCCATCCTATTCCAACTTGCATATATTCTCCAAGCATCATAGATGGAAACTGAACAAGGTGAATATTAGACTGAGGATTCTGCTGAGGCACTGGGTTGCGCCCCTGGCCATTTTATAATGGCAGAGGGAAAGATTGATGCAAATGTAATGTTCTGAGCAATCTGGCAATCTGGCAGTTGAATCTGGCCCAGTAAAATAAGGCAGGCTGGTCTGTAATCAACCTCCCCAGTGTGAACAACCATGTCAACCAATGCATTGGCTGGCTAATTAAGCAGTGGTTTTCCCATGCAGAGAAAATGTCAAATCATGGCTTTGTTGCCCTCTCATTGGTTAAATAAGGGGAAAAAAAAAATAAACATCATGAAAACAAAGAAATAATATTTTTTATATATATAAGAGCACAGGCTACAGCTCCTTTTAAATGTCCCGTTGTTCTGGATACAGCTCCAAGCATCTGCATAGGTGAGCGTATTTGAGGATGTGAGTGCGACTGAGAGGGTCTCAAAGACCATCATTTATGGATGATAACGTAGCTGAAAGGAGAAAGGCAGTAGTAAAATGAACAGTGTAAGGTCTATGAGACTGCTCTGGTTTTAATGTTGATCAAGCAAGTCTACAAAGACTGCTCAGCCTTTCTGGGGACATTCTCATCTGACTAACATAATTAAATAATTTCCTAAGCTATCAGGGAACACATTTTTTTTTGGGGGGGGGGGGAGTGGGGAGAGAGAGAGAGATAGTAAGAGGGAGTAAGCGAGAGAGAGAGCAGGAGAAAGTAATATCATCTTGACGTAGATGCATTTGCTTAACACAGCTATCACATTGTTGGCCACATTGCCATAATTATATTCCAATAACAGCTTTTAATGGAAACATCCACAACAACAAATGAGAAACTGATTCTGATCCATGATACACTCCTCTTGGGTTGTGATCCTGGAAATCATGAAGGAAAATACTGTGGTAGGCGTAGTCATAGACTACACATTAGACCATGTGACATATGAAAACGAATGAAAATAACAAATAATAAAAAAATATATATATACACTCCGAAGGCAATCCAAAACAACAACCTCTAGCAGATTTTCTGATCGAGAATGAGAGCCAAGGCTTTCTTTGAGGAGCGTTGTTATCAGACAGACTGTATCCTCTGTGCATTATTGGGCATCAGTGGTCATCATCACCACCAGGCCTTCCCAGGATGCTGTGTGCCGTCCAAAGGATGAGTCACCAGTTGGCATCTCTCATTACCCTGTCACACACGCACACACACACACACACACACACACACACACACACACACACACACACACACACACACACACACACACACACACCACACAAGCATGCCCCTGAGTGTGAAAGGGCACAGGACACAGCGCAGGCCACTGATGAACCTGGCTCGTTCAGGAAGCCTGTATATCAACCATGCCTGATATGTGATTTGCAGTGATCAGGGATTATGGTGATAGCTGTAGATAATATTGCTCATACTGATCTGCGCACAGCATGTCATTGATACACCTGTTGGAGTGATATTTCTGCAAGTGTTTGATATGCAGAGGCTATTTATTGTAGTAGATGTCACTAGACAGACAGCAATAGACAGATACATGGTATCTGTGCCTATAGCAGGTCTCACAATCACTTAGCAAATGGGAATGTTTCTCAGTAAAATTGACAAATTACTCACGTATTTTCTCAAATAGGGAATTGTACGGTATCTCTTTGGAATTGTGCCAAACCTGTACTATTGTGGCAGAGACCATCACAAGCTATAAAAGTCCTATTCCAATAAATAAAATACGAAGACAGATGAGCCTAGAAACACAGGGAAGCGTTATGCATTCATGTACGCAATATTGTGCCTTAAAAATGTCTGTTCTGATGAGACGCGAAGGATTGCGTGTTTACCACCATGAGAAACACCAAACAAAACTATAAGTTCCTATAAATTAAAAGCAAATACATCCTTCTCAGAGAATGCATTGAACTGCAAGGAAGGCACATTTGTTTAAATACCTTAAATTCAAGATATTCAGGTTCTTATTCTGTTATTGGTGAACTGTCAGCGGAACCCTTGTAGCTACAGTAGTGTTCCTCTGACAGCTCAGCTGTGGGTCTTTCAGTACTGTAGCTCCATGCAGGGGATGTTTGACTTTCTCCCCATCAGCTCCACAGAGTAACTTGAAGTGCCTTTTGCCCCAGCCTCAGATCTGGGAGCCTGCCTGACTGTGTCTGTGGTTGTCATAGTAATGATCTGACTCAGAAGTCGAGCCTCGCCTTCATGAGTCCAGACCTCATACTGTGTGATGAGCTGCTGTGAAGCTGAAGCTGTCTGTCCTCCGCTCCTGGGAAATAGATACTGCTCCACTAAACTAGTTCAAGCACAGACACAGGCTATAGATGACTAGAGAAGAATGTCCTTGAAGATTACATTAGACCAATTAGAGTTTGTTAAAAAGGAGCAATCAGTTGCTTCCAGAGTTCAATGAGAGTGAGAGCCCTGTTTCTCTGTTGTGAACATCAGGGATTGATCTGGTCCTTTGAGTTGAAGGGAGACTTCATACAGGGACACAGAAGGTGTCACAAAGTGGACAATTACTTCAGTAAAGGTTTAAAGAAATACCAGTGGTAATATAATCAAACCTGATCTATAGCCTGAATTAACACATCCAGATGACAGTAAGTTAAGCTTCTTTCAGGACTGGCTAAGGGCATGCGATGTGCATAATAAACATGTAAAACTTTTACAAAGTCAGAAAGACCTGAAAGAAAATGAGAATCTGCCACAAAAGAAAAGAAAAGCAAAGGATACTATAAAGGCCTCAGGGCCCTCAAACGTCTTCTCTTTAAAATACAGAGCTGTGGAATTCGACCCAGGCTTTCCTTGGCTGCAGAAGAGCCAAGATTCCCTAGATTAGCTTTGCAGCACAAGCCTTTGAATACACTGTAAGTGGTACCAGTTCTGCATTGCTTCAGCTATCACATGCCTGTTATTTCAGCATTTGAAAGTGTATGGGCTAGTTCTATTTTCCCCACACTGTGCCAAACCCAGGCTCAGTTGTTCTTTTACTTGATCGGTGACATGCACGGCCAGATGAGATGTTGATTGGCAGGGCAATCAATTGAAGAGATCCCAGCCAACAAGAGATGTTTCCACTGCCTTGTCTCTGCCAGAACGGAAGAAAACAACCCATTCCCCCAGCTATAAGGAAAACATTACAGCGCTGATGGCGGAATATGATTTGGAGCCTCTGTAATGTGTGATTAATTATATAAGTAACGGTCTCCTTTCAACTTGGTGAACATTCCTGTGAAGTTTGTGGAAGCCGCAAGAGCTCCTCCAATTCTAGATTTCAGTCTCACTGAAGTTCAGGCAAAGTTTATTTTATATGGGTGCAGAGGAATATGAGTTCTGCGTGCTCACACACACAACAAGCTTGCTTTGATTTGATGATACACGGCACTGTCTTAGGAGGAGCTTTGTCTCGTACGCAAACAGATGATCACTGAGCTGCAAAGCGAAGCATAATGAACTTTCGTGGTATCGTTCCTTTCACGCAACATTATGCAAAACGAAAACCATTTTCTTCCCCTGACAACTAGAGACCCTCCAACTATTTAATGATGTGTTGCCGATGCAGGATGACATTACAGAATGGTCAGACCGTACATAACCCTATGTGTCGTAAATGTGCTGGTATATCAACATGATCTCTCATAACAAAACTAGTCTTCACAGAATGTGTGTGCGTTCTACAGTGTGTGTGTGTGTGTGTGTGTGTGTGTGTGTGTGTGTGTGTGTGTGTGTGTGTGTGTGTGTGTGTATGCATGTGTGCATGTGTGAGTACATGTGGTAACCAGCATATGACAGTAACAGCACATGCTCAGGTCTCATGAGGGACACTTTTCATGGGAGTTCTGTTTGCCAGCTGAGTTTCCCGCATCTCAGCCCCTGTACAGCAGATGACAGTGGCAGTGATGGACATTTTAACAACTCAGTCCCTGTCTTCCGGAGGGAGGTGAACTAAACAAACTCTCACTCCCATTCTCTCTGTTTATTCTATCAGTTTGATAATCATCTCCTTAGAGAAGGCAAGTTTTATGTCTTGTTTTACAGGCCTAAAGCACAACTCAGCAGGTGATTGGAGATAAAGAAAACAGAGAGCTCATTTAGATGTGTTCCTAGTAACAAGGAATGTTAAAATCTGGACATTCCCAACTGCTATTTTGAAATTCAACATTTAGGGGTCAAGATACCTTTTTGCTATCTGTAAAGGAAAATATGTACTTGATTTGACACAAATAACCACCCACCAATTTAATTTCTACATTCTAGTAACTCCTGGGTCTGCATTCGGACGGTGGGCAGTCAGGCAGAAACTTGGCAGCGCGAACAGTTTCAATTGAAGAGCAAAAACAGGAACCCGATTCAGCCCTGTCACACCGTCCCCATTCAGTGATGCATGAGAGAAGCCCCTGATCCACAGGAAGTCAGCTCGACTCCGCTGCCCTCTGCCTCTCTCCCTCTCTCTCTCTCTCCCCCTCTCTATCTCCCTCTCTCTCTCTCAGCCAGAGGAATTTACATTCTAATACCATTCAGTCATGATTTAACCCCAACAACTGTCTCAGTCTGGGATTATCCTGCTCTAACAAGCCATGTCATCAGACTTCATAATAGTGGTGTTACACCTTATAGAAGGCTTCCAGGAAAACATACACACTTTCTGAACACTGAGCAGTGACAGATAGGACTGTCACGGCCATGAGAGCTGTCATGTAAAAATGCACGGACACACAGGTCGAAGACAGTGGCCTGAGCAGTATTTGTGTCGAGGAATGTGCTACAGATTGGTATCACATATTTCCTGCAGTGGGCCAAGATCCAAGCCTGTCCACATTTCCTTTCCATACCACTAGAACCTTTCACCTCGACAGCCGTCAACCCCGATCCGTCTGTCGTCTGTTAAGCCCAGACAGGTTGCGAAATGGCATTTCCAGTCTGACCATCCGCACCACGCCGTATCAAGCTTCCTCTCTACACAGGGTAAAAGAACGCTTGTAAAGAGCAGTGGCACTGAACCTCTTCCACAATATTCCTCTACAAGCCAATAAAGGTGCCATGACATGGTGTGATAGTGGTATACTGAAGGCCATGGTTGTGTCCCAAATGGCACCCTATTCCCTATATCAGGGTTTCCCAAACTCGGTCCTGGGGCCCCAAATGGGTGCACATTTAGTTTTTTTGCCCTAGCACTACACAGCTGATTTAAAATAATCAAAGCTTGATGATGAGTTGGTTATTTGAATCAGCTGTATAGTACTAGGGAAAAAAACAAAATGTGCACCCCTGGGAGGCCCCAGGACCGAGTCTGGGATACCCTGCCATATATACAGTAGTGCCCTATGGGCCATGGTCAAAACTACTGCACTAAATAGGGATAGGGTGCTATCTGGGACGCAGCTGTAGGGAGGACTAGGGAGGGAGACGTTCTAGTGATCATTGAACCTAGTAATCCTGAGCAGCCCCACACGGAGACTCACAGAGAAACTCTGGGCAGGACATCCTGCCATTCAGTGCGGGTGTCACAGTTGGGAACGCACTACAGCTGCAAACAGCTTCCTGTGCTGCGGGTTCACCTCTGAGAACAGGAAGACGAGCATTTCTGGCTCAGCTCAAGTACCAGCTTTGTCTATGTGTGATGATGCTAACCTGTCAAAGAGTGTGTGTGTGTGTGTGTGTGTGTGTGTGTGTGTGTGTGTGTGTGTGTGTGTGTGTGTGTGTGTGTGTGTGTGTCGTCTCACATCATAACAATGGAATGTGGACAGCAGACTAGCTCATCTTATGCAAGAGAAAACAAGGATACATTTGTGTGACTACAGAGGATGTTTGAAGACAGCAATTCATTAGTCCTTTCATAAAATTATATTTTGTTTGCTTTGCTAAAGCCCATAACGTGTATTGTGTCTCTGGACAAACATCTCCTTGTGGTGTCAACATGTGCCTGTATTCATATTACACAACAGACACAAATCAGACAATGCCTGGGTCAAACAAGGTATCATAATCATTATCAACCATAAAACAGCATTTTTTATAAAATAACGGACACCTCCAACAGATTTATCGGCATATTAGTTGTACAGCCTAGTAAAAATAGCCTTGTAATCTTGTGCCAGAATGCATTTACAGGAGTAATAGACATTACTGCTGCTGATGCATTACTGTACATAATTATTGCCATGGCTGTGTACATCCCGCCCCAAGCTGACAGATCTATGGACGACGCAATCACCATTGCACTGCACACTTCCTTTACCCACCTGGACAAAAGGAATGCATGGATGCTGTTCATCGACTACAGCCCGGCCTTCAATACCATAGAGCCTTATAAGCTCATTACAAAGCTCACAGCCCTGGGTCTGAACTCCTCCCTATTCAACTGGATCTTGGACTTCCTGACGGGCCGCCCAGGTGGTGAAAGTAGGCAACATTTCCTCCTCGACACTGATTTTCAACACGTGAGCCCCCCAAGGGTGCGTCCTCAGTCCCCTCCTGTATTCCCTGTATGCCCACGACTGTGTGGACTCACACAGTTACAACTCCATCATCAGTTCGCAACAATAGTAGGCCTGACTATAAACAACAACGAAACAGCCTACAGGGAGGAGGTAGGCACTCTGACGGCATGGTGCCAGGTAAACAACCTCTCCCTCAACGTTAGCAAAACAAAGGAGCGTATTGTGGACTTCAGTAGGAACCAGGCTGGCCACGCCCCCATCCTCATCAACGGGGCTGCCGGTCAATAACTTCAAATTCCTCGGCGTACACATCTCAGAGAAGCTGAAATGGTCTAACCACACGGGCACCGTAGTAAAGTAGGCACGACAGCGACTCTTCAACCTCTGGATGCTGAAGAAATTCGGCCTGCCCTCACAGTGTTCTACTGTACAGGTGCCCCATAGAGAGCATACTGTCACACAGCCTGCTACGGCAACTCCACCGCCGCAGACTTGTGCAGTACAGGAGCATCATGGTAAAAACGGAAAGACTGGCTGTTTAGCCAACACTAGTCAGCTACCTGCTCAACCCTCCCCCTGCTACTCCCACTATGGACAGCCTTCCCCCTACATAACCTGAACAGTAACTTACCTTACCTGCTGCTCCCTCTATGGACATTCTCTCTCATGCTGCTCCCTTCCCTGCTACCCCGCTACTCACCCCTCCCCCCACCCACCCCAACGTCATTCATCACTGTTGCAGTTGTTAATATGTATATTATCACTTTTTTTATTTTATTTAAATGGGTATTGTTTTTATTTCACTTGGTCCCCCCCCCAATGGTCATGCTGTTTCCCCTATGGTCGTCCCCCTTGCCAACCCCCTCAACATTCTTTACTCTGAATCTAATATTTGATTATACGTGGATTTTGAGTTGATGGATTGCTGGATGAGCTAAGTGATTGATGAAGAAAAAAGATCTGCACTAAAAGATGCTGGCAGAAATAAATGACCAATAACCATGATGAATATGAGTGGAATTGATTGAGGGATCGATCATTTTTCCCCAATGCTTCATTTAGATGCCTCCTTCTGAGCCAGATGCTTATTTGCTGGTCAATCCAACCGGGAATATGATTGGCTGTTTAAAATAGGCCTTAGTGCTGCTGGCTTTCACAATGTAACTTTATTACTAATCCCAAATATATTGACGAGGTGAAGCATTGGAAACCTAATTACTTAACAACACTCACAATGTGGTTATAGCAGCACTAATGTAATTGGTTTATAGTGTTACAGACTCTTCTTAATTCGATCACTCTTTTGTTGCTGAGAATTAGCAAATGCAAATTTGCAACGCAAACTTGTAGCGTATTTGAGTTTTAAAAAGGCTTCTAGTTTGTAATTTTCACTTTGAAATGTCAGAATTAATTTGCCCTAACTATCAATCCATTAGATATAATCTACATAATAATGAACTTTTCCTGTTATTTTCCTGATGTATCAAACTGACTCAAATTAAGATCCTACATCTGTATACAGGGGGATGATAAGGGTGGTGAACTTCGAGAAGAACACTTGAAGCCGCTGTAGAAAATAATTACCCATTTGATGAAGAATTCATATGAAAACATGATAGTCTCATTACTTTAATACTTGTTTAGATGAGGAGTGCTTGAACTCAGTTGCAGTGAGTGTATGTGTTACTGTGCTTGAACTAGTGGTGCAGTATCTATCTCCTAGGAGTGGAGGACAGGCAGCTTCAGCTTCACAGCAGCTCCTCACACAGTATGAGGCCTGGACTCATGAAGGCGAGGCACTACTTCCAAGTCAGATCATCACCATGACAACCACAAACACTGATCTAAGACTGAGTGAAACGACTGTTCAGGCTCCTGTGTGGAGCTGATGGGGAGAATGTCACAAACATGGAGCTACTGTACTGTAAGACCCACAGCTGAGCTGTTAGAAGAACACTAACGTTGCAAGATGAATCCACTCCGGAGACAACATGAAAGGTTTGTCCAAATACCATGGGTTGGGAACCACTGTTCTAATAGATGTACATATTTCTGCAGTTGTAGCAACCTTGATATTGTTTTGAGACATTTAATTTTAACATAAAATGAATAGATCCACACCACAAATTCCTGAAATATACACTACCGTTCAAAAGTTTGGGGTCACTTCGAAATTTCCTTGTTCTTGAAAGAAAAGATAATTTAACATCAAATTGATCAGAAATACAGTGTGCACACTGTTAATGTTGTAAATTACTATTGTAGCTGGAAACAGCAGATTTTTTATGGAATATCTATATAGGCGTACAGAGGTACATTATCAGCAACCATCACTCCTGTGTTCCAATGGCACATTGTGTTAGCTAATCCAAGTTTATAATTTTAAAAGGCTAATTAATCATTAGAAAACCCTTTTGCAATTATGTTAGCACAGCTGAAAACTGTTGTGGTGATTAAAGAAGCAATAAAACTGGCCTTCTTTAGACTAGTTGAGTATCTGGAGCATCAGCATTTGTGGGTTCGATTACAGGCTCAAAATGGCCAGAAACAAATAACTTTGTTCTGAAACTCAGTCAGTCTATTCTTGTTCTGAGAAATGAAGGATATCCCATGCGAGAAATTGCCAAGAAACTGAAGACCTCGTACAACGCTGTGTACTACTCCCTTCACAGAACAGCGCAAACTGGCTCTAACCAGAATAGAAAGAGGAGTGGGAGGCCCCGGTGCACAACTGAGCAAGAGGACAAGTACATTAGAGTGTCTAGTTTGTGAAATAGAAGCCTCACAAGTCCTCAACTGGCAGCTTTATAAAATAGTACCAGCAAAACACCAGTCTCAACGTCAACAGTGAAGAGGCAACTCCAGGATGCTGGCCTTCTAGGCAGAGTTTCAAAGAAAAAGCCATATCTTCCTCTGTCCAGTGTCTGTGATCTTTTGCCATCTTAATCTTGTATTTTTTTTGGCCAGTCTGAGATATGACATCAGTAAGGGATCATAGCGTTCACCTGTGACAAATTTTTGTTGTTTTAGCTCTGTACTCCAGCACTTTGGATTTGAAATGAGACAATGACTATGATGTTAAAGTGCAGACTATCACCTTTAATTTGAGGATATTTAAATCCATATCAGGTGAGCCGTTTAGAAATTAAACCCTTCTACATTAAAGTGGAAACATATTATATTATTATTTACATGAAAAGCGACTCCAAAATGACACAATACATTATTTACCATTTATTTCTATTGGGCACAAAATAATCTGAAATTACAACCAAAACAAACAGCAAATGCATCCTAAAAGTTTGTAGAGTCACAAACTTGATGTAGTCATTACACGCTACCAAATACTAATCTTTTTACTTTAATACACATAAGTGAATTTGTACCAATACTTTTGGTCACCAAAAATGTACAAAAAGTGCTGTAATTTCTAAACGGTTCACTTTAACATCATAGTCATTGTATCCAAAGTGCTGGATTACAGAGTCAAAACATATTTTGGACCCAAGCTGACAGGTAGACACTCCTAAAAGCATTCGAAAGTACAACTGCAAAATCACTATGAGAACTCCCAGCCTGGTCTCATAGACTAGACGTAGCATAGTAAATTTAAATCCCGGACACTCAAATTAGTATATGTTACGTTTGGTATGGTTACACAAGACAGATGGTTACTTAAGGCATAAACTAAAGTAGGGTTGGTTGGGGAGGATAGGTGGGTGTTTAACACGAACGTCTAGCATCCCAAGGGTTGCGAGTTAGAATCTCATTACAGACAATTTTAGAATTTCTGCTAATTACCAACTTTTCAACTACTTACTACTTTTTAGCTACCTTGCAACTACTTAACATGTTATCTAACCCTTCCCCTAACCCTAACATTAACCCTTTTAGCTAACCCTAACCTTAACCCTTTACCCCTAACTCCTAAACTTAACCCTAACCTTAACCCCTAGTCTAGCTAATGTTATCCAGCTAGCTAATGTTAGCCACCTAGCCACCTAGCTAGAATTCGTAACATATCATATGGTTCGCAAAATCATAATATATCACACTTTTTGGCAAATTCTTAACATATTGTATGTTTGGCAAATTCGTAACATATAATACGAATTGTAATTCATAACATATCATAAGAAATGGGTGATGGACAGCCGCAAATTAATGCATACCATACGAAACATAACGTTTGAACTCCTCACTCAGTGGATTCTTACGTTTATTGAAGCTACAGTACAATTCGTTTGTGTGGTTTGTATTCTCAACTGTTACGTATTACAGATGCGACAGTTTACTTTCCACAAAAATGGGGACAAGAAAAAGTGAGAAGAGGAACACCCATCGTGACTTACCATGCCATGGTACAATTCAACACACACACACATACACACACCTCTAAACTTCACATCCTTGCTGCTTTTGTTGGCCGTGCTCAGCGTGTAGGCGGCGGCACTGTGACGCACGTGCTCCTGTACATTGAGGCTGGAAATTGGTCGTGAGTGTGCAGTGGCCCCAGCCAGGCCCCGGGGCGGCGGCGTGTATCTGCTCAGGATCTGTTATTATTCCTGTTTCCTGCTTGGCTCTGTGCCATTTACAAGTGTGAATATCTGCTGCCTCCAACTGTCGCATGCCGACCAGATAACAGCTCTGACAATAAGAAATGCCTTCAGCTCTGCATAATTAAGACCAAATATACCGTAGAACTCACTCTAGAACTCACTCTTCCCGTCATGTCATTGTGATGTAGGACTACTAACCGCACCGTCAGGTGCCGGTGATTTCTTAAGGCAGTGGTAAAGCTAGACACACTTACATTCCAGCTGTTCACGTTTATCAAGCGGCAGTTGAGCATGTGTGTGTGTGTGTGTGTGTGTGTGTGTGTGTGTGTGTGTGTGGTGTGTGTGTGTGGAGTAAAGGGTAAAAGTGTGGAGTAAAAAGTAAAAGATGACCCGTTTTATTTTTGGGTTGCACAATAAAACGCTTGCAGATTGAAAGAGACGATTCATGTCTATATCTGCCTCTGTCTGGGTGTTTATACCTCTCTCTATGCTGTGGTAGTTTCTGTGCAATGACATCTCCAGTGGGTACAGAGCATATCAATCTGTCTTCTATCCTCAATAAGACAGACAGGAATCACACAGAGGACCCTGTCTCGATCTCCAAACCATCTTTTTGTCACTCGCCAGAACTCCAGCTGGTGCAAGTCTATACATCATAACATAATGCAAATTTATTTTACAGACCCTTGTCTTGTTTGACAAGATGTGTAGCGCTTTTATGGGGGACAAAAGTACATTCAGTTCTGGCCCAAATCTCTGGACTCTCCAGTAGAGAGTCACTGTATGTGTCTGGGACAAAAACTGTAACAAGACAGAAACTGTCTGTGAAATGGGATTTCATTAACTCAGCTCTCTCCATTCTGCAATGCAGAGAGAGAGAGAGAGAGAGAGAGAGAGAGAGAGAGAGAGAGAGAGAGAGAGAGAGAGAGAGAGAGAGAGAGAGAGAGAGAGAGAGAGAGAGAGAGAGAGAGAGAGAGAGAGAGAGAGAGAGAGAGAGAGAGAGAGAGAGAGAAATATGCAACCATAACTGATAAGAATGAAGGAACTTTGGATGACTTTTACTGGAATTCCCTTTACACTGAGCTCCTTTATGTCGTGATATGATTACATGCATTGCTACTTCAGACTTTCTCTTTCATGTTCCATAAATGACAAGAATGCATTTGTTCATTCATTACTAGTGAGATTATAAAGGCATCACATCCTGCATAACATTAAACCACAAGAGCTCTGGATCATACCCATAAATAAAGGCTACTACTTACATGGTGGAAACTTTCTAGCATTTTATTTAGTCAGTATAGCTCTATATATGAAAAAATATAGGAAACATATATATGGAGGAGCCTGAGAAGATGAGGAGGCCACAAAGGGGGCATAGGGAAGAAGGGGGTAATAAGTGACCCAAGATGAGAGAAGTATGAGAAAGCGTGAGAGAGTGGTGAGGGACAGAACTTGGCATGCCTGGCAGCGGTTCTCTGTGGATGCATTTTTTGTGGAAAGACTGCATGACCTCTTTATTAAACAATAATGGAGTTTCCATTGAAAACTTTGAAATGGCTCCAGCCATTTTTCTCAGCCTCGGGCTTCCCCCCTCCAACCTTAAAAAAAAAGGCCAATCTTCTGTCTCGTTGCCAAGAATGAGATTTGAATCCACAGTAAGAATGTAACAGACACAAACTAGGACACCTCTGCAAAAGGGATCAACACAAAGCTTGTGTGATATGATATGATACAGAGGCCTACATCTACTATAGGCGACATGAAGAGAAACAGGGAGGGGATGGCAGCCAGGTGGCTTTAGTCCCACTTTCCTTTCTACTGTCATGAATTAACCTGCCAGAGGGGGGATGAGAGAGAGAGAGAAAGAGAGAGAAAGAGAGAGAAAGAGAAAGAAAGTGAGACAAAGAAAGAAAGAGAGCGAAAGAGAGAGAGACAGGCTGCAGGAGTCAGAGATGTGAGTTCAGATAGAGAGAGAGAGTCCCCAGTGAGAGGCTCCACTCCCCTCACTACTCCCCTCAGATGGAGTGGGGTTGACGGGCAGGTCACCTTGACGAAGGCGACCTCTGAGATGGCCCTCTGCACCACAGGCTGTGTGGATGGAAGTACTGCCGGTGATGATTTGTCCATGCTGGGTCCGTCCTCACACACAGATGTTCTAGTGACCTCATTCTCACAGAATTCATATTCTGCTTATCGATATAATTAAGTTAACTCCCTTGCACATATTTCAAGCAATAAAAACCATGAACCCGAATGTGATATTTGGATTAAGAACTCGATGTGTAAGTATTGGTTTAATAACTGATGCATTACATGTATCGTATGTCTTGCTGTGTTTTAACGATCCAATACAAATGTGAATATTTAGCATCAATTGCTCATAGCGGTGAATTTAGAAAAGAGTGCTTTCTCATGCATTGCATAAACTAAAAAGCAATACAACAATTTGGAAACTCTCCCCAATGTCACGTTCTAGTTTGTTGGTTTATTCTGTATGTGTCTGTTACTGGAATGTGGTGGTGTTTGCTAAGAGTGCAGAGAGTCAGAGACAATACATCCCCAGCTCCAGCCCTGGTTCCAGGCCTAGCACCACATTACACAGGATTTACTCTCAGGCTCCTACGTTCCCCATTAGAATTGCATTCTTGTCGCTTCACAACAGTTGCTGCAGCTGCTGCTGGCACTACTTCCGTCCACTCCGATAGACTGTAATTTATCAAAAGCCCTATTAGTGGCAACATGTATACCGTGATACATGGTACATCATAAATATAACACACAAACCCTGTTGCAGCCTAGTCTATGCAAACTGTCCACTGTCTATATCTTGCCTTGTGTTATGATTGGGCTGTTCTGGGGAGATAAGGTAGGCAGCATCCATCGCCGTGGAAACGTGGATTATTCAGCCCGTCACACTGTAGCTCCTTATCCCGTAATGACACCTGTCACTGGGTTTGACTTGCATGTTTTTGTCTCCACTGACAGCATAATAAGTCACAGGCTGACATGTCTCGTTGTCAGAGCAGCGGGAGCCAAACTCGTTGACCTCCATTTATTAATTGCCATTCAATAGAACAAGGCACATTTTCAGGTACAGGGCAGATATGCTGGAGAACTGACAAGGCAGGCACTTCTTCTCTGACCATTGTTTAATGAAAAATAGAGCATTTTGAAGATGTAATTCGGATGATTTACGATCTCCTGTAATTCCCATGCCCTGTAATCTGGTCTGAAGAAATTCGTCATTGCCCCTAAGACCCTCATGAACTTCTACAGATTCACCACTGAGTGAATTATGTCGGGCTGCATCACCGCCTGCTATGGCAACTACAACCAGTCTTCAACCTCATCACACTGGGCACAGACGTCAGTTCAACGTCTAGTCTTGGGGGACAAGGCAAGTTTCTTCAGCCTTCGAAACTGAAGAGGCGCTGTTGTGCATTCTTCACCACACTGTCTGTGTGGCTAGACCATTTCAGGTTGTAAGTGTGCACATCGAGGAACTTGAAGCTTTTCACCCGCTCCACTGCGGCCCCGGCAATGTGGATGAGGGTGTGATGTCTCTGCTGTCTCCTGAAGTCCACGATCAATTCCTTCGTTTTGTTGACGTTTAGGGCAAGGTTATTTTCCTGCCACCACTCCGGCAGGGCCCTCACCTCCTTCATGTCTCATTGTTGTAGGTAAATCAGACCTACCACTGTTGTGTCGTCTGCAAACTTGATGAATGAGTTGGAGACGAGTGTGGCCACATAGTTGTGGGTAAACAGGGAGTACAGGATAGTAATTTAGGTCAGTTACCTTCGCTTTCTTTGGTACAGGAACAATGGTGGACATCTTGAAGCAAGTGGGGACAACAGACTGGGATAGGGAGATATTGAATATGTCCGTAAACACTCCAGCCAGCTGGTCTGCACATGCTCTGAGGATGCGGCTTGGGATGCTGTCACCACAGAAAACAAAAGCTCACAGTCCTCGTTAGTCTGTGTGATGGCTTTACGGAGGGCATAGCTGAACTATGTATACTCTTCCATGTTCCTAGTCACCTTGCCGTGGTTAAATGCAGTGGCTCATGCTTTCATCTATCCATGGTTTTTGGTTTGGATAAGTTCTAATCGTCACAGTGGGAACAACATCCTCTATGCACTTCCTGATGAATTCAGTCACTGAGTCAGTGTATATCTCAATCCTATTCTCAGAGGCAACTAGGAACATATCCCAGTCCGAGTGATTAAAACAATCTTTAAGCATAGACTCCAATTAGTCAGAACAGTTCTTACCACGGTTACTTCCTGTTTAAGTTTCTGCCAATAGGAGGGGTGGAGTAGAATGGAGGCGTGACCTGATTTGCCGAAGGGAGATATTTGTATTCTCAACATTTTAATATATCTACTACTGTACATGGCATTATTTTGCTACACTGTTTATACACACCACGTATTTATATACTGGATTCTTGACATAGCTAATATATTTACTTAGTATATTTTTTGGGCGTATATACGCATAGATTGCATTTGGATTACTGATACAGTGTTATGTGGGTTTTTAACTGGATTCATTCTGACATTTCTTGATTTCTTGGTAGGGATGAACCAGCACTATACAGCTAAAGGGAAAACACCCAGCTGGAGTGTGTACCTGCTCGACAGGGAGGAGCCCTGCAGTCTCTCTTTACATTGTGGGTAGAGTTTCCTTTGGCTTTATGCAGTGGATCTGCTCTTACTTCCCCTGCGAGCCACAGAAAGAGAAACAGACACACCCCTGTGAAAACACAGCTAAAGTGTCCTGCTGGAAATACAATAAAACCCACTTATTTTGTCGAGCATGTTTGCACGGGTGTCTTGAATGTCTGTCTGCAGTGTCCCTCTTTCCGCCTCTCTGGTGTCCATGTCTCAACGCAGAGGGGAGATGGATGAGGGTGTTTTCATTCTACAAATCAACACGTGACTTTGTCATTAATCACCCTGCATGGATTTGACTGTTACACTGACATTCCGCTGTTGCTGGAAGTGATCTCCTGTGTGTTTTTCTTGTCAGTTATAAGGAATGGGCGTCCTCTTCCTTACTGGGGCCATGGGGCCTTCTGGGATAGCTGCTGCTCACCTAGGACTTACATCTCTCTTGGCCAGGGAGACTGTCAAGGTCAAACAGAGACCACATTCCATAGTACTGTTCCTTGTCTTCCAGGCTGATGCGATGGAGAGCAGTATCCACAACACAGAGATACAGTACCCGTGGTAACATTTGATGTGGCTTATCAGTATATTTACAACCAGCATACTCAGAGTTAACAGGATTTAAGTTTGCATTGTGTAAAAGTCTAAAAAGGAGGATTTGCCTTAATGAGACGTACCTGCTTCAAGGTAATTTCACTACAAAAATCACTTGAACTTTCTAACACTATCAGACTGATAGAGAAATATATTTGTTCATTGGTAACCCCCTCCTCTTCTCCTCTCATCTCCTCCTCTTCTTTAAGGGAGTGTCAGGGGAAAATGTCACTCAGATAAATTAATCCATTCTGTTCTCTTTCCTCCCTCCAAAGCTCTGATTATTTCCAAAATATTAAAGTATCCTCTGTGATCTCCCAAAGGGAAACACAGTATATCTGCGAGGGACCAGAGACTAAAAAATATGGTTTCATATGACATTCTATTGTGTGCACCAATGCATATAATCTCTTTAAACTTGTGTCATAAACAGTATTACCATGGCCGTCCACACTACCATGACAGGATTGTTTTATAAAGACAAAACGTATCCTTTTAAACCTTTTCATGCATGCCTAAATGAAGGGATTGGCTCTTTTTTATAGACCTAATCAATTACATTTACTTAAGAGGACTTTGTAACTCTTCACTGAACAGGCTAATAAACAGCTTATGAAAACAAACATACAGCAGTATCTCTGTAACCCCAACTAATCTGTCCTCCTCCACGTCCTCCACGCCTTAAGCTCTTCTGTTATCTATCTGTGTTGCCATGGGATACATGGGAGTCAAGGTCGACAAAAGCACAGAACAGGAGCTACATGCATATTTGAAGCATACAGTGCCTTCGGAAAGTATTCAGACCTCTTTCCGAAGACTCTCAGACCATGAGGAACAAGATTCTCTGGTCTGATGAAACCAAGATTTAACTCTTTGGCATGAATGCCTACGGTGAAGCATGGTGGTGGCAACATCATGCAGTGGGGTTTTTTTTTCGAGGCAAAGATTAACGGAGCAAAGTACAGAGAGATCCTTGATGAAAACCTGCTCCATAGCACTCAGGACCAAAAAACAATAAACAATACTCCCACCATAGCCAGATGTGTGTGAAAGCACAAGGGAAGGGGCAGGCACAACCAGTCCCCCTCCATCCCTCCCCCCCTTCAGTACCACACACATCCACCCCTGGAGCTTGTGGGGCCGAGGGCCACCCCTGGAGCTTGTGGGGCCGAGGGCCACGTCTGCGTGTGGGACCAGTGGCAGCGCTGATGGTGAAAACAAAGGTTTGTAAACCGGTGAGGCGTTGTTCCTCTAGGGGGCCGTTCCAGCAAGTGATGAGAGACTGAGACCGTTCACACCTGCAGCACTGGCAGACAGGAAGCGTTGTAGTGGGCCACTCTGTTATCAAATAGAGCAAGCTCCATGGGGCATCAACATACACAAACAAAGGCATTTAATCCTCATTACACAGCGCTGATGAATTTCCAAATGACTAATTGGCAATGAATCAATAGTAATCAAGCTCTTGATGTTAATGGTTGGCATGTAGTCCGCTAGTGTAGTTTGTTTAGTCTCTAGGCATGTGTAGTCTCTAGGCATGTGTAGTCTCTAGGCATGTGTTGTCTCTAGGCATGTGCAGTCTCTAGGTATGTGTAGTCTCCTTTTAATTAACCAGCCAATGTTAATCACTAAAATCATTACTGCTATTTTGCTATGCTTTATTCTATTATGATCTCAATGTGTTAAATTGCTGATGGCCATTGCTGATGGCTCCAGCCTGTTTCCTGCTGGTAATCGCCTGCTCACTTCGAATAACCCCCTGCTGGTCTCCCAGGGATACACCTGCCATATTAGGGATGATGGCAGATGGGCACGCTCGCTCTGTGTGCCTGCTCTCCTCATCCCTGTCATGGACGGGTGAGGCTTGCCATCGTTATCGGCTAAGTGGCTTCTTCTTCTTCTTGGGTTGTAGGAGGAGACCGCTCCATTAGAGAGGGGGAAGGGACAGAGAAATTACCCGGCGGTTCAGGTTATCACTTGGAGTGCTGATCGTGTTCTGCCACACTACACACTTCAGGGCCTCTGGGACCTACAGGATGATACCTCTGTGTCTAGGCTGTCATGACTCACACAGACACACACAACCCACTTCCCATAGCGCACAGGGATTTTTTGGGGGGGGAGAAATGGGTTGTATGGTTTCAGGGTGTTTCTGAAGTCAGGTACAATACTTCAATAGTGAAGAAATTCATTACTGAATTCAATCAATTGACAATGCCGCATTTGATGCACATCTGAGGACACATATCGACTCCCACAGAGAAAGTCTGGGGACATGGCAATTATCACAAATGACAGGACTGGACAGGACTCTATTAGGCCCTGGTGCTTATCTGGACGCAGGTGTGTAATTGTCAATAAGCCATTTCAGTACTGCCAAGCTTCAAAGACAAACATTTACCCAACGTCCATTATGAGATGGGTGACAATATGCTGTATTTGCAGCTTATTATTATTACATAAAAAATGGCATGGTAATATCCAAACACACCGGGCATGATAAAACTACAGCATTATTCTAACGCTGTTGTAGCCAGGCAACACATACAGGAGAACAATAGGAAACGTTGTGAAGCTCCATCTCCACAGTGGGGTATAGGAAAGGAACATCCGAGAGGAACTACATTAATCAATCACTAGTGCTATTACATCAACTCCAGGACAGCTTCATCTATTCAACAGGGTCATCCCTCCGTTCCTATTAGAGGATAAGGAGAGCGGAGTATTATCTAGTCCTTATCGGCAGGTGTCTTGGCTTATCATAACACACCACAGGGTGTCAAACAGAGGCTTAAGGCTTGATGAAATCAATGCTTCTCTACATGCAGGTGGACTACATTGTGTGTATATAGCTTAATTAACATAGATCAAGCATGGCTGTGCTTGTCATACACACATTTAGCTATTTAAGTATCTCTTCCTGTCATTTACCTGTACTGTTAATTTAACCTGTATAGTATAGTTAACCATCCAACATCCACCAACGTATAGTGTACATATTCAGCCAACCACCCATACTATGCAATGTCCTTTTATAGCTTTTTTTTGCACTCCAGATATCTTGTATTTCTATACTTTTTCATACTGCCGCTCTATGTATCATGTACCGTGTATCTGTCTTTTGTGTACTTTCGTTGTGGCATTTTGCACCTGCCCTGTGTTTTGTTGTAGCTGCTTGACAATGAAATTTCCCCCCCGGGGGATCAATAAAGTACCTATCTATCTATCTATCTATCTATCTATCTATCTATCTATCTATCTATCTATCTATCTATCTATCTATCTATCTATCTATCTATCTATCTATCTATCTATCTATCTATCTATCTATCTATCTAACCATGCAAATATTCACTTACCTGTTCATTTAACCAGTCGGTATATTAAGTAAACTATTATTATCCTCACTCATATCATACGCATGTCAGGCTCTGGCCATAGGGAAGCCTTTGGCTCCTCTATTTAGCTATGGTCAGAGCCTGATAGATCTAGTATTATATTTCTATGAGGGTTTTGTGTTGGTCCCCAATTAGAGGCAGCTGCTTTGCATTGTCTCTAATTGGGGGCCATATTTAAGTTCTAGAGTTTCACCTGTTTGATGGGGATCATTAATGTTGTCCCTTTAAGTGTAGTGTAGTGTAGTGTAGTGTAGTGTAGTGTAGTGTAGTGTAGTGTAGTGTAGTGTAGTGTAGTGTAGTGTAGTGTAGTGTAGTGTAGTGTAGTGTAGTGTAGTGTAGTGTAGTGTAGTGTAGTGTAGTGTAGTGTAGTGTAGTGTAGTGTAGTGTAGTGTAGTGTACCTTTTGTTATGTTTGTGTATATCTTTATTATTTTATGCACATTGATTTAAATAAATATCATGTTGCATTTACTACAGCGCTGCGTCTTGGTCTGACACTCGTTCGTGACAACGCACTTTTAGCTATTGAAGTATTTTCTGCCATCGACCTGTATAGTTAACCATGCACCATCCACCAATGTATAGTGTACATATTCAGCCATCCATGCATACTATGCAATGTCTTTTAATAGCTTTTTTGCACTCCAGACTTCTTGTATTTCTATACCTTTTCATACTACCACTCTATGTATCTGTCTTTTGTGTACTTACGTTCTGGCATTTTGCACCTGCCCTGTGTTTTTGTTGTAGCTGCCCTGTGTTTTTGTTGTAGCTGCTTGACAAAGAAATTATCTATCTATCTATCTATCTATCTATCTATCTATCTATCTATCTATCTATCTATCTATCTATCTATCTATCTATCTATCTATCTATCTATCTATCTATCCACTGCCTATTATAGATGACCAGATCTCAACAGACTCACGATGTGTGTGTGAACACGACCACACAACTGCAATGTGTCTGCGCTCAGTCAATTGTTGCTCTCATCCTTAGCATTACTGTTGCCAGTGGGTTTGTAACTTCCTTATTTGGGAAATTCAATTACTCTGAGATTGCATCATTACATAACTACCTCAGCATCCCAACTACCAGTGCATCCCAACGCACTGTCCAAAGAGGATAAAAGATATCGATCTAAATCCAAGCTTCTAATATTGTCAAGAAAAAGCACTGTTCACTAGCGGTTCTGTTCACTTGTGTACCTCCTTGTTTAACTATGAAATTGACCATTTAAATCAGACTTCTGCAGCTGCCTGAAACGAATTTATTTAAATCAATTCAAATTGAGTGGGACAGTTATCAAAACATTTGTAAAACTACCTACTGTGGATGATATCATTATCATTGCAGAGAAATTAAATGTAATCTCTTCAATGGAATCATTGAAGGCACCCTGGCTGTAACTGTCAATAGCTATTTTCCCTTCCATTGGAATGAATTGCCTTTCATTGCCAGTTATCTAGGCTGTTGAATTATCCTATGAATGAATGAGAATGTGTGTGCAAGCCATTACTGTGACTTATGTGATGACTCAAGTCCTTTATACCTTCCAAACTAAAGCTTTGTTTGTTACTGCACTTCCTTAAGCAGGGGAGGAGGAGTAAAAAAACTCAGCTGGGAGACAATAAAGTGATTAAATGTGACCATTGGCCAAGATTAGTTTTACTTGACCAAAACCAAAGATGACCTCAGGGATACGAGGAATCTTGGCATCTTCTATACTGTAGAGGTTTGAGCTCTTCCCTTCCTCTCCATTCCCCATGGGCTTGTATAGTGTGTGTGTGTGTGTGTGTGTGTGTGTGTGTGTGTGTGTGTGTGTGTGTGTGTGTGTGTGTGTGTGTGTGTGTGTGTGTGTGTGTGTGTGTGAGCGTGTAAGTATGTGTGCGTGAGCATGTAAGTATGTGTGTTTCTTGGCTGCCTGTGGAGATGCATTCCCTCTGAAACAGGGCAAAAGCTCACTGAGTTCTTCAATATTTTTTTTCTTTTTGACTCAATCTAAGCTGCTTAGCTCCCATTATCGGTTTGCTGAGTCTTTCTCCATCTGTGTCCCTCCTCTTCCTCTGTTTCCCAGTCTGAACCATGCCTAAGGGTGTCGACGTGCTCTTCTTTGCCAGGATAATAAATAAGAGAAAACATACAAGTCATTGTACAATCTAGAGTGTCTGTATTCCAGATCACATTAACACATGTGGCTGTTATGTAACAACAATCCGACCTTAAACGTTTCTCACTAGCCTCTCACCAAGTCCCTTAACCTCTAGAACGTTAAACTTTAGATACAGTAAAATAATCATTGGCTCAAATTAGGGCTCAGGAGTTCATCTGTTCACAACGGATTTGGGAGGGGAGAAACTTAAGCAGCAGAGTCATGGTTATGTTGACCCCTGACCTCTGAGGATATGTCCCGCTGCAGCTTGCTCTGCTACATCCCATCCTATCTCCAAATTATATCTGCTGAGAAATGTCGACCTTCCCTTGGATGATGATAGTACAGCCTGTTCAGAGTCATAAGCGGGATGTTATTATATTTTAAAAGATACAGGTAATATGGTCTACATCTACATCATTGCTCTACATCATTGCTCAAACAAAGTTAATGAAAGTGACTGAAAAGGAAAACTTTGGATGGGGAAGGAAGGAGATATTGCTGCATCATTATTTTTAATGGTTACTATATGTCCTCTGGAAGTATACACAGATATCTCATTGAAAAGTTAAACAAATACTAGATTAAGTAGATTGCAGGGACAAATACATGCCTCCTGAAATACAGCCATCATTGGTCAGCAGAAGTTAACAAGCACACTGTAACAAGTGTCATTTTCAAAAGCATAGACATTGGCAATGCACTTCAGCAGGAGACTGCAGGAGCACGCCCTAGCGTCCGCCAGTCCGGCCCGGCTCTCAGAGAGACAGTTCATTAACTTAATATCTACAAACTGGCCTGCCATTTACTATGTGTTACCTAATCACAATGTTCCCTGGGGAAATCATCTGGAAGAGGAAGCTAGACAGCACCTAACAGTAGCATCATCTCCATCCACTATCATTGCTTCAATTAGACACCTTATGAAAAGGAGGCAGCTGCTACTGTCATTCTTGTTAAGAGTGGCCATAGAATGTAGCGAATGTAGTGTGCTTCTACTGCAACTTCACCATCCACACTTGACTTACTGTATATGGCATGTAATTGTAACTGCCTCTGGTTCTACCACTGATACTGCATTAAGCTGATTAAGCTGAATGAGTGAGTTCCCCCTCAAGAGCAATGCAATTTTACAACGGTCTGGTACAACATCAAACCAATGAATGATTTCCGTCCCTGAGTGCTTCTGTTGTTACAGGAGTGTAAGTTAAAGATGTAAACACACAATTTAAATGAATCCATGATAATGATTGAAGACATAATTACACAACTGGACAGAGATTAGCAACAGATGTTTGTGTAAACTTTAGACAAACTAAGGCCATTGTATTGTAAAGGTCTGTAAGAGATATAGATATTTGACGGTGCAAAATTTACCTGGAAAGGAAACGAAGACATTCTGAAACCCCGCTGTGAATTGTAAAAAATTAGTTAAAAAATGCATTTTATGACGATTCCAGGTGCTTTTAAATCTCAGCAGACAGACAGACGGTGGGAGTGTTAAAGCCATTAGAATCCCACGTACCAGCAGAAATCTGATGGGTAAGACAAATAAATTGGAAATCCACTCTTTGAATCCAGAATCTCCCTAGGTGTCATGGTTCTTAGGCAGGACACGAGGAGCTGCGCAGTAGTATATTGACATTCCTTTATTGGCATCAACACAAAACAACAACACCGCGGACGCAACCACAAACTGGTGTGCACAAACATCCACATGCGGGTGGAAAAACCATGAACTTAAATAGGATCCCCAATTAGAGAAAACCCAGGGCAGCTGCCTCTAATTGGGGACCAACAAAAACCAAACATAGACTTATCTAGAGACCTCTCCTCTGTAAAGCCCTGGCCTTAGCTGCCAGACAAACATAGAGATGCCTGGCAGCATCACCACAGTCAGGACCTGACACTAGGCATGTTTCGGCTGTTGTCAGTTAGACATAGAACATAATGATAAACCAAGTCCACGTTCTGAATCTGACATTTGGAATACATACACTATATATACAAAGTATGTGGACACTCCTTCAAATGAGTGGATTTGGCTATTTCAGCCACACCCGTTGCTGACAGGTGTATACAATCGAGCACACAGCCATGCAATCTCCATAGACAAACATTGGCAGTAGACTGGCCTTACTGAAGAGCTCAGTGACTTTCAATGTGGCACCGTCATAGGATGCCACCTTTCCAACAAGTCAGTTCGTCAAATTGTAGGTGTAGGCCACACAAGCTCACAGAACGGGGCCGCCGAGTGCTGAAGCGCGTAGCGTGTAAAAATCGTCTATCCTCGGTTGCAACACTCACTACTGAGTTCCAAACTGCCTCTGGAAGCAACGTCAGCGCAAGAACTGTTCGTCGTGAGCTTCATGAAATGTATTTCCATGGCCGAGCAGCCGCACACAAGCCTAATAAGATCACCATGCACAATGCCAAGCGTCGGCTGGAGTGGTGTAAAGCCATTGGACTCTGGAGCAGTGGAAACGTGTTCTCTGGAATGATGAATCACGCTTCATCATCTGGCAGTCCAATGGACAAATCTGAGTTCGGCAGATGCCAGAAGAACGCTACATGCCCCAATGCATAGTGCCAACTGTAAAGATTGGGGGAGGAGGAATAATGGTCTGAGGCTGTTTTTCATGGTTTTGGCTAGGCCCCTTAATTCCAATGAAGGGAAATCTTAATGCTACAGCATACTATGACATTCTAGACGATTTGGTGCTTCCAACTTTGTGGTAACAGTTTTGGGAAGGCCCTTTCCTGTTTCAGCATGACAATGTGAACAAAGCTCCATACAAAAATGGTTTGTCGAGATTGGTGTGGAAGAACTTGACTGACCTGCACAGAGCCCCGGCCTCAACCCCATCAAACACCATTGGGATGAATTGGAATACCGACTGCGAGCCAGGCCTAATCTCCCAACATCAGTGCCCGACCTCACTAATGCTCTTGTGGCTGAATGGAATCAAGTCCCCGCAGCAATGTTCCAACATCTAGTGGAAAGACTTCCCGGAAGAGTGGAGGCTGTTATAGCAGCAAAGGGGGGACCAGCTCCTTACTAATGCCTATGATTTTGGAATGAGATGTTCAACAAGCAGGTGTCCACATACTTTTGGTCATTTATTGTATTTTGTAATCGATACGCTACAGAGTTAACGCCTGACTTTTTTCCTCTGTCTTAATCCCTTTTGCACACAACAGGTGGGGAAGGCTTTAGTTTCATTCATCACATCCAGAAGGGGAGCAGCCCCTAGCTTTAACCAGGCTGACTCAGATCATAAATCCTATAGACCTTCAGGGCTCCCATTCAAGGAAAACTCATCCCGTATACATGATGTGGACGCAGCCCAGTCAGGGGGAGCAATGTTGAAGATGACGGGCTAACCATGGACCTTTTTCAATTTGATTTATTTGGAATGTTGGGTGGAACATGTGAAAGTGACTTTGGATTATATGATATATGATGAATATTCAAACTACTCACAGGAGAAAGAGAATGGTTATAACAAGAGTAGTCACATGTTATCCATGGCCATGTCCATAACCTTGGTGTTTTTTTTTTTCTTTATGTTCTGGACCACATTTTTCACTCCTTCCACATTCCAGGCCGTGGAATAAAAGTGTTCTCTCAGCCAGAGAGCATAAGTACATAACTACATTTGTTCAGATTTGCTTTTTATTACATAGGCTAAAATAAACAGACAAAAAAGCTATTTGTCCACAAGTGGATAATTCCATGATAGCTAAATGAGAATCTCTAGTTGTGATTCTTATTACTATGTAGGAGTCAGCATGGCAGTGAAATGAATGTAGCCATTTATTGAAATGACTGGAATAGCCATAAAAGTTTGACATGTTATGTGAATTCTGTGAGGATGGCCATCCCTCACTGACCTCATCTCATTCTTATTAGAGGCCTATTGTGTGGCGTCTCAGAGAAACCATTAGTGGTTGGCTGGGGTCAGCCGGTGCAGTTAGAAACCGCACGGTTCACTGACTCCAAACAGCACTACAGGATTTCAAACATGCTCTGCCAAAGTTAATCTTCCCTCAGAACAAAATTTGATTCCCATCACTCTGTAGTTGCAGTGTTCTCTCTTTGAAAAAAGAGAATGGCTTGGGCGTGTGCTGGCTCTTTTGAGGCAAGAGGAGAATACTAGAGGTGTTGTTGTGGAAACTGCAGAGGTGAGGTGTTGGATTGAAATTATCTAAATTTGTTTTCAGAGACAGAGAGGGACATATATAAAAAAAATGTGGGCCCCTAAAGAGAACTGAAGTTTGAACACACTTTAAAAATGCTCTGGGTGCCCTTCCAAATGCATTGTAATGGCACAAGCATCAGCTATACTGGGTGTACAAAACATGGACTGATCAGGTGAAAGCTATGATCCTTTATTGATGTCACTTGTTAAATACACTTCAATCAGTGTAGATGAAGGGGAGGAGAAAGGTTATAGAAGGATTTTAAAGCCTTCAGACAATTGAGACATGGATTGTGTATGTGTGCCATTCAGAGGGTGAATGGGCAAGACAAAAGATTTAAGTGCCTTTGAACAGGGTATGGTAGTAGGAGCCAGGCGCACCGGTTTGTTTCAAGAACTGCAACTGCAATGCTCAACAGTTTCCCGTGTGTATCAAGAATGGTCCACCACCCAAAGGACATCCAGTCAACTTGACACAACTGTGGAAAGCATTGGAGTCAACATGGGCCAGCATCCCTGTGGAACACTTTCGACAAATTGAGGCTGTTCTGATGTACACTCACTGTACATCTGCTTAGGCATTTGAAAGAGTCATGCACTAACAAGAGAAAGAACTGGCCTTAATGGCCGTGAATTGTTATAGTCTCCACCCGGCACAGCCAGAAGAGGACTAGCCACCCCTCAGAGCCTGGTTCCTCTCTAGGTTTCTTCCAAGGTTTTTCCTTTCTAGGGAGTTTTTCCTAGCCACATCTGCATTGCTTGCTGTTTAGGGTTTTAGGCTGGGTTTCTGTATAGCACTTTGTGACATCGGCTGATGTAAAAAGGGCTTTATAAATACATTTGATTGATTTGATTGAATTTGATTGATAACAATGGCACCACTTGATGTAACGTTGTTTTATTTTTTTGTTTTTACATTGTCAAACTATTTTTGATTACATTAAAAACCAGCAGATTATGTAATCTACAGGGAAGAGGGATGGTCATATCCATGTGTTTCTAAGTAAGACTAAACAGCAAACAAATGTTCTCAAAAGTCCATGTATGCAAAAATCTATTTCATTATTCAAAACGTCATTAACGGGAGGCTTAGTTCTTTAAAGGGAAAGAGTCTGCATTTCTAGTCAATTCATATTTTTCTTGGTTTATTAGACTTTAAAAATGTGAGTGGTTTAATGGGAATGGAATTGCAAAGTGCCTTTTAACAGCTGTCCAATTAAAGCAGTTGGATCCCTTCAAAGTGACAGATCTTAGTGGTGATATAGCACCACACCACACAGATCTAGATGGAAGAAGAAATGGTTTCAGAGGTTTGTCTTGCGAGGTGTATTTGCTTTTGCATGAGGCTTGCCGTAGTGTCAGAGGATCCCCAACTCCCCTCCTCCAACTGGAGTAGCCCATCCACCACATTTGCCCATCCACCTCACAGGAAGTGAGTGTTGTCTTTGGGGAAAGCTGGAATGCAAGAAGAAAAATAAAACCCCAACTTGAAAAGCACATACCAAGACAACTGGGAGAAAAATGTAGTAAATTATATTTTTTCTAAGAAGTGGGTACAAAACTGGCTAATCTTTTGGGCAATACCACCACCCCCTACTCAGCTGGAAAGGAATGTGTCCTTTCACAACTTGAAATGAGGGCTTGGCTGGGATGGAATCAATAGGGATGAAGTAGGGGGGTTGAACTGGGGAAGACTGAGAGCCTCGACACTTCAGCTCTGTGAAGAAAATCTGGTGCATGTCCAGTCAGTTTTTTGTCAACATATTTAGCTAAGTCTTGCTTGTTCAAGGAAATTGATTTAAAATTTGAACATTGCATTGCTAATGAAATGTGTCGAATCCGGAGAGACACTTCAAGTGTAACTACATTTTCAAAATACATGTATTAATGTAATCTTACAAACAGTCAGTATTCTGTGATGTTCATTAATTCACCAGTTACATTTTATTTTGATCTGTTTAGCACCAATGGGAATTTCCGACCACTGAAGATTGAGAGGAACTGCATCAATTCAGGTTTATGAACCAGAATTTCATGCCATCCCAAATCAATTTAGCTGAGTACAGTAGAGAACATGCCTGCCTGTTGCATGGCGGAACCTGGCAACCCAGTAGCCACGTGCTGTCGGAGAGGGGGCAGAGGGGCGGGTGGTGGAAAACCCTCTTCCCTTGTGCTCCTCCACTCGTCCCCATGCCTTAATTGGATGGTGTAATTACAGCCCCACATCCTGATGTGAAGCAGACATGCACAGGGAGCTTTTAATAGGCCCTGCTAAAAAGCCAGGAGGAATTTCAATCCAGGCCGCTGAATGTGCAGGAAATACCCACCACAATCCTCCACGCACATCACGCTGCCACCCCTCGTACCGGGTGGAAACCTTCTCTCCTGCTGAACTCTCCTCTTACTCTGGCAGTGAGGTAACAAAAGGTCTGGTCAGGGGCGAAGGCTACACTTGGAGTTCTCCATCAGCATAGACTAGAGGTCTGTCTATGTGCTGATTGTGCTAAAATGTTGCTCAGGAACTTTAGAAAGCCTAGCCTGCACTTTCAATGGAATGTACTGAATTAACTTGCAGGCAGCAACTTCAGCTTTTTTGAAAAACCCATTTGTTTGGTACAGATGTAGGAACTTAATTTGAGCCAGTTTGCTACAGCAGGAAAATAAACATGCAGCAACAGGAAATGTGATTTATTATGTGGAATATCATTAATGGAAATTTTGGGTAGGGGTTGCTACATTTTTCATTAGGGCAAATCAAGTCAGCATTGTTTAAGTGGAGATTACTTTAGAAGCCTTTTTAAACCTTGAAAACACTAAGTTTGCATGAAAATTCCTGCAACAAGAGGATGATCAAATTAAAATACAGCATCTGTAATGGTCCAGAAGGAGAATCTTGGCCACTTGTGAGGAGCAAAGGGGACAGGAAAACAGAAATTGAATTGGCCGAATCCTATTTGCATTTTCCCTCTATCATCCTTAATAGCACAGCGGTTGGAATCATGGGCATAACTATGGTTATTTTGTGTCCATTTCCAGCTTCATAATTACAGAGGTAGAAGCATTAAAGTTTCCTTTAGCATTTTGCCTCATGAGTCATGTTACCTCAGTATTACTATGAATAGAGAACATAGAAATTAACATTATTTCTGTCTAAATGTGGTCATTTTGTCGGTTCAAAATCTCTGAAACTTGATTATGTCAATGGCATAAAATGCCACAAAATATACAGCAGTTTATGAGCACTGGCAAGATACATAGATATGCATAAATATTATATTATTCTGAAGTGTTAAATAGAAGGAAATCATGCCTGGTGTATCATCCATAAAGAATCCAGTGCATCTTGAGGGCAGTCGTTAGCAGAGGTCATACAAAGCCATATGACCAAGTCAGACGGGCATACATTGACTCCTCCTGACAAAGCCACAGCTATGCAGACATACTTTCACTTTCCCAGCCCACAAAGGCATGTTAAGAGCAACTGGCAGAACAATAATGAAAATGCAAAAGACAACGTCACAACCAGCTAGAACAAGCCATCAATTGTGTGTGTATACAAGTTGCATGTGTTAGTGTCGTGCGTGTCGTGGTCCATGATATGTATGGTGTGTGTGAGTGTGCTTGAACATCATGCGTCCAGACAATACCTCTAGTGTAATGATCAGTGCCAGTGAGAGGGCCATGGATGCCTTCTAAGTGCTTATCTCATGTGTGGGCCGAGGCTGTGACTGGAACGTGTTGCACGGAGAGAAAGCGAGAGAGATAGAGAGGAGGCTGAGAGGCTGATAAATGATCTATCAGTACAGTGCCTCAGAAAATAACACGCCATCTGCATGCCAGTGGGAGGGCAGGCACAGACACTGTACAAGTGAAGGCCTCATATTGTAGTGTTACTGTTACTGTACAGATGTAGGATCTTAATTTGAGCCAGCAGAAAAATAATCCTGCAGCAACAGGAAAAGTGAATTATTATGTGGATTATAATTAATGGACATTTTTGCAAATGAAGATCCTACATCACCAGCACTTCCTCCAACGCTACTCTCCCCCTGACCTTTAGGAGGTCATCTGCATTCAATGACCAATGGGCTGTCAACCCTCATTGCCCAGCCTGACGAGAGCACAGGCCTATAATCAGAGCCGTCATCATCGGGAGACGTAATTAGACACGCATGGCTGGGCCTCTATGGCCAGCCTCTACACACTGGAGCTCAAGCCTTGGTAACAACTGCTGCTCCACTATATCACCTCATGATCCCAGGCCCCAGGAGCGCTAAGCACATTAGTACGGCCATACCGAAACCTCTATCTCACTCCTCGCAGCCAACAGCCTCCACTAGCCTCTAGCCCCCAGTCTCCACCACCAGCCTCCAGCCCCCAGCCTCCAGCCCTCAGCCTCTAGCCTACATAATTAAAAGCATTTGTGAATGGGGACTAACTGCCCCAAGGCATCACAAACAGACAGAGAGAGAGAGAGAGAGAGAGAGAGAGAGAGAGAGAGAGAGAGAGAGAGAGAGAGAGAGAGAGAGAGAGAGAGAGAGAGAGAGAGAGAGAGAGAGAGAGAGAGAGAGAGAGAGAGATAATAGACCAGCATAGACTGGTGACTAGTGCTGGTTTTGCTTGTGACCAGATTTTGCTGTGTTTTGGAAACTGGTGAAAAGCATAAGTTGGTCACCAGCGTACCAGCATAAGTTGGTCACCAGCAAAACAAGCATCAAGTCACATTACTGTATAGTATAGTTAACCAAGTTAACCATGCACCATCCGCCAATGTATAGTGTACATATTCAGCCAACCACCCATACTATGCAATGTCTTTTTATAGCTTTTTTTAGCACTCCAGACTTCTTGTATTTCTAAACTTTTTCATACTGACGCTCTATGTATCATGTATTGTGTATCTGTCTTTTGTGTATTTTCGTTCTGGCATTTTGCACTTGCCCTATGTTTTATTGTAGCTGCTTGACAAAGAAATTTCCCCCCGGGGATCAATAAAGTATCTACAGTGGGGAGAACAAGTATTTAATACACTGCCGATTTTGCAGGTTTTCCTACTTACAAAGTATGTAGAGGTCTGTAATTTTTATCATAGGTAAACTTCAACTGTGAGAGACGGAATCTAAAACAAAAATCCAGAAAATCACATTGTATGATTTTTTAATAATTCATTTGCATTTTATTGCATGACATAAGTATTTGATCACCTACCAACCAGTAAGAATTCCGGCTCTCACAGACCTGTTAGTTTTTCTTTAAGAAGCCCTCCTGTTCTCCACTCATTACCTGTAATAACTGCACCTGTTTGAACTCGTTACCTGTATAAAAGACACCTGTCCACACACTCAATCAAACAGACTCCAACCTCTCCACAATGGCCAAGACCAGAGAGCTGTGTAAGGACATCAGGGATAAAATTGTAGACCTGCACAAGGCTGGGATGGGCTACAGGACAATAGGCAAGCAGCTTGGTGAGAAGGCAACAACTGTTGGCGCAATTATTAGAAAATGGAAGAAGTTCAAGATGATGGTCAATCTCCCTCGGTCTGGGGCACCATGCAAGATCTCACCTCGTGGGGCATCAATGATCATGAGGAAGGTGAGGGATCAGCCCAGAACTACACGGCAGCACCTGGTCAATGACCTGAAGAGAGCTGGGACCACAGTCTCAAAGGAAACCATTAGTAACACACTACGCCGTCATGGATTAAAATCCTGCAGCGCACGCAAGATCCCCCTGCTCAAGCCAGCGCATGTCCAGGCCCCTCTGAAGTTTGCCAATGACCATCTGGATGATCCAGAGGAGGAATGGGAGAAGGTCATGTGGTCTGATGAGACATAAATAGAGCTTTTTGGTCTAAACTCCACTCGCCGTGTTTGGAGGAAGAAGAAAGATGAGTACAACCCCAAGAACACCATCCCAACCGTGAAGCATGGAGGTGGAAAGACCTGAACCCAATAGAAAATCTTTGGAGGGAGCTGAAAGTCCGTATTGCCTAGCAACAGCCCCGAAACCTGAAGGATCTGGAGAAGGTCTGTATGGAGGAGTGGGCCAAAATCCCTGCTGCAGTGTGTGCAAACCTGGTCAAGAACTACAGGAAACGTATGATCTCTGTAATTGCAAACAAAGGTTTATGTACCAAATATTAAGTTCTGCTTTTCTGATGTATCAAATACTTATGTCATACAATAAAATGCAAATTAATTACTTTAATTAATTTTAAAAAATCATACAATGTGATTTTCTGGATTTTTGTTTTAGATTCCGTCACTCACAGTTGAAGAGTACCTATGATACAAATTACAGACTTCTACATGCTACAAGTGGGAAAACCTGCAAAATCGGCAGTGTATCAAATACTTGTTCTCCCCACTTGTCATTTGAAGAGAAATAATGAAGAGAAATTATAGATAAAAAGTATTGGTGCTCATCGACATGCATCCCACATGTATCCCACTTTTGGCTGAGAAAAGCTGCCTGCCTTTTTATCCATCAATAAAGTATCTATCTATCTATCTATCTATCTATCTATCTATCTATCTATCTATCTATCTATCTATCTATCTATCTATCTATCTATCTATCTATCTATCTATCTATCTATCTATCTATCTATCTATGCTGGCTTGCAAAGTGATGTTTAATTCCTATTTGAATCCAACCAGAGTGGAGATATCCAACAATTTGAACTTTTATTCACCCACAATATGCATTCAGAATGACTGCCAGGGTTAGAAAGATAAATAAATGAGACTACCTAAACCATAATCTAAAATGGAACAACCATTTCAGTAACAGGTGCAATAGATTGGATTAGTTTAGAAATGTATCTTTGTGCAGCTTCATTAAATAGTACCCGCAATACACCAGTCAACAGTGAAGAGGCGACTCCGGGAGGCTGGCCTTCTAGGCTGAGTTGCAAAGAAAAATCCATATCTTCCTCTGTCCAGTGTCTGTGTTTTTTTGCCCATCTTAATCTTTTGCCCATCTTAATCCTTTCAGTCTAAGATATGGCGTTTTCTTTGCAACTCTGCCTAGAAGGCCAGCATCCTGTTGACGCTGAGACTGGTGTTTTGCAGTACTATTTAATGAAGCTGCCAGTTGAGGACTTGTGAGGCGGCTGTTTCTCAAACTAGACACTCTAATGTACTCAGTTGGGCACCGGGGCCTCCCACTCCTCTTTCTATTCTGGTTAGAGCCAGTTTGTGCTGTTCTGTGAAGGGAGTAGTACACAGCTTTGTACGAGATCTTCAGTTTCTTGGCAATTTCTCACATGGATTAGCCTTCATTTCTCAGAACAAGAATAGCCTGACGAGTTTCAGAACAAAGTTCTTTGTTTCTGGCCATTTTGAGCCTGTAATCGAACCCACAAATGCTGATGCTCCAGATACTCAACTAGTCTAAAGAAGGTCAGTTTTATTGCTTCTTTAATCAGCACACCAGTTTTCAGCTGTGCTAACATAATTGCAAAAGGGTTTTCCCTAATGATCAATTAGCCTTTTAAAATGATCAACTTGGATTAGCTAACACAACGTGCCATTGGAACATAGCAGTGATGGTTGCTGATGATGGGCCTCTGTACACCTATGTAATGTAGATATTCCATAAAAAATCTGCCTTTTCCAGTTACAATAGTCATTTACAACATTAACACTGTATTTCTGATCAATTTGATGTTATTTTAATGGACAAAACATTTGCTTTTCTTTTAAAAACAAGGACATTTCTAAGTGACCCCAAACTTTTGAATGGTAGTGTATATGACGGCATGAACAGAAGAGTGACAGTGACTGCTTATGTTTGAACACCAAGTCACAGTAGGCCTACGATCTTTACACAACTTGCTGTGCTTCAATACAGTTACTACGAAGGTGATTATGGTAGACACATGCTAGTCCATTTAACATTACAGGAAATAACTAAATAGTTGTCTGATATTCAAAACATCTCGGGACATAAGTGACTTCATAAATATTGATTTGTTAAAGTGATTATTTCATGTATCTATTCTACTTCTGAAGGAATAGGTTACATCCAATTACTAAGCCAAGCTAATCACTTTTTTCACTAGTGTTGGAAGACATTTCCTCTGTATATTTCATGTCTAGTGCCATAAAGGTGTTTAACTTACATTGCTCTTTGAGGAATAATTGGACAGAAAATGTGCAATAATCAAAATAGATGAGAATGAACTTTAAGTATTGAGTTTTGTTGATAGTTTTGCCGTTTCCTTAGCCGCCTCACAACCATGCTGTTTACTGGTAGTCCAATTCTGAAACGACCTAAATGGCCAATTTTAGAGGAAGTGCTTCTATTACAGTTCCCTTTTCTGGTTCCAATGCTTTTGTCTGGGTTCTGCAGGCAGTAAACAGCTTTGAGGGGTCAGACCTCACAGCCAGCCAGACTCATAATAACACTGATGTTGCTACACAGTGTCAGGTCCAAACTGTGGGGAAGCCGCCAGGCATCTCTATGTTTGCCTGGTGGCCAAGGTCAGGGCCTGACAGAGGAGAGAGTTCTGGAAAACTCAATGTTTGGGTTTTGTTGGTCCCCAATTAGAGGCAGCTGCCCTGCGTTGTATCTAATTGGGGATCCCATTTAAGTTGAGTAGTTTCCCACCTGTGTGTGGATCTTTGTTTGTGTATTCTGCATACCAGTTCGTGGTGGCGTTCTCTCCTTGTTTGTTGTTTTGGTACAATACAATACAATAAAGGAATGTCTACACATTACTGCTCAGCGCCTCGTGTCCTGCCTTCGCACCGTGACAAAGATCCACCACCACAGGACCATGTAGAGCTGGATAGTGGCGGAACTCCTTGGCGGTAAGGAACTTGTCTCTGAGGAGGACTACCTCTACGCCGGCGGGCTCCACGTCGACGAACCAAAGGGCAGGCCCCATGAAAAGCCCAGAAGAACCCTTATACAGTTTTTTAGGGGGGGCTATTGGGGATGTGGGAGGGGCATGAGGAAGAGCCCCTGCCACGACACTTGTGGGGGCTCATGGAGGAGCCCCTACAGCCATGGGAGCAGGAGTACGTAGTGGGAAGATCAGCGGCCCCAGAGGGGTTTCATGATCAGCCCCTAGTCATGCCAGCTCCTCGCACCAAGGATCCGGTGTCGATCCCCAGCCCGGTACCTCCAGTGCCGGTCCCCAGCCCAGTACCTCCAGTGCCGGCTCCTTGCACCAGGGTCCTCGATCCCCAGCCCGGTACTTCCAGTGCAGGTACCTCCCAGTGCCGGTCTCCAGCCTGTTACCTCCAGTGCCGGTCCCCAGCCCGGTACCTCCAGTGCCGGCTCCTCGCACTTTGATTCCGATGTAGTTCCCCAGCCCGGTACCTCCTGTGCTGGTGCAGAGGCGGAGCCTGGTGCAGAGGCGGAGCCTGATGCAGAGGCGGAGCCTCCTGACCCGGTGCCCAGTCCTGAACCAGGGGCGGAGCCTCCTGACCCGGCGCCCTGTCCTGCTCCGGGGGCGGAGCCTCTCCCTGCTCTGTCGCCCAGTCCTGATCCGGGGGCAGAGCCTCCTGACCCGCCGCCCTGTCCTGATCCGGGCCTCTCCCTGCTCCGGAATCCAGTCCTGATCCGGGGGCGAAGCCTTTCCCTGCTCCGGCATCCTGTCCCGCCTTGGAGGTGGGGTCCTTGTGGGATCAGGTGGCCAGTCCTGCTCCGAGGAAGGAGCCTCCACCTGACTCCACCTGACCTGGAGCCTCCGCCGGACCGGGTGCCACGTCCTGCTCCGTGGCCGGATTCTCCTCCGATGCCAGCTTTGCTCCATACATCATAATGAGAGGTAATTACTCTATATGACAAGTGACCATTACGTCACACACCACAACGGCAGCACCGAGCGAGCACCCAGACCATTTACTTTGGGAGAGGAGAGCGTTACCCAGTTATTCACGACCTAAGACCTAAGACAGATCTCATCCCACAACTCAGGACCTCTAATCTCAGCACAGCTCACTGGCAACAACTCCAAACAGTAACAAAATAAATATCACACTCGTTGAGTTAATAAAATGGCCTTATGCAGTTGGCCATCTGATAGTGTCTACTGTAAACAAAATACAAGTTATGGTTAGCGCAGCTGATTTCAACATCGCTGTTTAAGATTTAAGTGTAAACCTTTAAAGGGCTTTGGGCTTATCCTTTTTGTTTAAATATTTTCCGAAAACATTCTTGGCCTCATTTACTGCAAGTATTCCATGACCAAGGGTGTTAAGCGCTTTCATCTTAAACATCACGGCCAAGAGAGAAAAAGATCTGAAGCAGTGTTCTCAAGATAAGTCTAGCGAAGCTAGCTAAACAAAACCAACTAAGAGGGCGTTTCGAGTGGGGCAATACCAATACCACATTAAGTGAAAGTGAAATGGCAGAACCAGCATTTACATCACATACATTTTGGTGTGTGTCTTAACCATTAGGTAACTCCTATTCACTTTAATGCCATATAGTCCCTTCCCTTAGTGGCAGTTGTCACATCTTTTCAACACAAACACTGTTGGAGGGACTGAGTTGGCATATTTCAAACAAGAAATTTTATTAAGTAGCCTATGGTAATCCAGTTGACATATCCTATGGTGTGACATATGCATTTATCTTCTATTAAGCTCTATTAAAACATGACATGGGATTCTACATGACATGGTGTTCTTAAATGGAGACCTGAACTTTGACCTTTTAGCCTGATGCTACAAAAAGATAATGTATGTTCAGTCATGTGCAAACCTCTATTCAGATTAATGAGATGACACAAGGAAAAAGTAATATATGATCAGTGAAGGCACAATACTGTACGGGTCTAGAATGCTTAAGAAACAATGCTGTTTGGAATGTGATGATCATTGCTTGACTTTCAGTGACAGCTAGGGCTGTTACTGTCATGGAATTTTGGATGACAGTAATTGGCCAGCCAAATGACCGCAGTCTCCGTAATAATCGTTTGAATATAAAAAAAAAATTAAAAACAATTTGACTCACATTTTCTCCTTTCCACCGCTTTGGACTGCATAGAACGGGCGTCCTCATTCAAGTCAATAATGGCATAATTGGAGGACTGGCAGCCATTGCGAGTGTACCCATAGGAGCAAAGCAGGAAGTAAAAGCATGAAGTGTACTCATCAATATGTGCTGTGATTTGTTGATTTAACTCAACTGACATTACCAAAAATACATTGCATGAGCCACACCAGTTAACATTATTTGAATTAACATTCTACATTACCATGGAAATTATTGCATCACAATACCAGGCAGCCATTGTGAGTGTACCTGTCAGGGTTTAGTTTAGTTTATTAGGATCCCAATTAGCTACTGCACATAGAGCAGCTACTCATCCTGGGGTCCACATAAAATGTACAAATGCATGACAAAGTACAGAACAGTGATAGACAAGAACAACAAGATATTGTTGGTTCCAGGGGCGCCGTAATACTATGGTTGTCCTTGAAGGTAGGCCGTCATTGTAAATAAGAATTTGTTCTTAACTGACTTGCCTCGTTAAATAAAAGTTAAACAAATTAAAAAATATAAATAAATAAATATGACAATAAAATATATATATTTATATATATAGGAGTTACAGTTACAGCAATTTCATTTTGATCTATCAAATAACTGATGGACACAGTAATATTTCAGTAATGAAATGAGGTATATTGGATTAACAGAAAATTTGCAATATGCATCAAAACGAAATTAGACAGGTGCATAAATTTGGGCACCCCAACAGAAAAATCACATCAATATTTAGTAGAGCCTCCTTTTGCTAAAATAACAGCCTCTAGACGCTTCCTATAGCCTCTAACGAGTGTCTGGATTCTGGATGAAGGTATTTTGGACAGTGTTTTGGGTTGTTGTCTTGTTGAAATATCCAGCCCCGGCATAACTTCAACTTTGTGACTGATTCTTCAACATTATTCCCAAGAATCTGCTGATATTGAGTGGAATCCATGCGACCCTCAACTTTAACAAGATTCCCAGTACCGGCACTGGCCACACAGCCCCACAGCATGATGGAACCCCCACCAAATTTTACTGTGGGTAGCAAGTGTTTTTCTTGGAACGCTGTGTTCTTTTGCCGCCATGCATAACGGCCCTTGTTATGACCAAATAACTAAATCTTTGTTTCATCAGTCCACAGCACCTTATTCCAAAATGAAGCTGGCTTGTCCAAATGTGCATTTGTGGCGTGTGTGCAGAAAAGGCTTCTTCCGCATCACTCTCCCGTACAGCTTCTCCTTGTGCAAAGTGCGCTGAATTTTTGAACGATGCACAGTGACATCATCTGCAGCAAGATTATGTTGTAGGTCTTTGGAGGTGGTCTGTGGGCGGTTTTCACTGTTCTCACCATCCTTCGCCTTTGCCTCTCCAATATTTTACTTGGCCTGCCACTTCTGGCCTTAACAAGAACTGTGCCTGTGGTCTTACATTTCCTCACTATGTTCCTCACAGTGGACACTGACAGCTTACATCTCTGCGATAGCTTTTTGTAGCCTTCCGCTAAACCATAATGTTGAACAATCTTTGTTTTCAGGTCATTTGAGAGTTGTTTTGAGGCCCCCATGTTGCCACTCTTCAGAGGAGAGTCAAAGAGAACAACAACTTGCAATTGGCCACCTTAAATACCTTTTCTCATGATTGGATGCACTTGTCTATGAAGTTCAAGGCTTAATGAGCTCACCAAACCAATTGTGTGTTCCAACACGATAGATAGATAGATAGATAGATAGATAGATAGATAGATAGATAGATAGATAGATAGATAGATAGATAGATAGATAGATAGATAGATAGATAGATAGATAGATAGATAGATAGATAGATAGATAGATAGATAGATAGATAGATAGATAGATAGATAGATAGATAGATAGATAGATAGATAGATAGATAGATAGATAGATAGATAGATAGATACTTTATTGATGGATAAAAAGGCAGGCAGCTTTTCTCAGCCAAAAGTGGGATACATGTGGGATGCATGTCGATGAGCACCAATACGTTTTATCTATAATTTCTCTTCATTATTTCTCTTCAAATGACAAGGGTTAAAAAGGATTTGCCAGTAGATTGTTGACTTGATTCATGATGATGACTGCTAACTATTTTGAAAGTATGATTTTGACATGATCAGTCCAATCAAAGCTACTGTAGATATAATGTGATATGACGTAATTTTATCTGTGGCCAATTACCTTGAGCCTTCTTGGAGGGCACTTCTAATGTAATTCTATGGCAGCACCCAAGAGGATTGAATTTTCGAGCTCTACCCTTAGACTTGGCGGTGACGTGTCCCCATGTGTGACAGAACACGGCGCAACCCTCCGTATTTTCCACTGGCTGCCCCACCACCACAGAAAGCACTGAGATAGGCTGAAACACCTGCATTTTGAAGGTGCCTTACTCAAGAAAACAAAAAAGAGATTATGTTTGTATGCCGCTTTATTAAGTCAAATTTGTTTTAAATAACATGCAAAGCTGGCAAGCCCAAATATTTAACTTTTTTGCAAAAAATGTGGGTTTCAAAACAGGCCCTGAATGACGGGTTGCCACTGGATACAGTATATACAAAAAAATATAAAACGAAAAGAAGTGCAGCTAGTTTGCAATCTTTCCAGCTACAGTTTGAAGTTGTGTTAACTGTGTTGTTGGCTAGCTCCTCTGAACAACAGATACTTTGTTGTTATTCTGTGTGCACGGTTTGACGTGACTGTAAGTTAGCCGTAGAGATAAGAACTTTGCCAGCCAGTATGGCAATATAACTTTTACTGCGAACGACTGGGTCGCGTCCATAGATACAGAACAAAAAGACTTCACGACTGGGTCGCTTCTCTGGCAACCGAACTGATAGAATGAATGACCAGCTTGGGAAGCGACCCTAGATTTGTCTCGGGACTAATTCTTGTGGAAGCATAAAATTGTATGAATAAATTCATCAAAATAAAGTTTTTAATGAAAATATGTAAATCGTTAATCGTTGAATAAGTTGGTATACCGTTGTATAAAAGTGATAATGCCCTCAAAGCTGGTATTTGGAGGATATATTGGCATGGGTGTTGTTAGGCCAGAGACAAAGTCTCATTAGCACTTAATTTGAACTTTTTCTTCTCCATAGAACACATTGGTATCTGGTTGCTAAACAACCATTTTTTGTTGGTCCAGTTAAAACCAGTCTGTCAAAAGATGCTAACTCACTTCTAAATTCGGAAATTAAATAAATACTGCAATTCCAAAAACAAAACCTCTTTGCTTTGATATTAAGCCTCAAAATACAACTTGCCTTGCTCAGTGGTTCCAAAACTATAGGGCGTGCCACCTAGGAACTCAATCCGACTTTCAATTTACTCATGACTTTTTGTCATGTAGTGTATTTTTTACGGTTATGACAGTTCTTTTATTTTCATGATGGTCTTTATCCATAACCGTCTGTTACACAGTTATACAGTAATTGTGACAGCCCTAGTGACAGCATTATTCTAACACTCCATGTGTATATTAATTCAAGCTCTGCATAGATGATTAGGTTGATTTTGCAGTAATAAACAAAGTGATAACAGGCAACATAATCATACAATACACCCGAGGCAATAATCAAATTGCTTTTAAATTAAGTCTACATATTTTAATAAAAGTAATTTTTGTCTGAAGTAATGCTGTAATCCATGCTGCAGCTTGCACCAACATTTCACCAAACTCTGTATTCTTTCAATCACTGACAGACATAATTATTTCAAATCCCATCATCATAACAACATACATTATAAATTCATTAATCAAACACTGCTTTCTGCCTCGACGTTACGCTCATTAAATTCAGCAAGGCCACTCTGAACCTCTTAGCCTAAGGCGAGGGAAGCACTCTCTCTGTAAGCACCGCCATAGAATAGCAAAACACTACTGACATCCAGACATAAAACTAATGTTTTTAACTTCCCAAAAATAATAGTTTGAAGCTGAAACCCCTGTGGGACAAAATGGATCAAGTTGTGCTGTGTTCCGGAGTGGTCTTTATTTTAGCACATGTCAATCTCAACTAATTACATGATCAATGAATCCCAGCCTGTTCCTTGACACTTGGCTGTGAATGGAATGCCAATGGCTTTTTTTAAATGGCCCATGGAGCAATGAGCTTTAAGGATAGATAAAGAGAGACAGACAGACTGCTGGGAGGGAGACGGTCAGTATCTACTGAAGTTTGAGTTTGAATACCTATAAGTTGTAAGATGCATACTAGGATACGTTTTGGGATATGCTTGTAATAACTGTTGGAGATCATTGCAAAGATAATAGCACTAATATTGAGCCATGATACATGCAATGACAGTGAAATTAATTGTTTTTCAATATTTGTATTTGGTATTTTATTAGGATCCCCATTAACGGTTGGGAAAGCAGCAGCTACTCTTCCTGGTGTCCACACAAAACATGACATATTACAGAACATTCACCAACCTGATAAAAACCAACACTAATTAAAACCTATAGATCAAGCCAAGACCTACCAGCAGGAGTACCCATGCTGCACCTGGCTCCTGCAGATACTGAACACTAATCCTAGCAGAGAGGGAGGCTGGATCTGTGGGAAGAGTTCCTCAGGGCCAGACTCCTGCTTTAAACCTTATCTGGTCAAGGTGTGTCCGTCTGTCTGTCTGCCCCCCTCTTCATCTGCTCTGCTCTCTTTTCCCACACTATTAGGAACAACAGAAGCTCCAATATCACTCTGTTAATTGGAGTGGCTTTAAATGGATGACATCATGACCCAGGCATCCTGGTACAGACTAAAAGAGCTGGGGTGGAATAGAAACAGAGTGTCCACCGGGATACCTCCCAGTTTTCCTCAATGCATTGTAATGGTAACCTACAAATCTATGTGACTAGGAATGAGTGTTTTTTTCTCTCTCCCTGATTTGTCCCAGTAACCAACTGAGCGTCTTTGAAAAATGGGCTGCTAGCCATAAATAGCTTAGGGAATTAGGTAGGCTATAGCATATTGAGGCTTGATAATTGTAAAAGTATGATACGCTACAGCACTTTTTGAAGATGAGTCAAGTATTTGGGTTATGATTCTAATTAAGTGTTTGAAACTGGTGGAATGTGTGTGTGTGTGTGTTTTCTTGTGTGTGAAATCAAACTGTAAAGTTTTTATATCAGAGGTAACCCCACTCTAAAACCAAATAATACTTAACCCATTTCACGCACCAGAGCAAGGATGGAGGGACAAATCTGCCAACTCCAGAAGCTTTCAACAAACAAGGGACAAGTTTAAAGTAACTCTGATGTTGGGTGTTTCTGCAGTACCCCTCTGTGTGTCTGGGGCCTGGTGGAGATTACAAGAGGAAAATGGCAGGGTCCAAAGCAACCCTATTCACATCCTTTCAGGAAGAAGGACCAACCATCTACCAAATGCCTCCTCACATTCACACTGCACCATTGAAGGCATTGATAATGCAGGACAACACTGCACAATGAAGTCATGACGACAGCAACCTGAATGTCAAGTACTGCTATTATTTTATGGTTTTATGTGTCTAATCCTTTGGTGTGTAAATATCAAAGAATCAAAGAAAGAGAGAGTGGAAGCATGTATACCTACTTAAACTGTTTTGACATGTTTGAAATATATGAAAAATTGTGTTTATGAGTCAAATACTGCTACAGTCACAGGACTGTGGCTCTATCTTGTTAGTGTGGGGGGAGCACAACCGATGATGACAAAAGTGTCAACACTTTCTTTGAAATTCCAACATGAATGAATCACACTGAAAATAACTTTCTGTTCAATGTTTTAATACTGCCTTCTGTGTAGTTCGGCTGTAATCCAATGTGACATGGTCCTATTTAGTTCAAATCATTCGGATGGAAAGAACTGAGCTCGGGCAAAAACGAAACCAAACAATGAGCTCATCTATACAGATCCTCTGCCTATTTAAGCCTGTTAATTCGAGCAGTGCCTCTGGTCCCCTTAACACTAATACATGGACTACCTAAAAAAGAAACAACTCTACCCACACAAAGAGGGGTGACGGTAAGTTTAAAGGTTCCCATCCACCTGGCATTGTTTGGTCTTCTGGGCACCAGCGACAGTGGCACTACGGTTAGATAAGCCTTTTCAGGGGGAACTGAAAGGCAGGCATGGAAGGACAGCAATCAAAGCAGCGTTTGTAAAGTGGACCAAGACCAAGACCAGCATCCATTCATTTGTAAAACAGCATTGGGGGAAGGAGGAGGCCACAGGGCAGCATTTTCTTGGGATTAAAGAGAAGCACTAGGGAGACCAGGAATGGTTGGACAAGTAGGGTTGGAGTGTCCGTGACTATAGAGACATGCCGAGCTCAGCTCCAGAATATTGGTGTGAAGATGCCAACGCAGCCCTGTGAATCAGAGGTCAATGGTTCAATCCCAGGCTGTGATCAGCTCAGCCCTAATATCAGTCTTATATTACAATGCCAGGCCTCACAGCCAACACATGGATGGGAGCATAGGGGAGGGGCTGGGGTTATTGTTATTACAATAAGGGTCACAGGGCTAGCTGGAGAGCTGTTCCCTCTAATTGAGCTCACTGAGGGAATGGAGACATTCCTCAGGACCCATGCCAGCGTGACTGTTTCACAAGGCAGTCAACGCCACAGCCATGCCACAGTAAAGGTTTCCAGCTCTTACTTAAAAAGCACAGAGTTTCTTAGCCTCAGTTTCAACTCAATGGGAATATCTTGGGTAAGAGCACAGGTAAAGTGACTGTAAAGGAGATACCCTATAGCTTCTTCTTCTTAGCATAAATAGTGCTTGTGTGCCTCGTAACATCACAAAAGGATGTGACAGATTCACAGCAACTTTCTCTCAGCAATGAGTATTTTGAGTTAGAAGCTAAAGCTTAGTGTGAGCTGACACAGAGCTGGATGAAAGACTTCACAGGGAACACACTTCTTTATGATTGAGAGGATTTCTCTCTTTGTAAATTATCTTTATCAGTGTTCCCACAGAGGCAGATTGACGTTTTGCTAATCAGAGAACTAGCGTACCCCCCACTTTTGCCCTCAGAACAGCCTCAATTTGTTGGGGGATGGACTCTACAAGGTGTTGAAAGCGTTCCACAGGGATGCGTCAAGTTAGCTGGATGTCCTTTGGGTGGTGAACCATTCATGATACACAGGAAACTGTGGAGCATGAAAAACCCAGCAGCGTTGCAGTTCTTGACACTACTACCATACCCTGTTCAAAGGCATTTAAATATTTTGTCTTGCCCATTCATCCTCTGAATGGCACACATACACAATCCATGTCTCAATTGTCTCAAGGCTTAAAAATCCTTCTTTAAAACCCCCTAGAGTCGATGTCCGATGTCCGTCTGTCAGTTTAAGCTAGAGATATCTTTTTTGCAATGGATAGGTCTCAATCTACTGCATCCGCCGATGCCGCACTTCCTCACCTGCGGTGAAAGGTGACAGAATTAGAGCTGTGTTTGTCAGACCATGAGACATCCCGAAAATTGGTCTTGTGACAAAATCGTCTGTAGCGTCCAAAGAGTTTGGGCTACACACTAATATGACCCCTCTGTGGAAAGGTGAGACTCACGAACACGTACATGTCGGTTGCACTAGACTTGTCTGAATGTCCACTGGTAACTGTTGAAAACATTTATAGAAGTATATATGGAGACCGTTTAGTGCCAAAAAAGGCGCTAAATACATGTAAAAAAAAGTATAATATATTTCTCAGATACAGTGGGGAGAACAAGTATTTGATACACTACCGATTTAGCAGGTTTTCCCACTTACAAAGCATTTAGAAGTCTGTAATTTTTATCATATGTACTCTTCAACTGTGAGTGACGGAATCTAAAACAAAAATCCAGAAAATCACATTGTATGATTTTTAAGTAATTCATTTGCATTTTATTGCATGACATAAGTATTTGATACATCAGAAAAGCAGAACTTAATATTTGGTACAGAAACCTTTGTTTGCAATTACAGAGATCATACGTTTCCTGTAGTTCTTGACCAGGTTTGCACACACTGCAGCAGGGATTTTGGCCCACTCCTCCATCCAGATCCTTCAGGTTTCGGGGCTGTCGCTGGGCAATACGGACTTTCAGCTCCCTCCAAAGATTTTCTATTGGGTTCAGGTCTGGAGACTGGCTAGGCCACTCCAGGACCTTGAGATGCTTCTTACGGAGCCACTCCTTAGTTGCCCTGGCTGTGTGTTTCGGGTCGTTGACATGCTGGAAGACCCAGCCACGACCCATCTTCAATGCTCTTACTGAGGGAAGGAGGTTGTTGGCCAAGATCTCGCGATACATGGCCCCATCCATCCTCCCCTCAATACGGTGCAGTCGTCCTGCCCCCTTTGCAGAAAAGCATCCCCAAAGAATGATGTTTCCACCTCCATGCTTCACGGTTGGGATGGTGTTCTTGGGGTTGTACTCATTCTTCTTCTTCCTCCAAACACGGCGAGTGGAGTTTAGACCAAAAAGCTCTATTTTTGTCTCATCAGACCACATGACCTTCTCCCATTCCTCCTCTGGATCATCCAGATGGTCATTGGCAAACTTCAGAAGGGCCTGGACATGCGCTGGCTTGAGCAGGGGGACCTTGCGTGCGCTGCAGGATTTTAATCCATGACGGCGCAGTGTGTTACTAATGGTTTTCTTTGAGACTGTGGTCCCAGCTCTCTTCAGGTCATTGACCAGGTCCTGCCGTGTAGTTCTGGGCTGATCCCTCACCTTCCTCATGATCATTGATGCCCCACAAGGTGAGATCTTGCATGGTGCCCCAGACCGGGGGAGATTGACCGTCATCTTGAACTTCTTCCATTTTCTAATAATTGCGCCAACAGTTGTTGCCTTCTCACCAAGCTGCTTGCCTATTGTCCTGTAGCCCATCCCAGCCTTGTGCAGGTCTACAATTGTATCCCTGATGTCCTTACACAGCTGTTTGATTGAGTGTGTGGAGTCTGTTTGATTGAGTGTGTGGACAGGTGTCTTTTATACAGGTAACGAGTTCAGTGGAGAACAGGCGGGCTTCTTAAAGAAAAACTAACAGGTCTGTGAGAGCCGGAATTCTTACTGGTTGGTAGGTGATCAAATACTTATGTCATGCAATAAAATGCAAATTAAAATTAATACAATTTGATTTTCTGGATTTTTGTTTTAGATTCCGTCTCTCACAGTTGAAGTGTAGCTATGATAAAAATTACAGACCTCTACATGCTTTGTAAGTAGGAAAACCTGCAAAATCGGCAGTGTATCAAATACTTGTTCTCCCCACTGTATAGGACAGACAATTCAGAACAAACTTCCTTTCGATTTTTTGCGGTGCTATCTATTGTTCCATGTAGTGAATCTGTTTTTTTTGTTTGTTTGTTAACCTTTATTTAACTAGGCAAGTCAGTTAAGAACAAATTCTTATTTACAATGACAGCCTAGGAACAGTGGGTTAACTGCCTTGTTCAGGGGCAGAATGACAGATTTTTACCTTGTCAGCTCGGAGATTCCTTTCGGTTACGGGCCCAACGCTCTAACCACTCGGCTACCTGCCTCCCCGTAGTGAATATTTTATTCAATGGGTTTGTATGGGCTAATAGCAGTAAGGCCAAATACATTTTTTTTATCAAATAATAATGAGAGAACAGTCTATGACTTTGGTGGCTGGAATCTTTAACGATTTTCCGGCCCTTCCTTTCACACCGCCTGATATAGGGGTCCTGGATGGCAGGAAGCTTGAGCCCCAGTGATGTACTAGTCTGTCCACACACCCCTCTGTAGCGCCATGCGATCAAGGGCGGTGCTGTTGTCATACCAAGCAGTAATGCAGCCAGTCAAGATACTCTCAATGGTACAGCTGTAGATTTTGAGGATTTTCTGAGGACACAACAGCACCAGTGGGTGAAGGCAGTGTGGAGTGCAATTGACATTGCATCGTCAATGGTTCTGTTGGGGCGGTATGCAAATTGGAGTGGGTCTAGGGTGTCTGGGATGATGGAGTTGATGTGTTCCATAACCAGCCTCTTAAAGCACTACATGAATACAGACATGAGTGCTAAAGGGCGGTAGTCCTTGTTGCTTGAAGATTCACCTGCCATTACTCCCCTCCAATCACACAGACTAAGGTGTTCATAGACTCACAGTTCACAGAGTCTCAGTTTCGAGCTGTGACTCTGCTGTCATCCCGGATCCATCACTCAGGTTCCATGCATAGTGCCTAACGTCTCCCGCTATGACAACAGAAAGTCACCAGTGACTCTGACTGTCTGTCAGTGCTGATGGGGAGGGGAGAAAGTCAAACATCTCATATCCACTGAGGCGTGGCAATAACTAGACGTCTGTCGGGGCCTCACAGCCTCTAGTAATGGGACTTTTGGATGAGCCCCTGCTGTAAACCCCCTTCTTTCCTATGAGAAGGCTGTGACTGATGACTCATCTCAACAGAATAAGAACGTCGATGGAACCGAACAATCGTGATTTTACTCATCGTTTGTTTGATTGTGCTATTCTGAAAGGTTGACCTTTGGAATGAGTTAATCATAAGTTGTCTTATGCTAATCAATCATTTAAAATATCCTCACAGAATAACAATATGAGAAAACTGTGAACAATCCCATTATGAGTGTATGTGCCTAACAATGAAGAATGTTGAAAAGTGTGACAATGGATGACATCCATTGTTTTTGTTTCGAACACTTGTCAGGCATTTTAACGGAAATGTTCTAAATATCTATTGAGAAATATTAGATCTTATCTCTTCCCATGAAACAAACTTAACTAAATCAACATATTACACATACCTACTGTAGAAATTACAAGTGTAGGTGAAATAGTACTACATCCGCCACCTGAAATAACTTGGTATAACAAATCCAGAACTTCCAAAATACCCTTGCATGAGTGCAAGTGCTAGTATGTAAAGATTGTATATAAGATTAGGCTGAGCTCACTGTACTCCCAGATTCACTAGAGGATTGCGAGCCTGACACATAACAGTATGTGCACAGACTGGCTCATTTAAAGCCACAGAGTGAAGTTAAGTCTTCAATATCACTTTCAGAAGTTGTAGTGAAAATGGAGCAGCCTTAAACGCTCAATAGGCTTCAATTCACAACTAAAAGCATTCCCTTGTATTCACTCTTGGGGGATGTGTATGTTTAAATCGATTTTTCTTGTTATGAAAATCTTTCTATTCCACTGGTTTCCATGGTATAATGCTGAAAGACTGGAAAAGCTAGTTGAGGAGAAAGAATGTCAGCAGAGATGGAATATCAGACCATTGACCCTCAGGGGAAGGGTGAAGGAGTCTTACGGAAAGTCCCATTGTGATTTCCACACTAAGATTATACATGGGGAGAAAACAGGTGTGAATTGGTATACGGAGCGGAAATAATTCAGCGTCACAAAAGCACCAATTCTATTTCACATGTTCTTCACTAGAAGTGATGGAAGGAGACAGCTGTGTACCTCACCAGCCCGTGTTATCAACTAGCACATGTTAACTGTATCAAATGAACCATCTAATTAATAGTTCTCTTATGCTGTAATTTGTGAGGGAATCTTTTAGACAGGATTCCGCTGTCCACACTGTTTCAGTTGATGTAACTGAGGTGGCAGTAAATGCTTGCAGATTAGTTACCCCTAATAAATTGCTGTTACCGCACATTTCCAAGATTTTCCCCACACTGAAGAACTGAGGAGAACAACCTGACATCAGATAGCCGCAAATTTGAGAGCATGAGTGAAATAACAGTGTACGTGTGCTGCACTCTAATAGGTTCGAAAACATAGGGTCAGTAGCTAGTGAGGAAATTGGTCGTATTGATTTCATACACACGGTCTCCATGGTGAAAAAGCCATCATTCATATCCTTGGTAACAGGTAAAGTAATGGGTCTGCCTGTCTGTCTGTCTGTCTGGCAGCCATGGCCTGGCTGTTCGCCATGTTACAAACTGCCGCAGCAGGTAGCCGGAGAACAGACAGAGTGGTGTTTGTCACCAGTGTAATCTGAGCCGAGCCCTGGCAGTTGGCAGGGTAGGTTTCACCCAGTGAAAATGTGAAGTCTCAAATGGGCTGGTCTAATTCCGAGGGGCTGTGTTGGTGAGGTGGAGGGAGGCAGAGTGCGGCACGGGCCAACTTTGTAATGAGATCTGAGTCCAAACTGCCCCTTTCCACTTGTGTGAACAGTGAAAAACAGCTGCAGTTGGAACATTAATACGTACATTTACAGCACTGACTACTGCTTTCCTGGTAAATAGCTACCGATCCGTTTGTTTGGCACCATAATGTTTTTTTCTTCTGTGACCAATATTATACCACAAATAGTCAAAGCTAGATATTGGCGTGAAATTTGGTATATCAAATTACTTATTTTTTTATGGCTACATTACTGTTGTTTTTTCTAATGTATACAATGATTAAAATCACAAAGGGTACAAAAACAATGTTAGGAAAGCATACTAAAATCATTGACAAGTTGAATTACAAACAAAATATTTTGCTTTGTTCTGGTTTTGCTGCCTTGTTGTGAGTGTGCAATTTTCAAGATGGAGACAGCAGTGACCACAGTGCAACTCAACACGTGGTGTGCAAAAAAAGAGACAGTGGAAAAAACAGCAAACATGGCTGGCAGTGAATTGTGGGAGCATATGGCATGCGAGGGGAGGAGCCACGGGGGTTATCTGCGTGGCTTAAAAGAGAAATTGACAAGAGACAGGCTGAGTCTATCACTATCACTGCTCTGTGTCCACCTCAGAATAGGTCCTTTTTCATCATTCCACCCCCAAACCATGATGGTAGACCACCTATGCGCCATATTGGAACTACCTCCATCCACATATGTGCTTTAAATTATTCCCCAACAAAATGGAGGAAACTGAATGAGAGACAGAGAGAGAGCGAGAGTGATGGGGAGAAGGGTGGGGGGGGGGCAACAACAACAATATGGAAGCAGCCCAACGTTTTGCCGCTCCGCCGGTCAGGGCAATACCTCCCCTCCCTCCCGTCGCCAGCCGCCAGCCGCCAGTGCATCACTGGGGCATTGTAGAGTTGTTGCCATGGAGATGTGGGTCAGGGCGCTGATGTGCAAGCACCCTGTGGATTTGAGGCTGGCAGCAGAGTGAAAACAGCCCAGACTGGAGCCCACAGTAAACTCTCCTCTGAATGTAGGTCAGGGGGATTCTCCAGAGCAGCAGCAGTTGTTCAGAAGTTTTTTTTGGTGGGGGGAGCAGGGGTTCTGTTAAAGCAGTTAAATGTCTGTGGGGGTTACTGTGTCAGCATTAAATTAGTTTGCTTGTTTGTGGAAATTTTTCATAACTATTTTCTTTAAAATACTCCTATGGAATTTTATATTTATAACATAATCCAAGCAAATACACTCGCAGAGTAGTTTTGAAGACTTATGTTTAAAATAACATTACTACTTTTTCAATGCACATGGGAGCCAGATCAAATGCTCAGGGTACACACTTAAAACCCTTTTAGGAGAAACCTATTAGGTTTCAGGTAGAACTATTTTGGGTTCCATGTAAAACACTCTGTGTAAAGGGTTGTACATGAAACTCAAAATGGTTCTACCTGGAACCAGAAACCTATGGGGACAGCTGAAGAACCATTCTAGGTTCTAGATAGCACCTTTTTTGTAAGAGTGTATTGTATAAGGTATATGAATGACAGAAGCTCTGCAAACAAGTGGTGCTTCACATTTTAATTGCCTAAATGGTTAGTATTAAAAGCTTATGATAAGAATAAGATGCCATTCTTTGTCATATTTATTTCAACAGGAGGTTTTACGAGTGTAGCCCGTTAGTAAGAGGACAGGACATGACAAGTCACCAAATTAAAAGTGGGACACATGGGCCATCATTACGAATCCTCAAATCGCCTCATGTTGTGTCACAGTAAATACTCCCTAATATGGTTATGCAGTCCCTCTCTCCCTCTACCTCTCTCTCTCCCTCTATCTCTGTCTCTCTATCTCTGTCTCTCTCTCTCGAACATGGTTTTTCATGGCCTTCGATGTGGTTTCCGACATTGTGTACTGAAGGGATTAGAAATTGCTTTGCATATACATATGATGTTTTTTTCAGAGTGAAAACATCCATCTATTTGATCTAGTTTCAGCACAGCTACTTTTACCATGACAGTAGACAGTTACACAGGCGGTGTTTGTCTCAGTAGGCCTAGATTGTTATGTGAACTATGTTATTGAAATAACAGTGTCTGATAACAGCATTGGCACTAACAAAATATAACCCAAATCCATCATCTTGGGCACACAAAAATCCATTAAGATGAAGTCAACATTTTGGGGGGAAATACGTCCAAAAGACCTGAGTAGCCTCGGCAAGCCTAGTATGTTATATACTCTCTTCCACTGCAATATTCTTTAACTAACTGCTCCCATATGTTCTGCTTCAATGACCTAAACCCAATTTGGAAAGGGAATCTCTTCCTGACCATTATTACATGCTGTGACCAATGCATATTATTTAGATATCAGACTGAGGTCTCCAATGATTGGCATCTGTCAAATGACCTGTTATAATTGTTTTCTTAGTTTGCTTTAGGTGCAAATAGGTGAAGCTAACAGTTCACTTGAGGTTTCATGAGCCTAGTTGCTTGTGCCTTTCCTAATAACTGGCATTCAACAGTCTTCCCAAGGGGTTCCCAAAGCCCTTAGCAACCCTGTCATTCAACCTAGGTAAATCTTTTCAACAATATAACTGAATTCTCTACCAGCAAGCCAAAGAGAGCGTCAAAAAAAGGGGCAGGCAAAAGCCAGTGAATAGGCCGAGTTGCATCCACACCTTTTGAGTGCGTCCCTGTCCCAAAGAAGATGCAGATGGTATGCTGGGGGTAGAAGAGTGGTGGTGTACTGTCTGTTGTCATGCTCATTCACAGCCATGACTCTAAGGCTAACTGAGTAACTTCTTCAATAGCAAACACTTAAAATTCAAAGGACTAGGAATAACATATATTATTCCTCCAAGCTCCTGACTAGGCATTTTCAGCAGCTTGCCGATTCAACTCTGTGTTTTGTCACTGCTCACTGCCTGCTAACTGGTTGTGCTACATTGCAAAAATGTAACATTGGTAGTCTTGACACAAGTCTGTCAGAAATAGATGATGCCTGTTTTGCATATCAGACAAATATATTAAGAGCTAAGTTGACATTAAAATTACTTAGATCAGCCCTGTTCTTCTAACATGAAAATTTGACATGGTCTCTCAGTGACCATTGACCACCCAAATGTGCTGCGTAAGAATCAGAAATTTGGGACAACAATTTCTACAATTTCAAAAAAGGCACAGTGAATGAGACATGGTTGTCATACTTGGTGGTGAGGCTTTTATAAAAGATTGACATAAGTACTGAATTGGTTTCCCGAAATACCATGGAAACCTTGTTCCATTCTTTCAATCAAGCAAACAGGACCAAAATCACAGTTATTATCTATAATATGTTACTAAGTTGCTTAGTAACCAGTGCTTCATGCATGGCAGAGAACAACTTGATTATTTTCAGAAATAACTTTTATTACAAGACAGCTGGTTGAGTACATTTGTTTATTGTTAGCCCACTCAAAATTAAGAAACCATTGGTTTATATAGATCATAGAAATATGCCCAGTATCAATAAAAATGGTTACAACAGCTTATCACCTAAAATCATTATGAAAAGAGTGAGTCCCTATGATCACAAAAAAAGATTACTTAGGCCTATTTTATATCTTGTGTCTGCAGTCTACCTTGTTTAGGACTTTTTGAGGGCTCTAACCGCGACACGGTGAGACATGTACACTGTTACATCAGCATGGATTACCCACATGGATTGTCAATGGTTGTCTGCAGCTAACACAGTAAAAACTGTACTACAAAGTTGAAACCAATATGGAATTCCTGGAAACAGGTCATGTCATTGTATGCTCATTGTTTTTCCCTAAACCACTAGAAATATCATATTGAAGGACTGATTGTTCTATTTGCTACTAGAAAATGAGTGCCGAGAGGAGATTCTGGTGGAAAGGAGAGGGTGGGATCGCCTCCAGCGGTTCCTGCAGCTTTAAAGCAGCTTTTTCTCTTCTCTAAATACTGTGCTGCTGACGCACAACCTAGAGGCGTTTAGACACTCCGCCAACAGTGTTGTCACTTGTAACTGGATTCCACATACAAAAGGATGATTGTGTAACCAGGGAGGCCGCTATCACTAGGGGCACCTGGAGACGTTTTATTCAGAAGTAAAGAGCACCGCAACAAACCCCCACAGAAAACGCCTCCGTGCACCTGACACAAAAGGTAATTATTTAATTGGGGTTCATCGAGATATATTTCCTTAATGGTAAACAGGTGGACAAAAGGTTACATCCTAGATGACCCAGATATAAATGACTGGGCTCTTTTTTACAGTAAAGAGACTAATTCCCTCCATAGACACAGGACAATTACCCCACCTTGTCAAGCATGGAATTCCTTAATCACCTATTATTTGCAGATTTTCCTACTGTGTTAAATGCTTACCCCGTATGACACCGTTTCCATGTCGACTGATGTTTTTATTCCCTGAGAAATTCCAAGCAGCCCTGACCATGGCCTTGCCATTCTTTCCATGAAAGCTAAACCCGCAGCAATTAGTTGGCTGTCAGATACAAAATGTAGGGGGCTTGGGAACATACAGTAACATTCATGGACCTTAAAATACCTTTCAAAAGCCCCCAACAATGCCCATCCAGCATTGAAGGCTACATATGTATATATGCCCTATAGCAAGAGTGGAGTGTTCGCATTCCACATCGTTTAAGAATCATACAAGTGAGCCCTCTGAAGTCCCTTAGTCTACAAGGGGCTCACAATTAGCCTCTGATGGAGTACAAGATAAAGAGTTCTGAGAGGTACTGTCTGAGGAAACACGGCCCAATTGATATCAACCCTTTAATCCCATACGATTCAATGAGCACACTGATCATCTGTAAAGGATGAGGCACCGAGCCCAGCTTGGCTGTTTCTCATAGGGGCAGGCCAGACAGCGTAGTATAACTCCAGCTATGGGATTAAACCCAGGCAAAGGTAACGGTGCATGTGTGTCATATAAAAAAAGAATTTCCTCCCATCCATCAAAGTGAATTACAAGCGTGACGGAACATAATGCGATCAGTCTGTTTCACCGCATCATATATTATGGCCAACAGAATGCCAGAGATGAGTTCACTACTTTTTATGCCACCTGAGGTTTGATTAAGATGGGGCTTTCATAAACTCTGGAGTTTAGGCCTACAGTGCCTTCTGAAAGTCTTCATACCCCTTGACTTATTCCATATTTTGTTGTGTTACAGCCTGAATTCAAAATTGATTAAATAGATTTTTCTCACACCCATCTACAGTACACACAATAACCCCAGAATGACAAAGTGAACAAAATGTTTTTAGAAATGTTAGCAAATGTATTGAAAAAGTTAGGAAAGGACACCTGTATCTTTGTAGTGACTGGGTGTATTGATAGACCATCGAAAGTGTAATTAATAACTTCACCATGCTCAAAGGGATATTCAATGTCTGCTTTTTTTATTTGTACCTACAGTATCTACCAATAGGTGCCCTTATTTGCAAGGTATTGGAAAACCTCCCTGGTTTTTGTACTTGAATCTGTGTTTGAAATTCACTGCTCGACTGAGGGACCCTGCAGATAATTGTATATGTGGGGTGCAGAGATAAGGTAGTCATTAACAATTCATGTTACACCATTATTGCACAAAGAATGAGTACATGCAACTTATTATGTGACTTGTTAAGCAAATTGTTACTCCTGAACTTATTTAGCCTTGCCATATCAAAAGGGTTGAATACTTATTTAATAAAATGTTTGAAAAAACATTTTGGGGTATTGTGTGTAGGTCAGTGACATAAAAAAAAAAAAAAAAATTATATTCACTCTGTAACACAACATTTTGAAAAGGTCAAGGGGTGTGAAAACTTTCTGAAGGCACTGGATATACAGCTCTGAAGCAAAACGTGCCTCCGTGAACTTCCCATCCCCATAGCCCCTCAAAGTCAATGACCCCTTTAAAACCAGTCTGATGACATCTTTATTGTATTTGTTACAGATGAAAAAGCCAAAACGGGCTTTCATTTACTTGTCTCTGTATCAGTAGCCGTGGTTGTTCACAAGCAGACTGATAACACCATTAGCATGCCATAGGCTGAGAGACTGGGCGCTAAACACTCTCCATTAATCCAGGGCTCAATCAGCTGCAGAGCAGACAACTAACTAGCTCCACAGGACTCCAGAGACACATATCCTGCTTCATTTATCAGGGACATTGTCCACCACATTGAGCTTAATTGATACACAATCCATCAATAATTCCCCCTACTCCCACAATAAGCCACAACACCTGACCAGTGGCTAAGGCTAATTGTGAATCGTCTGTTGCATTTACTGGGGCAACTATAGTATTTGAGAATAAAAATGAAAGTTGTTTATTCTTGCAAATGGGAATGGGCGCCAAATGGCTAGTGAGGCACATGAAATAGCCTCAACACTGATATGTTGTGTGGTGAGACGCCAGCTTGCTGTCACAGTCCACAGGACCTCACAGACCTGCATCTGCGGCCTACATCTCATCTCCGACGAGCGGAGAGCAGCCACAGAGCAGAAGTGGCCTTCTGTTCGCCTCTGTTTGTCCGCCAATAGCCTCTCCAGAGTGTCACGACTCTGTGGATGAAGTGTCATCACCCCACTCACAACGAGGATAAAAATAACCATCTAAACATTGATCTGAACAGGGGATGTAGAGACAAACAAAAAAGGCAACGTTGTGCTTTAGGACCATGCCCGACGTCTCCAAGGGATCAAGTAAGCTGTTTGGATTGTTTATCCGACTGGATAAAAAAATATATATATACTGTATAAAAAAAAAAAGATGTCCCCCCACTTCTAAAACCAATGTTGTGCTCCTGGGTAGAGAGTCTGTTTGTATGGCAACATTGTGTCCACCAGTTGGTCCATTTGGTTTTCATGTCGTCATCAGGGGAGACGTTCCATTGTCATACCAAAGCTGATGAGAAACACACCTGTGTAGAGCAGTGGTTTATGGTGCAGGGGGTTTTCAAATTGTGAGTAGCATTCAATTTGTTTCCTTATGTGTCAATACAACCGAGGGACTGTCCTACCACAAGTACACAACTCCATGAAACTCAGTGTGAGTTTGGCAGAAACCAAACAAAGACACAGAAAAGTATGTTCAACACAATTACGTGCTCTGTGAAACACTGCAACAAGTTGAAAAATATCTATTGACAAACAAACAGTACAGAGCCAATATGGATGTCATTCTGTAAACTATAAGGACTGGTGGTGATTGAGCGTATGATAGAGCAGGCTCTCATGTTAAGATAAAACTGCTATTGATTAAACCAGCCCGGATCCATAGGGAGGAGAAGAGATGCTGGAGAGGAGATTCAGAGTCAGACAGCCTCCCAGGCAGCTCTCTGCAGACAGGGCTGGTGAGGAGAACAAGCTAGGTGTAGACTCATTAGAGAGCTTATTCCTTTAGTTGGAGCCCTTTGCCATTCTGACACGGATGAGTAAGCAAACAATATTAGCACAAAGTGTTTGGCACTTCACCTTAAGCTCATTAAAAGCATGTACTTGATCATTTGGCAGAGACTTAAAGGTTATCCTTTCACCGTTTGTCACCAACTCTGAACAAGAAAGTTATTCAATGTAACATGGGTTTTTTAAATTAAAATCAGTCGATTAACGCACCCGTGCGTCAAACACAAAACAAATCTCCATCAAAATCAGTCAGTTTCAAGCTGCAATATGTAACTTTTTAAGTGACCCAACCAAATTGACATAGAAATGTGAGTTATAGATGTCATTCTCATTGAAAGCAAGTCTAAGAAGCGGTAGATCTGTGTTTAAGTTTTGTTTTTATTTTTATTATACACCAGCTTCAAAGAAAATATATTTCACAGCGATTTAGATGGTACAATGATTCTCTACATTATTCTTGCTTGTTTTTGCCACATAAACTGAAAGCAGGGGAACTATTAGCAATTTAGCAATCAGGAAATTGTGGAGCTTTCTTTTGCACAGTGCATCTTTAAGCTAGAGATATCCGTTTTATTTGCATGGGCTGCGTCAATCCACCTATGTTGACCTTCCGCATCTGCGGTGGAAGGTGGTCGAGCTACAGCGGTGTTTGTCAGACCATGAGACATCCTGAAAATCTCTCTTCTCGTGAAAATTATTGTAGCGCCCAAACAGCCTACAAATTAATATAACCACTCTATGGAAATATGAGACTCTCACGAACACGATGGTGTTCTCCGTTTTGTGTCACGGGACTCATCTGAAGGTGACCAATACAAACGAATGGCAATATAGAGGTAGTTTTGTACCAACAAAAACAAGAGGTGAAATATGTGACTGTCTTTTTTGCCATTTATGAATGTGGTATTCAATGCATTTCTATGGGCTATAGTTGTCATGGGGCGAAGGCAGGACATGAGGCACAGAGCCAAAGTATAAAGACATTCCTTTAATTTGGTTTCCAAAGCAACAAACAAGGATAAACTGTAACCCTGACTAGTTCTGCAGAAAGCATAAACAATGAACCACACACAGGTGGGGGAAAACAGCAACTTAAATAGGATCCTCAATTAGAGACAACACAGGGCAGCTGCCTCTAATTGGGGACCAACAAAAACCAAACATAGAGTTTTCCAGAAAATTCTCCTCTGTCAAGCCCTGACCTAGCCACCAGACAAAGATAGAGATGCCTGGTCAGGACCTGACAATAGTAGTAAAGTCCAAACTATCAATATAGTAATCATACTTAAACATTTTAAGCAATAAGGACTTTAACCATCTACCTCTTGGCCATACCACAGCACCCACTAAAATATAACAACCTGTATTTCTGGCGGCACATACACAGATGTTTACCCATCAACAGGCAACTGTATCTTTCAGTCCATCCACACATAGACAAACCCACCATTGTGGTTCTCAGTGATTAGGGAGTGCTGTCTGTATTCTAACCCAATTACTCTTACAAGGTAATTTAGTGTTCTTAGGGCTGTGAAGGTCATGGAATTTTGGATGACGGTTATTGGTCAGCCAAATGACCATGGTCATTGTAATAACCGTTCAAATAGTAATACAAACTGAAGACTTGATTGCTGCAACACTGCTTGTTTCAGTAAGGAGCAACAAAGTTTCATCACGACTCAAACGCACAAATTCCCGGCCGTCCCGTCTTCAGTCAGCTGTTCATTCTACACACACCAAAAAAATTATTAAACAGTTATGACTGTTATTTGATTTTCATTACAGTCTTCATTCATAACTGTTGGTTACATGGTTATGCAGTAATTGTGCCAAGTCTTCTTGTCTCCAAACCACCTCAACGTCTTCACAACTTCTTCACATCCACTTAGGACATCTGTTGACATGGTTGGGGAGGAATGTATGCTGCAGTAAAAAACCCTACTTTGTTGACGTCTAAGGGGCAAGCTAGGTAGTACAGTATCACTACTTTTTTGACAGCTTTATAGAGAGGGTCAAGTTAGTAGGGACATCACAAACAATTCAGAAAGCTACAGAAAGTAGGTCAGATCTACTGAGTGTTAAAGAAGAAGCCATTTTGAATCAACTATCTTTCAGACTTTATCTTCTACTGTCCATCAATGCTTTGGTGTTTGTGCCCTTCCCACTGTCAAAAACATGCAATGTAAAGCAATCCTTGGAACCTAAGACTAATAAAGAGGAATTATTTGAGTCTTGTCTGAGGAGAAATGTATTTCCTCCAGTGCCTACTGTGATTTAAAATTCTGTTTAATCTTTGATGGTATTCATTATTGATATTATCTACAGGCTGTCGGCTACAGAGCTATGCGTAGGCACTGTTTCAGGTTAACCCTTGTCTTAGACTCATTAAAATGTGTCAGGCATAAAAAATCTAGAGTTTGGAAATACATTGTTATTATCTTTGTGTAGCCTTTATCTACAGTATACTCTCAGATATAACATATTGTACTGTATGTCACACTGAAGAGGAATGTGGAAGTACCTTAAGCTCCTACGATCCTCTCTTTCACGTTTCTACCCACTGGGCACACACTACTTAAATCAAATGTTGTTTCAATGTAATGTGAATGAATTGTCACATGGAATTAACGTGGTAAATAAAGTACATTGGATTGGAAAAAAGTAATCAACCAGTACTGTTTTTATCTAATTTCAACTAGCGTTGTAAACATTGGAATGAGGGTAAAAAAAACGATATAATATAACCACTCTATGGAAATATGAGACTCTCACGAACACGATGGTGTTCTCCGTTTTGTGTCACGGGACTCATCTGAAGGTGACCCATACAAACGAATGGCAATATAGAGATAGTTTTGTACCAACAAAAACAAGAGGTGAAATATGTGACTGTCTTTTTGCCATTTATGAATGTGGTATTCAATGCATTTCTATGGGCTATAGTTGTCATGGGGCGAAGGCAGGACATGAGGCACAGAGCCAAAGTATAAAGACATTCCTTTAATTTGGTTTCCAAAGCAACAAACAAGGAGAAACTGTAACCCTGACTAGTTCTGCAGAAATTTCAACTAGCGTTGTAAACATTGGAATGAGGGTAAAAAAACGAAATACAAATTTCATCATAATCATAAGAACTATGTACATACGCTGAAATGTAGTGGAAAAACTCCACGAAGAAACCTAAACAATGTTTTTCATAGCAGCAATATATATTGGGTGGTTGACATTATGTAGAATTTCATATTTGATTAGACATTATATTTTACCTTGTCTGAACTGACAGAACTGAAAAAGTGTGTGCGAGCAAGGAGGCCTACAAACCTGACTCAGTTACACCAGTTCTGTCAGGTGGAATGGGCCAAAATTCACCCAACTTATTGTGGGAAGCTTGTGGAAGGCTACACAAAATGTTTGACCCAAGTTAAACAATTTAAAGGCAATGCTACCAAATACTAATTGAGTGTATGTAAACTTCTGTCCCACTGGGAATGTGATGAAAGAAATAAAAGCTGAAATAAATAATTCTCTCTACTATTATTCTGACATTTCATTCATTCTTAAACTGACCTAAGACAGGCAATTGTTTTTACTAGGATTAAATGCCAGGAATTGTGAAAAACTGAGTTTAAATGTAGTTGGCCAAGGTGTATGTAAACTTCCGACTCCAACTGTATGTTATTCCTAATATATAGTGCATTTTTTCCCCATCAATCTACACACAATACCCCATAATGATTTAAATGGTTATTAAAACATCATGCCAGGGTAAGCCTACACGACACACAGCCCTTACTTTAAGTATTTCTAAAATCCACTATGGGAAAAATAAATGGTGGAAAAACTAAATTTCCCTGTTTGACCGTTAGGTTTTAGGGGTATTATGATAACTCCACTGTGGGGCTCTATAACAGTACTCAGAACAGACCTTCAAGGTTTCCTCAAGGCATCAAAGACCTTTCAAAAGTGTTGTGTCGAAACCCATCTGAATATCAATGACTGTGTAGTTTGACAGTTCTTTAGATGTCTTTAGGTACAGCCATTTAGCAACTCAACTACTTCCCGTTCTTCCTCAAACAAGTTACAATTGATTCTCCACACTTTAGAACCACACAATCAAAAAGAATGACATCTCTCATAAAATAAACAACAGTACTAGTTATCACAATGTAGTTGTTTTTCCTACCAGCCATCAGCTCAAGATGATCCATCACTCAGAGATAATGGTGATCTATTATCAGCTGCAGTGGGCTATCACATCACGTTACTTATTTTGTCGATAAACTGGACAAAATATTGAGGCTGCAGTCTCCACTTGAGCAGCCATTTAAGAAGCAAGGTGAAGTAGGTAGGGGTTTAGTTGTCACTGAATGAGATGAAGGATCAGAGGAGCTACTGAGGACCAATTAAAGAGAATGTTCCCTGAGAGTTCTCTTAACTAGCCGTCAATAAAAGGACCACATCTGCAGCTAACGAAGGAGCAGAGAGAATAAATGTAAGAAAACATCACTCACAGATTAAGACCGTGTTGACAAATCAGATGGTTATACTACGAAAATGTGGCACTGACTCGCCTATGGATTGATGTTTCAGCGTTGTCTCAATGAAGAGTTCAGAGTTTTGACTAGCCACAAATGACATGCACACGCAGTTACAAGCCTGCTAGAGTTATTGGCAGGCAGATGAGCAATATCCACCGTTGTAGTACGGATTAAGCCTGAGCTGGAATGTGAAGGTAACTGAAGCTGGCTAGCTTTAAAAAACCCTGAGTAGATCTGGCTTCAATCGTACTATGCACAAGCACCTTTTCCCCCCCCCACTCCTATCGATCAAGCATTTGGATTAAGTCATACACAAGTTTTACTCGGCGTTCAAATGCATTAAGTCATTACTAAATGTGTAATGTAATAGGTATTTTAGCATTACTATTTTTTTTGACACACAAAAAAACATTTGACTAATAAAATATTTAATTGGTTGTCTTCCTCAAATGAAGGGGATGATGATGCAATCTTTGTGAGAGGGAGGGGATGTGATTTTATTGGTCCTCAACTAAGGGCTCAGAGTTAGCCCTGATTTAGCCTGCCCGGGAGCAGGATAGTTCGGAAGGATTCGTTTCCATAAAGATTGATCTGGCTAAAAGGTGAGCCACTTTTGTCGTACCGGTTATCCCGAGTTGAACTCAGAGTCCACCAAAGTTACCTCACTAACTGCTCAAATACACAAATACGTAGCATAGGGCTCGGGGCTGAGTCAATGTAAACTACTTAACGTATGCAGAATAAGTGTTGAGGAGACGTGTGTTTGCAATGCTGTTTTCTTTACATACTGTATCGATGGTTGAGCTTGTTGCATCTCTTTTAGCTACTGAAAATCATGTCATGCGATACCCTGGAGTCCTTGAACAGCCAGACTAAATGCAGATTCCGGAGCGTTTTCAGCATACAGCACATCCTATAAAGAGGTGCTTGACCAGCCAAACAAATGTTAAATGAGCCGAGGAGAAGCTCTCCAAGCTCTTAACCCCGACTCTCTGATGAAAAATAAGCTGGCTATTGTCAGCTAGGCTGCTATGCGTTAATCTATCTGCGATAACAGCAGTAGATTCACTGGAAACGACTCGCTGGCTTGATAGTCTACAAAGCATCACTGACCGGTTGCATCACCGTCTGGTATGGCAACTGCTCGGCATCCGACCGTAAGGCGCTACAGAGGGTAGTGCATACGGCCCAGTACATCACTGGGGCCAAGCTTCCCTCCATCCAGGACCTATATACACTAGGCGGTGTCAGAGGAAAGCCCAAAAAATTGTCAAAGGCTCCAGTCACCCAAGTCATAGACTGTTCTCTCTGCTACCGCACGGCAAGCGGTACCGGAGCACAAAGTCTAGGTCCAAAAGGCTCCTTAACAGCTTCTACCCCCAGGCAATAAGACTGCTGAACAACGTGACTCATCCGGTCTTGAGATTAACTAATTACAGTGGTAATCTGGTATGATCTGTTTGCTAGCAGCAGAGTGAAAGGTATAGGACTGATCTGATCTGCATGATGAAGCTGAATCATGCACCCGGCACACACTGACATTAGCCAAAGCACACACTAGCCAGTCAACTGTAGGCCTACAGCATTATCCCATATCAATCCATTTGCTCTAATTTCATTTCTCAAATCCAGATTTCATCTGTTTCTACCAAAGGCTCCAGAGGATTGTGCCATTAATCTGTCAAAGAACATGAACGGCACAACTTGAAAGGGGACTGTCTCTATGGATCACATTATGACAGTGACTGTAGATACACAGTAGATTCAAGTCTTAATCACACAACTATCTCTTCTGTCTCTTCAACTTGTCTCTGTAAGTTAAATGAAGGAAACCAATCAGAAATGCTTTACAGTACGTCCTTTAATTTTGAGTACATACTACCTACGTACCTCTTTAAACAAACAAAAGGTTTGCATCTACTACATGACCATTGTAATTAAATTAAGCATGATCAACTGTACACCCACAGTAATAATGAGTTATTATCTTTATTCATTTATGAGAGATGAGTTGCTTTTGCATAACAGGATACAATCAGAAAGGTATTTTCCTCTGAATGGAAAACAATAAACATCAAGGAGTATATTCCAGTAAATCTCAAGTAAGGTAGATGCTTTTTGGTTTCTGATAAAGCATTTCATGGGAAGTGCAGTTGCACAATGGTCCATTATAGTGATCCCACTGTATCTAGGTGGTTACTATGGAGATGTAATTGATGGAGGTTAGCATGGATGGGTGGCAAAACTGTGGGTCGATTACTTAAATAATTACTGCTCTTGGACAAAAACAACAGGTGCATCAGGGCTGCGCAGGCAGCGGCTCCGAGCTACTATCCCTCCCTCTCTCGCTCCAAGGTTACTGTGGTGCCAGTTGACTGGCTGCCAGAGCAGAGCACCACTCCTTCCCCCCTCTCTCTCTTCCTCAGCTGGGTCTGAGAGAGAGGAGGGGGATCTGTAACACCGGAAACAGGAGAGAACATTGACCTGATGGAGAGAAAGCTCTGACTCCCACTGCCTGGCTGCCCTCCCTCCCTCCCTGAATCTATTATCCTCGCCCCCCCCCCCCCCCCCCCCCCCCTCCTCATCCACACACCACTCCCACACCATCCGCTGGCAGGACCATGGCCTCCCCCTGGAGGTCCACCGGGGCTGGGCCAGGCTGACACACAGGGGTCACTGACACTTCCCCAGCCAGCAGAGACCCAAGCAGCCACAGAGGCAGTCTGGATCAGCTGAGGGAAGTGGCAGGGGATGCAGATGTCACATTGTGGTTACCAGAGAGAGTAGTAGGTCTTACCACACCACAAAAACCCAAGATTTAATGGAGATCTGGAATTATCATTGAGTCACACTACTTGTTGTTCAGAGGAGCAAAAAGAGAAAACATTCAAATCTTAACCTGGATTACTGTGAACTTTTTGCAATTTTTGTAACAGCTAAATTGATTGTTTCCAAATGATACAGTATATAGGATATACTAATGTTATGGAGTGCATTCTGTGATTTATGTAACACTTAAAACACCTAGAATACAGGAATGAACACTGTCATATTGAGATGAACAGTGTGACTGCAGGCTGGAACCCCATACAAGAGGAACCCCATTCTCCTCTTGTGTTACTATGGATCTGTGCAGACCGGGCCTCTGAACCAGCCACGCAGAAAACAAGGAAGATATTGTCAAAGCCTTTCCTACTTTATCTTCCAATTCCTTGATAACATCACCATCATTATGGCATTAGATTTGCATTACGTTCTGTTAAGCATTTCTGTTCCTCCACCCCATGGTGAACGACTTGTTGAGAGTTATTCAAATGATTGAATTATATTATATCATGCACACTTTTGCCTCCAATGAGCTACAACAGGCAAAATGAGAACCAACTTAGGTGCTTAGGTCAAGCATTAATTATCCGTATAAAAACTAAGTCAAGTGGAGCTGGACTACCGACCGACCGATGGGTCATACTCGAAAATGCTTGACACTACAAACCACTGAAACGTTCTGTTTATGTCACCGTTTTCTGAGCACTGACAACCAGAGCCTAGGGAATGTGGAGAGCATCATTCACAGTGTGTCATCACCAACACACTGAGCCTAGATAGAAGCTACCCCTCAAATACAGAGTGATGTTTCATTCAAGGCACATTCATGCCAATTAAAATCGTAGATTACATACATAATTTCTCTAATGGGAACAGGGCCAGGGAGAACTTGAGCAGTTCCACTTTAAAAAGTATTTTTCTTGCAAACATATTCATAAATCTGGCTCAAACAACTCATTCCTGCAAAACCCAAATCTCCTTTGCCAACATTGACTTTGACACACCAAGAGAGACTTGTTTTCATTCCATAATTCACCCATATGGCAGCATTTAAATCTCTTTTGATCAAAACAAAAGAACTTTGTTCTTGTTGTGGAATTTTCAATCAATGGATTTATATCAATAAAGTATTCACTTTTTAGTAATCACTATTAAAAGTGCAAAATGTGCCCATCAGTCCATTCATCCATCCATCCATCCATCCATCCATCCATCCATCCATCCATCCATCCATCCATCCATCCATCCATCCATCCATCCATCCACTACTGGCCTAAAGGTGTGGTTGTTAAGCTCTGATGAGGGTTAGAGTGACAATGGAATGCCTTGTAGTGAGGAGGAGCAAGGGGGGGGGGGCTGCACAGTGGGCACTAAGTCCCTGTTCCTGTGCCCCTTAAATTCTTGCTTTAAACCACCGCTCATCTCACGCAGCGGCAGGCCTGTTTACTGAGGTCGGAGGTCAAAGATTCCAGACATGTGTTTGTCATTAATTGGGAGCAACTGGCCAATGGGACGATCAAAGGGAGATTGGGCACCGGCATGTAAACACTCCTCAAGCCCTGCAGGAAAGTTGGTTGCAGGGGGGCAGTGAGAAGAGACAGAGGAGAGAAGAGGAGAGATCCACACCCAGGAAGGAGGAGCTCAGTTTAGTCAGCAACCATGTGCCTATGAGCCATGGTCAAAAGTATATAGGGAATAGGGTGCCATTTGGGACGAGGACAATGTCTAGGCTGCATTGTGTATATCATGATCATTTAGTGTAATCTCTGTATGGTCACTCATTGGATAGCATGCCACTCCAATATGTGCAGCACATGCTCTATTGAATCATGTCAACTGGCCATTGGTATGAACCCCACTTCCTGATTCTGTGCATATCAGAGGAATAGCTAGGAAGAGCAGTGATCATTCTGGGAAAGAAGTCAGTCTGACAGACTATGACGATGTGATTGTAAACATTCAGTGCACATAACTCTATGCCCACCAGTTGTTCATTCATCTAGATCGCTGGTTGGGATGGCATCGGCATTAACTGGCTACCATTAACTGGCATACCGGGACCATAAACTCGCACAATGCCAGGGCTTTTCTCCCTGTGGGCTCAGAGGGGGTACGGACCGGACGGTGGTCAGAATGAAACAGTGAGCTTGGCAGCCACCGTGGCTGGCGGACTAAAGAATGACTCTGGGAGACATATGCCAGTTCTGTTCTGGTGCATCTGTCAGCCTGTGGCATTCCTGCGGCTGCAGCCTGTGCTGAGGCAGCGATGTGTGCAGACAAAGTCTTATCAACACGCCACTCTGCCCCCCTCCAACCCCACCACCCACCCACCACTCTCCACTCCAAACGCCATGGCCTGCTTTTAATTAATTGTATCGCTCCATAATGGGTGGCGGTGCACCCTTAGTCAGTCCCAGGAGAGGGCCATGTGGGTTTCACTGATCAAAAAAACACAATAGATCTGACTGAGCCTGGTCTCTTCGGCTATCTGGCTGCGGTGGGCTTGTGAAAGTTACAGATGAAAGATGCTTTAGCATTCAAGGTGAATAGTAAAGAGGTCTCTTTCAAGGATTTGTGGAAGGAATGCTTTCATGCTTTAACATTGAATGAGAGAGAAAATTTCCTCCTGCACTAATGAGAAACATTTCACATGCGTTTGGAATGTGTAACTATTACTTCCAGCTGTAAAATGCCAACACACAAGCTTGCACCCAAGTACTATACATACACACACACACACACACACACACACACACACACACACACACACACACACACACACACACACACACACACACACACACACACACACACACACACACACACACACACACACACACACACACACACACACACACACACATACATACATACAAATAGTTTTTCTGAGGTCTTGGCTGATTTCTTTTGATTTTCCCATGATGTCAAGCAAAGAGGAACTGAGTTTGAAGGTAGGCCTTGAAATACATCCACAGGTACACCTCCAATTGACTCAAATAAATTAAATAATGTCAATTAGCCTATCAGAAGCATCTAAAGCCATGACATCATGTCCTGGAAATGTCAAACCTATTTAAAGGCACAGTCAACTTAGTGTATGTAAACTTCTGACCCACTGGAATTGTGATATAGTGAAATATAAGTTAAATAATCTGTCTATAATAAAATGGTTGGAAGAATTACTTGTGTCATGCACAAAGTAGATGTCCTAACCGACTTAGCAAAACTATAGTTTGTTAACATGAAATCTGTGGAGTGGTTGAAAAAGTAGTTTTAATGACTTAAAGCTATTTAAAGGCACAGTCAACTTAGTGTATGTAAACTTTGACTTCAACTGTACATTATGTGAGCTATACAAATAAAGAGAGCCACACAATCTATATATATGCATATACACACTACAGTTCAAAAGTAGTTTTTGAAAGAAAAGCACTTTTTTTTCCCATTAAAATAACATTAATTTGATCAGAAATACAGTGTAGACATTGTTAGTGTTGTAAATGACTATTGTAGCTGGAAACGGCAGATTTTTTATGGAATATCTACATAGGCGTACAGAGGCCCATTATCAGCAACCATCACTCCTGTGTTCCAATGGCACGTTGTTTTAGCTAAAACACCAGTCTCAACGTCAATAGTGAGGCGACTCTGGGATGCTGGCCTTCTAGGCAGAGTTGCAAAGAAAAAGCCATATCTCAGACTGGCCAATAAAAAGAAAAGATTAAGATCAGTAAAAGAACACAGAAACTGGACAGAGGAAGATTGGAAAAAAGTGTTCTGCCTAGAAGGCCAGCCTCTTCACTGTTGACGTTGAGACTGGTGTTTTGCGGATACTATTTAATGAAGCTGCCAGTTGAGGACATGTGAGGCATCTGTTTCTCAAACTAGACACAAATGTACTTGTCCTCTTGCTCAGTTGTGCACCGGGGCCTCCCACTCCTCTTTCTATTCTGGTTAGAGCCAGTTTGCGCTGTTCTGTGAAGGGAGTAGTATACAGTGTTGTACGAGATCTTCAGTTTCTTTGCAATTTCTCACATGGAATAGCCTTCATTTCTCAGAACAAGAATAGACTGACGAGTTTCAGAAGAAAGTTATTTGTTTCTGGCCATTTTGAGCCTGTAATTGAACCCACAAATGCTGATGCTCCAGATACTAAACTAGTCTAAAGAAGGCCAGTTTTATTGCTTCTTTAATCAGCACAACAGTTTTCAGCTGTGCTAACATAATTGCAAAACGGTTTTCTAATGATCAATTAGCCTTTTAAAATGATCAACTTGGATTAGCTAACACAACGTGCCATGGGAACGCAGGAGTGATGGTTGCTGATAATGGGCCTCTGTACGCCTATATAGATATTCTATTAAAAATCAGCCATTTCCAGCTACAATAGTCATTTACAACATTAACAATGGTCTACACTGTATTTCAGATCAATTTTATGTTATTGTAATGGACAGAAAATGTGCTTTTCTTTAAAAAACAAGGACATTTCTAAGTGACCGCAAACGTTTCAACTGTAGTGTATACAGTATGTAACATCATTAATCTTTACATGAATATGTACAAACCTAAATACAATTACAGTAATACTTCTATTAATAGGTCAGGCATTTATTCGCTTCAATCACTGAACACAACCTCCGCTTATCAGAGACAGGCTTCTATTTGAGCTAGGGGTCAATTTTCTTAATACACACAGCTTTTGCTCAATAAAATGTTGAAAAGACTACCACACTGTTTATTGCGACCAGTATGACCAGTATAAACATTATAATAACAAATCCAATACCGATCAGACTTGCAAAGACTAGGCTGCCTATCATACACTCACAATTTTGTGCTTCAGCACCATTATCTCACTCGTTGCACCTTTTATCCCCCGTAGTTGAGTCGATCGTGTCAAACCACACACACTGCTGTCTCATCCATGGCAAAAATATTTTGTGCAATCTTTACGGTACTCACTGAAGTTCACTGAAAAACAATTCATTTAAACCTGCCGCTTTTTTGAAACAGCCGTTTATTTCCTGAAATGTGTGCCAATGCCCAACTATTAAAATGGACAGGTGATTTGAGACTGAGGTAAATTTAAGTTTTAAAGTATGCATTTAAGTCACACTTGGGAGCACTGGGACTTTGCTTTCCCATTGAATTTCATACAATGTGGCACTGTGGAGAAAATAAAACATTAACATAATTCCCAAAACACAAATGCAATGCACTTGCATAATATATGCATTTCCATAACAGTAATTGAATGGCGTTCCTTTCGGTGTTTTGGTGCTCCCACTCAGAAGAGGCTGAGGGGATAGTTAACGGGGCCCTGCATGTGCCTGGGTCCTGGGGGACAAGGGAGTGGAGAGGGAGCGAGTGTAAAAACCTTTTGCACACCGAGTCCCACTGCTTCACTGCTTAAATTAAAAGCCATAAACCAGGGCTTTAAAAATGTCACATTTCTCACTACTCGTGTTTTAGAATGTGGTCTAGAAATCAAATCCTTCCATGTGGAGAGTGGAGTTGCTGTGATAGATAAGCTAGGCCAGTGTCGCACATAGCTAGCTTTTCGCGTGGCGCCGACTGGTAAGACGCTTCAGGAGGCGGGATCGCGTGTGCTAGCAAGGCAGAAGTTGTGGGTTCAAGCCTTGGTGTGAAATGAATCAGAAGGAAGTGGTACTTTCTATGCTAGCAGTGTTATGTTCTTTACATTATCACACCATGGTGTTTGATATGCGGAGGATCAAATCGCCATCTGTGTATGCACAGAGGCACACCCCAAAACAGAAGGTAATATTCCCAGAATGCACCCAGGGGGGTGGGGTAGTGGAGCAGAGGAAGAAACAAAGCAACAGGAGCAGGAATCAGGGAAGATGATATGACTTAGCCAAGCGGAAGCTGTTCCTCCTCTACAAAAAAAATGTGAATATTATATTTCCCCATCTTTTGTGCGGGCTGGAGTGTCTGGTTCCCGTACCTTTTGTTGATGTAACTACATGGACAAATCTCAGTTTTGCCATTGAGGTCAAGTGGAGCCTTCTCACAAGACACAATGGGCACAACTAATAGGATTCCCGTAATGGTGGTGGAAAAGCTGTGTGGACTAACAATTACGGTTGGGCAGATTGAGTTTTAAAGAGGTTCCTTTCACCTCCTGTCCCTGTCCTATTCAGCCAGGTCACCAGACTCCTCCCTGGTGTTTTGTGTGCAGTTATTCACAGCTCTCCCTCCATCGCTCAGTGCCTTTACCTCTCTCCTTCCTACTGCCATCAGCACCCTCAATGCAATTAGGCCTACACCTCATTGACCCTGAACAAATTAATTCTGGCATTCCTTAATGCTGAAGAAATGCTCCGAGCTAGGCTATTGGATGTTTTCCTGTGAAGGAATGCAAAAAAAGTCAACATTGACTCAACTGGGAAGTTAAAAAAAAAATTATATCACCACTACGGTCTATTTATTGTCCTACCTCTTAACCTTACTGCATTTTGCACTACATTTTGCACTCTGTATATAGATTTCTTCTATTGTGTTTTTGACTTTGTTTACTGTGTAACTCTTTTACTCTTACTGTGTTGTTTTTGTCGCACTGCTTTGCTTTGTCTTGGCCAGGTCGCAGTTGCAAATGAGAACTTGTTCTCAACTGACTTACCTGGTTAAATAAAGGTGAAATAAAAAAAATAAAAAATAAAAAAAAAGGGAAAGAGAGACTGTGGGTCTGTATCCTGAGCATTTCAGTGATTCTGGTCATACTTCGTTGCTGTTGTCGACAGAAGGCGGGACAAAACAGATTATTATCGCTATACTGGTCCCTTTTCATCTCAGACTAAGAGTATTTTAATACTATCATTCATTCTCAATACAATCCTAGTGACAAAGTTGATAGCAAACGTCAAGCTAGCAGGCTACCAGGCAGCTGCTGTAGATAGTGAATAGGGGAAGGTTTTGTCTAAGATACTGAACCTGTTGGGGGGGGGGGGGGGGGGGGGATTAATGATCCATTATCAACTTTCTAGTTAAGTCAGTGATGGGTTTTTTTTTTGGGGGGGAGAAAGTGAAACCAGTAAAACATTGGGAATGACTAAGTTGTTTCAAACTAAACAAAGAGGAAACACAATACTAAACCAGTTAAGAGCTGTGATCCTGAGCCTCTAAACCTACTCTTATCTTGTATCTCCTTAAGGTGTCACCAAACAGTAGTTTATTTTTACCATCAACTCATGTTGGCAAAACATTACATTGGGTCTTGTTTATACATCACATTCATGACAATAAGAGAGACATGGTAACTACCAACAGCACAAGTAAGAAGCATACATGGTAGGATCCAAACGCACTGTACACATTCACTGCCATAGAGACTGCTGAGCTATCACAAATACAGAGGCACAAGGGAATCTGACCAAAGCTGAGATGTGAGGCAACCTCTGCTAAACGTCTCACCATCACCACTATCAAGAGTAATACTCTATTCATCTGTCAAATTGCTGTAACAAACCAGGTATTTCTTTCCCATGCACTTGCTCAGTGGCTTTGTTGGTAAAGATAAGGGATTGCAATAGCTTTCTGGTTGTCAGGTTTTCTAAGGCGGTTCAGTACAGGCACATCAGGGTTGATAACCATCCCTGAATTACCTCTGAAACTGAGCACAAAAGATTCTAATTAGCACAAGAGTGTACACAGTTCATTTAAACTACAGTGGGGAGAACAAGTATTTGATACACTGCCGATTTTGCAGGTTTTCCTACTTACAAAGCATGTAGAGGTCTGTAATTTTTATCATAGGTACACTTCAACTGTGAGAGACGGAATCTAAAACAAAAAATCCAGAAAATCACATTGTATGATTTTTTTATAATTAATTTGCATTTTATTGCATGACATAAGTATTTGATCACCTACCAACCAGTAAGACTTCCGGCTCTCACAGACCTGTTAGTTTTTCTTTAAGAAGCCCTCCTGTTCTCCACTCATTACCTGTATTAACTGCACCTATTTGAACTCGTTAGCTGTATAAAAGACACCTGTCCACACACTCAATCAAACAGACTCCAACCTCTCCACAATGGCCAAGACCAGAGAGCTGTGTAAGGACATCAGGGATAAAATTGTAGACCTGCACAAGGCTGGGATGGGCTACAGGACAATAGGCAAGCAGCTTGGTGAGAAGGCAACAACTGTTGGCGCAATTATTAGAAAATGGAAGAAGTTCAAGATGACGGTCAATCTCCCTCGGTCTAGGGCACCATGCAAGATCTCACCTCGTGGGGCATCAATTATCATGAGGAAGGTGAGGGATCAGCCCAGAACTACACGGCAGGACCTGGTCAATGACCTGAAGAGAGCTGGGACCACAGTCTCAAAGAAAACCATTAGTAACACGCAAGGTCCCCCTGCTCAAGCCAGCGCATGTCCAGGCCCGTCTGAAGTTTGCCAATGACCATCTGGATGATCCAGAGGAGGAATGGGAGAAGGTCATGTGGTCTGATGAGACAAAAATAGAGCTTTTTGGTCTAAACTCCACTCACCATGTTTGGAGGAAGAAGAAGGATGAGTACAACCCCAAGAACACCATCCAACCGTGAAGCATGGAGGTGGAAACATCATTCTTTGGGGATGCTTTTCTGCAAAGGGGACAGGACGACTGCACCGTATTGAGGGGAGGATGGATGGGGCCATGTATTGCGAGATCTTGGCCAACAACCTCCTTCCCTCAGTAAGAGCATTGAAGATGGGTCGTGGCTGGGTCTTCCAGCATGACAACGACCCGAAACACACAGCCAGGGCAACTAAGGAGTGGCTCCGTAAGAAGCATCTCAAGGTCCTGGAGTGGCCTAGCCAGTCTCCAGACCTGAACCCAATAGAAAATCTTTGGAGGGAGCTGAAAATCCGTATTGCCCAGCGCCAGCCCCGAAACCTGAAGGATCTGTATGGAGGAGTGGGCCAAAATCCCTGCTGCAGTGTGTGCAAACCTGGTATAGAACTACAGTAAATGTATGATCTCTGTAATTGCACCAAATATTAATTGTACCAAATATTAAGTTCTGCTTTTCTGATGTATCAAATACTTATGTCATGCAATAAAATGCAAATTAATTACTTAAAAATCATACAATGTGATTTTCTGCATTTTTACAGACCTCTACATGCTTTGTAAGTAGGAAAACCTGCAAAATCGGCAGTGTATCAAATCTCCCCACTGTATATTCCCCAGTCTACTATCTCATCTGTATAACCAGTTTTATTAGCAACACGGACATGTTAAATATCCAGATGCATCACAATGGCCTTGTGGACATGTGAAATGGCCTTGTGGACATGAAACTGAGTGAAACTGTCCTAAAGCAGCCCAGTGTTCAAATCCAACCCTATTCAACAAGGTCAAACTGTCTTTAGCTTGTGATGGTATCACGTCATATTGACAAAGTTAAAATGTTTGTGCATTCCAAAATGTTGTTATTATAGTCATTACAGAGGAATCTGAGGCGTACTGTACTAGTGGTGTTTTTCGATACTACAACATGAAAAACGATTCGGGACTAGTCGTATTCACTGGGTTAATCATCTCATGTCTCTTCCTCACCGAACTGAATATGTGAGATAACGTGCCTCATGAATGACTGGGTCTTAAAGAGATTTTTTCTATTCAAATGGTGTTCATTACAATAAAATCAGTCCCAATGGAAGGGAAACCGATTTTGTCATCTGTAGCCCCATAGACCCAACATAAAAAAATACTATAGTATTCACTAGTGTTTTTACAGACTTTACTATAGTATTCACTGTATTGTTTTTGCAGACTAAAGTCCTGTATACTGTAGTAAAAAAATGGTAGTATATACTACAGTATTTCCCCCCCACCACCCTCTGTTCTATTGTAGTATATACTGTAGTGTTTTTTCAGTCTGTAGTATGTTGTAGTATTTACTATAGTATTCTACAGTATATTACAAAATGATATAGTAAGTACTAAACATGATTGAGGGATACTACAGTGTGTAGTATAGTATTCTACAGTTTACTACAGAATTCTATAGTAAGTACTGTAGTATTATATAGTATCATTTTGTATCGAGTATCGTGATACTAAAAGTCTAAATGTTGGTATTGTGACAACATTCGTTTGTACTGACCCTACAACGTACAGTACGCTCTTTGCATAAGTCAGTTGAAAAGTTGCTGCAGGGTGTTTGTATAACCTAATCTTAGTGTTGTGTTAGAACTATAATCCTTCTCTGGCGCTTACCATTAGTTACTGAACTTTGACTTCAAGCTTTAAAAGCATTTTAATCCATGGTAATTTATGTGAAAGACATGCTACACAATCAGAGTAAAAATTCAAGTCTGCAATCCTGAATCTTTTGTAAAACCTAATTGAGTGTTGTAAAATGGGGTCATTTAAGTCTATGCTAGTGTTGATATTTTTGCATAGTGCATGATAAAAGAAAAGTTCAGTAATACCAAACATGTTCCAGGAAACCCGCCAGTAATGTCCTTATGTCATAACAGTATCTGTTTTCTTTATCAGGCCAGGGCAAGAGAGTACAGTTGACTGTACTTTGGTGCTGTATTTGCATTGCAAAAATTGTACCTGATTGAACACTCACTTCCCCCTAGGGCCAGTCACTAGATGTCAACAAGCCTGTGCTGTGAGTAACTGAAATCTTTGGGAGACCTCCTCTCCACAGAACCCTCCTCCTCCCCTCTCCACCGCTGCAAAGTGGCTGGGGTCTTATTAAACCATAATGTAGCTGAGAGTGAAAAGGGAGAGACTCAGTGCTCAAGAGTGTTGCTGAGTAACTACTCTAAGTGGCTGTATCTCCTGATTGGCTGCCACAGTGTTTACTGAAATCTGTCCATCTCACCAACACAACACTGCTCTTTCTCTGAGGGGAGCTGTCCAAAACAGAATGTGCAGGGAGAGAATGGCTATCAGTTTCATCACTGACCCTGAATGGTTGTTTGCCCCTGACCTGTCACTGGAGAGGAGAAAGTCATCGCCTATAATTTGTGAATATAAACAAAGTGCCATAGTGATATAGGTCGGCAACCTCATGCTCTTGACCCTCGATATTACTGTTGGTTTCAGCATAATTCGATTTTAAGGGGCATACATTGTTACATATTGATACATAGTTTAAATAATGAATCCCTATAGGAATAGGCTAAATAACTTAAATTCACTAAGCAAACATCCCCAATATACTTCACAAGTGCACATTTAACCAGGTCTTCAACATAAAAGTATATTTCAGCCGAGCTAAAGCGTCTTGCAAAGGCAGAAATAAGAAATGCTTAATGGTGATCCTTTGTGTTCCAAATGTGTCTGGGTGATTCTACGGAAACGTTGGCTTTCCTGTCCCCCGCCTTAACCACCAAGGAAAACCACCCAAAGAAATCTGATAATGACACGAAATGTATGTTTTTGTTTTAGTTTACGTGTTATATTGTTAATAAACATATGTAAGGCATTTATATTTCAAATTATATTTTTCGTATTATCCGAGAACACGGTCAGCACCATGAAAATGGCTTGTACCTCGAGCCAGGAGTCAAGGTTTAGTGCCATCGACCTGTATAGTATAGTTAACCATGAACCATCCACCTATGCAATGTCTTTTTATAACTTTTTTGCACTCCAGACTTCTTGTATTTTGATACTTTTTCATACTGCCGCTCTATGTATCATGTTTCGTGTATCTGTCTATTGTGTATTTTCGTTCTGGCATTTTGCACCCGCCCTGTGTTTGTTTCGTAGCTGCTTGACAAAGAAATTTCCCCTCGGGGATCAATAAAGTATCTACAGTGGGGAGAACAAGTATTTGATACACTGCCAATTTTGCAGGTTTTCCCACTTACAAAGCATGTAGAAGTCTGTAATTTTTATCATAGGTACTCTTCAACTGTGAGTGACGGAATCAAGAAAATCACATTGTATGATTTGTAATTAATTAATTTGCATTTTATTGCATGACATAAGTATTTGATACATCAGAAAAGCAGAACTTAATATTTGGTACAGAAACCTTTTTTTTGCAATTACAGAGATCATATGTTTCCTGTAGTTCTTGACCAGGTTTGCACACACTGCAGCAGAGATTTTGGCCCACTCCTCCATACAGATCCTTCAGGTTTCGGGGCTGTCGCTGGGCAATACAGACTTTCAGCTCCCTCCAAAGATTTTCTATTGGGTTCAGGTCTGGAGACTGGCTAGGCCACTACAGGACCTTGAGATGCTTCTTACGGAGCCACTCCTTAGTTGCCCTGGCTGTGTGTTTCGGGTCGTTGTCATGCTGGAAGACCCAGCCACGACCCATCTTCAATGCTCTTACTGAGGGAAAGAGGTTGTGGCCAAGATCTCGCGATACATAGCCCCATCCATCCTCCCCTCAATACGGTGCAGTCGTCCTGTCCCCTTTGCAGAAAAGCATCCCCAAAGAATGATGTTTCCACCTCCATGCTTCACGGTTGGGATGGTGTTCTTGGGGTTGTACTCATCCTTCTTCTTCCTCCAAACACAGCGAGTGGAGTTTAGACCAAAAAGCTCTATTTTGTGTGTTACTAATGGTTTTCTTTGAGACTGTGGTCCCAGCTCTCTTCAGGTCATTGACCAGGTCCTGCCGTGTAGTTCTGGGCTGATCCCTCACCTTCCTCATGATCATTGATGCCCCACGAGGTGAGATCTTGCATGGTGCCCCAGACCGAGGGAGATTGACCGTCATCTTGAACTTCTTCCATTTTCTAATAATTGCGGCAACAGTTGTTGCCTTCTCACCAAGCTGCTTGCCTATTGTCCTGTAGCCCATCCCAGCCTTGTGCAGGTCTACAATTTTATCCCTGATGTCCTTACACAGCTCTCTGGTCTTGGCCATTGAGGAGAGGTTGGAGTCTGTTTGATTGAGTGTGTGGACAGGTGTCTTTTATACAGGTAACGAGTTCAAACAGGTGCAGTTAATACAGGTAATGAGTGGAGAACAGGCGGGCTTCTTAAAGAAAAACTAACAGGTCTGTGAGAGCCGGAATTCTTACTGGTTGGTAGGTGATCAAATACTTATGTCATGCAATAAAATGCAAATTAATTATAAAAAAATCATACAATGTGATTTTCTGGATTTTTTTTTTTTCTCTCACAGTTGAAGTGTACCTATGATAAAAATTACAGACCTCTACATGCTTTGTAAGTAGGAAAACCTGCAAAATCGGCAGTGTATCAAATACTTGTTCTCCCCACTGTATCTATCTAGTTGCTACATCCATTTTTGGACTTAAATTATATATACAGTACCAGTCAAAAGTTTGGATTTTTCAACTCAAATCAATGAGCCCAATCAGTCCTCCATGACAACGAAATCATAAACAACAGAGTAGGGCTGGCTAATAAGTCCTTAGCTTTGGGGTCAAGCTCAGGTAAATTAATTTGGCTAATCTATACTTCTATATTTCCAAGTCATATTCTTGAAGATCAAGGGGTATAACATTTATTGGAATGACTGGAATTCTGAGACTTGGTTTTTCATGTAAAGATAATTGAATCGTGTTATTATATGTAGTAGAAAGTGATGGGTTAGAAGAAGCCTACATAACAAACCCATAAAGTAAAATTTAACATCCATATATGGCCAGCTATGTAAACTTTAACATTGATTTATCCTGCAATAGATGTTGTTCAATTGGTAACAAACATTTTTGTCTTCTTCTAATGCCTCTTACGGGGAAAGTAATCTAAAAGTAACGGAATTACGTTACTGAGTTTGGGTAATCCAAAAATTACATTACTGATTACAATTTTGGACAGGTAACTTGTAACTAACGGATTACATTTAGAAAGCAACCTACCCAACCCTGCCTCTATGTGGCAAATGAGCCACCCATCTCCTTCTGCACCTTCTCACCCAGCAGAAGGCATGACCCAGCAGCCATACGGGCTCAACTGGACCCCATTCTGGACTTAAAACAGCAGTACCCTACCGTGCAACACCTTCACTTCTTCAGTTGATGGCCCTACCACCCAATATAAACAGAAGGGCAAGGAGGTAAGGGACTCTGGCACTCAAATACATCTGTATTGTGTCAGTGAGGAAGAGGTGGAAAGTAAGGCACAGAAGTATCTCTGGTAACCATGTGGTGGCAGGTAGCTGAGTGGTTAGAGCGTTGGGCCTGAACAAGACAGTTAACTCACTGTTCCTAGGACGTCATTGTAAATAAGAACTGATTTGCCTATTAAATTAAAGGTTAAATAAAAAATTTTTTTGAAAAGGAACCATGTGAGTGCACCAGGTTCTGAGTATCATGCCTGGCATCCTAAAATACAGAGTTATAACTTGTCCCTGCGAAGCATCGCAAGGCATGTGGGATTGCATGTGGGATTGCCCATGTTATGGACTCCAAGAAATCACTCTCCCGATAGTGCCAGCTAATGCCATGGTCTCTCACCTCCACATCAAACAGATGTAATTGACCCAGATACCTCAGCTCCACTTCGTCCATGAACAACCATACCGGAGGTCGACGAACGTAACATCAAAGTTAAGTGCATGCACAGGAATGGAGTCAACAAGTTCTTCTGACCAAGCCCAAAAGACGATAACAACAGGTATGGGGATTACCAGATTGTGTGTCTGATGCCAAAGCTGCTGCCAGTGAACAAAAGATCAGCTCAGATTGATTACAGTATCTGGAAGAGCAGCTGAATGTGTGAAACTGGCAGATGTGAACTGGCTACCATAGAAGAAGCAGGTAGTGGCTAGAAAGCAATGGTGACTGGCTCGGAGATGATAACAAATGGACATGACACAATAACGTGGCAAAGACAAACATCTCAAGTAAAAGTGAAGTTAGTATGGGAAATAATTAGTACAGGAAATAGGCCTATTCCATGAACATGTTTTACTGCATACAAAATGTTTGTATGAGTGCTTTTGGGAAGAAGTAGTCTTAGTTTAAATTCAATGTTGTGTTTCTATAGTTCTAATTTACATGTTTTATGTTTGTACAACAATGTTAAGTTAGGAAAGATAAAGCCTATTGACTGAAATGTCTATCCTAACACAACATTGTCGTACAAAGTAAAACATGTCTTGGCCAGACGTAATACAAATATTAGTAAATTGTTTTGAGCCCCACATTTGCGTCATTGCGCAAAATAGCATGCAGCATCATCTTGATATGTCTGCAACAAAAGTTCAACATTCACCTTCTGCTACCATTTCTGTCAATCTGTGTACACATACAGTTTGATGGATAAGTTCGATAAATCCAACGTATGCACCACACAGAACGCACTGCAACTGCCTCTGCAACACAATGCTGCAAGGCAAATGCAGCGTTTTGGAAATTAATGTAGCCTACTTCTGGTGTACCAAAACGCAATAACGCAGTCGGTGTGTTCGAAACATAAGGGTAGAGCTCGACAATTCAAGCCCCTTGGGTGTTGCCATAGAGTTACATTAGAAGTGCCCATCCAAGAAGGCTCAAGGTCATTGGCCACAGATAAAATGATGTCAAATCACATTATATCTACAGTAGTTTTAATTGGACTGATCATGTCAACATCATACTTTCAAAATCTTAGCTAGCATTCATCAAGCTATGACCTGAAGATCACTGACATCCTCATGATTCAACCCCCCCCCCCCCCCCCCCACTCACAAGGTGAGTGCAAAAATGTATTGTACTGTATGCTGTAATATGCCAGGGAGATATGTATATTGTAACTTAAAAAAGTAATACTAAGTGTATGTTGTGTAGTAGCCCATGTGCCTCACCCTATTAATTTGGTCAATTTTCACCTTTTCATTTCACCCTCCTGTTCTGACTTGGTGGTGCACATGTAGCCAATAACCTGTTTTTGAGAAATGAAATCATTGAATATTGTAAGAGCTTTCATTGTCCCCTTTTATTTATCTTATGGTTTTGACTTGGTGTACATGTTCTGAATTCGGTCGCTGTACAAGTGCTGAGCAAATAGTAATATTGACTACGTCCGTCCTAGGTCGCTCTTTAATGTCTTAATCGAAATTACGGATTGCTTCTTATCCGCTTGTCGTCCCCTTATGCCATAGTTTGAAACCACATTTGTTTAAGCAAGTCAGCCATATCAGCTATGTTTTTTTTTTTTAAAAGGCAGTAAATTAGGCTGAATGAACTGTTTCGCTGCCAGACAAGGCTCTGCTGATAGCCAGGTGTAGCAGTGGTAAGGTGTTGGGACTACTGTTGGGACAGCTTTATGTAGGTCCTAACAGTTTGTGTCCACCGTTTGTCACCATTATAGTGCAATTAATGTATTGTTTAGTGTTCTGTTGTGTAGTGGCTTTGCTGGCATGCATCCCACATTTTTTTGTTTTGCCCCACCAAGATTTACATGCTAAAAATCACCACTGGTCATGTAATTGGTTTCACATTGTGTCACTGGTGTTACATTGCGTCACTGGTGTTATTGCATGGCATATTGGTGTTCTGGCATCAGAGTTGCCCATCTGTTGCTGCATTCATTAGTAAGCATTTTAAGAATATGATAATCCAATTTTGGTAACTCAACCTCAATTATTTCTGATGTTACAACACAAAACACATGGTAGAAATATCAAAATGTTGCACAATAGAACTTTAAACATACCGGTTTAAAGTAAATTATTACTAATCAAAACAATTTCTTAATATTAGCATGAACCTTTTCTGTCTTTAATTATACAAAATTAAATTGTGAAATGACAGGAAAGCTAAAATGTCAGCTAAAATATAGGTCACACTAGTGACAAAGGCAGCTCTTGCATTTTTTAAATGTAATGTATAACAAATATACATTAAGCTGGCATTTATGTTGATTTATAATGGTAAAGGGTTAACTATTATCTGACTAAGTTTATTTTTTTTTATGTTGGCTCTTCAAAATCCACAATTTCCGTAGAATCACCCGTCTCCAAGTTCTGCGTAATGCTAAAAGTAAGCAGCTTTCGCAATTAGTCAACCAGGGCTGCCCTCAGCATTGTAGATACCCACTGAATAGCCGCGTCATATCATTCTCATTGACTGTGATGATATATCCATCGACTCAAAAACCTAACTTCCTGAAAATACAACTCACCACAATTCTCGCTCAAGTAGCTACACTCAATGATTTCTCTCATTCGCGCTCCACAAGATTACAATATTGTAAGGAGTTATGCATACGGTTTCCTTCTCTGCTCTGCTGAGACGCTGACGGTGCTCCTCTCCCTGCAGCTTTGCCAGTCAGATTACCATGGAAACATGACGATTCCCAGCGATAAGAGAGGAGAACACTGATATCTTATCTTAGAAAAGTGAATGTAACATGTCCAAATCCGAATATTTTCACAAAACAACTATTAGACCACGTTGACTAGGCTACATTTTAGAATTTCCACAGCAAAAGATTTGAAACCAACGACTTCAACATGTCGGTAGCAAAGGCTATTGCGTTTTAGATTTGATTTATGCAGCGTTCATAAACTATCGGAGTTAATGGAAGCGTTTAGTTCCCAGTGCGAAATTACACTTGAAAGACCCTCCGAATCGGTTTTACAAGTAGGAAACTCGGCAAAATGTTGTTGCCGAGTTGTGACGTTTCACAGCTGACCTTTTACCTTTTCAGCCAAAAGATGACAACAAATCAGTTTTGGTCTATTACAATCTTATCAATATATATAGGCTAATGCCGCTAGTTTGACCATATTGTCAATGTTAAGCAAGCTAGCTAACGTTATTATTAGCTATGTTAACTAGCTCATCAAGCTAAATCTTATTGGTTGAAGAATTGTTCCTACTTTAAAAGCACTTCAACAAAATCATGTCTGCTGTAGCCTACAATTTCATACAACTCAGTTTCCCATTTCCCACGAGCACATGAAGCCAGCATCCTTTCGCCCCTCCCTCTCGTTTGGGATAACGTGTCACTTAAATATTATTTGTTCAGTCAATTTATTACATACTACATTGAGGGCAAAATTGCACCATCATTCTCATGACTGCAACATCATTGGATTAATGAATAACCTTTTAATATTTCACTATACCCGACATACTGTACAATAAATATATTAATACATTTCATTCGAAAGTGTCTTCACTCAAAAGAAACGTCTTAGATGGAAAAAAATATTTTAACATACACTACATGACCAAATGTATGTGGAGACTTGGTCCAAAATCATGGGCATTAATATGGAGTTGGTTCCCCCCTTCGCTGCTATAACAGCCTCCACTGTTCTGGGAAGGCTTTCCACTAGATGTAGGAACATTGCTGCGGGGACTTGCTTGCATTCAGCAACAAGAGCATTAGTAGTGAGGACAGACACATTTTACATGCTACGTGGTTCACCACTTGGCGGCCTACTACTTTGCGGCTGAGCTGTTGTTGCTCCTAGATGTTTCCACTTCACAATAACAGCACTTACAGTTGAATCGTATATATATATATATAGTATATATAGTGTATGTGGTGCTATTATATGTGACTGAGATTAATTTATTACAAGATGATATAGGGCTGAAAGGTGCGTTTAGGTGTCCCCCCTTTACATGTATTTTATCAATACATGATTGTTTAACAAAAGCAGGATTTATTCAATATGAAAAACAGCCACCGCTAGATGTATGTGCACTGTCTTGTGTCTGTGTATTCAGAGCACGTTCTGAAGGAGGCGGCTCGAGCTCAATGAGCCAAAAAACAATTTCTGCCTTAAGCAAATGCCAATTTCTCATAATCAAATTAGCGTACATAATTGAGATTAAATTGTTACAAACACCCTCAAACATGTATCATAATTAATCAATAATGAGGTATCACTTTGTTAGGAGTGAATAGAACGCCTTTCAAACCTCTGCGCACACCATCAATTCCAAAATAATCCTCGAGTCGAGTATATTTTAATTTGGTACTTTTTAAAGGAAAATTTGTCGCCAAGACAATATTATTTTTTTCAGATTTGTTACATTTTGCTAAAAATCCATTGTTCACTCGTTTTTAAAGCCTTGCCCACTTTCTGTGTGATGGCTCTGATTCGCTGGATCTGAGCGCGGATGCCGTCATCATTCGGGATGCCCATTCATCTGGGCCGCGTTCAGTAGGATAAAACGTTTTGGAACGTTCAGGTAGAAATAGTTAATATAGAACACACATGCCGCTCTGATATGTAGAAAAAAAGAACTTCCATATCTATTCATTATATTTCTATCTGCAACGTTCGAGAACGTTTTGCAACTGAATGTGGCCCTGTGCACTTGGGCGTTGGACTCCGCATCTTATTAGCAACACGGGAAATTTCTCCATTTTCCACCCTGTCTACGGCGACATAGCCACAAATCTGGGATTTTGTATTACTTCTCTTCACTTGGCAGGTATTTTCTGCAATTTTCCCATTTAGTTCACTGCCACTGGAATTTGATTACTTGTCCAGTAAACGTTTCAAAGAGGAGCCTTCGCAAAGTGCTTACATTTAAGAAAGAGTCTAGTAGTGGTCTTTGTTCGTTTTTTGTATCGGTTGAGTTTCTTTGTTGGAGCGAAAGCATGGGAGCGCAATTCTCCAAGACAACTGCAAAAGGCGAAACCGCGGTTGAAAAGCCAGGAGAGGCTGCCGCTTCACCAACCAAGACCAATGGACAGGTAATTGATTTTTAAAAAAAATATTTGTATCAGAGTTAAAGGAAATATAGATATACCGTTGGTTTGCGCCAAGGTTCGCTCCGTGCGTTGTGTTGAGGGCACTTATGAAGACGCACGCCGGGCTGATGTTGGAACAAACAACCATCACGGGAATAAATTGATTCTACACTATTTAATCAAACATTTGATAAATTATTTGAAAATGCAATTTCTAACATTTTAAAAAATATTTTACAAAAGTCTAAACTGATTTGAATAATAATTTGGATACAAATTCGGTAATGTATTCACTTGTTTTCATTCATTCGACACGGTTAAAGGGGTGAAGTCTTTGTTTGAAATTTGATTGTGAGACAGCGGAAATTGGTATCACATTGTTGTACCATATGTAGCCATGTGTAGTTAAATGGATCAATCAAGATTTAATCATGTTTGAATCAAACACTTAATTGAAACTGGGCAAAAATCTAACTTGAGGCAATCGGTGGGTAAATGGTGGAGATGCACGACGCCAACAATGGCTTGCCACGGTCTAGCTAGTTCACTCAAACACGCCTTTTGTTACATATGTTCGAGTAGGGATGGTTACTGCCACACTGAAGCAGGGGAGCCACATTTGATAAAGCACCCCATCTGTAGCTGGTATTATAAGTGTTGGAATAGATGGTATTTATTAAAGTGATATTGATAAAGATGATGGTTTGAGGATTCTAGTGCTTCTGAGTTTTGGGTGTATCTGAACGATGCTCTGCGAGATCTGGTCTATTAATGAGCATCTGCTGTTTAATGAGCAGATGCTTTGCTTTGGCGCTTCGAGTGTCGGAGCGACTGGCAGACGCGCATCGCCCCCTAGCGAACCAACCGATACGGTGTCTCCCCCGTCTCATTGCTGGAGGCGGCTCATTCTAGACCATGATTACGGGAAAATGTAGTTTCACTCATGCATTTCTAAAATGAATTCTGTTGTGAATGTGTAACTTGCAAAGCAATTAGCCTGTCGACGCCCGTGCGTAAAGGGTCAATTATACTTTTTATTTTTAATTAGACAGGGCTGTATGCTTTTGTCACGATTGATTTGTGTGGTGGCTACTGCCCCTTGTGTCACTGAGTGACAATGGTCCATATCACACGTTATATTCCACTCTTGCTTTATATGTGATATTAATGGCCTCTGTCTTTAGGAAAATGGGCATGTGAAAGTGAACGGGGATGCCTCTCCTGCGGCTGCAGAGGCAGGCAAAGAAGAGGTACATGCCAATGGTAGTGCCACAGCTGAGGAGGCTCCAAAAGAGGAGGCTGCTACCGCAGAGGCTGCACCAGCAGCGGCAGTAGAAGGGGAGAAGGCAGAGAATGCAGAGGCTGTGTCTCCAGCAGTCGAAGGTGAGGCAGCTAAACCAGAGGAGGGTGCCACACCTTCAACCAGCAACGAGACCCCCAAAAAGAAGAAGAAACGCTTCTCCTTCAAAAAGTCCTTCAAGCTTAGTGGTTTCTCCTTCAAAAAGACCAAAAAGGAGACTGGCGACGGGGCAGAGGGTGAGGATGCCGCTGCGTCCACTGATGAGGCCAAGGATGAGGCAGCCGAGGCCCCCGAGGCTGCCGCCGAGGAGGAAGCCAAGACTGCAGAGGGAGAGGCCAAGCCTGCTGCTGCTGGGGAGGAAGCTAAGGAAGCAGCAAGCCCCACAGAGGCCAAGCCTGAGGAAACGGCCGCAGCACCCGCTGAGGAGTCCAAGGCAGCCCCAGCCACCGAGGAGCCAAAAGCCGAGGAGAAGCCAGCTGAGCCTGCTGCGGAGGCACCCAAAACAGAGGAGGCTGTACTTGAAACAGAGGTCGCATCCAGTCCAGAGGCCCCCGCTGCCGCTGAGGCCGCTGCTGAGTAAGGCCGGAAATGCAAAGAGAAAAACGGATGAAATAAAAAAGCTGAAAATAGATCATAAAAAAACATTTCCCTGTTTGTATGTTGGAGTGGTGCCAGTTCCTGGCTTTGGAGAACTTGTCTACAACCAGGGATATTTTAAAGCTTTCTTTTTTTTTTTTTTTGCCCTTCCCCCTCCACAAAACCCATCTTGGTCCATTGTTACTACCATTCCAACGGGCAGAGAGGTGGGTTGCTTAAACATAATATTACAGAAAAAATACATCCACACTCTTGCCATATATTTTTTGCATCAGTATTAAATGTTGTTTTCGTTGCATTTTTATACAAAATGTATGGACATGCCCATGGTATGAAGGAGGTGGGTTATGTAAATGAGTTGAGATGTAAATGAAGGGGGTTTTGGGGCGGGTGGGGGGAGAATTGGAAGTGGCACCTTTGTGCCTGGGAATTGTGCCACAGACTATAATGTAGTCTTAAAAACGAGAATGAAACAACCAACATCTATGTACCAGGAGAGTACCATGCGGTTTACAACACTAAGTCATTTTTACTATGATACGACAAAAAATACGATTCCCAGAGCTAGGTTTAGGAAGTCATTAAAAAATTCATAGGAGCTTTTCACTAATCTCATTAGCTGTACCAGTCAGTGATTCAGTAGAAATACAAGTTGTATAGGCTTTATTGTTTATTGCTGGTTTTATGACCTTAATAAAGTGTAAGTATGTATAGGCGGGGTGTTTTTAACTATGATTATTGTACAAATGAAATCTTGATCTCAAGAAGCACATGAAGTTTGCAGCCCTTTCCACCCGCTCATTTTTGTAAGATAACAAAAACAAATTCATCCTGAACGACCTTTTCAGCAATTTTGAACTCAACCAAGCTGTGATAAGTGGAATGGTTACTGTTTATATACTGTGGTATGTTTTGATTACAGCAGACAATGCTTTTTTCAGTGGTCTTTGACAAATTAAGGAATCTCTATCAGATGCGATGTTTTGTGTAGCATCTTGTCCTTTTTTCTTTTGTAAATACTGGAGAAGCTTTGACCAATTTGACTTAGAGATGGAATGTAACTTTGCTTAAAAAAATGCTATTAAACTCCTGCTTAGTGTTCTAATTTTCTGTGAGCACACTAAAAGCAAAAATAAATGTGAATAAAATTTGACCAGCATCTGTCTTTTCATTTAACCAATTTCTATTCCTTTTAAGATGGAATCCGCAGTAGGGGGAAACGGCGACACTAGCCGCCCCACCACCCTTGTTTTTGTCGCCAACCTGAGGAGCGTTGCGCAGCATGGCAAAATAAATTGCGGTGTATATATTGTGCTATTCTATCGCGTGTGTAAATAGTGTTTAATGTCACGAACGGATGTGGCTTTCGCCACTATGGAGTCCAGCTTTAACAGTTAGGATGGAGGTGGTAAGTGGGTAGTTGAGTGATCTAATTGGTAAATTGATGAGTCATTTGAACATGTGTAACTTGGGCATTCTTTGCTGTGTTTACACAACCAGCCCAATTCATATTTCTTTCCTCACAAATTGAGCTTTTGATCATTAATGTTAGATCTTTTCACTTCAGATTTTTCAGAGCTGATAAGATCGGTCACATATATTAGGCTTCCTGTTTAAATGCGGACAGTGTGTTCAATCTAATTTTGTATTCAGGCTAACTGCCTACTTTTCTACATACTCAAACATTACAGTATGTTTGCAGAAGCGCCTAGCCGTAACAACACCTAGGCTTTGAACTTATGGCGTCACTGCCCCTTAGTTATCTACATAAGTCCAACATAGAATCCTCAATGGTTTGGACAAATCTATTTCACCTCCAAGTATTATACAACTAACATCAACTAGGCCTAATGTGTTCAAAGCCTTTTAAATCAATCACGGACCAGAATGCATACATTTGTCACAGGGATCAGGGTTTTTCATTGCACGTTCAATCACTATTAGTTTAGTGCGATTTCCCCGCCCCCAACATGATCACATGCAGCCTACATCACTGAATTCTCACTTAAATACGTTGACATTTGCAAATTATATTTTGAATGATGCTGTGAGATGATAGAACAATAGTTACTCAGTAACTGGTACAATGGAAATATCAGTGAAGACCGTTTGAGCAGCTCATTGTTGTAAAAAGAGACCCTCAAGGCACAGAGTCTAAATACTTTGCAATGAAGGCTTTCTTGATGCTACGCTTGGAAAATGAAATATGCTTATGGATTTTGTTTCAGGGTCAGGGGTCCCTCCCAGGTGAGACCACACATAACCTCAAAGTTTGCAAGACACCCATGTTTAGCAGCTAAAATGAACCTATTTTACAGTAGCTGGGCTAACACCTGGCTGTAGGCCTACATTGCAACAACACTGTTTGCATGTTACTAGTAGGCTAAGTTTCTGTAATGAAAATCTAGATATACTTTGTCAGCAAGTCTAAAGTCTTCCCAACTCTATCAAGATCTTCAGGGTTGTATTAGCAATCATGACGGTTGAAATAAATAGGCCGAAATGGTAGCTTAGGTAAATGTGCTATAACAACTAGTGCTATGTGGTCTTCAACTCAATCATCAAGTTTGCTGATGACACAACAGTGGTCGGCCTGATTACCAACAACGATGAGACAGCCTACAGTGAGGAGGTGAGAGTCCTGGGGAAGTGGTGCCAGGAAAATAACCTCCCTCAACAACACCAACAAAACAAAGGAGCTGATCGTGGACTACAGGAGACAGCATAGAGAACACAGTGGAGAGGGTCAAACGCTTCAAGTTCCTCTGCGTGCACATCACTGACAACCTGAAATGGTCCCTTCACACTGACAGCGTGGTGAAGAAGACGCAACTTCTCCTCTTCAACCTCAGGACGCTGAAGAAATTCAGCTTAGTTCTTAGCCCCCCAACAAGCCACAGCCTGTTCACTCTGCTACCATCTAGAAGGCGGAGGCAGTACAGGTGCATCAAAGCAGGCACAGAGAGACAGCTTCTATCTCCAGGCCTTCAGACTGTTAAACAGTCACCACTAGCCAGCCTCTGCCCAGTACCCTGGACTGAACCTTAGTCACTGTTCTACCTGGCTACAACCTGGTACTCTACCCTGCAGCTTAGAGACTGCTGCCCTATGTAGATAGAGCCATTCAGTGATCTGGAGCAGGTTTTCATCAAGGATCTCTCTGTACTTTGCTCCGTTCATCTTTCCCTCGATCCTGGCTAGTCTCCCAGTCCCTGCCGCTGAAAAACATCCCCACAGCATGATGCTGTCACCACCATGCTTCACCGTAGGGATGGTGCCAGGTTTCCTCCAGACGTGACACTTGGCATTCAAGCCAAAGAGTTCAATCTTGGTTTCATCAGACCAGAGAATCTTGTTTCTCATGGTCTGAGAGTCTTTAGGTGCCCTTTGGCGAACTCCAAGCGGGCTGTCATGGGCCTTTTACTGGGGCGGCAGGTAACTGAAAGGTTGCTGGATCGAATCCCCGAGCTGACAATGTAAAAATCTGTTTTTATGCCCCTGAACAAGGCAGTTAACCCACTGTTAACAAGAATTTGTTCTTAACTGACTTGCCTAGTTAAATAAAATACTGAAGAGTGGCTTCCATCTGGCCACTCTACCATGAAGGCCTGATTGGTGGAGTGCTGGTTGTCCTACTGGAAGGTTCTCCCATCTCCACAGAGGAACTCTAGAGCTCTGTCTGAGTGACCATTAGGTTCTTGGTCAAGGCCCTTCTCCCCCGATTGCTCAGTTTGGCCTTCTTGGGGACCTTCAATGCTGCATAATTTTTTTTGTACCCTTCCCCAGATCTGTGCCTTGACACATCCTGTCTTGGAGCTCTCCATACAATTTCTTCAACGTTATGGCTTGGTTTTTTCACTGACATGCACTGTCAACTGTGGGAACTTACAGAAGTGTGTGCCTTTCCAAATCATGTCCAATCAATTGAATTTACCACAGGTGGAGTCCAATCAAGTTCAAGGATGATCAATGGAAACAGGATGCTTCTAAGCTCAACTTCGAGTCTCATAGGAAAGTCTGAATACCTATATAAGGTATTTCTGTTTTTAATTTTTAATACACTTGCAAAAATATCTAACCTGTTTTCACTGTCATTATGGGGTATTGTACGTAGATTGTTTATTTAGTCCAATTTAGAATAAGGCCGTATGTAACGTAACAAAATGTGGAAAAAGTCAAGGGATCTGAATACTTAACGAAAAGCACTGTACATACTGTGTTCCACAGGAAGTTGGTGGCACCTTAATTGGGGAGGACACGCTTGTGGTAATGGCTGGAGTGGAATTATTTAAATAGGATCAAATTCCATGTGTTTGATGCCATTCCCTTTACTCCATTCCAGACAATATTGGGGAAAGGGGGGATACTAGTCACTGAACGCATTCAACCCCTCTGAATCAGAGAGGTGCGGGGGGCTGCCTTAAATCGACATCCACGTCTCCGACGCCCGGAGAACAGTAGGTTAACTGCCTTGTTCAGGGGCAGAATGACAGATTTTTACAATGTCAAGTCGGGGATTAAATCCAGCAAACTTTCGGTTTCTGACCCAACGCGCCTACCCTCCAGGCCCCCTGCCGCCTCCATCCTCCCCTCAGCAGCCTCCACTGCTGGCATTTCAGTCATGGCTTATCCTATTTAACCAATTTTGTTTAAATTATTGCTAGATATTACTGCAGTTGGAGCTAGAAACATAAGCATTTCACTGCACTTGCAATAACGTTTGCAAATCTGTGTACATGACCGACACACTGATTTTATGCTGAAAATAACAGGCAGTGTTACATCGCCATCTTGTGGCTGCCATGGAATGCATCGCAACAAAAAATCCCTAGTGACATTTGTATTGAATTTGGATTTGTCAAGAACTGACATGATGCATGTTTAAAAATACATTGTTTACAAATAAGAGTAAAACATCCTTATAGGTTGGGTTATGATAGGGTTACAGTTGAACTAAGCTCATGGCTTGTCTAGTTTAATAAAATAAAAATGGCATTTGTCATGCAAGCCATGTGGATGACATCTCTGGAGAAGACCAGGCTACCAACACAGGGTACTCCACTGGCCACTGCTTGTTTACAATGTGTATCCTGATGTTTATAGTGTAGTCTGTAGTTTTTTTGCCTGGTGTTTATAGTGTATGTATACATCTTGTTTATTGTCAGTCTGTATATTTTTTGTAGCAGCACTATTTCATACGGTCAAATTCTTGTACATGCATATAAAGGTGATTCGGATTCTGAGCGCCTTGGAGGAGGACAGAGTAGTGATTGCAGTGCCATCCAGCTCACAGAAGGCACAGGAGTACCTGTCAAGTGAACTGGCAGCAATGAACCCCATCGTATTGTATATAATTGAAATGATCACAGTTAGCCCCTACTTCAACTAATCTAACTACTATAATACATACACACCACATAGTATTAAAAAAGAAAAAGGTTTTAATTGGCAAATGCAAAAATTAAATCATTGTAGGTTAATCTACAGGAATACCCACATAATCTTCTCTAAAAACACATACTTTACAGGTGGATATTTGTCATTCAGAAGATAAAAGCATGTTGCAATATAAAAGCATCAAAGGAAAGCAGCAAATCCAGGTTGGTTGCAAATCCTAGAAATCCACTGTTACAGTAGACAAAGGAAACTAGATCCTCACAACTACATACAACTATGACATACAGATCAATGATAACAAATAGAATGCTTCTGGTAGAATCAGGCCGCGGAGGTGTAGAATTAGCCAAGGTTAGCTGCCCTGGCTGCCACACTCGGGACTGTCGAGAGAGAGAGAGATATCATAGCACCGCTATGTGGCTGAATCAGGCACTGCTAGTCTGCCCAGTCTTCACACTGGAAGGTGTGCCGGTTTCCCACACCGAAACATAACTCTGTGTCAAGTCTGAATACATTTGTGACTACTTCTAACTAAGCACAATTGCGTATACATCTCAAACTATAAGTAGCTGGTCGTGACAAGTAATTATAGTGAAGTCTTGATTGTGATAAAGAGAAGGATGAGAGATTGCGCACAGTGGCAGGGTGCCACAATTACTCTTAGCTACCTTTTGGTGTCAGTTCTCAGTGTTAGTTTCCTTGGATTTCTCCACCTCTGTACAGAAGACAACACAAATAAACACGTATCACATCAATATTTCTAGGTTATTTTCTATTCTCTGATAGAACTCAAATGTTCTCTTCATCCATGTCAACGTATCTAAAACGAAGGGAATTGCAAGTGTTCTTGAAAGTCCTTTACAACAAGGTTTGTAGTCAGGATAACAAAGTTCTGAATACTCACCAACTTTCTCTCTCTTCTCTCCCTCCTCTACTCGAGCTCGTTTTGTTCCTTTCTTGTGATTGGCATCGTTCCTCCTTCCTCCCTCTCCCTCGTCCTCAGAGTCGGAGAACTCCTCGTCGCAGGCTATCCTCTTGTCTGAAGCACGGACTTAAACGAGACAGAAAATCAACATTCAGATGCTGCTGGCAATAGGATCCAAGATGGATTCCATAGTGGAAAATCTAGCCACTGATACGACGTAAACCCCGAGTGATATAATAAACAGCAGTAGTTAAGACTATACAAAGTGAATGTCATGTGATCTGTCAGATAAAGTGGGTCTTACTGGACATGCGTTTGTCAGGGTCCTCTGTATCCTCATCCACCGCGTCATCAGGGATGGCGTCCTCAGGGATAGTCTGCATCTGCACTCCCGGGGCGTGAGGTAGCATCCGCAGGTTTTCAAACAGACGCTGCCTATGGGTTAATACGCATAAAAGGCAATTGCTTCAGTGCAGTAACTGACGTCAGTGCAAAAGCCCATGAGAAGGCTCTAAGAAATGTGGATTATCATGTGCCAACAAAAACTACCCACCACAATACCAATTCCGTACAGTAATAACAATGCAGATGCAACAACCTCAATATGACATTCAACTCCTTAGGAGTAGCGGAATATATCTGACATGCTATATTTGATAGTCCATTACAAACTCAGTCCTTACTTGATCTTATCCATGTACTCCAATGTGTTCTGGTTGGTCATGTTGGATGGGCTGATGTGCAACTTGAAGTCAGGCCCAAAGTACTCAAAGTAATCATTGTATGGCAGTTCTGAAAAGAAAGACAAAACGTAAGAAAGAGGAAGGGAAAATTAACACGAAGGTTTATGTGCCGTGACAAAAATAAAGGGTCAGAATGTCAGCCCTTTCAGGTACATTTTTAATAAAATGACAGTTTGTTTGATTCTTACGCCTATACAAGTCCCTCCACTTGATTATAATGGAAAGGGTAAGGGTTCTGTTAATGTCCCAAATTCCATTAAGAAAACTGCTGACTCATTTGACAGCTGTGATAATGTCCCCTTTCTCTCTCACACACTTGGTGGCCCACTGAAGTTCTGCTTAGTCAGCTCCCTGTAGGCAGATGAATGTCAGTACCAGGACTATCCCTGCCTGCATCCCAAATGGCACCCTATTCACTTTGTAAAGCACTACTTTTGGCAAGGCCCTTAATCCTATATAGTGCACTACTTTTGATCAGGGCCAACAGGGAATAGGGTGCAATTTGGGACAAAGCCCATATCTAGTTGCTGTAGTCACGTAGCTGATACCTCAGGGGGAGAACAGACATTGTATTGAGTAAACTACGAAAAGTACACTAGTCTCAATGGCTTGATATTTTCACTGCAGTATACAGATCTAGGCAATCGACACAGAAATGAGGAGAGCACCTTAAATGGCATGAGAGGGTGGGAAACTGGGCATTTTGAATAGGAAATAAATCAACACACCGTCAGGGATATCAATGTCCAGAGCCACAGCCGTCTCATAGGTCCAGCAGCGGGCCACGTTGCGGATGGTGTAGCCTCCTCCACCCAGCATTAGTAGGGGAAGGTTGAACGACTTCATGTACTCAACACACTTAGCATGGCCTGACGGGAAAGCAGCATGAAGAGACTTCTATAGGAACAACATTTTAGTGTTCGTACCATGTTTTGTGCTGCTACCATGTGTTGTCATGTGTTGCTGCCTTGCTATGTTGTCGTCTTAGGTATCTCTTTTGGTAGTGTTGTTTTGTCTCTTATCGTTATGTGTGTTTGGTCCTATATTTATATTTTAATCCCAGTCCCTGCAGGAGGTCTTTTGCCTTTTGGTAGGCTGTCATTGTATGTAAGAATTTGTTAACAGACTTGCCTAGTTAAATAAATCAATAAAAACATGGAGGGCTTAGAACAGGCTAATACGCTTCTCTATGAACAAATTAGATTATCATAACTTTACAATAAATAAATACATTCTGTGCAACTCCCAATGCTGAATCAATCATTACAGTTAAATGAAGCTACACAGGTTGAAATGGACTCTTACACAAACAAGACAACTAGCATACAGCCTCCTTACCACGGATGGTGAGGTTGAAGCAGCCCAGTCGGTCTCCTGAGAGGGAGTCTGCTCCACACTGCAGCACCACTGCACTGGGCTGGTACATCTCCATCACCTTGGCCATCACCTGCCAAGACACAAAAGCACATTGACACCAAAGACCATAGGCCAAGAGAGTATAAAGCCCTCAAACTCAACTCTGGACCTCGATGCCAGTTCCACTGCATTTTTGTCCATGGTTCCCCTCTATCCAGGGACAGATTTAGACCTGGGACACTTGGTGTGTGCAACTAATTATCAGGTAGAGCAGAAAACCCATCAGAATCCGGACCTCGTAGGGTAAAAGCCAATTTAAGCTTGATCCGAAAATGTGGTCGGAGGCTCCGTATGGAGGGTGTGACGCAATTGCTGAGCCTACAGAGGCCAAATTGAGCTCCGTAACCGCATTGCACCTCCCAAACTCTGCAACAATGCAGAGGGCTCCGTATAGCTCTGCAATAATGTGATTGGTTGACGATAGGTGGGGCAGGAGGTCCTGTATAAACACACTCACTTCCTTCCTTCCTTCCTTGACAATAGTGCTGCTCAACAGCTCTGCGAAGTATAAATGCCAGCACTCTCAGTAGAAGAGGCCGTAAATGTCATTGAGGATATTACAAATTTACATTTGAGTCATTTAAGCAGACACCCTTAGACCAGATCGATTTACAGGAGCAATTAGTGATAAGTGCCTTGCTCAAGGGCACAACGGCATATTTTGGGACTCGAAACAGCGACCTTTTGGTTACTGGCCCAACTCTCTTATCCGCTAGGCTACCTGCAGCTCCACTAGTGTTCAGCACTGAACTCTGAGACACCTGTGCGTACTTACAGGCTTGAAGATCTGCTCATACGACTCATCATCAACGCCGTCCCTCAGGGGGAAGTTGACAGCGTAGTATTTGCCTTTTCCAGCTCCAATATCCTAAGAACAGAGAGTGGCAATTGAGAATTTTAACACGTGTGAGCACTTGCTAATCCATAACTACAATACTGCATCCATCATAAAGCGCTCTTCCCAAGCAAAATACCACAAATAATGGAAGTGAGATTATTTCTTCGTCAGCATGTCTAATCTAACACATTACTAACTATAATTGTGGAAAGAAAGTCTCTAACCAGCTATCAATGGGCCGCTGTAACAGAGCACCAGGAAGTTCATATTGAGGAGTGACACATGGCAGCTGGTCAAAAGTAGTGCCATTTGGGACGTAGCCAAGTACTCACTCTGAGGTCTCCAGTCCCGGGGAAGTACTCTCCGTATTTGTGGAAGGACACAGTCATGACCCTGTCTGTGGTGTAGAAGGCCTCCTCTACTCCATCCCCATGGTGGATGTCAATATCAATGTACAGCACCCTCTGATGGTACCTGGGAACAAGGAGGTGAGACTTACCAGCAACACATTTCATTGATGGCGCAAAGAATTAAACTTGACATATGCACAGTAGAATACACATTGATTTATCAGGGGTTTTACAAAAACAACAAGAAAGTCACCATCACTAATGCATTTCACTGTAGAAGTCATACATAGATAGATAGATAGATAGATAGATAGGTACTTTATTGCTCCCCCGGGGGGGAAATTTCTTTGTCAAGCAGCTACAACAAAAACACAGGGCAGGTGCAAAATGCCACAACGAAAGTACACAAAAGACAGATACACGGTACATGATACATAGAGCGGCAGTATGAAAAAGTATAGAAATACAAGATATCTGGAGTGCAAAAAAAAGCTATAAAAGGACATTGCATAGTATGAGTGGTTGGCTGAATATGTACACTATACATTGGTGGATGTTGGATGGTTAACTATACAGGTCGATGGCAGAGAAATACTTCAGTAGCTAAAAATGCGTATGATATGAGCGAGGATAATAATAGTTTACTTAATAGACAGACTGGGTAAATTAACAGGTAAGTGAAAATGTTGCATGGTTAAATTAGCTGTACAGTTAGGTATACAGTTATATTTACAGATAAGTGAATACTTGCATGTTTACACAAACTGTACAGGTAAATGACAGGAAGAGATACTTTAATAGCTAAATGTGTGTATGATATAATTTTGGGTAATAATAGTAATTCCCTTAAAATACAGTCCTTAGTGCGCAGGGTTTAATTACAGACAACTGCACTTATTGCACATTCGATATACTAAAAGCAATGAGAAAAGGTGCAACTGGCAGGATACTAATATGCATTCCTGAGTGAATGCCTACGTCCAATAATTACTTACAATATTGCATGTGATATAATATAACAACTGTACATGAGTATGTATATACAGACCTGTATGAATAAATGTCCATCTGGGAACACAAACTCACTTGAGGAGCTCCAGAATGGCCAAGACGATGTCATTGACATAACAGAAGCCAGAGGCCTCAGACTTCTTAGCGTGGTGGAGTCCACCGGCCCAGTTCACCGCAATGTCCGTCTGCTGCCTGTTGAGTTTCACCGATCCCGCTGTGCCAAGGGAGGAAAAAACGCATTTCTGGTTACAGTATTTTCACAAGAATGTTACAATTTCTAAACCAAGAGGGACTGGTTCTACCAAATTCAGAAAAGCCAAAGTTAGATCTGAAATAGGAAACATTTCAGAGAAAGATTTAAATAAGAAAGAAATCCTTGTTGACAGCAGCACAGAGCTTCAATAAAACCTAGTAAACACTGATGTGTACAAAACCCCCAGCTCTGCTGTGACATCCGCATCTCCCTAAGCCAAATCCCAAAGTACCAGACAGAAAGCAGTCTGAGCTGGTTGTGCTCTTCTGGGTGGCTTCCTATGCGCTGAAGACATCACCTGTCTGATTGTTATAATTACTCCCTTTGCTTTAGACATGTTTAGTGAAATGGTAACGGATTTGCCCATTCAGAGAGCGAGAGATATCCATACACATATACAGTTGAAGTCGGAAGTTTACATACACTTAGGTTAAAGTAATTAAAACTCATTTTTCAACCACTCCACAGATTTCATGTTAACAAACTATAGTTTTGGCAAATCGTTTAGGACATCTACTTTGTGCATGACAAGTAATTCTTCCAACAATTGTTTACAGACAGATTATTTCACTATATCAGAAGTTTACATACACCAAGTTGACTGTGCCTTTAAACAGTTTGGAAAATTCCAGAAAATTAGGTGGCTTTAGAAGCTTCTGACAGGCTAATTGACATAATTTGAGTCAATTGGAGGTGTACCTGCAGCTGTATTTCAAGGTCTACCTTCAAACTCAGTGCCTCTTTGCTCGACATCATGGGAAAATCAAAAGTAATCAGCAAAGAGCTCCGAAAAAAATTTGTAGACCTCCACAAGTCTGGTTCATCGATGGGAGAAATTTCCAAACACCTGAAGGTACCACATTCATCTGTACAAACAATAGTACGCAAGTATAAATACCATGTGACCACGCAGCCGTCATACCACTCAGGAAGGGGACACGTGCAAATCATTCCCAGAACAGCAGCAAAGGACCTTGTGAAGATGCTGGAGGAAAACAGGTACAAAAGTATCTATATCCACAGTAAAACGAGTCCTATATCGACATAACCTGAAAGGCCACTCAGCAAGGAAGAAGCCACTGCTCCAAAACCGCCATTAAAAAGCCAGACTACGGTTTGCAACTGCACATGGGGACAAAGATCGTACTTTTTGGAGAAATGTCCTCTGGTCTGATGAAACAAAAATAGAACTGTTTGGCCATAATGACCATCGTTATGTTTGGAGGAAAAAGGAAGAGGCTTGCAAGCCAAAGAACACCATCCCAACCGTGAAGCACGGGGTGGCAGCATCATGTTGTGGGGGTGCTTTTGCTGCAGGAGGGACTGGTGCACTTCACAAAATAGGATATATTGAAGCAACATCTCAAGACATCAGTCAGGAAGTTAAAGCTTGGCCACAAATGAGTCTTCCAAATGGACAATGACCATAAGTATACTTCCAAAGTTGTGGCAAAATGGCTAAAGGACAACAAAGTCAAGGTATTAGGGTGGCCATCACAAAGCCCTGACCTCAATCCTATAGAAAATCTATGGGCAGAACTGAAAAAGCATGTGCGAGCAAGGAGGCCTACAAACCTGACTCAATTACACCAGTTCTGTCAGGTGGAATGGGCCAAAATTCACCAAACGTTGTGGGAAGCTGGTGGGAGGCTACCCGAAACGTTTTACCAAAGTTAAACAATTTAAAGGCAATGCTATCAAATTGAATGCATGTAAACTTCTGACCCAGTGGGAATGTGATGAAAGAAATAAAAGCTGAAAAAAAAAATAAAAAAAAAATCACTACTATTATTCTGACATTTCACATTCTTAAAATAAAGTGGTGATAATAACTGACCTAAGACAAGGAATGTTTACTAGGATTACAATGTCAGGAATTGTGGAAAAACTGAGTTTAAATGCATTAGGCTAAGGTGTATGTAAACTTCGACTTCAACTGTATACATACACACAAAAAGTATGTTAGTGGATTTGGCTATTTCAGACACACCCGTTGCGGACAGGTGTATAAAATCGAGCAGTCATGCAATCTCCATACACAAACATTGGCAGTAGAAGGGCCTTTGCGTGGAAAAATTGTCTATCCTCGGTTGCAACACTCACTACAGAGTTCCAAACTGCCTCTGGAAACAACGCCAGCACAATAACTGTTTGTCAAGAGCTTAATGGAATGGGTTTCCATGGTAGAGCTGCCACACACAAGCCTAACATCACCATGTGCAATTCCAAGCATCGACTGGAGTGGTGTAAAACTATCCGCCATTGGACTCTTGAATTGTAGAAACGCATTCTCTGGAGTGATGAATCACGCTTCACCATCTGGCAGTCCGACGGACGAATCTGGGTTTGGCGGATGCCAGAACACTACCTGCCCGAATGCATAGTGCCAACTGTAAAGTTTGGTGGAGGAATAATGGTCTGGGGCTGTTTTTCATGGTTCGGGCAGCTAGGCCCCTTAGTTCCAGTGAAGGGAAATCTTAATGCTACAGCATACAATGACATTCTAGAAGATGCTGTGCCTCCAACTTTGTGCAAGGCCCTTTCCTGTTTCACAAAACGAGGTCCATACAGAAATTATTTGTTGGGATCCGTGTGGAAGAAGTCGACTGGCCTGCACAGAGCCCTGATCTCAACCCCATCGAACACCTTTGGGATGAATTGGAACGCAGACTGCGAATGGAAGCAAGTCCCTACATCTAGTGGAAAGCCATCCCAGAAGAGTGGAGGCTGTTATAGCAGCAAAGGGGGGACCAACTCGAGCGATGACTGGTTTACTCCAGACGTGACACTTGGCATTCAGTGTTCAATTTTGGTTTCATCAGACCAGAGAATCTTGTTCCTCATGTTCTGAGAGTCCTTTAGGTGCCTTTTGGCAAACTCCAAGCGGGCTGTCATGTGCCTTTTACTGAAGAGTGGGTGCCGTCTGGCCACTCTACCATAAAAGGCCTAATTGGTGGAGTGCTGCAGAGATGGTTGTCCTTCTGGAAGGTTCTCCCATCTCCACAGATGAAAATTTGGAGCTCTGTCAGAGTGATTGGTTTCTTGGTCACCTCCCTGACCAAAGCCCTTCTCCCCCGATTGCTCAGTTTGGCCGGGCAGCCAGCTCTAGGAAGTCTTGGTGGTTCAAAACTTCTTCCATTTAAGAATGATGGAAGCCACTGCGCCCTCGGGGACCTTCAATGCTGCAGATAAAATGTTTTGGTACCCTTCCCTAGATCTGTGCCTGCTCTGACATGCATTGTCAACTGTGTGATGTTATATAGACAGGTGTGTGCCTTTCCAAATCATGTCCAATCAATTGAATTTACCACAGGTTGACTCCAATCAAGTTTTAGAAACATCTCAAGGATGATCAATGGAAACAGGATGCACCTGAGCTCAATTTCAAGTCTCATAGCAAAGGGTCTGAAAGATGTTTATTTGTAATAAATTAAAACATGTTTTTAACCGTTTTCACTGTCATTATGGGGTATTCTATGTAGATCAATGAGAAATTAATTTAATACATTTTAGAATAAGGCTGTAACGTAACAAAATGTGGAAAAAGTCAAGGGGTCTGAATACTTTCCAAATGCACATACATACACTTACCAGTAGAGCCACCAGTAGACAACTGACAAAACTCAAACATCCCATCAAAGACAGGACAATCCTCACCAACATTAACTATGAGAAAAACAAAACACATAAGTACATTTTCAAGCATTCCATCAAGAAATATTTAGTTTTTTCCATTATACTATGGGTAAGACTAGGTTAGTATGGTCCAGTCATAAGGTTAATAACTCCTGGACCTTATTATGGCTTGACTTACACCGCTGCATTTGCTTGCTGTACTCTGACATGTTGTCTGGTCGGATGGATTGGAGGAACTTGATGTAATCGTCACTGTGGTATTTGGTAATTTCCTCTGCAGTGGCTTTGTGTGGTCTCTGCAACATAAAGAATAACAAAGGCCTACTTGAAGGCAGAAGAGAGAAAAAGCCATAACTACACATTCAGAATTACAATTTTTACTTGGACTCCTATTATAAAACGTACATATATTTCCATTTTTCGGTAAAGTCCATAGTTCAACAGTAGGTTGTGGGTCATGCGAATTCGGTGTGGTTTCATGGGATGCCCTTGTCCATAATAATAATTTCCAATGTCACCTGTAAAAACAAAGACAGTAACTTGTCGAGGCTACATTTGAGAAACGTTGCTATTTTACACAGCTAACCATACCCAAGCAACAATCCAGATCTAACCATACTCTACTTCCACATAATTATATTTTATACTAACGTTACTACAACAATGCAGTCAGTTAGCAGTACTACCTAATGAAGCAATGCTGATCAGGTGCAATAATCGTTCGTTCTTCATCACAGTCTTCATCACCCTTGTTGGCGGTACTAATTTACTCTTACTTTCTACTTACATTTTCAATTTCATAAAACAAATACCACGACAGCGTGTAAAATAATACTAGTTGTAAAAGTAAACATTGCTATGGCTGGCTAATAAATTCGCTAGGTACAAACAATGCCCCGACAAGACTGAAGGCTAAGCTAGCGCTAGCTACAGTAGCTGGTTAACGGTCGCCAAGTAAATTACGCGTCGGCTATCTTACCGATATATCTAGATTCGAGGGCACCGTCTCGTAACTTATTTCATAATCATAACAGGACATATAATCAAAACAAATCCTATGTCAGGATCGCTAGCCAATAGTACCTTGCTAGTAAGATAATGAATGGATATTCCACTGCACTGGCTGTCATCATGCACGGTCCATACATAGCCTAGCTAACGTTAGTTTGGCCTTGCAAACTTCTTCTGAAAACTCAAAATGAACATGCATTTCATTACCGTCATAGTAGTAGCAGACTTTCTTCTTGGTTCCACTTGAAACGGTGTAAGCCATGTTGAGTCAGATTTCTGTTTGGGATGCTTGCCGAAACGTAATTAGTATTTATGGACGTGGTGGTCAATAGATACCAATGTGAAGCTAGTCACAATAAGGATTAGCCACAATAGTGGCATTTGCGGTTTGCTTTCAAAATAAAAGACACTCATTGAAAGTGATGCAAATGGATAGAAATAAAGAAATCATGACATTTTGACTAGATAATGCTAAACAAAGTTGAAATGCTGTTATATAAATTCAAGAAAAGACAATAATAGAAATCAGTTGAAATCGCACTGTGGATTTATTAGAATTGAATTGGGGGCATAATTTATATTTCACAGTACAGCCTTACCTATCGATTGTGGATCAAAGAAATGGGGCATCAGTCTACTCAGTGACACCCACAAAACACCACTGTGAAGAGTTTTCACATATATTAGCGTCGTAGCTCTTATTGCGGGACTTTGAATGTGGGAAATCCCCTGCCCAGTCAGTTTATTGTGCATCGTGACATTCATATTGCACAGTACAGCACTAACTATGAATTGTGGATCAACGAAGGGTATATGTCTACTCGGTGACACCCACAGAACACAACTTTGAAGAGTTTACACAAATACTGTACCAGTCAAAAGTTTGGACACACCTACTCGTTCCAGGGTTTTTCTTTATAATTTTTTTTACTATTTTCTACATTGTAGAATAATAGTGAAGACATCAAAACTATGAAATAACACATATGGAAACAAATCGAAATATATATATATTTGAGATTCTTCAAAGTAGCCACCCTTTGCCTTGATGACAGCTTTGCACAACCAGCTTCATGAGGTAGTCACCTGGAATGCATTTCAATTAATAGGTGTGCCTTGTTAAAAGTTAATTTGTGGAATTTCTTTCCTTCTTAATGTTTCCATATGTGTTATTTCATAGTTTTGATGTCTTCACTATTATTCTACAATGTAGAAAATAGTAAAAAAAATTATAAAGAAAAACCCTTGAATGAGTAGGTGTGTCCAAACCTTTGACTGGTACTGTATATAGTGCTATTTCTATTGCTTTTATTACCATTTGTATTTTTTATGGGCTCAGTCCCGATGCACCAGAGAGGCAGTGTGAATAGCATACGGCTCCTTGCCCTGCCCTGCCCTCTCACGGGTTGAGCTAAGCCATCCCTACACTAAGGTGGAGAGGCACGTCTACTTCTCTAATAGCCCTATTTCCTGTGCAACATCTCACGTTTGTGTCCTCTCCACACTGGAAAATGGAGGAGTTGCACCCTACCCCCTTGTGCCCTCCTCCCGTAGACTCTGCCCTGGTGCCTTTTTAAGTTCCAGCCGGGGCATGAGGTCAGCGTGTGTGCTCTCCCTCCGGTGCTTTTTAAGCCTACCGCTGCAGGATGACAGATTATCTGACACAGTCTTGTGCTGTCTTCTTCGGTTTAAAACTGTCTGTTGCATGCAAGTGCCTACCTAAAATGAACAGGTTAATGGGTGCACCTCCTTGTTACACCACTAGGGAATGACATCACACACGGTAGCAAGGCAGTAAAAACCTGCTAACTCAGTGGTCAACAAACCAGTCGATTAATGAACCATTTCGTTTGTCTGAAAAGTCAAACTCCGCCTCTGTGGCTAAATCAATTTATTCAGCACTGTCTTATTACAAATCATAACACACACTTCTCTGTACTTCCACTAGCGCTGCAGCTGCAATGATTGATTAGCCAAGTGTATCGATATCCCTGCATTTGTATTATTATTAGCAGCTCGCCGTGTCTATTTTAATATCGAGGAGTAGGCCTATTTCACTTCCTCTGCTCATAGAAACAACATTAATTTGTGCCTGAGGCAGATGCAGTGCAACTCGAGTTTCCCCATCAGGTGGAAGGAAGACTGTGTCCCCTCTCTCTGGTCAGTCTCACCGGAGGAAAGGAAGGAGAGAGTAGGGATTGTGACAGGCGGACCCTCTGCTGCTCTCTCCCTCCGCTGAGACTAATGCTGTTTTCAAAACAAGTGGGAACTCAGAAATCTTCGATTTCAGTGCGTTCAAGACAACGGAGAACTTGGAAAAAAATGAGATCCAACAGGGGGAAATCGTTTTGAACGGTTGTCCAACTCGGAAACTCAGGCATGTTTCTGACCTCCGACTTTCCGTCCTGAAGTTCACAGAAGTCATGAGTTGACCTAGTTCCCAGTTGTCTTGAAAGCACCATAACCATCATATGATGGTTACCATCAGTCTAGTAAAAATAAAAAAGCCAATTATTTCAATTTATGCTCAGCTGTGCCTTGCAAGTGCTACACCAACTGATCTATTTTGTTATCAAAGCTCGAGTTTTGAAATATAATATGGTCTGAGAAGACCAATATTGTCAGGCCAGGCATATAGCCAATCTGCTGTGTATTAGGCTAATGTTACCCGTGTAGAAAAAAAAATCTGAGAAGTAGATCTCAGCTTGCTTTTTTAATGCAAAGGTGATCTTGACTCAGAAAAGGTCGGTGACCACTGTGCGAACACTTACTCATTCTCAGTGTATTCCTGTCGCTTTAGCACAGTTCATCCTGAGTTCTTGGGTACGGTTTTCTAGGGAATAGGCCTTTTGGTTTTTCGACGAGCCTACAGACTCAGCTTATTTACATTTTTTTCTGATTGCTTAGGCACTGTTTTTGAAGCTTTAGGCAATTTTTTACATACTAACCACACAACCGTACATCAAATCTCTTGCAAAAGCAAACAATTCTTGCAAAACTCTTCAAAACATTTTATTTTTTGCGTCAATACAGTACACACAAACCATCATTTGAATAAGCACACGAAGAACCAACTACGCACTTATAGTATAAATGAAAAACACTTTTGGCTTTTGCTTTTTCTGTGTGCAGGGTATAGCAGTTGCAATAAAGTTTTGTCATATATGTAGTAAACACACAGGTATCCAAATGTGTAAAGCATGGATGTGTATTCCGACGTTCAGAACGAGACTGAAGAATAATAATAATATATTAATAAGAAAACCAAAAAACAAAAGCGCAGTAGAAGAAAACAAAAACATTTGTGCTAGAAAAAAAATAACAGAAAGAAATTAGGCTACATCTCGCCTTCTTTATGGGTCTGGCCATAAGACCTCATCCACATCACATGCAATGTTATCTTGAGCTAGGCAGAGTGGAAAGTATCGCCTGGAGTACCGTATCCAGGCCTGGCATGACCCCTGATCGATGTCTCCACAAGCCTCCTCCATTGCCTGTAGAAGCGGTATGCGTTGGTTGGGCTGGCGATCATACACCTTCCAACATCATGCAGAGAAGAATTCTTCAATAGGATTCAAGAACGGAGAGTATGGGGGGAGATTGAGTGCGTTGAAAAGTGGGTGACCTGTGAACCAATTGCGGACCACAGCAGCCCGGTGGAAACTAACATTGTCCCAGATGATAACGTATCTGGGCTGCACTGGCCCCTGGTCATTAGGGATTAGTCTGTTGTGGAGGGTGTCCAGAAATGTGATAATGTGTGCAGTGTTGTATGGGCCTAGGATTGCATGATGGTGAAGGATGCCGTTTTGACTAATAGCCGCATACATTGTTATGTTGCCACCATGTTGTTCCGGGACGTTGATGATGGTACGGTGTCCGATTATATTTCTGCCGCGGCCCCTTGTTTTTGCAAGGTTGAAACCTGCCTCGTCCACATATATTAGCTCATGATGCACTGCATCTGCTTCTAGCTCCATGACTCTCTCAAAGAGACAAGACAAAACAATGTAGTACAGTATGAAAAGACAGGGATCAGTCAGTATGATGTAGCACCAAACCAGATCCAGTACCAATGATAGGAGAGTATAGCTTAACTGCACATAGTCATATCTCAGTTGTTTTACACGGTCTGAGTTTCTTTCGACAGGGTCTCTGTGCAGCTGCTTCATCCTAATTCTATTGTGTTTCAGTAGACGGGACAGTGCAGAGAGACTCACTCTGTTGATGTTTTAGAATATGGTGTTATCTGCCATTATGTGGTCCTGCAGTTCTCTGAGTCTGATGCAGTTATTTGCAATGACCATATTTACACTGTGGTGTAACATTTACAGTCGACCTCTAACACCAGATACTGGTTTTCTTGCAGTTCTGTAAAAACATTTGAATGGTTTTAGTGTTAGATCCTTCTCATAGATAGATAGATAGATAGATAGATAGATAGATAGATAGATAGATAGATAGATAGATAGATAGATAGATAGATAGATAGATAGATAGATAGATAGATAGATAGATAGATAGATAGATAGATAGATAGATAGATAGGTACTTTATTGATCCCCCGGGGGGGAAATTTCATTGTCAAGCAGCTACAACAAAACACAGGGCAGGTGCAAAATGCCACAACGAAAGTACACAAAAGACAGATACACGGTACATGATACATAGAGCGGCAGTATGAAAAAGTATAGAAATACAAGATATCTGGAGTGCAAAAAAAAAAGCTGTAAAAGGACATTGCATAGTATGAGTGGTTGGCTGAATATGTACACTATACATTGGTGGATGTTGGATGGTTAACTATACTATACAGGTCGATGGCAGAGAAATACTTCAGTAGCTAAAAATGCGTATGATATGAGCGAGGGTAATAATAGTTTACTTAATAGACAGACTGGGTAAATGAACAGGTAAGTGAAAATTTTGCATGGTTAAATTAAATTAGCTGTACAGTTAGGTATACAGTTATATTTACAGATAAGTGAATACTTACATGTTTACACAAACTGTACAGGTAAATGACAGGAAGAGATACTTTAATAGCTAAATGTGTGTATGATATCATTTGGGGTAATAATAGTAATTCCCTTAAAATACAGTCCTTAGTGCGCAGGGTTTAATTACAGACAACTGCACTTATTGCACATTCGATATACTAAAAGCAATGAGAAAAGGTGCAACTGGCAGGATACTATAATGCATTCCTGAGTGAATGCCTACGTCCAATAATTACTTACAATATTGCATGTGATATCATATAACAACTGTACATGAGTATGTATATACAGACCTGTATGAATAAATAGGTCCTGAGTGGATGAGTGCTGACGGACCAGAGTTACTCACGGATGGATGCATAATTGTTAAACTAGGTCCTAGCACCCCAACAGTTCCAGATCTATGTTGCCGACGGCACGGCACCCCGGTGAGGCATTATATAGTCTCATAGCCGCCGGCAGGAAGGACCTCCTGTAGCGCTCTCTGGCACACCGTGGTGGGATCAGTCTGTGACTGAAAGTGCTCCTCTGCGTCATAACCATAGCGTGCAGAGGGTGGGTGACGTTGTCCATGATGGCCAGCAGTTTGGCCAGGATCCGTCTCTCCGCCACCTCCTCTAGAGTGTCAAGGCTCATCCCCAGGACAGAGCTAGCCTTCCTGATCAGCTTATTTACCCGAGAAGCATCACCGGCTTTGATGTTTGCTCCCCAAACTTACCAGTAAGACTACAGCACTTACAGTTACTTACCGGTTCTCATTTCAAAATATCCGGATGATACCTGCAACAGTATAGCGGCTCAGATTTGGTTGAACCCATTGCCCAGCCTCCCTCATGCTCTTCCCATGGTTGACAACATGGTCAACCACAGTCGCTCTGATGTGTTTTCACATGTGTCAATGTGGAAAGACAACTGGCGAAATAGTGTAGCAATGTAGAGACCAATGTTTACAGTTTTTCTAGAAGTGTGTTATTAAATTGCAAACTGAGTGTAAAGCAGTGAATGTGCAAGTGTTAATGGTTTCAGAGATAGTGCTTCAAGAATCACTGTTAGTGTTTAAGCATTCAGAAAAAACTGTAATAGAGAACCCTCTCTATCGAGCTAAGGAACAGTCAGTACAGTATTCACCATTAATCTATAATTTTTGATTCCAAGGTTAACAGTGCCCACTAGAGAGAGGGAGGAATTAGTCAACAAGGGGGTGGGGTGCAGTCCAAGAGGACCGAGCTATGCTTTTTCGCTGCTCGTGTGGATGCCTTGGACTACGAGGGACATACTCTTTGCATTTTCTGCAGCCCTGTCATTTCTTACTTTTTTCACCACCTTTATTATTATACCTATTTTGCATAATTTCCTTGAACCATCATCGATCCAGGGGGCTCTAACAGTTCTCACTTTATTCCCCTTTTTCTTTTATAGGGGGTGGATCAGCTTTAATATTGCAGATAGATTGTGGGTTCCATCAATGTAATTCTTTGCATACTTTCCAATCCCCTATATATATTTTTCTTCCTTTTTAATATATTTTATTATATTATTTTCCCCTAACCCTACCTCCCCTCACCTTATTGGAACTAATGGACAACGTCTACTTCCAGCTTATACATACTACATACTATGTTTAATCGATTACGTGATTAAATCATACACTATATATCCAGCAGTATGTATGTCGCCACTACCTCTCAGACCTCTCAGACGTGAGAGAACGCTGGCGCTGTTTATTCGCCGCTTCTCCGTCTGCTATTGCTTCGTGTGTTTTGTTTGTGTTCACTGTACACCTACCTCTGGATAGCCTCTCTACTTCTGGACAGCCTCTCAGCTGGTTCCCGAAACCGCTTGGGCACCTCGACCGGATTATCGCCTCGTCGGTTAGCCGCTAGCTGGCTGCCCGCGTTCACTTAACGTGTGGCGGCTAATTCTAGCTGCAATAGCGGCTAACCTTTCTCACAGGCAACCTCCACCAGACGTGAGCCGTGAACGAGACTTTCATCTTCTCCTGTCATGCCGTGGATTATTTTGGCAATCACATTATTCATCCATCTCTGTGTCTCTAGTCCACCGCTTACTGCTTTCACGGAGCTTTCAGTCCCTCCGCTCGGCACCATGTTCAAATATTCAACTCTGCAACTGGTCGAACTAATCAACTACTCCATTCCACCCTGCATCCCAGTCATTAAACAGCTCGGACTTCTACGTCGACCCCGCTACATCCACAGAAGCTTTCGCCGCAAGTTTGTTTACTTCTACCATGGTCAATCCATTCCATCCATCTGGTCACCTGCACGCTCTGTCGCACCTCTCTCACGTCATCAGAACGCTTCCCCCGCTGGATTACATAGAGCTGAGCGCACCGTCAGGCTGCACAGAAAACCCGGACTGGACTACAGTGCTATTCGCACTTCACATATACCTATTCTCCAATCATTTGCAAATCCACTCACTGTTCCTCCTCAACTGCTTTACCCCCCCACACGCACTGCTAACCGGGACAACCTCAGATCTTTCCAGCCTGCCCCCATCTCACTACCCTCTCACCATGCCAGCTTTGCCCTCCTCAACACCCGATCGCTTAACAATAAAGCCCCTGCCCTCCATGAACTAATCCTCGACAATAAACTGGATTTCCTTCTGCTCACCGAAACCTGGCAACAACCCAATGACTTCTTCTCCCTCAACCAAGCATCCCCCACTGGCTACAATTACATCTGCAAACCCCGCCCCTCCCGCCGTGGAGGTGGCCTCGCCGTTATTTTCAATCAGAACTTCCGGATCACTGAACTCACCCTCCCCTCAGTATCATCATTTGAACACCTCGCCTTCAAAGCTCTTTCCTCCATGACAGTTATCCTCATTTACCGGCCACCTAAACCAAATCCCTCCTTCCTCTCTGACTTTACTGAACTCCTCACACTAGCCTCATCTCTCTCTCCACGTCTGCTGCTACTCGGTGACTTAAACATCCACATAGGCTCCCCCACCTGCAAGCTGTCATCAGAATTCACCATTTTACTGGACAACTTTACTCTCACCCAACATGTCACATTCCCCACCCATGAAAAAGGACACATCCTCGACCTGGTCTGCTCCACTAACCAACCAGTGCTCGACCTCCATCCATGCCTCTTTCCCCTCTCTGATCACAAACTGATACGGTTCACCCTTCCTTCTCCAACTCCACGCCCCCGCCTCCTTCTCCATAACGAACAACCTTATCAAGCCTCGGACCAACACCCTCCCTACCTCTACTCCCGATCTCTGCAACTCATTCCTTCACTTTTTCGCTGATAAAATCAACATCATTTATCAATCTCTATCCCCTGCATCCGACCTCCCAGTATCTACTCCAGCACCTATCACGGCCCCTCTTCCCCCCATCCCTCCTGACCTCCCTCCCCCACCTCCACACTGCCTCCTCTCCCAGTTTGACTCAGTCACCACTCTTGAAATCTCTAAACTCATCAGCTCTTCCAAACCCACTACCTGCTCACTTGACTCCCTCCCTACTCCACTCCTGAAGTCCTGCCTCCCCGTCCTTTGCCCTTACCTCACTAACCTCTTCAACTCCTCTCTGTCCCTTGGAACTGTCCCCTCTGCTTTCAAAACTGCCACTGTCACACCTATCCTTAAAAAACCTGGTCTGGATCCCTCTTCCCTCAACAACTACCGCCCAATTTCCAACCTTCCCTTTCTGTCTAAAACCCTGGAACGTTTAGTCGCCTCACAATTACAAACCCATCTTCATGCCAATAACCAATTTGAATCTCTCCAATCTGGTTTTCGCCCCCTCCACAGCACAGAAACCGCTCTCCTCAAAGTCCTCAACGACCTCCTCACCTCCGCTGACACTGGTTCCCTTAACATCCTTATTCTTCTCGACCTGAGTGCAGCCTTCGATACCGTGAGCCATAACATCCTGCTCACCAGACTCAAAGACCTTGGTATCGAAGGTACTGCACTCAGTTGGCTCCGTTCCTACCTTTCCAACAGATCCCACTTCATCTCTCTTCAAAACCACACCTCTGCCACAGCCACAGTCACCCAAGGCGTTCCCCAAGGCTCCGTACTTGGCCCCCTCCTCTTCATCATCTACATCCTCCCCCTTGGTCAGATACTCCGCCACTTCAACCTGAACTTCCATTGTTACGCCGATGACACCCAGATCTACCTCAGCACCAAATCCCCCCACAATCCTCCCCTCTCCCACATCAACTCCTGTTTGTCAGCTATCAAAACCTGGATGCAACACAACTTCCTCAAACTCAACAGCAATAAAACACAATTCATTCTCATAGGCTCGAAATCCACACTCAGCAAAACCAATAACCCCACTCTCACCATCGACGGCACCATTGTCTCTCCATCTCCCCAGGCCCGCAACCTCTGCGTGATTTTTGATTCAACCCTCTCCCTTGAGCCCCACATCCGTCATGTCATTAAAACCTCCTTCTTTCACCTCCGCAACGTCGCCAAAATCAGACCCTTACTCACACCCCCTGCTGCTGAAAGACTCATTCACGCCTTCATCTCCTCACGACTGGACTACTGCAACTCACTACTCCTTGGTATCAGCTCGACCTACATAAAAAGACTCCAACTGGTCCAGAACGCAGCCGCCCGACTCATCACCCGCTCCAAATCCTGGCATCACATCACTCCAGTCCTAAAACAACTACACTGGCTCCCCATTTCCCACCGGATCACGTACAAAATCCTGGTCCTTACCTACAAAGCCATCCATCACCTGGCCCCCTCATACCTCACTGACCTCCTCTCCCCCTACCAACCCTCACGGTCCCTCAGATCCGCCTCAGTTGCATCCACCTCCTTTGCATCCACAAGTCCAAGCTCCGCAGTTTTGGGGACAGAGCCTTTTCAAGGGCAGCTCCCAGGCTCTGGAACTCCCTCCCCCATGAGATCCGCACCTCTGAGTCCCTCACCATCTTCCAGTCACGCCTCAAGACCCATCTCTTCACCTCTGCCTATCCTTAGCACCATGCCACTCCCAATTATATATATATATTTATTTATTATTATTATTATTTATTTTTTTATCTCTGTCTTGTCTTGTTTGTCTTGTCTTGTTTATTTACCTCCCCTGTAAAGCGACTTTGAGTTCGTGAAAAGCGCTATACAAATTGAATTTATTATTATTATTATTAAATTAATCATGTAACAATTAACTCATCAGTAAGTTGGGGCACCACGGGAAAACTTGTTTAAAGATTTACTATCTCCCGAATTAAACTCTCATAAAATAACAGCCACTTATTAATATATTATTATTATTCTTCAGTCTCATTCTGAATGTCGTAATTCGTTGGTATCTGCATGAACCCTAAATGTATTGATGAATCAGCAATACACAAATTGTCTCAATTATTTATTTACTAACTAAATAATTACAGAATACATAAAACACACTAACATGATACAGTAAATACAGTCTGTAGTGATTGATAGTTTCTGTCACGAGAGGGTGCATACATGGACCAAGACGCAGCGCAGGGACTGTAGTTCGACATTGTTGTTTATTATTTACTATGTGGGGTAAACAGCTCCGGCTCAGGAGCGGGGAAAACAACCGGGCCCAGCCTGGGCACCGGTGGAATAAACTGCTCCGGCCATGGAGCAGGGAAAACAACCGGGCCAGGACTGGGCACTGGTGGGGCAAACGGCTCCGGCAATGGAGCGGCGCAGTCGGGCTACGGACCATCGCTGGAGGTTCCGGGCTGCGGACCATCGCTGGAGGTTCCGGGCTGCGGACCTTCGCTGGAGGTTCCGGGCTGCGGACCTTCGCTGGAGGTTCCGGGCTGCGGACCTACGCTGGAGGTTCCGGGCTGCGGACCTTCGCTGGAGGTTCCGGGCTGCGGACCTTCGCTGGAGGTTCCGGGCTGCAGACCTTCGCTGTAGGCTTCGGGCTACGGACTTTCGCTGGAGGTTCCGGGCTGCAGAGGGCCGGCACAGGACGTACCGGACTGGGGAGGCGCACCGGATGTCGGTGCGTGGAGCTGGCACGGGATGCACCTGGCTAGACGCACGCACTGGAGGTCGGGTGCGGGGAGCCGGCACGGGTCGTACCGGACTGGGGAGGCGCACCGGAGGTCAGATGCGTGGAGCTGGCACAGGAAGCACCTGGCTAGGCGCACGCACTGGAGGTCGGGTGCGGGGAGCTGGCACGGGTCGTACCGGACTGGGGAGGCGCACCAGAGGTCGGATGCGTGGAGCCGGCACTGGAAGCACCTGGCTGGGCGCACGCACTGGAGGTCGGGTGCCGGAAGTAGAGCAGAGGTCCGGACCCGGACTGGACATTGGTGGAGCGGACTGCTCTGTCATGGGGGTGGAGTAGATGATCGGACCCAGACTGAGCACAGGAGGAGCGGACTGCTCTGGCAGGGAGGTAGAGTAGACAGCCGGACCCGGACTGGGCACGGGTGGAGCGGACTGCTCCGGCCCGGGAGTGGAGTAGACGACCGGACCTCGACCGGACCATCTCCCTCTCGACCTCTTCCTCTATCTCCCTCAATTCCTCCAGAACCTCTCCAGAATACTCCTCCTCCACCTTGCTCTGAGCCCCCCATTTATACCTCGGCCTCTCCAAAATCCACGGGGGGTGGTATTGGCTCTTCCTGCCTGTAGCCAGACCACCCCCATAGCCCCCCCAAAAAATTACCTTGGGGTTGTTTGCGGGCGTTTCCCCGTCACGCATAACGCTGCGCGGCACTTCCTTCCTTCCTTCCTCCTTCTCTCTCTCTCTCTCTCTCTCTCTCTCTCTCTGTCTCTCCCCAGTTACGCTGCTTGGTCTCGTACTGGTGGGTTGTTCTGTCACGAGGGGGTGCATACATGGACCAAGACGCAGCGCAGGGACTGTAGTTCGACATTGTTGTTTATTATTTACTATGTAATATAAAACACAAAAGACGAACTACCACAAGAAAACAAAACGATTGACACACGTAACACTCAACACTGAAACGCGACACTCAAACGTAAAATAGGCACACTTACTTCTCCGTGACTTGCGAAATATATACACATACATATAATGAAAACGACCCACAACCCAGTGTGAAAATCTACCAACCTACGTAGGATCCCTAATTAGAGACGATGCGCTACAGCTGCCTCTAATTAGGGATCCCACACAAACCACCACCAGAAAGAGAAAGAAAAGACCTGTCAGACTCTGACCATGGTTACATAGAGAAGCAAATAGGCTTCTCTATGGCCAGAGCCTGACAGTTTCAGAGTTGAACAATTTCCAGCCGCATAGCCACCGCTCCACGCTGTCTGGTCTTGTCCTTTGGTAAGTTGTTGTTTTAAACCATTTTGCCTTACTCAGCTCGCGCTGTACTGTACTTCGGCTGGTCTCATGTAAATATCGTCACAAGAGGTTTTATACTTGGGTAGAAAAGGGGCATTTCATCATGTTTGTGCTCACCTGGGCGTGGCTACTGACTGAGAATAAGTTAATATGGAGAACCATAATCTCATTTAGAATGCTAAAATCACATTGTTATCTTCACAAAAGTATTATTATACTTAATAATTTGTTTTATACAACAATCAGATGCAAACCTAGTAACTGGGAAGTGTACACTTTCAGAGATACAGTTATGTTGTTCTACCGTCTTTAATGACTTCACAAAATAGTAACGCATTCGACATGATTGTTCTTTAAGTCCCCACCGACCATTTCCCACATTCTTTGTGTTAGAAATATTTTTTCATTATCCACTTTTGGATGTTGGCGTTTTGGCGGGAAGAATCTCTGTGTTAACAAAGGGACTCCTTTCCCTCTCTTTCTGCATGGCAAGGAAGAGAAAGTCTCCACGGTATTTACGACCGTCATAAAACTGTCCCCCAGGAGGGGGTGTTCAAACCTTTGCCTAGCCGGCATCTTTGATCCTCAGCCCATGAGGGCAAGTCTGCACGTAATATATGACCGTCATAAAACTGTCCCCCAGGAGGGGGTGTTCAAACCTTTGCCTAGCCGGCATCTTTGATCCTCAGCCCATGAGCGCAAGTCATGACACTGCTGAACAGAGCAAATGGAATGGCAGCAAACACCAGGAAACCATGTGTTTGATGTTTTTGATACCATTCCGCTCCAGTCATTAGCCCGTTCTCCCCAATTAAGGTGCCACCAACCTCCATCTATCTCTAAAAACCATCCAGTCTTGACTTCTACTTGCCCAAAATTTTTTTTAACTGTGCTGTGATGTTTCACAAAAGTTCTGAGCCTTTCTATTCTCATAGTTTCCACAGATTCTAAATAAAAAAATTAACATCTTTACTAAAAGTACTATTTTAGAAAAGGCTCACATTTTTCTCACACTTTTTAGGTAATTGTTTCTTTAATTGCACTTTTTAGTTAACGGTCACTTTTAATTACCTCTGAGCCATAGAGATGTGTAGAGATCGCTACGTATCAGTCCTCAATGGCGCCGCCCATGTTATACAGGCTTTTGGGCACTGGAGATCCCTATACAGCTCTATGCTCTGAGCACACCTGCAACCAATTTCCTTTGTTAAATACCTGAGTTCCTTTGTATTTTAGTTTCAGTGCCTGGCCTTAGTACAGAACTCTCCACCCTTCTATTTCTATTATCTGTGCGTCCAATACCCAAATGGGAGTAACCCACCATATTGTTTGCATTTTACTTTCTTTTCATACATGTATAGATGCGCATTTTACAATGCACCGTTGTATAATTAGCAGTAGAATGTTCAGTTGTCTCGTATTAATAGGAATATTTGCATATTGGAAGGAATTAATTTATAACTTTAAATGAGTATTTGTAAATGCTCTGGAGAGTTATAATTATGGTTTGCCTACTGGCTCTCTGAGATAGTAACACAATGTGTATGACAAGGAATATTATGTTTGTTGTAAAATGTGCTGAAGCTAATGTTTGTTCCGTTTATTTTTAGCACATAGGTTAACGGAATTAAATGGATGATTCAAAGGGTGAAAATAAATGGAATATCAACCTCTCTAAAACACAAGTTCAAGTCTCTCTCCCTATGCTTGTCCTCTAACCGGGACAACTGTATCAGCTCCTACCTACACCCAGTGCATTTAAAATAGGCAACCTATCATAACTATTATATTATTGATTGACTGACCATGGCTTTTCAAGTCACCCAGCAATGTGCTATTTGCAAGATGAAGTACATTTTTCAGACATTCCTGAACCTGTGTCCAAAAACAAGCTACATATGGGCAGTACATTTCTCACAGTGCATGCTTATCAACAATTGGCAAGAATAATTTTTACAAATACTGCATTTGGATTCTCCTCCTTATACACATCAGACCAACATAAGTTTTTTTACATCTTTAACAACATTTTGTATGATCTCTTATAAATAACGTTAAGCCCTATCTTTGGTACTTTGGCTTTCATTGTTATTGCCACAATGTTATGTTCACTACAGCCAATAGGAACTGATATTGCTGTCTAAGTGAATCTCAGAAATGGCTGATATATTAGCAAATCTCAAACTTTGTTTCTGAGGCTACAAATATATTTATATGAGCTAATTGTAACACTTTCCTGGATAGCTTATCTAAAACTAAACACATAATGATTATGGGTGAGGTGGGGTGAGGTGAGATATTGAGTGGGGGGTTGCTGGCATCTGGGCTGATTTCTGGTCTCTCTGGGTGGAGAGATGGGCTCTCTGGTTGATGGGATGGTCTCTCTGGGTGAGGTGATGGTTTCTCTGGGTAGAGTTCTGGTCTTTCTGGGAGGAGTGCTGGCCACCCTGGGTGCAGTGCTGGCCTCTCTGGGTGGAGTGCTGGCCACTCCGGGTGTAGTGCTGGCCTCTCTGGGCGGATGCTGCACTCTCTGGGTGTGAGTCTGTGGTGTTCTTATTTGCTGGCTTCCCATAGGCTGGATGCTCCTGGTCTTTCTTCCTGTATTGGCCGTGTACATTAGCACACTTGTGAAGACTTTTACACCCCACCTGGTTGTCTTTGTCGTGTGCCAAAAAGACGTTAGGCCTTAGCGCACATTTTCTTGAGTTCTGCATTGTTTTCAAAAATAATATTGAATGGGACATTGCAGCACGGGAGAAGAGATTAAATTATAATTCTTGCACATGGGTATCTCTCTGTGGTCATAATGGCGACTTCTGCCATAGCTGGGGCCACACGTCCTCTCATGTTCTTTAGGTTGTTTGTTACAGTCTGGATTATTATGGTGTTCTCTCCTATTAAAGTGTCCTCTGAAATTATTTGGGCGCCATATTGTTCTCACCTCCATGCCAGGTGCTAGTTCTCTTTCCTGTAGATGTTTGCCGTTGGAGTCCCAGAGAATGACTCCAATCCCAGGTTGTTCTTGGAGCTGAGCTGAGAGTGTTGGTTGAGCTAGCAGAGGTGGATAGGGAGGCTGTTATTTGTTGGAGAGGGATCTGAGAGAGGAGGGTTGGTAGTGGTTAGAGAGGGCAATCTTCTGGAGGTGACAGGGTGGGTGGAGCATGGTGGGAGGTGGGCTGGGGTTTGTGATCCTGGGTAGTTGCTCCTTCAGGGCCTGTATGGCGTCCTCGTTCCTTAAGTCTCTGACTTCTGATGTCAGGTTTTCTATCAACCTTCTGTTTTAATTCTTCACCTGGCAGACTTGGTCATGCAGCTGCTCCATATCTACGTCAGTGCTGGTGGAGAGCTGATCAAGAACTCAAGAACTCTACAAGTTCCGACTCAACTGCAATGGAATTGGGTTTTTTTGAGGTCTTGGCTATTCATGATGTCGAGCAAAGAGGCACTGAGTTTGAAGGTAGGCCTTGAAATACATCCACAGGTACACCTCCAAGTGACTCAAATTATGTCAGTTAGCCTATTAGAAGCTTCTATAGTGAATTATAAGTGAAATAATCTGTTTGTAAACAATTGTTGGAAGAATTACTTGTGTCATGCATAAAGCAGATGCCCTAACTGACTGCACCTGTATATAGCCCTTCTGTAAAAAGCCCACCCTACTACCTCATCCCCATATTTATTATTTTCGCTCATTTTGCACTCCAGTATCTCTATTTGCACATCATAATAATAATAATAATAATACTTTTTTAAAAGTGCTCAAAAAAAAAAAAGAAGGGCTTTGGGGAGATGGTGTGTCTGTTTAGTGTTTGGAATGCAGCCGATGTGAACATAATTGTACACTCGCAAACACGTTTCAAAACTAGGGCTGAGGGGTTTACATTGCAAACTTCCCTTGTTTGGCTAATCGTTTGGACCGACGATCAAGATTGTGACGGGGATTTCCCCAAGAGCATAAGGCGAGGGTAAGTGGAAAAGGGTATGTCTTTTAGGAGTTTGAAACGCAGCCCATGACCTATATATATGCCTCTTTAATCCTGGGTGCGTTGCATGGTGCCGTTGCCAGATATATTATAAAAAGGAGATAGGAATCGAATGAATGAAGGAACGTAAAACACCCCACCCAGCAGACTGTCGACCAATCGCTTTCACGTTGTCATGACGTGGTTGCTAAACTGATCATCACGCAATCCCTTCTCGGAGTCGGTGTATATATTGAGAAACGTGCCTATATTCCTCAAGTACGAAATGTCATGATGGCCGAAGTGGATGCAGAGTTTGAATTAAGCAGCGCGTTGAGTAAATGTGATGAAGCTGAATGTTCCGAATGGCTACAATAGTTTCGAAAACTGGAACAAAAAGGAAATTGGCTGAAGTTAATGATAAGTGTGTAAATGATAATGAATCACTTCTTGTTGGGATGCGTTTGTTGAGCAAGGATACATATGTGAATACTTTGAAGGCACTGTCTCTGCACCCAAACACATTACAAAATGGCGTTGAGTCTTACACATGATAAGGAAAGACTAACAAGTGACCCAGATGCAGATGGGGGGGGTGACTTGGCAAGACAAGACAAACTAGCAACAGAGAACACAGGAATAAATACACTGGATGGGTGACACCTGAAGGGGGGTGGAGACAATCACAAAGACAGGTGAAACAGATCAGTGTGGGACACAAGGCCATTAGAGTCATGAATGAAACATAAAGGGAGGCTGATATGCAGGATGTCTTGGAAAAGAAAGGGTAAACATGCAAGGGAAAGTTGACATGCAGGAGAAGGGGTACGTGCAGGAAAGGGGAAACGAGGCAAAATTACTAGTGAACATCTGAGCTACATCTGAGTCCCTTTACCAATGCATTTTTCAGCAATGTCATACTCACTGCAGTGCCACACCTTAAAACTATTTTGGTCCTCTATAATGCAAAACCGGTTGCCCTCGCATTCAGGCGCAACACAAACAAACCTGTCCTGTTCTCCTTTCTATCTTTTTTGTAACAGCCAACTATTTCTAGAGGGCATATAGACTGGGCACCTGTTGTGTGCATGTGTGTGAAAAGATGATCTTAAAGTTTCCACAGACAAAGGTGTCATTAACATCAATACCTCCTGACGAACAACGTTCTATTTTCCCTTGCCAGGTGCTGTGTGATTACACTGCCATTCTTGGAACAAAAGGTAATTATTGAAAAATGCAATGTCAACACAGTGGGGGAAAAAACTGTTGCAAGGTGACAAATATATATATTTTTTGTACAGTTATCAAAGAAAACAAGGAGTTGGTCTGATGTGATGTCATCAGCCTCCCCCTTGCTTGCAGGAGCAATAGAGTTTGCAACAGGTAAATACATCAGGAGTGAATGTCACTTGGCTTTTCATAGCCAGGCATTTAGATGCGGTAGAGAACGCAGGTACGGTGCGATAGAGAGCAGGTGCGGTAGAGAGAGAGCGAGATGAAAACAGCAGGTCTGGGACAAGGTGGCACGTCCAATGAACAGGTCATGGTTCCAGAACCGCAGGCAGAAGAGTTGAAACCAGTGCAGCAGCATGACCAGGTGGACTGGGGACAGCTAGGAGTCATCAAGGCAGGTGGTCCTGAAGCATGGCTCAGGTCCTCCGGGAGAGGAGGTAGAGTGGGAGAGAGAGAGAATTAGAGGGAGTATACTTAAATTCACACAAGACACTGGATAATAACATCAGATTTAACAAACTGACCCTAGCCCCCCGGCACATAGATTATTGCAGCATAGATACTGGAGGCTGAGACGGGGGGTCAGGAGACACTGTGGCCCCCTCCGACAATACCCCCGACAATACCCCCGGACAGGGCCAACCAGTCAGGATATAACCCCACCCACTATGCCAAAGCACAGCCCCCACACCACTAGAGGGATATCAACAACCACCAACTTACTACCCAGAGACAAGGCTGAGTATAGCCCACAAAGGTTCCCCTCCACTGCAAAAGCCAGAGGGGGCGACAAACCGAACAGGAAGTGACGCACCCCGCCTAGGGATGCCATGGAAAGCACCAGTAAGCCAGTGACTCAGCCCCCGTAATAGGGTCAGAGGCAGAGAATCCCAATGGAGAGACAAGAACCTGCCAGGCAGAGACCGCAAGGGTGGTTCGTCGCTCCAGTGCCTTGCCGTTCACCCTTGCACCCCTGGGCCAGATTACACTCAATCATAGGACCTACTGAAGAGATGAGTTGTCAGTAAAGACTTAAAGACGGAGTCTGCGTCTCTCACATGGATAGGCAGAACATTCTATAAAAATTGAGCTCTATAGGTGAAAGCCCCTGCCTCCAGCTGTTTGCTTAGAAATTCTAGGGATAATAAGGAGGCCTGCTTCTTGTGACCGAAGCATACGTGTAGGTATGTACGGCAGGACCAAATCTGAGATATAAGTAGGAGAAAGCCCATGTAATGCTTTGTAGGTTAGCAGTAAAACCTTGAAAATCAGCCCTAGCCTTAACAGGAAGCCAGAGGCTATCGCCGGAGTAATATGATCACATTTTTTTGGTTCTAGTCAAGATTCTAGCAGCCCTGTTTAGCACTAATTTAAGTTTATTTAGTGCTTTATCCGGGTAGCCGGAGAATAGAGCATTGCAGTAATCTAATCTAGAAGTCTAATCTAATCTAAAAGCATGGATTAGCTTTTTTGCATCATTTCTGGACAAAAAATGTCAGATTTTTGCAATGTTACAAAGATGGAAAAAAGCTGTACTTGAAATATTCTTGATATGTTCGTTAAAAGATCGATCAGGGTCCAGAGTAACGCAGAGGTCCTTCACAGGTTTTTGGGGGACGACTGTACAACCATCAAGATTAATTGTCAGATCCAAAAGCAGATCTCTTTGTTTCTTGGGACGTAGAACTAGCTTCTCTGTTTTGTCAGAATTTAAAGGTAAAACATCACCAAGAGTTAAAATATATAGTGAAAACAATAGTGGCCCTAAAACGGAACCTTGAGGAACACCGAAACTTACAACTGATTTGTCAGAGGACAAACCATCCACCGAGACGAACTGATATCTCTCCGACAGATAAGATCTAAACCAGGCAAGAACTTGTCCGTGTAGACCAATTAAGTTTTCCAATCTCTCCAAAAAGAATATGGCGGTCGATGGTGTCAAAAGCAGCACTAAGGTCTAAGAGCACGAGGACAGATGCAGAGCCTTGGTCTGACGCCATTAAAAGGTAATTTACCACTTTCACGAGTGCAGTCTCAGTGCTATGATAGGGTCTAAAACCAGTCTGAAGTGTTTCGTATACATTATTTGTCTTCAGGAAGGCAGTGAGTTGCTGCGCAACAGCTTTTTCTATGATTTTTGAGAGAAATGGGAGATTCGATATAGGCTGATAGTTTTTTACATTTTCTGGGTGTCAGGCTCTGGCCATAGAGAAGCCTATTTCCTTCTCTATGTAGCCATGGTCAGAGTCTGACAGGTCTATTATTTCTGTGTCTGGTGGTGGTTTGTGTGGGATCCCTAATTAGAGTGCATTGTCTCTAATTAGGGATCCTACAAAGGCTTGTAATTTTCACACTGGGTTGTGGGTCGTTGTCGATATATTTCGCAGTCACGGTGACAGTAAGTGTGCAACTTTGTGGTACGTCCGTTCATTTCGTGTTTGGTTTTTGTGAACGTGACGTTTGTACATCGTGTGTTTGTTGGTTGTTGTTAGTTCGTACATTTGTGTTGTATTATACATAGTAAAATATAATTATTACATAGTATAATAAACAATGTCGAACTACTATCCCTGCGCTGCGTCTTGGTCCCTCTATGCACCCACGCGTGACACTGGGTCAAGGCTTGGCTTTTTCAAGAGAGGCTTTATTACTGCCACTTTTAGAGAGTTTGGTACACATCCAGTGGCTAGGGAGCCATTTATTATGTTCAGCATAGGAGGGCCATGCACAGGAAGTAGCTCTTTCAGTAGTTTAGTTGGAATAGTCTTTGTCTTTTTATAGCTTTTTTGCACTCCAGACTTCTTGTATTTCTATACTTTTTCATACTGACACTCTATGTATCATGTATCGTTTATCTGTCTTTTGTGTATTTTTGTTCTGGCATTTTGCACCTGCCCTATGTTTTGTTGTAGCTGCTTGACAAAGAAATTTCCCCTCGGGGATCAATAAGGTACCTCCTTCGGTACATACCTCCTCCTTCAACCAAAGGTATTTTAAAGACAGGACACACACAAAGCCGTAGCAGCTGATAGGATGGACTTGTGGTGGGCATTGTGTGCTGTTGTAGTAGCGTTGACATGCATGGGAAAAGGTAAGAGGGAATTATTATTATGATCATTTTGAGTTACTTTAATACATTTAGAGAAAACTCACCAAGTTCACACTTTACTATGAAGTACTGTACTTTTCCAAGTAAGTTATTTTACAGTTTGACTAGATTCCTAGATATTGGGTTCTTTCCCAAATCAAAGGAAAGTTTAGACTGCATTAAAATGGTGAATGTTTGATATCACCGCTTTTACAGTATATTACAGGAACACAATATCTTTTGGACGGTGTTTATATTTCTTATAGTAATGATTACTGCCTAATTTTGAATGACAAAAAAAAGTGAGTATTTAGGAAGTTGAAGTTATCTATGATTAGTAATTGGAATTATACATGTCTATTGAAATGATGTAATCATTCTTATAAGGAATTTTTCAGTGCAATACAAGTCTTGCACGTGACACCACTTTAATTGATAATTAATACGATAATTAAAACATTCTTCACAGGACTGTCCCATGTGATATTACAGTTTAGATGTTAAATCAAATCAAATGTATTGGTCACACACCCGTGGTTAGCAGATGTTATTGCGGGCTTAGTGAAATGCTTGTGCTTCTAGCTCCGACAGTGTAGTAATATCTAACAAGTAATATCTAACAGTTTCAACATATACCAAAATACACATACATCTAAGTAAAGAATTAATTAATAATATATACATATATGTCATATTAAGACAATGAGAGGTTCCAAACATTAAATTCTGGAAATTCCAGTTTTTCTTGCATAACCTCTTTTTGCCCTTAGAATGATGTCTAAACAAAGGGGTTGGTATGACAAAAACCCTACCAGCATTGAGTTAAATCACAAGTTTCACCTAGTGAGCCAAGTATATTCTTGCCTAGTGGGCTGTTACAGTGCCTTTGGTAAGTGATCAGACCCCTTAACCTTTTCCACATTTTGTTACGTTATTATTCGAAAATCGATTCAATATTCAATACAAACAATACCCCATAATGACAAAGCGAAAAAAGGTTTTTAGAAATGTTTACAAATGTTTCTCCCTGAAGGGCCTTGCCCTTCTTCCTTGATTGCTCAGTTTGGCTGGGTGGCCAGCTCTAGGAACAGTCTTGGTGGTTCCAAACTTCTTCCATTTAAGAATGATGGAGGCCACTGTGTTCTTGGGGCTCTTCAATAGTGCAGAAATGTTTTGGTACCCTTCCCCAGATCAGTGCCTCGACACAATCCTGTCTCAGAGCTATACAGACAATTTCTTCGACCTCATGGCTTAGTTTTTGCTCTGACATGCACTGTCAACTGTGGAACCTTATATAGACAGGTGTGTGCCTTTCCAATTAATGTCCAGTCAATTGAATTTACCACAGGTGGACTACAATCAAGTTGTAAAAACATCTCAAGGATGATCAATGGAAACAGGATGCACCTGAGCTCAATTTCGAGGCTCATAGCAAAGGGTCTGTGTCACGATCGTGTGAGTTTATAGACCAAGGCGAAGCGTAGATATAGTTCGACATCGTTTTATTCACGTATAACTAGACTTAATGCCGAACTATACAAAAATAACAAAGATATACACAAATGAACAAGCGCACACACTTACTGTGAAATGACATAATAAACAATGAGCAACTTAAATAGAATCCCCAATCAGAGACAACGTCTCACAGCTGTCTCCAATTGGGGATTCAACACAAAATGAAAAACACAGATCTAGATATCTAGATCTGTCAGGCTCTGACCATGGCCAAAAGGTACTCCCTATGGCCAGAGCCTGACAGTACCCCCCCTCTAAGACATGGGAGGTGTGAGGAGGGACAATCCACTTCGGTGGCGGCTCAGGCCCCGGCGAAGTGGATAATTTCCTCCCTGACCTGAGTCCGATGACCAGTCCCGGAATGGGACCTGGCATGGCAAACGGCCATGTAGCGGTACAGACGACCGGACCCGGACTGGGCACCGGTGTGGCAGGACGCTCCGGTTCTGGAGCAGGGCAGACGTCCGGACCCCGACTGGGCACCGGTGGAGCAGACTGCTACGGCATGGGAATGGAGCAGACGACCGGCCCCGGACTGGGCACCGTAGTGACAGGTGGTTCCGGCTCTGGGCAGACGTCCGGACCCTGACTGGGCACCGGTGGAGCGGACTGCTCCGGCATGGGAGTGGAGCAGACGGCCGAACCCGGACTAGGCACCGGTGGAGCGGAGTGCTCCGGCATGGGAGTGGAGCAGACGGCAGAACCCGGACTAGGCACCGGTGGAGCGGACTGCTCTGGCACTGGAGCGAAGCAGACGACCGGCCCCGGAATGGGCACCGGTGGAGCGGACTGCTCTGGCACTGGGGCGGAGCAGACGGCTGGACCCGGAATGGGCACCGGTGGAGCGGACTGGGGCGGAGCAGACGGCTGGACCCGGAATGGGTACCGGTGGAGCGGACTGCTCTGGCTCTGGAGTGGAGCAGATGGCTGGACCCGGATTGGGCTCCGGTGGAGGTTCAGGGCGGCTGACCTTCGCTGGAGGTTCAGGGCGGCTGACCTTCGCTGGAGGTTCAGGGCGGCTGACCTTCGCTGGAGGTTCAGGGCGGTTGACCTTCGCTGGAGGTTCAGGGCGGCTGACCTACGCTGGAGGTTCAGGGCGGCTGACCTTCGCTGGAGGTTCAGGGCGGCTGACCTACGCTGGAGGTTCAGGGCGGATGACCTTCGCTGGAGGTTCAGGGCGGATGACCTTCGCTGGAGGTTCAGGGCGGCTGACCTTCGCTGGAGGTTCAGGGCGGCTGACCTTCGCTGGAGGTTCAGGGCGGCTGACCTTCGCTGGAGGCTCCGGGCTGCGGACCTTCGCTGGAGGCTCCGGGCTGCGGACCTTCGCTGGAGGCTCCGGGCTGCGGACGTTCGCTGGATGCTCCGGGCTGCGGACCTTCGCTGGAGGCTCCGGGCTGCGGACCTTCGCTGGAGGTTCCGGGTTGCGGACCTTCGCTGGAGGTTCTGGGTTGCGGACCTTCACTGGAGGTTCTGGGTTGCGGACCTTCACTGGGCTGTGGACACGCACCATCGGGCCGATGCGTGGAGCAGGCACTGGCCGCACTGGGCTGGTAAGACGTACCGGAAGTTGAATGTGTGGGGCCGGCACTGGAGGCACCTGGCTGGACGCACACACTGGAGGTCGGGTGCGAGGAGCCAGCACTGGGCGTACCGGACTGGGAAGACGCACTGGAAGTTGAATGCGTGGAGCCGGCACTGGAGGCACCGGGCTGGTGACACGCGCCTCCGGGCGCGTGTGGAGAGTAGGCACTGGACATACCGAACTGGAGAGGCTTCCCGGAGACTCGGCTTGGAAGGTTGCCACCGAATGACCCGGATTGGGAATGCCCCTCTTGGGCCTCTTTCCCCTCAGCTCCGTCCTCTCGCTCTTGCATTCCTTCCAATTCTGCCTACTCAGCTCCGTGATCCTCCTGAATATTCCAGCCCGGTATCGCGCCTCCTCTTCCAATGCCGTCCAGCCCTGTTCCTCTTCCTCCTCATCATCATGCCACCTGGAGAGTGGTACTGGCGCCTCCTCCTCTCAGCCAGACCACCCACATAGCCCCCCCAAAAAAATTCCTTTGGGGTTGTCGGCGGGCGTTTCCCCGTATCGCGCGTTGCGCATAACGTGGCGGCACCTCCTCTCTCTCCCCAGTTACGCTGCTTGGTCTGGTAGTGGTTGGTCATTCTGTCACGATCGTGTGTGTTTATAGACCAAGGCGAAGCGTAGATATAGTTCGACATCGTTTTATTCACGTATAACTAGACTTAATGCCAAACAATACAAAAATAACAAAGATTTACACAAATGAACAAGCGCACACACTTACTGTGAAATGACATAATAAACAATGAGTGTGGGGTTGAGCAATCCCCAATCAGAGACAACGTCTCACAGCTGTCTCCAATTGGGGATTCAACACAAAATGAAAAACACAGATCTAGATATCTAGATCTGTCAGGCTCTGACCATGGCCAAAAGGTACTCCCTATGGCCAGAGCCTGACAGTCTGAATACTTATGTAAATAAGGTATCTTTTTTTTTTTTTTTTTTTTTACATGTGCAGAAGTTTCAAAAAAACTTTAATCGTCTTTGTCATATTGTAACGTAACAAAATGTGGAAAAAAGTAAAGGGGTCTGAATACTTTCCGAATGCACTGTATGTAGGGCATCATTCTATTTTTGTAGAGCCACAAACTGTAAGATTTCCTGCTACTTAAAGGGATAGTTCAGCGATTTTAGATATTTATTTCCTCAACCATTTAACATGTCTCTTTAAGCCAGAGGTATTCATTTTTCAGCACCCGTAGAATCGGTACATTTACATTTATTTTCACATCAAGAAATATCTTTAATTCATAAAATGTTAATCTCTTATCAAAATTAATATAATCAATAAATACATGTACTCAATGAATTTTATTTTTCTAATTATACTTTTATTTTTACTTGTTCACGCTTGGATCTGGTAACGGAAAACACCTTTAATAACACACCTCCACTCTCTCTGCCCCAGGTGGCCATTCACAGGCAACTGGTAAGTTGTTAGTGTATATTCCTCAATGCTCTTTTTATACTGAGGGATTTGTGTGTTCAATCATGAGCTGCCTCTCCTCTGTTTCTCTTCTCCAGTGTGCGGCACTGCTTCTCTCAACACAAAGATTGTTGGGGGTCAGGATGCAGTTGTAGGGAGTTGGCCATGGCAGGCCAGTCTGCACAGCTCCAACATGCATTTTTGTGGAGGCTCCCTTATCAACAAAGAGTGGGTGCTGACTGCCGCTCACTGCTTCCCCAGGTAGAAGGACATAACCGTACCCATCCCCCAACCCATATATTATGTCAAGGTGATATTGTAACATCTATATATGCTGTATTTGTCTATGTACTTCCAGACACAAATGAGAGAACACCTCACTCTGAAAATGTTACTCGCCCTAGCAGAGCTGGTTAGGCTGTTTTCATGTTATCCAGAGCATTAGTGACTGTAACTGTGCTGCTGGCAACAATTTAATTAAGCTTTTACTGACACCGGCCATATTCAACGGGTGTTGAGCGTTCGTAAATTCATCAGTTATTCTGCACGAGAGTGCTCTGAAATCGGAGTAGATAGACAGAATTAACAATGTCCATTGAAACGCACAACGACTATACCACTGAGCTAAGAATGATGTAAATAATCAAGACAATAAACGTTTGATAGTTAGTTAGATAACAGATAGTTAATATACTGCCTGGCAACTTTGATGTATTAGTAGCCAACTAACTTTAGGTAAGTAGCTAACATACTGGTTCATACTGCTGTAATGCTATGTGGTTCGTAAGGATAGCGTAAATAACAAATTGTCAGCCAACATAACATGTAACGTAACTTATTTGAAAGGTCATTACTTTATTACATTGCTCAGCATTTAGTTAACATTTGTCATAATTAGTTAAAGGAATTCATTTTTATCCGCTCTCATCGGACTTCGGCTGCATATTTTCCCCCATTTTCTTAAGAATTGCATTATGGGCCCTAAAAGTACAGAAAAAGTGTCCACTGCATGTATACTTCATATTTCGGCCAATTTAGTACGACATCCGGGAACTTTTGGCATACTAACTATACACATACTATGACCAATAAGCATACTACAGTATATACAGTTAATTTTGGTGTTTGGCAGCGTACAGGTTTTTTACAGCACACCATTTTTTTTCTTTAGACAAGCCGAAGTCTACACCCCTTCGTCTGTGATTGGTCAACAGTAGGGATCCTTCAATGAAGTGTATGTTGTCATCCAACGACAGACAACTAGTTTTCATGCACATCTTTTCCCCTGAGAAATACTGCACCAAACATCTTAGTTAGATGTAAAATTGAATGACTAAGACCTCTGCAAAAACCTCAAAATTAATAGATAGATAGATGGATGGATGGATGGATGGATGGATGAATGGATAGAGTTGAAGTCGGAAGTTTACATACACCTTAGCCTAATACATTTAAACTCAGTTTTTCACAATTCCTGACATTTAATCCTAGTAGAAATTCCCTGTTTTAGGTCAGTTAGGATCACCACTTTATTTTATATGTCAGAATAATAGTGATTTATTTCAGCTTTTATTTATTTAATCACATTCCCAGTGGGTTAGAAGTGTACATACACTCAATTAGTATTTGGTAGCATTGCCTTTAAATTGTTTAACTTGGGTCAAAGGTTTTGGGTAGCCTTCCACAATCTTCCCACAATAAGTTGGGTGAATTTTGGCCCATTCCTCCTGACAGAACTGGTGTAACTGACTCAGGTTTGTAGACCTCCTTGCTAGCACACGCATTTTCAGTTCTGCCCACAAAGTTTCTATAGGATTGAGGTCAGGGCTTTGTGATGGCCACTCCAATACCTTGACTTTGTTGTCCTTAAGCCATTTTGCCACAACTTTGGAAGTATGCTTGGGGTCATTGTCCATTTGGAAGACCCATTTGCGACCAAGCTTTAACTTCCTGACTGATGTCTTGAGATGTTGCTTCAATATACAGTGGGTGAAATAAGTATTGAACACGTCACCATTTTTCTCAGTAAATATATTTCCAAAGGTGCTATTGACATGAAATTTTCACCAGATGTTGGTAACAACCCAAGTAATCCATACATACAAAGAAACCAAAACAAATACGTTCAGAAATTAAGTTATGTGTAATAATGTGAAATGACACAGGGAAAATGTATTGAACACATGAAGAAAGGGAGGTGCAAAAATGCATGGAAAGCCAAGACGACAGCTGAAAACTATCAGTAATTAAAACGAAATCCAGCCCCCTGTCAGTGCAAATTAATATCAGCTGGTTCAGTCCCAACTGTTGGCCTACAAAAAGGTCTCATTGCCAAGGTGTCACACAAGACACATCTCATGATGGGTAAAAGCAAAGAGCTGTCTCAAGACCTTCGCAACCTTATGTTGCAAAACATAATGATGGCATTGGTTATAGGCACATTTCTAAGCTTCTGAATGTTCCAGTGAGCACTGTTGGGGCCATAATACGGAAGTGGAAAGACAATCATTTCACCATAAATTTGCCTCGACCAGGTGCTCCTCGCAAGATAATCAGAAGAGTTGTCCAAGAGCCAAGGACCACTTGTGGAGAGCTTCAAAAAGACCTGCAATTAGCAGGTACTGTTGTCTCAAAGAAAACAGTAAGTAATGCACTCCACCGCCATGGCCTGTATGCACGCTCACCACGCAAGACTCCATTGCTGAAAAAAAAGCATGTTGAAGCTCGTTTAAAGTTTGCTGCACAACATTTGGAAAAGCCAGTGAAATACTGGGAGAATATAGTGTGGTCAGATGAGAGAAAAATTGAACTGTTTGGATGTCATAATACACACCATACCAACATTGAAGTTTGGAGGTGGGAACATCATGGTGTGGGGCTGCTTTTCAGCAAATGGTATTGGCAAACTTCACATAATTGAAGGAAGGATTAATGGGCAAATTTACAGAGACATTCTTGACAACAATCTGCTGCCATCTACCAGGATGATGAAGATGAAACGAGGGTGGACATTTCAGCAAGACAATGATCCCAAACACACAGCCAATGAAACTCTCAATTGGTTTCAAATAAATAAAATAAAGCTGCTAGAATGGCCCAGCCAATCACCTGACTTAAATCCCATTGAAAATCTATGGAAAGAACTGAAGATCAAGATTCATAGAAGAGGCCCACGGAACCTTCAAGATTTGAACACTGTTTGTGTGGAAGAATGGGCCAAAATCACACCAGAGCAATGCATGCAACTAGTTTCTCCATACAGGAGGCGTTTTGAAGCTGTCATTACCAACAAAGGCTTTTGTACAAAGTATTAAATAAATATCAGTAAGTGTGTTCAATACTTTTTCCCTGTGTCATTTCACATGATTACACATAACTTAATTTCTGAACTTATTTGTTTTGGTTTCTTTGTATGTATGGATTACTTGGGTTGTTACCAACATCTGGTGAACATGTCAATAGCACCTTTGGAAATATATTTACTGAGAAAAATGGTGACGTGTTCAATACTTATTTCACCCGCTGTATCCACATAATTTTCCTTCCTCATGATGCCATCTATTTTGTGAAGTGCACCAGTCCCTCCTGCATCAAAGCACCCCCACAACATGATGCTGCCACCCCCGTGCTTCACGGTTGGGATGGTGTTCTTCGGCTTGCAAGACTCCCCCTTTTTCCTCCAAACATAACGATGGTCATTATGGCCAAACAGTTCTATTTTTGTTTCATCAGACCAGAGACATTTCTCCAAAAAGTACAATCTTTGTCCCCATGTGCAGTTGCAAACCAGAGTCTGGCTTTTGTATGGCGGTTTTGGAGCAGTGGCTTCTTCCTTGCTGAGCAATATAGGACTTGTTTTACTGTGGATATCTGTGGATATCTTCACAAGGTTCTTTGCTGTTGTTCTGGGATTGATTTGCACTTTTCACACCAAAGTACGTTCATCTCTAGGAGACAGAATGTGTCTCCTTTCTGAGCGGTATGACGGCTGCGTGGTCCCACGGTGTTTATACTTGCGTACTATTGTTTGTACAGATGAACGTGGTACATTCAGGCATTTGGAAATTGCTCCCAAGGATGAACCAGACTTGTGGAGGTCTACACATGAGGTCTTGGCTGATTTCTTTTGATTTTCCCATGATGTCGAGCAAAGAGGCTCTAAGTTTGAAGGTAGGCCTTGAAATACATCCACAGGTACACCTCCAATTGACTCAAATTATGTCAATTAGCCTATCAGAAGCTTCTAAAGCTATGACATCATTTTCTGGAATTTTCCAAGCTGTTTAAAGGCACAGTAAACTTAGTGTATGTAAACTTCTGACCCACTATAATTGTGATATAGTGAATTATAAATGAAATAATCTATCTGTAAACAATTAATGGAAGAATTACTTTTGTCATGCACAAAGTAGATGTCCTAACCGACTTGCCAAAACTATAGTTTGTTATCATGAAATCTGTGGAGTGGTTGAAAAATTTGTTTTAATGACTTCAAACTCAGTGTATGTAAACTTCCGACTTCAACTGTACATATTCATGTACAGTTGTTATATCATATCACGTGCAATATTTTAAGTAATTCTTGGACTGAACTTACGTAGTCATTCACTCAGAAATGCATATTAGTATCCTGTCTGTTGTATCTTTTTTCATTTCTTTTAGTATATCGAATGTGCAATACGTGCATTTATCTGCAATTAAACCCTGCGCACTAAGGACTGTATTTTAAGGGAATTACTATTATTGCCCTAAATTATATCATACACACATTTAGCTATTTAAGTATCTCTTCCTGTCATTTACCTGTACAGTTAATGTTACCATGCAAATATTCACTTACCTGTAAATGTAACTGTATATTTACCTGTACAGTTAATTTAACCATGCAAAATATTCACTTACCTGTTCATTTAACCAGACTGTATATTAAGTAAACTATTATTACCCTCACTTATATCATACGCACTTTTAGCAATTTAAGTATTTCTCTGCCATCGACCTGCATAGTATAGTTAACTATGCAAATACTCCTTATTTATCTATATCAACTTGCAATATTTGTATACATTATTTTTCACCTAACACTCTGTAACAATGTATAGTGTACATATTCAGCCATCCACCCATACTATGCAATGTCTTTTTATAGTTTTTTTGCACTCCAGACTTCTTGTATTTTTATACTTTTTTCATACTGCCACTCTATGTATCATGTATCGTGTATCTGTCTTTTCTGTATTTTCCTCCTGGCATTTTGCACCTGCCCTGTGTTTTTTCGTTGCTGCTTGACAAAGAAATTTTCCCTCGGGGATCAATAAAGTATCTATCTATCTATCTATCTATCTATCTATCTATCTATCTATCTATCTATCTATCTATCTATCTATCTATCTATCTATCTATCTATCTATCTATCTATCTATCTATCTATCTATCACAGAATTGTGTAAACTGCATCAGCAAGCACACGAATAGTGTAATAATCACATTAATAATAGTTAGTCTCAACTCTCTTCATTATCAGCACCAACACGTCCGACCTGCTTGTCTACCTGGGCCGGCAGTATCAGCAAAGCAACAACTCCCACGAGGTATCCCAAACGGTCTCTCAGATCATCTGCCACCCCAACTACAGCAGTACAACCAGCGACAATGACATATGTCTGCTAAAGCTCTCATCATCTGTCACCTTCACTGAATACATCCAGCCGGTCTGCCTGGCAGCAGTGGACAGCACCTACTACACTGGCGCTACTAGCTGGGTCACGGGATGGGGCAATATCAATAGTGATGGTGAGATCTGATGGTCCCGATGCTGACTTTTCATTGACAAGTCATACCTACCCGTTATATACCTGTACATATACTAAGCAAAAAAAGAAACGTCCTCTCACTGTCAACTGTGTTTATTTTTCAGCAAACTTAAAAATATTTGTATGTGTAAATTTTCCTGTCCTGTCTCCCTGTAGCGCTGTCTTTGGCGTCTCACGGTACGGACATTGCAATTTATTGCCCTGGCCACATCTGCAGTCCTCATGCCTCCTTGCAGCATGCCTAAGGCACGTTCACGCAGATGAGCAGGGACCCTGGGCATCTTTCTGTTGGTGTATTTCAGAGTCAGTAGAAAGGCCTCTTTAGTGTCCTACGTTTTCATAACTGTGACCTTAATTGCCTACCGTCTGTAAGCTGTTAGTGTCTTAATGACCGTTCCAGATGTGCATATTCATTAATTGTTTATGGTTCATTGAACAAGCATGGGAAACAGTGTTTAACCCTTTTACAATGAAGATCTGTGAAGTTATTTGGATCTTTATGAATTATCTTTGAATGACAGGGTCCTGGAAAAGGGGCGCTTCTTTTTTTGCTGAGTGTATATCCACTTATTTGCAAGTTAATTTTGTACCAATACAGTTGGAGCAGACAAGAAAGGGTCAGAAATGTATACAACAGTATATCAGTAAAAGTTAATTTCATGGTCTCTCCTCCTCAGTGCCCCTGCCCTCACCCATGACCCTACAGGAGGTGAATATACCAGTAGTGGGAAACAGGAAGTGTAACTGTCTCTATGGAGAGGGTTCAATCACAAACAACATGATCTGTGCTGGTCTACTGAGTGGAGGAAAGGATTCCTGTCAGGTGATGCATGGCTGTGTTTCATTCCATATAGTTGCATTAAAGCTGCAGTTTAGCTGCAGTTTGCAGAGCTATTATTTTAATGACAAATAAGAGATGATCAACCAAACTCATGAGAACTTCTGCTGGTAATTTCATTGTTCACTGACCCTGATTTATCCCCGTGAAATGTGGCTCAGTTGGTAGAGCATGGATTCGATTCCCATAGGGGACCAGTACAAAACAAAGTATGCACTCACTACTGTAAGTCGCTCTGTATAAGCCTGCTAAATTACTAAAATGTAAAATGAAATAAACTTGTAACATTTATCCATCTACAGGGAGACTCTGGGGGGCCAATGGTGAGCAAACAGGGTCAGGTCTGGATCCAGTCTGGCGTTGTGAGTTTCGGAAAAGGCTGTGCCGAAGCAGATTTCCCAGGAGTGTACGCCAGAGTGTCCCAGTACCAGACCTGGATCAACAGCCAGATCAGCACTGACAAGCCAGGCTTCGTTCTCTTCTCCTCCAGTGGGACTGACTCTGACCTCAATGTCACCTGTAATGCACTCACCAGTGGGACCACACTCCTCTCACTCTCTCCTATTATCCTCTCTCTCTCTCTATCTCTTCTAATACAGGATACACTGAAAGTGGATGCTTAACTTTACTCACTGTATGTGAAAAGTACTCCTTATATACTAAACAATGGTGATGGGTTTAATTCAATATGAATCTACTGTATCTACTAATATTGTTTAAATTGTGATGTAAGAAATTACAGTTGAAGTTTACATACACCTTCGCCAAATACATTTAAACTCAGTTTTTCACAATTCCTGACATTTAATAGTAGAGAGAATTATTTCTTTCAGCTTTTTATTTCTTTCATCACATTCCCAGTGGGTCAGAAGTTTACATACACTCAATTAGTATTTGGTAGCATTGCCTTTAAATTGTTTAACTTGGGTCAAACGTTTTGGGTAGCCTTCCACAAGCTTCCCATAATAAGTTGGGTGAATTTTGCCCTATTCCTCCTGACAGAACTGGTGTAACTGAGTCAGGTTTGTAGGCCTCTTTGCTCGCACACGCTTTTTCAGTTCTGCCCACAAATGTTCTATAGGGTTGAGGGTTGAAATACATCCACACTCAAATGATGTCAGTTAGCCTATCAGAAGCTTCTAAAGCCATGACATCATTTTCTGGAATTTTACAAGCTGTTTAAAGGCACAGTCAACTTGGTGTATGTAAACTTCTGGCCCACTGGAATTGTGATATAGTGAATTATAAGTTAAATAATCTGTCTGTAAACAATTGTTGGAAGAATGACTTGTGTCATGCACAAAGTAGATGTCCTAACCAACTTGCCAAAACTATAGTTTGTTAACATGAAATCTGTGGAGTGGTTGAAAAATGAGTTTTAATGATTTCAACCTAAGTGTATGTAAACTTCCGACTTCAACTGTAAGTAGGATTACATTTTGTTGTTCTTCAGATCTCAGTTAATGATTGTTATATGCAGTTATGTTTAGCTATCACACTTCATGATTAAATGGAGAAAAACAAATGTTTTATTCATTAGGTTATGTATATTTGTTCATCTTGAGTATACTGTATTTGCAAATAAATACACTATTTACAGTGAACTACAGCTATTTACCATTGAGCTGAGAATGTCTCTCAGCAATCTCCTATCATGTAATGGCGGGCAGGCAGGTAACTATTAGCAGTCTGCCCCCTTCCTCTAGCGCTGACAGACTGACATAAATATCAGGGGTGCATTTATTTAGACCAAGACCATAGCAAATAGTTCCGATACCGTTTACTCTAATGGGAAAATGTTTAGCAAAGAAAAAAATACAAATTCTACAAATTCAGGAAGGTCCCTCCCCAATCCGTTCTGTTTGCTTCTGTTGACTTCCATTTGGTTTGTTTGGTTCCTAGTGAATACACCCCAGTTGGTAACCCTCCTACCTGGATTGGGCCATACCAACTCCCTTCTCTCAGATCATCTCTCTAGCGATGCTGAAAAAATATATAAATGCAACATGTAAAGTGTTGGTCACATGTTTCATGAGCTCAAATAAAAAATCCCAGAAATGAGCACGCATATGTGCTCGCCAGTAGTTCTTTCTCTATTTGTGCATACCTTGTCTCTGCGCCTGTCAAGGCTCTGGACGCATAAGCGACAGGGTTGCCATGTGTCGTCATGCTGTTGCAGAAGAACTGATCCCAGGCCAAGCTGTGACACGTCTGCAGAAATCCTTGTGCTTTTATCTGGATCATAGAACCTGAGCACTGGCTCTTCTGTGATCGACTTCTTTAGGTTTTTGAAGCAGCTTTCCTGCTCATGTGACCATTCCCATTAGTTTTTCTGTTCCAGAAGACATCTGAGTGGAGCGGACTGTGCTGACAGTCGAGGTATGAACTTTGCAAGGTAGGTGATCATGCCCATGAAGAGTCTCACGTCGTCCTTTTTCTTTGGGTGCTCCATGTTGTTGATGGCTGACGTTTTCCTCGGGTCTGGTTTGACTCCATCCTCTGAAAGTACGTCTCCCACGAAGGTAAGTGTTTTCACACCAAACTCGCATTTGTCCTTGTTTAGTTTTAGTTTGACTTTCCGTGTCAGGTCCAGCACTTGTCTCACTCACGCGTTGTATTCTTCTTTTGTGGACCCCCAGACGGCGATGTCATCCATCATGGTCTCCACTCCTGGAATGCGCTCGAAGATCATGTGAATTGTCTTGTGGTAGACCTCTGGTGCTGAGAGAATTTCATATGGTAGACAAAGAAATCTGTACCTGCCCTCAGGTGTGTTGAACGTGCATAACCTTGAGCTTGCATCGTCTAGCTTCATTTGCCAGAATCCTGATGAGGCATCAAGCTTACTGAACCACCTTTGCTGCAGCAAACTGCAACATTATCTCTTCTCTGGTTGGCAACTTGAAATGCTCTCGCTTGATGGCTTTGTTGAGATCTCTCGGGTCTAGATATATCCTGAGATCGCCGTTCTTTTTCAGCACAATAACCAGTGAGCTTACCCAATCTGTAGGTTGATCAATTTTTGTGATGACGTCCATCTTTTCCATGCGTCCAAGTTCCTCCTTGAGCTTTTTCCTCAGTGCAAATTGAACTGTTCTGCATGCATGCACAACTGGAGTAATTTTGTCATCAGTACATATTTTGTGTTCTCCTGGTAAACATCCAAGACCCTCAAACACGTCCTCGTACTCAGCCAGTAGTGATTCTTGGTCATTTTCAGTCTGTGATGTCACTACATACACTCTTTTCAACAAATTGAGCTTTTCACATGCATTGATACCTAGAATAGGCTGTACACTATTTTCCACGATCAGCAGCTGTGCTTTGAACTGTTTTCCTTTGTACTGTAAAGTTACTATGCATCTTCCTTTTATTGGTACGTTCTCCCCAGTATAACCAGTAACCTTGATTTTCACCGGTTGTATTTTGCTCTTCACTTTCAGTGTGTTGTAGTCATCCAGCGACAGTAGGTTTACCTGAGCTCCAGTATCAAGCTTGAATGGTATTATAGTTTCATTCACAGTCAATGGCACAATCCATTCAGCTTTTACTGCATTCAGTCTCCTTGACTGTGTGAACCTTTTTTTTTGTAGCCTCAGCTTTGCAGCATTTTGAGAAATTATAATTTTTCACACAGTTGTTACATGATTTGCCATATGCAGGGCATTTTTTCGGGCTTGTGGATGAATCCACATTTTCCATATGTAGTGTTTTGATTTCTCTCTTTTGCTTGTTTTTGTTTTGTAAATCATTGTGTGTGTTGCTCCTCTCTTTTTTATTGCATGCACTGACGTCTCATCCCTACGCAGCTGTTTAGCTTGTGCTCTGGTGGTTTCAGCTGCTCGACACATTCACTGTTTTATCCAAAGTTAAATCTTGCTCACTTGCTTTCACTAGTGAGTCTTTCAACAACACAACCTTAACAAGGGCCCCAGGACCAGTGGAAGCCAAATAACCCCATAAAATCAAAGATCCACCAACATATTTTACAGTAGGTTTGAGGTTATTTTCTGCATATGCATCCTTCTTTCAACGCCAAACCCACCACTGGTTTGAGTGGCCAAAGAGCTCTATTTGCATGCCATCTCGTCATAGCACCTGTTCCAACCCAAGTGCCAATGCCGTTTAGCAAACTCCAGGCGTTTATATTTGTTGGTTTCTCTCAATAAAGGCTTTTTCTATAGCAACTCTCACCCCAGTCTGAGGACCTGAGTGCTCTGAAGCAGAGAGTTCAATCTTGGTTTCATCAGACCAGAGAATTTTGTTTCTCATGGTCTGAGAGTCTTAAGGTGCCTTTAGGCAAACTTAAGGTGCCTTTAGGCAAAGAGCCTGACAGTACCCCCCCAAGGCGTGGATTCCCGGATGCCCCCCCCCCCCCAAAAAAAACACACAAATACAAGGGGGGGTTAATAGGGAGGGAAGACTAGTCCATCGGGGGCGGCTCTGGCTCCGGCGAAGTGGACAGTTTACTCCCATGCCCCTTCCTTATAACCGGGCCCTCACTGGGTACCGGTGGGGCAAACGGCTCCTGCCATGGAGCGGGGAAAACAACAGGGCCCGGACTGGGCACCGGTGGGGCCAACGGCTCCGGCCATGGAGCGGGACCATTAACCGGGTCTGGACTGGGCATTGGTGGGGTAAACGGCTCCGGCCATGGATCGGGGAAAACAACCGGGCCCGGACTGGGCACTGGTGGGGCAAACGACTCCGGCCATGGAGCGGGGAAAACAACCGGGCCCGGACTGGGCACCGGTGGGGCAAACGGCTCCGGCCATGGAGCTGGGCAATTAACCGGGCCCGGACTGGGCACCGGTGGGATAAACGGCTCCGGAGCGGGGAAGACAACCGGGCCCGGACTGGGCACCGGGGGGGCAAACGGCTCCGGCCATGGAGCTGGGCAATTAACCGGGCCCGGATTGGGCACCGGTGGAGCGGACTGCTCTGGCTCTGGAGCGGAGCAGACGGCTGGACCCAGATTGGGCACCAGTAGGGCGGACTGCTCTGGCACTGGAGCGGAGCAGATGGCTGGACCCGGAATGGGCACCGGTACGGCGGACTGCTCTGGCACTGGAGCGGAGCAGACGGCTGGACCCGGAATGGGCACCGGTGGAGCGGACTGCTCTGGCACTGGAGCGGAGCAGACGGCTGAACCCGGAATGGGTACCGGTGGAGCGGACTGCTCTGGCACTGGGGCGGAGTAGACGGCTGGACCCGGAATGGGCACCGGTACCAGTACGGCGGACTGCTCTGGACCCGGACTGGGCACCGGTGGGGCAAACGGCTCCGGCCATGGAGCTGGGCAATTAACCGGGCCAGGACTGGGCACCGGTGGGATAAACGGCTCCGGAGCGGGGAAGACAACCGGGCCCGGACTGGGCACCGGGGGGGCAAACGGCTCCGGCCATGGAGCTGGGCAATTAACCGGGCCCGGATTAGGCATCGGTGGAGCGGACTGCTCTGGCTCTGGAGCGGAGCAGACGGCTGGACCCAGATTGGGCACCGGTAGGGCGGACTGCTCTGGCACTGGAGCGGAGCAGACGGCTGGACCCGGAATGGGCACCGGTACGGCGGACTGCTCTGGCACTGGAGCGGAGAAGACGGCTGGACCCGGAATGGGCACCGGTGGAGCGGACTGCTCTGGCACTGGGGCGGAGCAGACGGCTGGACCCGGAATGGGTACCGGTGGAGCGGACTGCTCTGGCACTGAGGCGGAGCAGACGGCTGAACCTGGAATGGGTACCGGTGGAGCGGACTGCTCTGGCACTGGAGCGGAGCAGACGGCTGAACCCGGAATGGGTACCGGTGGAGCGGACTGCTCTGGCACTGGAGCGGAGCAGAAGGCTAGACCCGGATTGGGTACTGGTGGAGCGGACTGCTCTGACACTGAGGCGCTGCTCTGGCACTGGAGCGGAGCAGACGGCTGGACCCGGAATGGGCACCGGTGAAGCGGACTGCTCTGGCACTGGAGCGGAGCAGACGGCTGAACCCGGAATGGGTACCGGTGGAGCGGACTGCTCTGGCACTGGGGCGGAGTAGACGGCTGGACCCGGAATGGGCACCGGTACCAGTACGGCGGACTGCTCTGGACCCGGACTGGGCACCGGTGGGGCAAACGGCTCCGGCCATGGAGCTGGGCAATTAACCGGGCCAGGACTGGGCACCGGTGGGATAAACGGCTCCGGAGCGGGGAAGACAACCGGGCCCGGACTGGGCACCGGGGGGGCAAACGGCTCCGGCCATGGAGCTGGGCAATTAACCGGGCCCGGATTGGGCATCGGTGGAGCGGACTGCTCTGGCTCTGGAGCGGAGCAGACGGCTGGACCCAGATTGGGCACCGGTAGGGCGGACTGCTCTGGCACTGGAGCGGAGCAGACGGCTGGACCCGGAATGGGCACCGGTACGGCGGACTGCTCTGGCACTGTAGCAGAGCAGACGGCTGGACCCGGAATGGGCACCGGTGGAGCGGACTGCTCTGGCACTGGGGCGGAGCAGACGGCTGGACCCGGAATGGGTACCGGTGGAGCGGACTGCTCTGGCACTGAGGCGGAGCAGACGGCTGAACCTGGAATGGGTACCGGTGGAGCGGACTGCTCTGGCACTGGAGCGGAGCAGACGGCTGAACCCGGAATGGGTACCGGTGGAGCGGACTGCTCTGGCACTGGAGCGGAGCAGACGGCTAGACCCGGATTGGGTACTGGTGGAGCGGACTGCTCTGACACTGAGGCGGAGCAGACGGCTGGACCTGGAATGGGCACCCGACTGGAGGTCGGGTGCGGGGAGTAGGGCAGAGGTCCGGACCCGGACTGGACATCGGTGAAGCGGACTGCTCTGGCATGGGAGGTACCGGACTGGGAAGGTGGACCGGAGGTCGGGTGCGTGGAGCCGGCATTGGAAGCACCTGGCTGGGCACACTCACTGGAGGTCGGATGCGGGGAGTAGAGTAGAGGTCCGGACCCAGACTGGGCACCGGTGGAGCGGACCGCTCTGGCATGGGGTTGGAGTAGACGACCGGACCCGGACTGGGCACCGGTGGAGCGGACTGCTCCGGCACGGGAGTGGAGTAGACGCCCGGACCCGGATTGGACCACTCCGCCATCTCCCTCTCGACGTCTTCCTCTATCTCCCTCATTTCCTCCAGGACTCCAAAATACTCCTCTAAATATTCCTCCTGCTCCTTGCTCTGAGCCCCCCATTGGTACCTCGGCCTCTCCATGCTTCACATGGGGGGTGGTATTGGCTCCTCCTGCCTATAGCCAGACCACCCCCATCGCCCCCCCACCAAATTACCTTGGGGTTGTTTGCGGGCGTTTCCCCGTCTCGCGCATCGCGCATATCGCGGCACCACCTCTCTCTCCGTCTCTCCCCAGTTACGCTGCTTGGTCTCGCAGAGGTGGGTCGTTCTGTCACGTGAGGGTGCAGAGAGAGACCTAGACGCAGCTCAGGGATTAAAGTTCGACATCTTTATTTTATTATACTATGTATCTTCTAAATACTATGTATAACAAACGCACAAATGACGAACTACAGAACACAAACAAACACTACAGACAAACGTCACGTTCACTAAACAAACACGAATGAACGGACGTAACAAAGGCACACTTACATTCACCGTGACTGCGACATATAACGACAATGACCCACACCAGAGTTAAGGACAGACAAACATATAAATGATCCCTAATTAGAGACAATGCGGTGTAGCTGCCTCTAATTAGGGATCCAACTCAAAACCCACACAGAAACAGAAAAGAAAGACACTGTCAGACTTTGACCATAGCTACATAGAGAAGCAAATAGGCTTATCTATGGCCAGAGCCTGACACCTAGTTAAATAAAGGTTAAATAAAAAATCCTGTCTCAGAGCTCTATGGACAGTTCTTTCGCCCTCATGGCTTGGTTTTTTACTTTTTACTTTATATAGACAGGTGTGTGCCTTTCCAAATCATGTCGAATCAATTGAATTTACCACACATGGACGGATGATGAATGGTACATTAGCTCAAAAAAATATTTATTTTTCAGACGTTGAAATCAGGTTAATTTTTGGTTCTGAATGAAAGTTGAAAATACATAATTTATAGACGTCTAGGTTTGGGCCAAATCAAGGCTGGACCTGACAAAATCTGAACCAAACATAAACACCTTTGTTTGGGTCAAATCAAAGACTTCTGGTCTGGACAGGACCAAAGAAAGACGTCCAAAAAACATTGGCATCGGTCCATGCTTACTGGGGTGTAGCCTACTGCGTCGGCCTGCAATGGAATTTTAAGAATTTTTAGATTGCCCGTCCATGTGTTAGGCCCACCATTTGTAAAACAGGGCGTTTCATTGGTTTAATTAGTCCTATTTCCTGTGACTAATCTATTTGGCTATTTAAGCTCTGAATATCAGCTACCCCGGAGCTATCAGGAGTTATCCTGAGCCTATTTGCAATGTGTTTACACAGTGGGACATGCAGTAGTATTTTATTCTTTGCTTTGATCAGCTTGTCAAAAATGGTTGAAACTTGAAACCTCTGACCATGACAATTCAGCCCACGGGGTGAAACTCCTGGACAGCAGTTGTGCGTAGCCTGATTATCCATTCCATAGTGTCTATTTTACTTCGACCTGTCCTGTATTTAGGATCTGTTGTTATTATGTCAGCACATTTTATATTTGGTTCGCCGCCATTTAGGTTAGGCTATTTGATCGGAGAAACCTGCATGATGTAAAAGGTTTCTGTCTCACTACGTTGTCATATATTTTATCTACAGACCGTAATCTACAGAATAGGCAACAAATCTTTCTACCTTTCTATTCGCTGCTACATGATTAATGTTAGATCCTTTTTTTTGACGGAACGTTGGTGGAGTGTGGCAGAAATTTGTCTCTCCAACAGCACTGTGGAGAGGCGCTCTGGGAATGGACAAGCAAAATCTTTTGTGACGCTAGCTTTGACAAAGTGGGCACTGCTTTTAACGTGGCAGCATTAGCGCTCACCTAAAAAGCCCATAATTCACTGTTTGAGAGAAATTGTCATTGTTTTGGGGCAGAATTACATGAGGTTTTATGTGTTGTTGGTCAGTTTAGCTCAGAAAATTCCACCCTCTTCAATCCGCTGCCATAGGCGGACACCTAATCCTGCCTTATGAGCAGGCTGGCTTTGATGCAACTGACTGTAGATGAGTCAAGGCGTGAAGTCCGGGAGGTGCATCTGCGACAGCCAAAAGTCAGACACTAATGTTGTTTTCCAACAAGTCTCAGCTCAACATGGTAGTGTTACAATTGTTTATAAAAGTTTTTCTTTATAATGTTGAAATAAACATGGCTACAAACCCCATATCACACACTCACAAACTGATATGATATAGTGTATAGTGTAGAATGTATAGAGTGTAGGACTACATTCTTAAATCAATCAGCGAGAGAGCCTGAAATATTACAATCGTGGCACAGGTGGTTCCTGTTTCAGTCATGTCATTGGTAACTTAATGGAGCAGGTATAAAAGAAACACCTGAAACTAGATCCCCTACATTCTAGTCTTGATGAGAATAAAAAAAACTGTCAGGGGAGGTTCTCTTCTGCACTGTTTAACCAACCAGTAAATGTCACCCTGAAAACCGAAACAGCTGGTTTTTGGGGACTCAGCACAGGCTATGTCTTTGGTCACATTTGTGTGGTCAAACGAAAACATTGGTTGACAATAGATCCTTCCACAATGCAGGCGATGGCTGCCGGATGTAGTTGGTAAAAAATCAACTGCAGAAACGTGCAGTTGACTGCAGTCAAACCGTCATGAACTTTGATTAAAACATTTTTTTCGTTTCATAATTTTCCTTCAATTCGCAAGAGGCTGAATATATCTCACAGGAGAAAGCATCCGAGCAAGCGAAACAGCGCCCCTCTGTCTCTCTATGTATAGGCCATCTATCTGATTATGTCTGGTCCAAACGAGTATGACATTGTTGCCGCCAGTAGCATTGAAGGCAAGGCAAGCCAGCGAACATGGCCTCCCTTGACAAAAAAAGGTATAAAAATGTGCCAATCAACGTTGAGCTAAACTGAGAGAGCTCAACTGTGAAGGGTCCTGGCGCACCCCAAAAAAAAGTACTTGGATTTGACATCACTCCTATCAAATCAAATTGAGAGTATACGTAATTGGCAGAAAAACTTGAATTGTTGCATCTCGTTGTGCTGTTGTACTCCGGTTGATAGCTAGCTAAAATCCTTTTCCTAAATTAACCATGGATAGAGATTTGGACTTGAGGTTTTACTTAATTCTCCGTACTGGCCAATGGTTATAACGCCGATTCTGATCCAACCATTTATTCATGCATTGTTGTGCCCGTGGCCTGAGAGGATGAAAGTTCAATATGTAGCTAGATATAGAAGGCTACTGTTAACGAGCTAAGTTTGCCCATGAAGTTAGGCTATCGAGCAAGCATTTTAGCCAGGTAGCCTAGGACAACAAAAAATCAAAGCATATACTGTATGACATGAAAGAGAGGAGAGTGGCATTGGCGTTTCTCTACAAGTAGGGTGAGTCAACGTGTTTTTGTACTTGCACGAACGCACACGCACACAGAAAACAGAACCATGGACATCCACGTCATATTTAGCTTACGCTTTGAACACACCAACTGCGAAATTGCATTTTTGTACACCTGAAGTACGTTCATTTCAATGGAACGCTGCGTTTGCCTTGCAGCATTGTGTTGCAGATGCAGTTGCAGTGCGTTCTGCGTTATGTTGATTGGACTAAATTGTTTTTGGTATCTTTTAGTTGTCATTGTAGACTAAGCAGAGGTGATTTGATGATGTTGAAATGTAGTGGAAATGGTGCTGGATAGTGGAGGCAGCTCCTGTTTTCTTTGCGACTTGCGGTAACTCTGTGATTCTAAATCAATAGTTTAGTGGTCTGAATTTCAGAAACTCATTTGCTTGACAATTCATTTGCTTGACCATGCTGTAGGTCATGTAACTGTCTGCTACTGTACATGCAATATTATTTGTGGACTTCACTGGACATCATTTGCTATCTGGTTTTGTAATAAAACAAAGGTGTGGTTGAATTTATTCTGCCACTATGTCATCTTATTGTCTTGGCCTTTAGGCCTTCTGTATATATCATGGTCGCAAGGCATATAAAATAACATGTTATAGAGCAAACAAAGCAATTATCACAACACTTCCTTGACAACTTCCTTCACAACAGATCTGCTCAACAGCAGAGAAGTATGAATGCCCTACCTTCTGCAGAGGCCGTATCACCGTAAATGCTTCACGGCCAATGCAGACATCAAATTGACCATCCAGCGCCTTTATATGTGGTAAGTTAAGTAATGGGAACAGCTAACATGTAGCGTTTTACTCACTTGCAACTACGTCAACAATTTTAGTTGGCTGAAAGGCATTTTGGCAAAGTATGGCCCCCAGTGGCAACCCGTCGTTCAGGGCAAGTGGTACCCGCAACACACCAGTCAAACAGAATTGTTGCATCAGAATTGTTGCATCACAAGATGCCTCACAAGTCCAAACAGACGCCTCACAAGTCCTCAACTGGCAGCTTCATTAAATAGTATCCGCAAAACACCAGTCTCAACGTCAACAGTGAAGAGGCGACTCAGGGATGCTGGCCTTCTAGGCAGAGTTGCAAAGAAAAGCCGTATCTCAGACTGGCCAACTCAAGATTAAGATGGGCAAAAGAACACAGACACTGGACAGAGGAAGATTGGAAAAAAGTGTTCTGCCTAGAAGGCCAGCCTCTTCACTGTTGACGTTGAGACTGGTGTTTTGCGGATACTATTTAATGAAACTGCCAGTTGAGGACTTGTGAGGCGTCTGTTTCTCAAACTAGACACTCTAATGTACTTGTCCTCTTGCTCAGTTGTGCACTGTGGCCTCCCACTCCTCTTTCTATTCTGGTTTTAGCCAGTTTGTGCTGTTCTGTGAAGGGAGTAGTACACAGCGTTGTATGAGATCTTCAGTTTCTTGGCAATTTCTCGCATGGAACAGCCTTCATTTCTTAGAACAAGAATAAACTGACAAATTTCAGAAGAAAGTTCTTTGTTTCTGGCCAGTTTGAGCCTGTAATCGAACCCACAAATGCTGATGCTCCAGATACTCAACTAGTCTAAAGAAGCCAGTTTTATTGCTTCTTTAATCAGCACAATGTCAGGCTCTGGCCATAGGGAGGCCTTTTGCTCACCTAGTTGGCCATGGTCAGAGTCTGACAGGATCTAGTTTTCTAGATCTATGTGTTTGCATTTTGTGTTGAATCCTCAATTAGAGACAGCTGCGAGATGTTATCTCTGATTGGGGATTCTACTTAAGTTGCTCATCCCCACACCTGTGTGTGTGTGTCATGATCAGAGTAAGTGTGTTCTCTTTCGTTTTCTGTAAATCATTGTTATTTTGTATTGTTCCGACTGAGTTCTAGTTTGTGTTATTAAAAACGATGTCGAACTATCGCTACGCCTTGGTCAATGGAAACACACGATCGTGACACACAACAGTTTTCAGCTGTGCTAACATAATTGCAAAATGGTTTTCTAATGAGCAATTAGCCTTTTAAAATGATCAACTTGGATTAGCTAACACAATGTGCCATTGGAACATAGGAGTGATGGTTGCTGATAATGGACCTCTGTACGCCTATGTAGATATTCCATAAAATAATCTGCCGTTTCCAGCTACAATTGTCATTTACAACATTAACATTATCTACACTATATTTCTGATCAATTTGATGTAATTTTAATGGACAAAAAATAGCTTTTCTTTCAAAAACAAGAACCTTTCAAAGTGACCCCAAACTTTTGAACGGTAGTGTATGTTTTTTCAAAAGGCAGTAAATGAGGCTGAATTAGCTGTTTCGCTGCCAGACAAGGCACCGCTGATAGCCAGGTGTAACAGTGGTAAGGTGTTGGGACAGTTTGTGGCAGCGAAACAGTTGTGATGTTGTCAGGCAACCCGTATTGCCATTGATATAAACGGGTAAAAGCGTTGATAGAGGAGCACCCTTGTCAAATCGATCATGTTGTCAACAAAGCAGCATGATGCGTCATTCAGAAACGTACATCTCTTCACCGTCGGCCAAAATGGGCCACCTGGCTCATGCCCGTGGGGCAGCCCGGTTCCAAATCGAATGCAATCAGCGTTAACCCGGTTCACCCGGGGCATTATTCGAATCCCATCATTGAAAAATATGTTGCTGCTCATTCTGTATTTAGTTGATCAATCGGTAATCATCATGCACAACCTTAATCTTTCACTGCATGTAGCTAGGTGTAAAAGCTAGACGTTTTCCTTCTTGCCTGACCTTGTGGATTTGTATAAAAATCACAACGTGTCTTGGGACTCTAAACAATGTGATGCAGATGCAGGTCATCTTTACACTGCACAATCTGGCAATGATAATAAATGATAGAAAATACTAATCAAACAAGAGCCTTTGAATTTGATTTGTTTCTCGCACTTAATTGAATGTTTGTTGATGCTACTCTATGCTGGGTATTAAGTTGGTACACTCTTAGAAAAAAGGGTTCCACATGGAACCCAAAATGGTTATACATGGAACCAAAAAAGGGTTATTCAAAGGGTTCTCCTATAGGGACAGCCGAAGAACCCTTTTTTGGTTCTAGAGTGTAGAGAAAGTAGGCTATCATTTGTCACATCACATTCCTCCAGTCACTAAATTATTATAAAACGCACCCCACTGTCATGGTCCATCCAGATTATTTTATAGTCTCTCTTCTTATAGCCGCTGTATCTCAGTGGAGGTGAGAAGAGATCATTTATCTCTGTCTCTCCAAAAGAAACTTGGTCAAGAACCGTGGAGGAGATGAAGGATTGTGGCCTGTTATGGAAAACCACCCCCAAAAAGGCTGAAGATTGGCAGACGTGGCACTATTTCATGGAGTAAGTGTCTCTTCAAATGATAAGCATCTTCATTATTGCGCTGAGGATAAACAACATGCTCAGACTTTTGTGAGAGACAGGGTATTGAGTCAATTGCCACACCATTCCTATAAGATTCACATCCTATTTAACTTTAACTGACTTGCCTAGTTAAATAAAGGTTAATAAAAAATAAAAACTGGACAGCAGGTGTCATAATTTACTTAATTAGACTCTCAACACAGCCTGACTGAAATACGGTCAAGACAAGTCACCACTGAAGCGATGGAAATTAGACATTGAACCGTCTCAGCAGCTAGTCTGTGACTGAACAGCTGTTCGGCACGGCAACAGATCAGAGAATATCACATTTTATTTTACTTTGACCCTCTAATAATAAGATGTATGGAAATATGAATTTGCTGAGATGTGGGCGTTTTCAGTTGTAATTTAATTCAAATTACAAACTCATTAGAAGGACCAAGTACTTATTGAAAAAGAACGCTTTAAGGAAGAGTGTCTTTAAACCCCAATATAAATTATGAGACAAAACATTTAAATGTTATTTTAATTAAATTCTTTATTTGTTACAGAACAATACACTTATTATACAGAGTGGATATTAGCACATAAGACACATCTCGTAATTGTAGTAGAATGACGGTAACTAACAAATGACTTTTTACAATGGCTTGGGAATGACAAACAATGTCAATATTGGGGGGGGTGGGGGGGAGATAACAAAGTTACCACTCAAATCCCTTATGCAACATTTAAATGCTTGGCGTACAAGTCAGAATTTTGTGAGAAATGCTATGTTCCCATTCCCTCTACCCTCCTATAGACTTCTGGGTTATTTTATAGATACAAGCACTTCATGGTAGTTTGAGAACATAAATAAACCTAAAAAACAACATAGAAACAAATAAAGGTTTAAATAATGATTCTGGAATAAATGTTTAAAGAATGATACTGGAATACATCAAATAACCCAAAGCTACAGTACATTAGAGAGCCAATGCTTTGTCAGTGAATGTTCATTGCACATATAAAACAAAATCTAAATGAGAGGAACTAAATGCATGACTATCACATTCAGAAGTGTAAAAACATGTAGGCCTACGTCTTTGTCAAGATTGTTTAAATATGAAACATTGTCAAACATATAGGTTTATGAATGCTTTTAAATCTCTAAAATGTGTGTTGACTGACAAGTCTTCTTTAAACCCAAATAATTCTTAAAATAATCTTATGTCTATCTCACATTTGAGAGCATAGCCTTTATTTAACATTGGCTGAGAGATGAGCAGGTTAGCTTTTTCCGTCATGAAACTTGTTCTGGAGGCAGCTCTGCAGTGGTCACTAGCTGGCACAGCATAACATCTGACTTTAAACCTAACCTTCACCCTAACAATACTGCTAACCCTAAAGCCTAACTCTAACCTTAAATTAAGACCAAAAAGCTATTTTTTGGTTTTCATAAAATTGTACATTATAGCCAATTTTGACTTTGCAACTGGCCCATCTAGCAGAAATTGCTCAGTTCTGCCTCCATGACAAGACTCATCCCAATAAACGTCAACCTGTGAGAGATGATGGGTTTATAATGGGGAAAAGTGTCAAACAGGTGAACTATTAGGCAGGAAGATCAGGCGCATTAAACTGAATTGTTTTGTAATCACACAACTCACAAACCATTTTTCCTCCGATCCCCCCTCACATATTTACAAACAAACATACATTGATTCCGTTAGATATTTGGTCACATTGTCATTCTCATAGGTGTTAAATTCAAAGTGCTTTTTAATGTCCTTCAATGTTGTTGAGGTTGACGTCTTGAAAATGCCAACAGAACAACTTCAGTTAACACATTTATAATGACCTTCCCTTAGTTTCTCACGGCCAGTTGAATGTCCTGCCAGTGATCTGATAAAACTTCTGATTGAAGGGGTGGAAGAACTTCCTCAGTTTGGCCACCACCGAGGGGTCCACCTCAGGGTGGATGCGCCCCTTGCTGCCTGCCAGGCACTTGTTGAAGACAATGTTAAATCGCAGGCAGTAGAATCCCCTGGTGGCATTGAAGTACAGGTTATAGTGGCTTATCCTGGATGGGAGGTTGAGGAAGCGCTCGACGAGCTGAAGCTCCGGCAGCGGGTCCGTGATCAGACGGTCCCCGTCCACAATGTGGAATTGTTCCACAGGGAAGTACTTCAGCCAGCGCTCCAAGTGCTTGGTGTAAATGCTGGTCCGTACTGCCTTATACTTTGTGTTCACCTCACACGTGTTGCCGTCGATGGCCAGCTTCTCAAACTTATGGTAGGTCTTGTTCTTGCGCTCCTTGCCCTCCAGCACCTGTGTGTAATCGGACACAGCTCTGGTGGTGGGCTCGCGCACAATGATCAGCAGCTTGATGGAGGAGTTCATCTTGAAGATGCGTTCGGGGACCTCCTCTGTGATGAAGTAAGCGGGGCTCTTCTCAATGGTGATCTGATGGGGGAAGGAGAAGGGCATCTTCTCCCGGTACCAGTCGATGCCCCGGGCGTAGTTCTGGTCGTTGTCAAAGAAGTGGATCTCCTGCGAGGCCTTGACCACAGCCGGGTGCAGGTTGAGCATCTCCAGCAGGGCGCGCGTGCCCCCCTTCCGCACACCGATGATGATGGCCTGGGGTAGCTGCTGCACCAGGTTGTGCAGGCGGATCTGCTCTTTGGTGGCATTGCCCTTGCGGAGCTCGTGGAGCAGACCGCGCTTATACTGCAGGGTCCGGAGAGGGATCTGCTCCGGCAGGTGAGGAGGGCCCAGTCTGCTCTCTATGGGGCAAATAGGCTGCAGCCTGGAGGAGGGGGAAAACACAGAAAGAAACATTCTGTACTTAAAATTCAACAGGCATTGCTTTCAGACCGAAATCAAAATGTGTTTGTTACTATGGACACCAACCGACGTACCTATCCAAGCTCCCAACCCTGGCCACTAGATAGAGGAGACTCCCGATAGCAAGGCTGCCCAGCACAAAGAGCTTCTGTCTCAGCAACGCCTGCTGTTTGAATAGCATGGCCCTCCATCAATCTTCAGGACTGCGTCTTCAGCCTGGGGAAGGGAGAGCAGAGCACATAAACCATTAATCACTGGCGAGGAGAGAGACGGCCTAATGTTTATTAACACACACTCAATCAAGTCTTACAAGTGATTAAGCCACACTCACAGGATCCTGCAAAGTGCTGCAGTGTCATTAGAGCAGACGTCTGTCTTACTCAGTCATACCCACCCTTTATTTATTTGATTGTTTCTGCCAGCTAACTCGGATCGAATTTGATCAAATGTACGACAGGCAGACCCACTCTGTGAGAGCCTCATCGTGGTGTAATTGTCTTTCTTTTTTTGAAAACTCTTTATTCTGTTATAATGGTATCATTTTCATTGAGTCAGTGGTAATGCAGAATACACAATTCTTCCACCAGACACCTTTTATTCTCAAAAAAAGGATGACAGCATAGTTTGGTCCCAGCAGTTAATTCATGAATGGATATTAATTAGATAGGGCCTGGATTACGATGCGGTCTCTAGATTACTGTGACTCCAATTCAATCATAAAGTTTCTGAGGTGCTGTATGTAGCATATTGCAAAGGAAAATCCACAGTCTAGAATACACAAGTCGGTGCCTCGAAAATATACTGAACAAAAATATAAACGCAACATACAACAATTTCACTGATTTTTACAGAGTTACAGTTCATATGAAGAAATAAGTCAATTGAAATAAATTCATTAGGCCCTAATCTTTGGATTTCACATGACTGGGAATACAGATATGCATCTGTTGGTCACAGATACCTTAGAAATATGGGCCTCAGTATCTCGTCACGGTAACATGCAATTGTGTTCGTTGTCCATAGCTTATGCCTGCCCATACCATAACCCCACTGCCACAATGGGGCACTCTGTTCACAACGTGACATCAGCAAACCGCTCGCCCACACGACGCCATACACTGCGGTTGTGGGGCTGGTTGGACGTAATGCCAAATTCTCTAAAACGAAGTTGGAGGTGATCATGGTAGAGAAATGAGCATTCACTTCTCTAGCAACAGCTCTGGTGGACCTTCCTACATTCCTCATGCCAATTACGTGTTCCCTCAACTTGAGACATCTGGAGCATTGTGACGTGTGACAAAACTGCACATTTTAGTGGCCTTTTATTGTCCCCAGCACAAGGTGCACCTGTGTAATGATCATGCTGTTTAATCAGTTATTTGATTTGCCACACCTGTCAGGTGGATGGATTATTTTGGCATAGGAGAAACAGAACAACCTGACCTCAATCCCCTAGAACAATTCCAAGTAATTACAACATCATGTGCGTGTGGTTTTTTTTTTCAGAATGGAAAGAAATGTAAGATAGGTGTCTCTATGGTCTTATTGAGTTAATGTTACTTCATAAGACAGCATTTTTCGGTCCAGTCCAGTGTAGAGCTTTCATGACAAGCACTGAACAGCCAATCACCAGAGAGCTTACTGTTGATGCTCATTGTGTAAGATAATCAATAACCCTATCTGTCCCAGCACATTTCCCTTGTATCTGTATCTTCATCGTGTACAACATGATTAGTTTGACCTTCAATGACAGAAAACAAAAACCTGTTCCTCTGTTAAACCAAGAGGGGTCAGTGTTTCATTATATAAGAATGACATCAATCTACTCACAGACACGACTGGAGTTTTTTTTCTTCTTCATCAGTTCAGTTCTTTCATTCTAGCCCAGGTTGACCATACTAGTGGTTGTCAGACGTGTCATTAAACACAAGTTAAACGAGGGAGTAGTAGAACGTTGGGCAGGCTATTGTAATTTGAGTCTAGAGAGAGACTGCAGGACTGCATCATGCTTCTGTTTGTAGGTACGCTTTACAATAGAAAGTATGTTAAACTACTGTTACGATCAGCAAATTGGAAGCCCAGTTTCTCCCTAAAGAATAACCACTAACTGACCCCATCCATAGCCTTGAATATTTACTTTGGCCCCGTGGACCCATTAGAGATCCAAGACATCAAAACCTATTAGTAGATACAGTGGGGAGAACAAGTATTTGATACACTGCCGATTTTGCAGGTTTTCCCACTTACAAAGCATGTAGAGGTCTGTAATTTTTATCATAGGTACTCTTCAACTGTGAGTGACGGAATCTAAAACAAAAATTCAGAAAATCACATTGTATGATTTTTAAGTAATTAATTTGCATTTTATTGCATGACATAAGTATTTGATACATCAGGAAAGCAGAACTTAATATTTGGTACAGAAACCTTTGTTTGCAATTACAGAGATCATATGTTTCCTGTAGTTCTTGACCAGGTTTGCACACACTGCAGCAGGGATTTTGGCCCACTCTTCCATACAGATCCTTCAGGTTTCGGGGCTGTCGCTGGGCAATACGGACTTTCAGCTCCCTCCAAAGATTTTCTATTGGGTTCAGGTCTGGAGACTGGCTAGGCCACTCCAGGACCTTGAGATGCTTCTTACGGAGACACTCCTTATTTGCCCTGGCTGTGTGTTTCGGGTCGTTGTCATGCTGGAAGACCCAGTCACGACCCATCTTCAATGCTCTTACTGAGGGAAGGAGGTTGTTGGCCAAGATCTTGCGATACATGGCCCCATCCATCCTCCCCTCAATACGGTGCAGTCGTCCTGTCCCCTTTGCAGAAAAGCATCCCCAAAGAATGATGTTTCCACCTCCATGCTTCACTGTTGGGATGGTGTTCTTGGGGTTGTACTCATCCTTCTTCTTCCTCCAAACAGGGCGAGTGGAGTTTAGACCAAAAAGCTCTATTTTTGTCTCATCAGACCACATGACCTTCTCCCATTCCTCCTCTGGATCATCCAGATGGTCATTGGCAAACTTCAGACGGGCCTGGACATGCGCTGGCTTGAGCAGGGGGACCTTGCGTGCGCTGCAGGATTTTAATCCATGACGGCGTAGTGTGGTACTAATGGTTTTCTTTGAGACTGTGGTCCCAGCTCTCTTCAGGTCATTGACCAGGTCCTGCCGTGTAGTTCTGGGCTGATCCCTCACCTTCCTCATGATCTTTAGGGCGGCAGGTAGCCCAGTGGTTAGAGTGTTGGGCCCGTAACCAAAAGGTTGCTGGATCGAATCCCCGAGCTGACAAGGTAAAAATCTGTCGTTCTGCCCCTGAACAAGGCAGTTAACCCACTGTTCCTAGGCCGTCATTGAAAATAAGAATTTGTTCTTAACTGACTTGCCTAGTAAAATAAAGGTAAAAAATAAAAAAATCTTGATGCCCCACGAGGTGAGATCTTGCATGGTGCCCCAGACCGAGGGAGATTGACCGTCATCTTGAACTTCTTCCATTTTCTAATAATTTCGCCAACAGTTGTTGCCTTCTCACCAAGCTGCTTGCCTATTGTCCTGTAGCCCATCCCAGCCTTGTGCAGGTCTACAATTTTATCCCTGATGTCCTTACACAGCTCTCTGGTCTTGGCCATTGTGGAGAGGTTGGAGTCTGTTTGATTGAGTGTGTGAAAAGGTGTCTTTTATACAGGTAACGAGTTCAAACAGGTGGAGGTAATGAGTGGAGAACAGGAGGGCTTCTTAAAGAAAAACTAACAGGTCTGTGAGAGCCGGAATTCTTACTGGTTGGTAGGTGATCAAATACTTATGTCATGCAATAAAATGCAAATTAATTATTTAAAAATCATACAATGTAATTTTCTGGATTTTTGTTTTAGATTCCGTCACTCACAGTTGAAGAGTACCTATGATAAAAATGACAGACCTCTACATGCTTTGTAAGTAGGAAAATCTGCAAAATCGGCAGTGTATCAAATACTTGTTCTCCCCACTGTATATCCTCCCTAATACAATACAAGGAAGATAATATAACAGGGCCTTTGACTCTCGCTGTAACTAGAAAATACGTAATATTGCCTTGCCCTGGCCTCTAAATGGATGCTAGCCAAGCAATTGGAATTTTACCAGTCTAACAATACAGGAGAATAAACCCATTTAGCCAGAGGGCCAGTCCAGTCCACTTGTTTGTGGATTCCCATTTGGAAATGAAATGTTTTTTCATTAAAGGCGGTATCTCTGTGAGGCTAGGGAGCGATTCACAGATCTCCTAGAGAGCGCTTTCATTTCAATAGCTCTTTGGTTTATACAGGGTGTCATTGGCAGAACAATGCCGGGTACTTACAATGTTGAAGTAGACTCGGTCCAAATCAATGTACTGCTTTTAAAAGTCCCGACCTCTACTTTTAGAGTATATTTAATGTACTCCCTTTGAATGATGGATGTCCCTTCTCTCCCGACTATCTTCTACGTCTTCCCTGGTAAGAGACAGCAAAGTCGAACATACATTTGACTCCATGTAGGAAATCTCTAGTACTCTTACTATATACTGACATATTTTAATTCCTTCTAATCGCCCTGGCTGTTGAATCCACAGTGTGAGCTTACCATGTCTGAATTAATTGCCTTTTTCACATGAACCCAGTCTAATTTTAGCACTGAAAAGATGTCTGAGAGACTTCTGGTCAAATTAGTTTCAGATTAGGGTAATGTTTTCTTGACCCAGCCATTTGTGAATTACTACAGAATCGTGTTTGCGCTTATCAAGGCATGTTACATTTTGGTCATCAAGAGGCCATATGATGTTTTCTCTATGAAGCCCCCCCACATCAACATAAACAGTCATCACTTTATTATATGCAAATATAGCCTATAGCATGCAAAAGCGAAATTAGGAGCTCAATAGTCTCAAGCCAATCGAGCAGCAGACTCATACAATGTGACCTAAATAAACCAAGATGAGCCTCGGAGGTATTCTCTTTGAAGGACTTGGCAGACAAAGAGAAAAGTTTGAACAATCGGCGTGTAGAGAGAGTACAGGCACGAGTGACGGAGGGAAACAAAGACTGACATATTTTCGATGCCTTTGTAAGCAAGCAGGTCCTTCGAGAGTAAATTGGAATTGTCTACAGATAAACAGCAGCATCAATATACACTTTGAGAAGGAATCACTTTCACCTTGATAGTTTTACTAGATTCTGGAAGCAAGTTTATGACAAGAAAAATAAATGGTTTTAAGTTTCTCAATGTAACTTTTAGCAAAAAGTCTTGCTCTAACGCTGAGTCAATATGCAGTTTAACCGACAACACAAGGCATTGGCATTAATGCAGGGAAATCTAGTCTTTGTGAAAGTAATCTGTCAGATTTTTACATCAAAGTATGGATATCCATAATAAGGCACTCTGATGTTTCAGTTCTCACTTAAATAAGCTTTTTATTCAGTCATTTTCCATTTTCTCTCATCTCTGCTCCTGACCTTAACTGTCTCGGCGTAGTCTAACCTCTTGAATGTTTATGCAAAACAGAGCTAGTGAGCAGACAATTTTTTTCTCACCTTTATTTTGACTGACATGAGTTTTGAAGAACAACATACCATACCGTAGGCTTTAAATTAGGGCTATTATATGTTATTACCATAATATGTCCTCAACAATTGTAAATAGCATGGAGAAGCGTACATGATATTTCCCCAAGCACATTTGAACCAAGAGAATGTTTGGTATCCACAGGCTTGATAATAACAATAATTTCCATATAGCTTATTGTATCCTATGAATGAAAAAGCCCTCCTATTTGTTACTGTAGCATGTGCTTATAGACATGGATACGGCATATAATCTTGTTGATTTATTAAGGTGCCCGCTATGTTCTATTCATTATGTGTACTCTGCTGCGCTGCTGTTCTAATTCTCAGAACATCACGCTGTGGTAGTGTGCCCGAAAATAGATCAGTACTGCAGTTGGTCTCCGTGGAGTTCCGTGGCTGCCTGTGAGCTCATAGTAGAACACCTGAGCGGGCCGTTATTAGACAAGCCGGCATCGGGGAGGCCCCAGAACCATCCCTCTCCTCCCAACCACTCTCTGGTCCTGCCTGCCTGCAACCCCCTTGAAAAAAGTGCTGGTTCTGTCCCAAATGGCACCCTATTTCTTGTATAGTGCGCTACTTTTGACCAGGGTCCATAAGGCTTGCCACTACTACCTAGGTTTGTTACCAGAACTAAGAGGTCAGACAGGCAGCTAGAGCATAGGGACATCCACCGCAGAGGAGGCTAGTGGGCTCATTGTAATAGCTGGAATGTAATCAATGGAATGGTACCAAACACATGTAAACAACGTGTTTGAATCCGTTCCATTGATTCCATTCCAGCCATTACAATGAGCCCGTCCTCCTATAGCTCCTCCCACCAGCCTCTTCTGACCGACAGTGGCAGCAGTAGTCAGCAGCTGTGGTGTGTCACATCACATGGAAGACATAGGAACTGTCTAGAGAGACACATTGTCCCAGGTCCAAACATGTCAGACCAAAACCATTTTCTCCACTTCAAATCATCCATTTGGAAATATATAGCCTATGACTAACTACTCCCTTATCTCCACAGCCTTCTAACTCAACAGATTTAAATGGGGGAACAGAATGTCTATGGGATGGAGCAGAACATTAAGAAATGGTAATGGTCCACACAGAAGTGATATGGCAAACTATTTCCAGTAGGTACATTTTTCCTCAAACGAGTCACTGTTCACGCCCATGAGGCATGCAGCAAATTGGTATATTATATTCTGAATCATTATGCTTATGTATTGTGACAGCAGAATATTAGACTCCAAATCCACGTACTTTTGGGGCGATTACATTGAGTTGGGTGATTTACCTCCATTTATTTGTGGCACTACTGCTGACAAGAGCCGAGCAACTACCAGTAGAAATGACACAGTCTGCTTGACACAGAGATAGTAATGTATTCTTCCATAGTGGACAGACGACTGGTATTGTGCAGTAGATAGACGTCTACTATGAACTGGTGCAAAGGGGATTTAGGCCAAACAAATTCCAATCCTATTCATCTGATTCGGTACACATTAATGTAAAAACATCCCAATTATGTTTTCATGGAGACCATTATTCCACCTAATACCCAGTAATGTCATCTGAGGAAAACGTGGAGGGCTGGAAGAGATGGTGGGTTTATTATAATTATTATTCATACAATTATTGATCTGTATGCTTATGCACTGGGAAATGATTCTGCTGTTCTGTCTGCAGGCAACCTCCAAACCATCCTTCCATCAGCGCCTCTAAGCCATTTGTCCATTTTGTGACATTACACCTACTTTATTTATCACCAGCACGCTGCAGTGCCTTTGTCCTGAACTCTCCTCTGGCACCTGCGTGCCTCAGTTTGCCCCAGCCCAGCCGCCACCTCTCACTGTCCACAGAGTAGACACGCCCCCTCTCTCTCTCTCACACACACACCCCGTCCAGTGTGTAAGCTCTGAAGCCCCATACAGCACTGATAGTGAATGGACAGTGAAAGAGCATCTACTGTATGTCTACTCCGTGCTGCATTCTGTCAGGGTGCTCATCTCAACATCAAAGTCAACTTAAAAGTGCTGTTTGTGTCCTTAGAGAGGATCCCACTCCTCACACTCCAGCTGCATGTGATGGACACAACAGTGAGAGAACGATCATGTTCTACGGGGGAAAGAGAGACACCGATCAAAATAAGCTGTCTGTTGCTGCTTTGTCTACATACTGTAAAGACACAAACAAACAATGGAAAGCTAATATCAGAATTATACACAGTGTACAAAACATGACATAGAATCCAGGTGAAAGCGATGATCCCTTATTGATGTCACTTGTTAAATCCACTTCAATCAGTGTAGATGAAGGGGAGGAGACCGATTTTAAAGAAGGATTTTTAAGCCTTGAGACCTGGATTGTGCCTTGAATCATGGATTGTGTATGTGTGCCATTCCGAGGGTGAATGGGCAAGACAAAAGATTTAAGTTCCTTTGAATAGGGTATGGTAGTAGATGCCAGGCGCACCGGTTTGAGTGTCAAGAACTGCAATGCTGTTGGGTTTTTCATGCTCAAAAGTTTCCCGTTTGTATAAAGAATGGTCTACCAACAAAAGGACATCCAGCCAACTGAGGCTGTTCTGAGGGCAAAAGGGGGTGCAACTCAATATTAGGAAGGTGTTCCTAATGTTTTGTACACTCAGTGTATAATCCCATCATTGTGCAAAATAAGTGCTCTTCAGATTGACCGACTATGCCAGTGGTGTCACTTGAGAAACTCAGGTGTGCCGCAAAGCTTTTTCTAATCTTGATTATTTTTATTAACGCTCACTTAAAATGTGACCTGTGTATTGCAAATGGGACTTTGACTAGGGAGCACTAGTGCCGGTCAAATAATCAACCCAGTATCACAGATTATTGTGAAATAGACACGATTTGCTGATTGAAAATGTGTGACATGCACACAAAAAAGTAAAAGAAACTGTGTGCAGTACACAATTTTGTATACAGTAAATTTCAATCACAGTAGGTTACTTAAGACAGAAACGATAGGAGGGAGGTTTGTCGGGGAGGACGTATAGCTAATTAGCAACTACTTACTACTTTTGAGCTACTTTGCAACTAATTAGCATGTTAACTAACCCTTCCCCTAACCTTAAACCAACTCCTAACCCTAACATTAACCCTAACCTGAACCCTTTAATTACTTAGCTAACATGTTACAGTACCTAACCCTAACCCCTAACCTTAACCCCTAGCCTAGCTAATATTAGCCACCTAACTGGACTTAAATTTTTTGAGTGGAAAAAAATAAAATAAATACACACTGAATAAACATGCATATATATGCAACAAGCACTAAAGCAATACTGCAAAAAAACTCACTTCATAGGAATACACTTTTTGGCCTAAATGCAAAGCCTTATGTTTGGGGCAAATCCAACACAACACATCACTGAGTAACTGTCTCCTTATTTTCAAGCATGGTGGTGGCTGATATGGGTATGCTTGACATCGGCAAAGACTGGGGAGTTTTTCAGGATGAAAAGAAACGAGGTGGAGCTAAGCACAGGCATAATCCTAGAGAAAAACCTGCTTCAGTCTGCTTTACACCAGACACTGGGAGATGAATTCACTTTTGAGCCGGACAAGAAGACAGTGAATGTTCCTGAGTGGGCAAGTTACAGTTTTGACTTATGTCTGCTTAACAATCTATGGCAAGACTTGACAATTGCTATCTAGACATGATCCAACACATTGACAGAGCTTGAAGAATTTTGAAAAGAATAATGGGAAAATATTGCACAATACACGTGTGCAAAGCTATTATGAGACAACCAATAATAAAGACACTAATTGGTAGAGTGTGTTCTATCCCTTTAGAATATCCCATATGAAGGCCAGACATAAGAGAAGGAATGAAGCAGTGGGATGAAATTATAAACAGCATCACTGCACTGAACTCAAAAGACAATATCTGCTTTGATGCTGACTATGGTGCGACCTTGAAGCAACAAATAAGACAGAACCCCGATGCAATAAACTCACAGCCTAGAGACAGAACGGGAAAGAGATACCAAGGTTTATGCCTTCTCCCCTCAAGGCAAAGTCAGTCTGTGGCATTTACACTCCATCTCTGCATTGTTTATCTCCCTACGCCTTCTGAAGATGTGATATGAATGACACTATAGATCCCAGACCCTGATGAAATACACCTTATGCTCACAATATTATAGAGACGTGCACACAACCTGAATCTGTCTATAGATAGATATCAAATAAAACATTAAAATGCAGTCTCTCTCTCATTGTTATCCAAGAGGTGGCGTCACCCCTACGGATGCTTGTCCCTCAACTGTGGTTAGAGTCGTCACACAATCTGAGGTAAGACAATGGATTGTCTCGTTCTATTCCTGTGACTTAGCCTATCCCACAGGGGAATGAGATATAATTTACAAACGAGGCACAGGAGAGCACCACACTGTCCAATTAAAGACGGCTGTTTGCATCTACAAATCTCAGCAAACTACAGCCACCTGCATTCTCATCAACCATGTTTTCCCTTGATGTATTGTCGCTAGATACCCTGCATCATTGTGAACACTGACAACTAACTAGATTATGTATGAAGGCCTGTTTAACCTTAGTCGTTAGCTACGCTAATAGAACGCCTGTTATAGCTTTGTGTGTGTGTGGGGGGGCACATCAGACAGAAACACCTGCTAAGAGAGAGGGCTCTGGAGCAGCTGGCTCAGCCAACAGATGTGCCCCCCAACCCCCCTCACCAAAGAGGAGAGTCTACTGTCCTCCAGCTCTGGAGCCTGGGAGGGTTGAGGCCCGGCTATGCCATGCTGGCTGTGTGCTGAGTCTGTGCTCAGTAAAGCAAACGCCCGGCCGTCGGCAGGATAATGTCTGTCTGGTACACCACTAGATGAGCAGTGCTGCACAATCGCAACCTCCCCAGGGTAGCTACTACTGCTGCGTCAACCCGCCTGATTCAGTTCCATTACCGCTACATGCTGGTCCTTAGCTGTACTGGGCTCTGCTCCCCACTACTAGCTAGGAGACTGGGCAGCCACTTCAAGTGGAAACAACTTAATCCAGATATCCAGGGGAGATGAGCTTAGTTCTGTAGAACAGTGTCGTGCCTGCATGAGTCCTAGGCAGACACGTCATCTAGACAGAGCACACTGGCACAGGTTTATACTAGAGAGCTTTTTTATTAGAATGATCTAATAGGGGATATGCCTGCACGTGTACGCAGGGGCGTTTCTGGCCAATCTCAACCCCCCCCAAGAAAAATACCAGCTGAAGGGGAAATAACACTTTTTAATTTTACCAATATAAAACTGTTGAGTCGGCTGTGGATGTGTCTTGACCTAAACATTTGATCACATATGAAAAAAGCATTGGGTAAAAACATATCACCATAAAATCACCACAATCTTAATCAAAAAGTAAATAGGCTACTCACTCTCAGAGGGGATTGATTGTGTTGATGGTCTCCCTTCAGTGGCAGCAGCATCTTCTTTGCCTCTCCCCAAACATTTCTTGAGAGCATCTGTCATATTTTGTTGCAAAATAGTAAACTCTAAAGTGAAAATGTTCAGAACACTTCAGACAGTGCAACTAACCAGCTCACTGCTGCAATTTTCTCTGCAACATTTTAAAACCGTCTCTAAATATTGATCTAAACTGGCCTTAAGGTTCCACGTCCACCCTTTGCCCACTGCCTGAGCACATGCTATGTATTTACTGCTACTCTAGTTCATGTTTAGCTAGCTGGGTAGCTTAGCTAGTTAGTTAGCATAGCGCGCTACATTTCAAATAACTACAGATGCTTTTAAAAATGTCCATAAAAAACATACCACTATACCTATGTATTTTTTCTTCCTCATCTTTCCTCTTTCTTCTATATTGTGCCCCCGATGGCTTTGGTATTTTCATGAGAACACAGTCAGAACGGCAGTCAGAACATTTTCAATGGATAAACTGTCAACTGTCAGAACATTTTCAATGTCAACTGTCACACGCACTCGACTCACCCACCGTCCACACCTGGCCCCTCCCTCCCTCACATATATAGATTTTTTTTGTTTATTTTTTATTGGGGGGGGGGGGGGTTGTATATTGTTTAGGACGGGTTTAGGACGTGCCTAAAAACGCCCCTGCGTCTGCGTGCGTGCATGCGTGTTTCGAGGTACATAGAGAGCACCTTTATTATGCACACGTGCACACCTCTATGGTATTTTTTATATTTGTTCCAGTCAGCAAACACTTGATCATCTTGCAGCTTTACCATGATATGGCACAAGAGAGAGGAAAAAATATCCATGAATCAAGCAGGGTGTTTTATCTTAAATATCAAGGGACATTCGCCATTATCCCAGCGATGAAAAGACCAGATCTTATCAGGGGCTTATGGATGCACACAGCTGGGTAAATAAACTCTGACATCCACACACTGCTCATAGACTGAGCCAGCCTATCAAGTTCAAGTTCAATGTGTCATATACAAAGGATATGCATAGTATACACAGTCCAAATGCTTACGTGCAGATTCCCTCTCGATAGTGCGACAACAATTGTATGAGCTCAGCAGATTGGAATAACATTTTTGCATACAGTGCCTTCGGAAAGTATTCAGACCCATTTAATTTTTCCAAATTTTTGTACGTTACAACCTTAATCTAAAATGTATTAAATACAAATAAAAACTCTGAAATCTACACACCCCATAATGATGCAAATGTATTAACATTTTTAAACAGACATACCTTATTTACGTAAGTATTCAGACCTTGAAATTGATCTCAGGTGCATCCTGTTTGGTCATCCTTGAGCTGCTTCTACAACTTGATTGGAGTCCACCTGTGGTAAACTCAATTGATTGGACATGATTTGGAAAGGCACACACCTGTCAATATAAGGTCCCACAGTTGACAGTGCATGTCAGAGCAAAAACCTAGCCATTTGGTCGAAGGAATTGTCTGTAGAGCTCCAAGACAGGATTGTGTCAAGGCACATATCTGGAAAAGGGTACCAAAAAATGTCTGCAGCATTGAAGGTCCCCAAGAACACAGTGGCCATTTTTAAATGGAAGAAGTTTGGAACCACCAAGACTTTTCGTAGAGTGGCCGCCCAGCCAAACTGAGAGATCCTTGATGAAAACCTGCTCCAGAGTGCTCAGGACCTCAGACTGCGGCGAAGGTTCACCTTCCAACAGGACAATGACCCTAAGCACACAGCCAAGACAACGCAGGAGTGGCTTTGGGACAAGTCTCAATGTCCTTGAGTGGCCCAGCCAGAGCCCAGACTTGAACCACCGCCCCATCCAACCTGACAGAGCTTGCCAAGATTGTAGCGTCATACTCAAGAAGACTAAAGGCTAAAATCGCTGCCAAAGGTGCTTCAACAAAGTACTGAGTAAAGAATCTGAATACTTATGTAAATGTAATATTTCCGTTTGTTTTTTGAACAAGGCTGTAACGTAACAAAATGTAGAAGAAATCAAGGGGTCTGAATACTTTCCAAAGACTCTATAAGGTGTCCAAAGCATTCCACAGGGATGCTTACCCATGTTGACTCAAATGCTTCCCACAGTTGTGTCAAAATTTTCCTATACCCATCATGAGGTTGCTACAACCTAGCCTATGAATGAAAGTTTACAACTGTGGACAAGGACATTTGATTTGTTATGTCACATGACCGGAAGAAGACACAGTTCATTCCTGATCCTCATTTTCCCACTACAATTCTTTTTTAATGTTTCACTATTTGTATTTTTATGAAATTCACTGAGGAGGATGGTCCTCCCCTTCCTCTTCTGAGGAGCCTCCACTGTTGTACAATGGCCCTGGTTAAAAGTAGTGCACTATATATGAAATATGGTGCCATTCGTGGCTTATACTCTGAGTCATGTAAAAAACATTGGGGACTGAGATCTGCTGAGATCTCCCATCCATCCCAGGCTTTTGGGTCAGCATTTCCTCGCACTGCTTCTTCCTTTTTGGCGGGTTCACATGCAACGCAACACCCAAGGGTATCTGTACTGGAGAAGAGGGTTTCATTTCTTAGTCCTGAAGCATCAGCAAATTATATGAACATATCCATTTCAGACATATTGCACATGATAATGTATCACAAGATATCGGCCTGTAAATCTAGTAATGTAACTACCACTGTGGTAATGTATGTGCACACAGCTCTTTTTTCCTTTCAGTGGTGGGGGAGATGAGGCTTGAGGTCTGCTTGGGTGCTCATGGGTAATGGACCCAGAGGTCGTTTAGTTGGGGGGAAGGGAAGAAGGGCACCCATTTTTGGCAAGAGACAACAACATGCACATGGACCTAATTAACCCACCCCACCTTGTGCTGCATATGCAGCAGGATATTTCCCAGAACCCTCTCTGTTTACAGCCATCAAGCTCCTTCTGATTCTCAATGACAGGTCTGCTGCTCTGCCTTGCATAAAGAATCCACCCCGCTGATCTGTTTATCGTTTAATCCACTACGCTGCACAGAGACCTATTGGTGCCCAGGATTGTCAGGTTGTCAGCCAACAGCCCACCTCAGCACACAGGACATCCCTATTAACGCTGTAAACCCGTTGCTCAAGATGTTTAGTCTTATCGCCTATATCTTTGATAGTGGACCAGCCACATACAATCAAATCAATATTAGCACTTGACACTTTTTTCATTTGGGGTGGAAAATAATGATATTGAATGAAATGCTGGATCGATAGATTCAATCTCATGTTTCAATCACACAAGCAGTTTGTCCTCGCAGGGAATCAAAATGGAAATTCACAGTGAAAAACTGGAGTGAGATCCCCATCGCTGTTCCCTATACTTGAATGGTTGTAGATACTTATCCCCTGCTGTAACGGACTGAAGTGAACACTCCAGTCTCTGTAATGAGCTGATCATGAGCACCATGTTCTCTCTGTAATTGGTTCCTTGTTAGGGTGCACCATTCCAGTCCTCATCTGGTCTACAACAGTGAAAGACAAGAGATGTGGAGAAGACATTTAAATCTATCTGTCCCTTTATAGTTTAATCACCACTATTATAATCTTTAACCCTTTACAGTTTAATCACCACTATTTTAACTTAATCATGAACAAATGTAAAACTAGGAACGTTTATGTCACCTACATAACATGCTTCCATACATGCATTAAAATGGCGGATGACAATAGTTAAATGAAATCCACATACACGGAGTGCACAAAACATTAAGAACACCACGGCCCCCTACCATACCCCATTCAAAGGCACTTAGATATTTTGTCTTGCCCACCTGCTGAATGGCACATATACACAATCCATGTCTCAATTTTCTCAAGGCTTAAAATCCTTCTTTAACCTCTGTCCTCCCCTTCATCTACACTGATTAAAGTGGATGAAGGGATATCAATAAGGGATCATCGCTTTCACCTGGTCAGTCTTTGTCATGGAAGAGCAGATGTTCATAATGTTTTGTACACTCAGTGTACATAGCTACTGTAGTCACAATGTTGATCAGTTCTGTTTACATCATGTATCGACTTGTTTAACTATTCTTCCTCTCTAGACTCTTGCCCTCCTCCATCACACTTCATCAGGTCGTATCATCGTCTCCAGTCAATCAGACGATTGATCGGTCTGACCAACAACAGCGTGGAGAAGGTTGCGGTGGGACGGCTGATTAGTGGAACAGTCACACAATGTTAGACCCCCGCTATGGGAGGAAGACCCTCTCTCTACCACTGAACACTGGAGAGATGCCCACTATCTAGCCTACTAAGTGGGCCTGGTGTGCTGTCGCCCGGGGTGGGCAGCTTCTGTTGGTTTGCCACAGTCTATTCGGATTCTTCACCATGTTGCCAAACAAAGTCTCATCCTGGTGTCATTACGTATTAGCTTCATCACCAAAGTAAATGTCTTACTCTAACCCCGCCCCTGTACAGTCTTTGACTCAATATAATGTAGGTCAGCGTCAACCAATGTAAACTAATCTACCAGTACTGGCAAAATTCGCTACTAAAAAATCTGCATGAATTTTAATCATCTTCATCTGGTTAAACAGAATCACCTGAGGGATCCAAACAAAAATGGGTTCCAATGGAACACCCCTCACTCCCAACTAATGTTGGCAATAAAGACCTGGCTCATACAATCCATCTCATACAGTATAGCAGTCAAATCAAATTGAGTCCCTGGAGAATACCAATGCATTAAATAACTGCTATTAAAAATGTATGCTAAATATACTCAGCAAAAAAAGAAACGTCCTCTCACTGACAACTGCGTTTATTTTTCAGCAAACTTAACATGTGTAAATATTTGTATAAACATAACAAGATTCAACAACTGAGACATAAACAAGTTCCACAGACATGTGACTAACATAAATGGAATAATGTGTCCCTGAACAAAATCAAAACTAACAGTGAGTATCTTGTGTGGACACCAGCTGCATTAAGTACTGCAGTGCATCTCCTCCTCATGGACTGCACCAGATTTGCCAGTTCTTGCTGTGAGCACTGATGGAGGGATTGTGCGTTCCTGGTGTAACTCGGGCAGTTGTAGTTGCCATCCTGTACCTGTCCCACAGGTGTGATGTTCGGATGTACCGATCCTGTGCAAGAGTTGTTACACGTGGTCTGCCACTGCGAGGACGATCAGCTGTCCGTCCTGTCTCCCTGTAGCGCTGTCTTAGGCGTCTCACAGTACAGACATGGCAATTTATTGCCCTGACCACATCTGCAGTCCTCATTCCTCCTTGCAGCATGCCTAAGGAACGTTCACTCAGATGAGCAGGGACCCTGGGCATCTTTCTTTTGGTGTTTTTCAGAGTCAGTATAAAGGCCTCTTTAGTGTCCTAAGTTTTCATAACTGTGACCTTAATTGCCTATCGTCTGTAAGCTGTTAGTGTCTTAATGACCGTTCCAGATATGCATATTCATTAATTGTTTATGGTTCATTGAACAAGCATAGGAAACCGTGTTTAACCCCTTTATAATTAAGATTTGTGAAGTTCTTTGGATTTTTACGAATTATCTTTGAAAGACAGGGTCCTATTTTCTTGGAATACCTTTCAACTAGGAATTAAATATTTATTTGTGCTCCTGTCGAGGCCTCCCAATACTTGCTTGAAGAACATTGTTTGTTTGCGTGTTTCTTTTGTAGATCATATCCCAAATGTGTTAGCATATTGCGTTTTTTTTTGTAGCTTTTCGTGAATTTGGAGCAGCCTCTTTTTCTCTATGAAAATCTATTAGCAGCATGATTAAAATCAGCTCACTCGCGGCATGTTAAACAGAATAAAGTAGCAAGGAATAACTTACAATCTATGTCATTAACCTGTGCACCCCTAGTCCTTCATCAGACAACGACAACATGGGCAGGAGCAGCTCCTGACCTATATCTTCTTCTCAACCAAGAGAAATCAGATAGAAGAATCATTCGCAAAGCCACATGGAGAGTAGTAGAGTCTATAGTCAATCAATTTTTCACAGTGTGGAGAGGTGGATTTATCTAATTCATGGAGAAGAGTTTTTTTTTTTTTTGCAGACAGACCGCGCTGATGATCCTTTGGACCATGCACTTGTTCTAGCAGAGAATGTGGAACTCAGTGGAAGACTGAAAGGGAGCGGAGAGAGAAGAAGCGAAGAAGTACACATATTTCTCTGCAGAGTAGAGCCTTACACAAATTGGCCCCGACATTTGTACGGGTTAACTTTGGTTCCACAGCATTTGGCTCCAGTGACTTGATGAATGACTTTGTGTAAAAAACTTTTTTACTCGCCAAATAATATCCACCCTAACATTTAGACAATGGAAGTGATAAAGAATGGCAGGGCATAAATATGGTGGTAAAACCCTTCACAGTACAGTGGGACTCCAAAGCCATGTTAGAGAGAGTAGAGTCTCAAAATAACTAAAGTCTTCCCTATTATTAATGTGCTTCGTCCATTTCCAGACACATTTGCCATTTTTAGAATGTCAGAGGAGTGCAGAGGGAGGGAAGCAATAAAACATAGAAGCTTCAACGCTCCATTTATTACAATTCATTATTTATATGGCCACATTAGCTAGGCAAAACCCACCATTTCATAAAGAGGGGTTCTCTTCAGCCAGAGCCTGGGCAGATGGAATCGAAAAGCCTTTTTAAATTAAACGAAGACTGCAGTGAGTACACAACCCATGAATAATGGATTCAGTGTGTTGCTGTGATGCTGAATGATAACTCTGTGAATCCAGTGCTTTCTGAACATATTTAAGCCACGCGTTGACTGTGTTTAATCTGAGGAATATCGCATCAGAGCACTCTACGGTAGCAGAGATAAAGACTACATACTCTCTTTTAAACCATATCACTGTACATTACTGGCTTTGAATTGAATTAGAAGATGGCACTAGTGGCCCATTAGGATAGATTACAGTGTATACAGTCTACCAATGTATGGAGAGATTAGAGATCAACTCTATTAATTTTTCCATGTACTGGAGCGCAATGAATTATAGTATGTATTAGAGAACGACCGATATTCGGCCGAGACGATCGCCACTAGATAACACAGCCACTAAGTCAGAACAGCTTTCCCATTTTGACAACAGACGCCGCTCCAGTGGGAGAAATCAATTGCCGAATATCGCAGCCAATCACAACACTGGCGGGTAATTAATACTGTGAAATACTATCATTCCTGAAATTACAAATCCTATCTGTAGCACCTTTGATTTAGGGAAAGGGGATACCTAGTCAGTTGCACAACTGAATTATTGTCTTTCACATTTAATCCAAACCCTTTACCCAGTTTATCAAGAGATGTTGTTATGTAGTTAGATTGGTAAAAACAAATGTATTGTTTGATTAAAAAATGTATGCATTAATGCATACATGGCTGTCTTTGGGAAATCTTGTCATTAAAATGGTCAAATGTAATTATATTTAATATCAGCCTAAAATATCGGCCATTTGACCCCCAAAAATAGGTAACGGCATCGGCCCAAAAAAGGGCTGGTGTTAGGGTTATAATTCTGTAAGTAAAAACTAGATGAGTATTATTAAAAATAATTAAATTAAATATTTCTGGGCTAAGAATGGAAAACAAACACCATGCAATGTGTGATTTCCCATCTGGGGAATATAAAACCTGGTGTAAAATCTCTTACTATCATACTGTCTCCTACAATTGGATACTACCTTGCAAAAATGTTGATCTTATCTAGATATCTCTTACCATTAGAATGCATTGACTGGACATCTTACCAAGGTAAATTATCTTTGTGCACGGGCAGATAATATAGCTTATTTTAACCTGAAAAAGGCTTGGTGCCAGACAAGGCTCCGCTGATAGCCAGGTGTAGCAGTGGTAAGGTGTTGGGACTGCTGTTGGGACTTTGCTGTTGGGACAGCTTTATGTAGGCCCTAACAGTTTGTGGGCACCGTTTGTCACTGTGTGTTGTTTAGTGTTGTGTTGTATAGTGGCTTTGCTGGCATGCTCAAACTTTTTTTTAAAGATAATTTATCTCGGTAAGACGTCAAGTCATTGCATTCTAATGTTAAGCAATATCTAGGTAAGATCAACATTTTTGCATTGTAGGTCTATGGCATGTGGCATAAAACTCTCTCACATGTATTTGTTTTGTCCTTCAATACATTCTCTTATAGCTTATACAGAACTGCACCTCTCAAGCTAAATTATGACAATAACCTCTACACACACAATGTAATTGCCAAAGTATTAAAGGCTAGGGCCGTGTTCGGAGGGCAGTGGTTTATGTATCTATTTCGCCACTGTGTACCTTCGCCATGGTGGCAGTAGTTTATCATGTATACAGCAAAGGTGACTGTGGAACACCAGCGTGTCATCTGGCCACGCGCTGGGTGCGTTTCTCCGATGACCTCACCCTGCTCCCCTCATAATTTACGCATTGCTCCTGTCTTAGTATCAACTTCAATTATTACCCGACACAGCCAGGTTGCCTAGCACCGGGATACAACAATATGAAGCCACATTGCCTGGAGGGAGCGAAGCAATGGCCCTTGATATTGCTCTGGCATGGGTTGCGTCATCACCATTCCACTGCAATTTATGACACACATCCAAATGATCCGAAATATGGATGTGATTACAGGAATTTTAATTGTAATGCTTTGTGTCAATAGAAGACATTACTGAGGTGATGCAACACTTCTTTCAGTATTGTTTGGTTGAATCTAATGTATTTTGTAATATGGCAATATGGCGTGTGGAGTGATGGAGACGCAAGTTCATATCCACTCTCTATTCTTCTTAAGGGAATCATCTGACATTTTCATGCTGTACAGCACACTGAGATAGCAACACAGCAAATATGTACAACGGCTCATATGTTAGTCATTTGTGCTACATCAAGCTTTCACAAAAGGGCCAAACTCTCCTACAGTGAAAGCACTGTGCAACTAACAGGCCTTGAACGTACACTAACCTACAAAGCAAAAGTGCTTCAGCACCAGGCCCTAGTGGGAAATGGGCTCCAACAAAAGAATAACCTCCATCCTGACAGGCAGTCAGCATCTACAGTCATTCTCTGGTTCTCCAACCTTTTAGTCTGCTGTTATACATAGTGAAATACATTGCTGAGGCGTGGCTCTTCTTGCATTGCACTGGGAGCAGCTATTGATATCAGCATGTCTTCTGCCTCAGAGTGGGGCCCAGTTCTGCCCTGCAAGCTAAAAGGAAACACCGTCGATGCACAAATAAGCCTGCCTAACAATATATTATATTGGATGAACCATAGCAGAGCCTGAAGTTGAGAGCAAGTAGTTTGATATTTTGCCGGAACATTTAGGGCACAATTGGATGGCCAACAGCCGCCTTTGATAGCACTAATTGAACACTTCAGGTCTGGGGTCTGCCATTTGCATAGAATTAGAGGTAATTGCATCATTACTGTGCCATTTGCTCGTGGCCAGTCCCTTACATAGGTCACCATAGGTAATACACATAAACAAGGCCAAAATGATGACTCTGCGGATTAACTGCAGAGGCTGAGGCTGTCCTAATATGGACACTGTACACCTGCTATGAACCTACGGAGGGCAGGAAAGGACAAGATGCAGACCTGGCTGTAGCCAATGCTCCAAAAGGAGAGCTAATGATTTTATCCCTCTAGAGTGATTCAGCAGCCAGCTGAGCATAAACAGAGTAGGAAATGCCATTGTCCTTCAGCTGGTCTTGTCTAAGTGATAATGATTCAGCTAATGTAAATGGAATAAATGATGTATGTTTCTCTTTCAATACAATTAGCCGCAAGCTGTTGTCACATTTCAGCCCAGTTTAGTAGGCCTTGCATAGGCACATGAAAATAACCCAATTGATGGGAAAGAAAAAAAAATCGGTAACTCAGATTCAAATAATTTAATGTGTATTACATTTTTTCCCATAATTGCTTTCATCTGTCACCATGCTTAGGACAGCTTACAGAACTCCATTTAGATCCCTTCCTTCCTGCTTCTTAGTTGTTCTGCAAAGCATTCTGGGTAAACGTGAGATAAATCCCTCCAGTTTCAAAGAGAAATAAGGAATATTGATAGGTAGGCCTCCATCTCACAGATGCCTGTACTTTATGACGGATGACATGAGGATGGAAGAGGAAAAATTATTTCTCTGGTAGATCTGAGAATTTTAATTCCAGCCCCCTTCAGTAGCGGGGCTAAATCCATCGTGACGGGTGATAACTGAAACATGCTTGAACAGTCGGAAATGTGATTCCAGAGCTGTGCCGAATGAGCGTCTGTGAGATGAAGCTTATCACACGTTCTTTCGACGGATTCCACACACTTAGCAAATTAACTTTATACATATGCAGTCAGAACTCAGACTGTAAGCGTTTCTCTACAACGCGCGCGGTAGAAATCCTTCCCCAGCTGTCTGTTTGCTACACAGCAGGGCTGCTGTAGGCCTAGCTTGGATTAGACTCCAGTGGGAGAAGCTGCCTTCCTTCCCTCCCATCAAAGTGCTTCACACTTCCTCCAAGTTGCCAAACTTAGCCTGTCTTCAAACTTTCAAATAGTTACACAACAGAAGGCTCCCTGCAAATTGATAAAAGCTCAAACTATATCCGCTCTGCATAAAGATGTGTGTTGAAGATATTACTGAAGTTATGGAGCAATACTTATGAGTCAAAAGTTATGTAAAAACTGACAAATATACTGAATAAAATCTGATCAGAAGATTCTTTCAACACATCAAAACAAACTTTGTAGAGCTCATCTGTATCACATTATTTTATTTAGCCAATAAAAATGTCCACACTGGCTAATTGTAAACTGATTATACACACACTACCTTTTATTTGATATCTGGTAACAACAACACTACCGGCCAATAAAGTGTTAAGGTGATATGCTCAAAGTTTTATTTACGATCTCGCGAAATCTCTATTTTTGTCTCATCAGACCACATGACCTTCTCCTATTCCTCCTCTGGATCATCCAGATGGTCATTGGCAAACTTCAGACGGGCCTGGACATGCGCTGGCTTGAGCAGGGGGACCTTGCGTGCGCTGCAGGATTTTAATTCATGACGGCGTAATGTGTTACTAATGGTTTTCTTTGAGACTGTGGTCCCAGCTCTCTTCAGGTCATTGACCAGGTACTGCCGTGTAGTTCTGGGCTGATCCCTCACCTTCCTCATGATCATTGATGCCCCACGAGGTGAGATCTTGCATGGTGCCCCAGACTGAGGGAGATTGACCGTCATCTTGAACTTCTTCCATTTTCTAATAATTGCGCCAACAGTTGTTGCCTTCTCACAAAGTTGCTTGCCTATTGTCCTGTAGCCCATCCCAGCCTTGTGCAGGTCTACAATTTTATCCCTGATGTCCTTACACAGCTCTCTGGTCTTGGCCATTGTGGAGAGGTTGGAGTCTGTTTGATTGAGTGTGTGGACAGGTGTCTTTTATACAGGTAACGAGTTCAAACAGGTGCAGTTAATACAGGTAATGAGTGGAGAACAGGAGGGCTTCTTAAAGAAAAACTAACAGGTCTGTGAGAGCCGGAATTCTTACTGGTTGGTAGGTGATCAAATACTTATGTCATGCAATAAAATGCAAATTAATTATTTAAAAATCATACAATGTGATTTTCTGGATTTTTGTTTTAGATTCCGTCTCTCACAGTTGAAGTGTACCTATGATAAAAATTACAGACCTCTACATCCTTTGTAAGTAGGAAAACTTGCAAAATCGGCAGTGTATCAAATACTTGTTCTCCCCACTGTAAATAGATTTTTACAAATACAAAAAACAGAAATACCTTATTTACATAAGTATTCAGAACCTTTGCTATGAGACTTGAAATTGAGCTCAGGTGCATCCTATATCCATTGATCATCCTTGAGATGTTTCTACAACTTGATTGGAGTCCACCTGTGGTAAATTCAATTGATTGGACATGATTTGGAAAGGCACACACCTGTCTATATAAGGTCCCACAGTTGAAATTGCATGTCAGAGCAAAAACCAAGCCATGAGGTCGAAGGAATTGTCTGTCGAGCTTCGAGACAGGATTGTGTCGAGGCACAGATCTGGGGAAGGGTACCAAAAAATGTCTGCAGCATTGAAGGTCCCCAGAACACAGTGGCCTACACATTCTTAAATGGAAGAGTTCAAGACTCTAGAGCTGACCGCTCGGCCAAACTGAGCAAGAACCTGATGGTCATTCTGACAGAGCTGGAGATGACAGAACCTTCCAGATGGACAACCATCTCTGCAGCACTCCACCAATCAGGCCTTTATGGTAGAGTGGCCAGACAGAAGCCACTCCTCAGAAAAAGGCAGATGACAGCCTGCTTGGAGTTTAACAAAAGGCACCTAAAGGACTCACTGACCATGAGAAACAAGATTCTCTGGTCTGATGAAACTGAGATGGAACTCTTTGGCCTGAATGCCAAGCGTCACGACTGGAGGAAACCAGGCACCATCTGTACGGTGAAGTATGGTGGTGGCAGCGTCATGCTGTGGGGATGTTTTTCAGAGGCAGGGACGGAGACTAGCCAAAGATGAGGGAAAGATGAACGGAGCAAATTACAGAGAGATACTTGATGAAAATTTGCTCAAGAGCGCTCAGGACCTCAGGCTGGGGCGAAGGTTCACCTTCCAACAGGACCCTAAGCACACAGCCAAAACAACGCAGGAGTGGCTTTGGGACAAGTCTCTGTATGTCCTTGATGGCCCAGCCAGAGCCTGGTCTTGAACACGATCGAACATCTTTGGAGAGACCTGAAAATAGCTGTGCAGCGACGCTCCCCATTCAACCTGACAGAGCTTGAGAGGATCTGCAGAGAAGAGTGGGAGAAACTCCCCAAATACAGGTGTGCCAAGCTTGTAGCGTCATACCCAAGAAGATTTGAGGCCAAAGGTGCTTCAACAAAGTACTGAGTAAAGGGTCTGAATAAATATGATATTTCAGTTTTTTTTTTTTTATACAATTTGGGGTGTGAATACTTCTGAATGCACTGTACATCTGTACTGTGTTAAGAGTGTCCCAGCAGACGAGAATAAAACATAACTTTGGACATTAGCATAAACACAAGCAGTTTTGTGACACAACACAATGCCACAGATCTCCAGTTTTGAGGGAGTATGCATTGGCATGCTGACTGTAGGAATGTCCAACAGAGCTGTTGTCAGCCCCCAACTCTCTTCTTCACCTGCGGGATCGTCTGCGACCAGCCACCCGGACAGCTGGTGAAACTAAGGAGTATTTCTGGCAGCAAAGTCGTGAAATTCATATATTAGGGCCTAATGAATTTATTTAAATTGACTGATTTCCTTATATGAACTGTAACTCAGTAAAATCTTAGAAATTGTTGCATGTTGTATTTATATTTTTGTTCTGTGTACTTACATATTATTAAAAATAATGGCCCGCAAAATGTCTGGACACTGGTAACAAGAGGTTTTAAATATGATTCAATGTGTCGTTCAGACACCATTATGTAAACAAATGTGCCACGGTGGTCTGTTGCACAGCGAGTGAACAACATTGTGATTACTGGAACTTTCACCTTGAACCCAAATGATCATAACAAAAGCAACAAGCTGGAAATTGAACTTGCTTGGCCTGCTAGCTACAGCCATTCTCTCCAGCTCTCCCCCCCCCCCCCCCCCCCCATGCTTTCTCTTCATATTATGTATTGATTCTCTCAGGCTTTGAGCCTGTCTGTAATTTATTCCATGCAGACTGATGCAAGGGGACTATACTCCATCACAAGAATATTATAACATACATTTGGGATTGATAACAATCAATAAGAATCATATGCTGGTCTCTCTCCAGTCCAGCCTTATGGAGTAGGAGCAGAAGGATGGAGATAGGAGGAAGGCAGCCAATGTTGTGATTCCAGAATACTCTGACCCTAAAGGCCACGGGGTAAAAAGGTCAAATCCTGTGAAGGGGAGGAGGGGTGGTGTTGGTCTGCCCTCAAGGAATGCACAGTACTTCAGTCACTTAAAATAGTCATATATGATAAGGCCACTGAACTGTGTCCTCTCTCTGGTATCAGTGGAGCCATGGAGAATATTGCTCCTGTAAGATCCTCACACACTGCCAGTAACAGAGCATATACACTGTTAGGAACGGGAATGTTTTTGCCAAGTGGCGCAGAACAAATATTAATTTAGCTTATGCAAATAGGCACAAGAGTAGATTCATTTTAATAATTAAAAACAGCTCTGCATGCAACAGATTGCTGGGCTTGTGAACTCGCCACATCTTACACCTCCCTAATTATGAACCACAGTCCTGTGTTTTGATGAGGTAGAATAGAACCTGTGAAGCATGCACAGCAGTACAGGATACACCACAGATCACAACGTTCGCCCCGTGGAGACGATAACTATCTTCCCACCACTCACTGGTGCAGTGTTGATTTCAGCTGTGAACAATTTAAATCTCCTCCCCTTTCTCTACTTCAACACTATCTCCATATGCAATACCATTACATGTAATTGAATGTAGAGCACCAAAACATGTGCACAGGCAGCAAGCTTTACGCTGAGGTGATAAACACGGCACTCCGTTCACCTTATGATCTCTTCCCCCCGTGCGCCTCCCTATCCCTTCCCCCCTCTTCATCTGAGAGGTGTTCCTCAGAGCAGGTTCACAATGGTATGTTTTAGTGTCTCCTCCAAGATGAGAGTGGTAGAGAGGGGTTATCTGCAGGGCCAGTGATGAGGTAATACAGGAGAACAGGAGGGGGTGAGGCTCCGGAGTTTTCAACCCTGCTGCTACGTTTGTGAACAGGACCCTTCTCCATCCCAATCATACAGTTGCACACAAACACCCTAAAATGTTTACAGTAGGTAGTGCCTTTTCACACACACACGCACACGCACACGCACACACACACACACACACACACACACACACACACACACACACACACACACACACACACACACACACACACACACACACTCACACTCACACTCACACTCACACTCACACACACACACACACAGTTTGTTCCCTCCAAACTGTGCAGAAATATCAGCACCACAGAGAGAAGCACAAGATTTTCTAGAGCAGTGGTCACCGACTGGTCGATCTCCAAGGGATTCTTAGTAAATCGCCAACATTTCTGTAAAAAACCCAACGATAAAGCATTGTGTTCCTATTTATTTATTTATTTCTCTGGCTGTTAGCGATAGGTGCACCCTATACAGCTGCCATGCGCACCATGCGCGCTAGACAAACTGTTGACATTTTTAACCATTTAATGTGTCCGAAGTTACAAACTCTGCCTTCCCAGCTGACCCAGAGAGCAAATCAAGTGCACTATAGGCCTACCGCTGGCCAATCGGATGGCTCAGATGACCGTGTCTGCAGTAACGTCGCAGGCATAAAAGAAAGCTACAGCAAAATTGATACAGTGAGGTTTCAAAACTTTTAAAACATTTAGTAGAGAGAGACTGTCAACGAATACAGCAAAGATATGCTGTTTTTATGAGTGAGTTCATGTTTAAGTTCTTACTCAGCACTGTCAACACTTTGTATTCAACACTTTTATAAGTGTTCTTCCTATTTCCACTCAGCGCTACAACAAGCACTGCAGCAGTAATGAATGAGTAGGAAAGTGTATCTTTGGCTTGCATTGTTATTTTTAGCGGCTTGGGTCTTTTTTAATATCAAGGAATATTTTAATTTCTCTGTTCATAGGAGTAACAACATGAGTTTGTGCATGAGGCAGATATAATGCTGTGCGACTCGAGTTTCACCATCATCTGGAAGACGGTGTCCCTTATTGGTAAGGGAGAGCGGAGGGATGTTGAGAGGCGGACCCTCAGTCTGCTGCTCTCTCCCTCCGCTGAGGCTGACCATCAGATGCAGGCACCATCAGGCTAATAAAATAAATAAATAAAAACATAAATAAAAAGCCAATTATTTAAATGTATGCTCACTCAGCTGTGCTTCACAAGTAATACAACAACGGATCTATTACCGGTGTAAACATATAGCCTACCTCAAATTTTGAAATATATATATATATATTTAAATGGCCCTAACAACAATGCATTGGCAGGATAATTCAAGCTAATGTATTGGGTCTATAGCTTACTGCGCAAACGTAATTGCTACAGTACAGTTTTTAATTTGTTAATGTTGCATAGGCTTACGTTTTTTAAAACATATATATATATTTTTTTATCTGAGCGGTAGATTTCGGCTTGCAATTTGACTCAAAGTGATTTTGACCGGTGTGGCATAAGCAATCAGAGCTGCCGTAGGCCTATATGCAAATAAACCATTGCCATATATGGATCTGTGCCATTTACTTTGAACTGGACTGTGTTTACAGCATGAGCGGTCGTGAGTAGATGCATTTGTTTTGAGATCAAAACGAGAGCTGCATGTAGCCCTGTGTGTACATTTGATTTATATCCTTTGCTAGTTAGTGAGTTATTAGCCCAGTTATAGATAATTTGTAGTCAGCAATAGGGGAGTGATCGCTTCCTACAAGAGCACAAAATGTGTACATTTCTAGACATCTTTGAAAAGCAAGTCAGGTAAAGAAGTTTTTTGGGGGTCTTAGGCTGAGGGTAGCATAATTTGTCTGATTCTCTGTAATAATGGTATGGGAATAATAATGCATTTCACCTCCTTGTCTGAAGGACAAGTGGATTAACAGGTTAAGCCCTGTGTCACGTTCGGGTGTGTAGAGAGACCAAGGCGCAGCGTAACGATAGTTCGACATCTTTATTGAATGAACTAGCGAACTATACAAATAACAAATGATAATAATAAAGAGCACACGTAGCACGACACGAGACAATATACAACAATGAACCACGCCAACGGAGTGGAACACAGACATATAAGTCAGATCCCTAATTAGAGGTAATGCCTAGCAGCTGCCTCTAATTAGGGATCCCACACACAACACCACACAGACGTAGAAATAATAGATCTGCCAGACTCTGACCATAGAAATATAGAGAAGCAAAGCTTCTCTATGGCCAGAGCCTGACAGTACCCCCCCCCAAAGGCGCGGACTCCCGGCCGCAAGAAAACAAACACAAAAACATGAGGGAAGGGTCAGGGAGGAAAAAACATCACACAATCTATCGCAGGTGGCGGTTCCGGCCCCGGCGAAGTAGATATCTTCCTCCCTATTTCTACTGGGCCCGGACTAGGCCCTGGTGTGGCTGGCGACTCAGGCCATTTAAAGGGGCAACCCACTGGTCCTGGAAATGACCATGGTGGGGCAAAAGGCTCAGGCCATGGAGAGGGGCAAATAACCGGGCCAGGACTGGGCACCGGTGTGGCAGGCGACTCCGGCCATGTAAAGGGGCCACCCACCGGTCCTGGAAACAACAATGGTGGGGGAAAAGGTTCAAGCCATGGAGCGGGGCAAATAACCGGGCCAGGACTGAGCACCGGTGTGGCAGGCGACTCCGGCCATATAATCGTCACGGGAGGCTCCGGGCTGTCGATCGTCACGGAAGGTTCCGGGCTGTCGATCGTCACGGAAGGTTCCGGGCTGTCGATCGTCACGGAAGGTTCCGGGCTGTCGATCGTCACGGAAGGTTCCGGGCTGTCGATCGTCACGGAAGATTCCGGGCTGTCGATCGTCACGGAAGGTTCCGGGCTGTCGATCGTCACGGAAGGTTCCGGGCTGTCGATCGTCACGGGAGGCTCCGGGCTGTCGAGCTTCACGGGAGGCTCCGGGCTGTCGAGCGTCACGGGAGGCTCCGGGCTGTCGAGCGTCACGGGAGGCTCCGGGCTGTCGAGCGTCACGGGAGGCTCCGGGCTGTCGAGCGTCACGGGAGGCTCCGGGCTGTCGAGCGTCACGGGAGGCTCCGGGCTGTCGAGCGTCACGGGAGGCTCCGGGCTGTCGAGCGTCACGGGAGGCTCCGGGCTGTCGAGCGTCACGGGAGGCTCCGGGCTGTCGAGCGTCACGGGAGGCTCCGGGCTGTCGAGCGTCACGGGAGGCTCCGGGCTGTCGACCTTCACGGGAGGCTCCGGGCTGTCGACCATCACGAGAGGCTCCGGGCTGTCGACCATCACGAGAGGCTCCGGGCTGTCGACCATCACGAGAGGCTCCGGGCTGTCGACCATCACGAGAGGCTCCGGGATGATGAGGCGCACCGACGGTTTGGTGCGTGTAGCCGGCACTGGAGGTACCTGGCTGGGCACACGCACTGGAGGTCGAGTGCGGGGAGTCGGCACGGGACGTACCAGACTGGAGAGGCGCACTGGAGGCTTGGTGCGTGGAGCCGGTACTGGAGGAACCTGGCTGGGCACACGCACTGGAGGTCGAGTGCGGGGAGTCGGCACGGGACGTACCAGACTGGAGAGGCGCACTGGAGGCTTGGTGCGTGGAGCCGGTACTGGAGGAACCTGGCTGGGCACACACACTGGAGGTCGAGTGCGGGGAGTCGGCACGGGACGTACCAGACTGGAGAGGCGCACTGGATGCCTGGTGCGTGGAGCTGGCACTGGTGGTACCTGGCTGGGCACACGCACTGGAGGTCGAGTGCGGGGAGTCGGCACGGGACGTACCGGACTGGGGAGGCGCACTGGAGGCCTGGTGCGTGAAGCCGGAACTGGAGGAACCTGGCTATGCACACGCACTGGAGGTCGAGTGCGGGGAGTCGGCACGGGACGTACCGGACTGGGGAGGCGCACTGGAAGCCTGGTGCGTGAAGTCGGCACTGGTGGCACATGACTAATAACACGCACTTCAGGGCGAGTGCGGGGAGCAGGCACAGGACGTACCTGACTGGGAAGGCGCACTGGAAACCTGGTGCGTGAAGTCGGCACATGTGGCACAGGACTAATAACACGCACCTCAGGGCTAGTGCGGGGAGCAGGCACATGACGTACCGAACTGGGAAGGCGCACTGGAAGCCTGGTGCGTGAAGTCGGCACATGTGGCACAGGACTAATAACACGCACCTCAGGGCTAGTGCGGGGAGCAGGCACATGACGTACCGGACTGGAGAGGCTCACTGGAGTGTAGCAGACGGCCGGACCCAGACTGGGCACCGGTGGAGCGGACTGCTCTGGCACTGGAGTGTAGCAGACGGCCTGACCCAGACTGGGCACCGATGGAACGGATTGTTCTGGCACTGGAGTTCTCACACGTGGAACCGGCATAGGACATACTGGAGTGGGGATGTACAATGGAGACTCGGCGCGGGATGTAGACAGTAAACGACCCGGACTGGGGATGCACACCGTGGGCACCTTTAACTCCAGCTCCCTCCGCTCGTTCTCACACTCTTCCCAATTACGCCTACACAGCTCCATAATGTCACAATATACCCCCTTCAGGTATTCCTCTTCCTCCTTCTCCACCGTATTCCACATGGAGAGTGGTACTGGCTCGTCCTCCTCGTAGCCAGACCAACCCCATAGCCCCCCCCCGAAATTTTCCTGGGGTTGCCTACGGGCTCCGTTACCTCCGTTTACTCGATTACGCCGTTTCTCTCCTTTTTTCTCCTTAGCTCCAGTTTTCCGCTGCTTGGTCGGGTGGTGGTTCATTCTGTCACGTTCGGGTGTGTAGAGAGACCAAGGCGCAGCGTAACGATAGTTCGACATCTTTATTGAATGAACTAGCGAACTATACAAATAACAAATGATAATAATAAAGAGCACACGTAGCACGACACGAGACAATATACAACAATGAACCACGCCAACGGAGTGGAACACAGACATATAAGTAAGATCCCTAATTAGAGGTAATGCCTAGCAGCTGCCTCTAATTAGGGATCCCACACACAACACCACACAGACGTAGAAATAATAGATCTGCCAGACTCTGACCATAGAAATATAGAGAAGCAAAGCTTCTCTATGGCCAGAGCCTGACACCCTGCATGTTTTTTTTTTCAAAAGTCTCATGCAATGTAGGCCTTCATTGAACACCACACATTGGCTGCTACCGCAGGCTGAATGATAGAACAGCTATTTCCATGTTAAAATGTTCTCCATTGTTTTTGATGGTAGGCCACTCTGGTAGGCCTACATTATAATCAAATAGCCACAGTACTCTACAGGCCACTGTTAAAACTGTAACTTAAAGCGGGTACAGCCTCAGTGTTCATAGTAAACGCATACCGGAGGTTGCACAGAACTTTAACAACGTTCAAGTTTGTGCTCAGCAGACCTGACATTTGCTCAGTGACCGTACTGATGTCCAGCTCAATGCCACTGCTGCATTGTGGATGAGAGCGTGCTGAGCCCTCTTCCTGCTAATGCCTGGGAAACAAAATGCTTACTTATGTAGACTCCCATTCAGAATCGTTACTATCAGCAATATTACCAAGATTAATTTTACAAACACATTTGCTTTGATTGCACGGCCAGCCCCTTTCTCACCACTAATACTTGGGATCTAGTGTTTAATGGCCTCGAGTATTAGATCTGCTGATCAGACATTTGCATTATAAAGCAACTCAGTCAGTGGTGCAAATGAGAAAACCTCCATTGGCTTTTATCGGTCTCATCCGTCTCCCTGTTCATTTGAGAGAGCACCATAACCGCACCAACAGCAGTAATCCTCTTTGCAGGACAGTCTATACGTTTTCTGCTGCTCTCTTATTTGTTTGAATTCCTTTTGTGGGATGCAGCAGTCAAATTATTAATGATAACAAATGGCTTTATGGGATGCAGGTCTTATCCATCCTTTACAGCTGCTTTACAGTGCAAATGCAAAGTTTGGTAACAAAATGATGTCACAAACCATCATTCTGTTACCAAACTTTGCATCTGCACTGTACTTCAATTAAATGTGTTTTTGTAAAATGTTCAATGGAAATTGTTAAAAGTAGTCCTTGTGCTAGAGTTGAGTATGGATTAACTTTTTAGTCATTGGTTTTTGTTTGACATACATTTTAAAGTGAAAAAGCCGAGTCCCAGCATCACTCTGTTACTGTGGAATTGCTTGAGCCCAAAATGCTAATCTGCTAATTTATAACATGATCTGGCATTAGGCCCAGATGGAGACGAAGAAAGGTTGGGTGAGAAACTGCAGTGTCACCACGTGAGTCCACTTTTAGCCCTCCTGCATCAAGTTACTGTATTTATGTGCTGATCCAGCCCGGGGAAATGTCCTTGAGTGCCGGACTCTAATTATTAATGGGTGAGAAGTTCCACACTTTCTCCCAGCCAGAAATACTTAGAAGCACACGCTGGGGATGTGTCCCAAATGGCAGCCTATTTCCTATTTAAAAGTAGTCCACTATATAGGGAATAGGGTGCCATTTGGGACGCAACCTGGCCCTGGGCCTTGGTCACCCTGTGCCAGAGCAGGGTCCAAAGACCTCTCCACATCAACATAAGTCATAAATCAACTCTGCTTTGAGTTCATTAATATGGGCGTACAATAGGGCTGGGAATTGCCAGGGACCTCACCATACGATATTATCATGGTACTTACTGTAGGTGCCGATAAGATATGTATTGCGTTTCGATAATGCGATTTTATTGGGATGATATTCCAAACATATTGCTCACTTTATGTCTGCTGCAGAGATGAGAGAGTGCATGAGGATATTCGTTTTTGATCAGTCATGGAAATAAAAGTGCTGAAAACATGTTAGCTCAATATTTCAAAAGAAGATGGAGAACAAGCTATAGGATGAAAAATACCAGAGTTTTGGCACAAGTACAGCCGACTAGAGCTAGCAGACACTGCCTCCAAAAATAATAGCTACCTCCAAAAATAATTTTGCGAAATGTAACTTGGGCTGTGGCAGTCATACAATTTTGTCAGCCGGTTAATGCCTCCGGCTAATTGACCATTAAATAACATAAACAGGTTTAGCATCTCCAAGCCTCCATTCATCTCCAAGCTGCATACAAGCAACTGATGCACGCCTTTGGAACATCAATTTAATATTTATATATCACAATAAATCCATTATTTATTTTAGCCAGGTCTAAAGAAACATTATGACATCAATAAAATGTATTTCAGAAGAACAGAATATGAGTTGGACTACTGTATGTCATCTGGCTAGGCTCCATGTCATAGGCTGTATGCTTTTTCATTTAGCTGACAAGAAATGCTTATAAGTTCCATGCTATTATTTTATATTATATGATTTTATAGTAAGAAGAATATAATTGAACTTAGCTGAATAAAATAGAAAGGAAATAATAGAAAGAATATAAATATTTTTCCCCATTCTGGAACAAGTGTGCATATGAAGTGGCTATGTTGAGCGCAAAAGTGATAATCTGAAACAGGTCGTATACGCTAGATTTAGAGTTATTGGGGAACTTAAGTTGTGAATGATACAAACCTTCAAATTTCTTAGAAATTAAAACATATATGGGCTGCATGATGTGATTATAGGCTATTGATGATATGAGAAATTCGCAAACAAAGCTTGTGCTCTGTTCCTTTCCTCAGACTGCACAGCTGTTCTCTCATCAAGTCATCATATTTTCACCTATAAGACTATTCTCAATTTAATCTTGTCTTTACTAATAGCCTATGTAAAATTAGTTTAGATATTTAAAATGGCCCATTATCAAATGGGCAGGATCAAGGGCAGGGGAAAAAAGACGTCATCTATATGAATAGCCAATGGAGGCCAAGCGCTTTCCCGCTGGTCTGTTTTTCAATGATGCAAATCAAGACAAACTTTATTAACCAACAATGCAGTTCAAGACAGAGTAAAAAATAAAATAACAAAAAGTAACACAATAATGGTAGCAGCAACATTATCTAAAAAAATTAAGACAGCTGCCCCTGTAATGAATAAGTTAAAAAAATAAGTTACAAACAACGCAAAAAAACCAACAGTTAGTTAAGAGGCTGTAAAACGGCAGCCTTCCTGTCCGGCGGCATTTTTATCCATACAGGGTAGGCTACTTTATAGCAGAGCTGTGCTTAATATGAGCAGCTGGGAAATAAATATAAGAACAGTTATTTCGCTCCAGGCATCAACCACTGTTTGATGCTCTTGCTGAGCGACAGGTGATATTCCGCTCAAACTCTGTATGCCATGGGCTCTCCAACCCTGTTCCTGCAGCTACCCAGTGTTTAATTTGGGAAACCAAGTTAAATCTGTTCGGCAGCATCGATAGTAACATGTTTTCGCAGCGAAACATATTTCACTAAACAGTTGACAGCCTCTCTGCGCGCTCAAGGAAGGAATATAAGAGAGAGAGGAGAAGATGGAAACGTATGGTGATGAGATATTCTCTATAGCTAAAGGTAATGTGTCACCCAACTAAGTATGACAATAAAAAACATGCCCTATTACTAGGCTATTATAAATGCACTATAATTGTAGGCTAACTGTAAGCTGCCCTGGACAATCAATGAACCAACAGCATCGCCTAGGGCTATACGTTTTCTCCTAGACTCGTGGATAGACATTTTGAAGCATAGCATAAGGTATCCTGTCCATCCAGTATGCATAATAATACAGTCCACACTCAAAGGCAATTACTCAAATATGTTTAATTCTGGAGTATAGGCTAGACCAATTAGGTACCAAAGACCTCTTAAATCAGGTTTGTGTTAGGATTTTCTGCCATGCGTAATATGTAATATGAGGTAGGTTATGTATTTTATAACAGTAATGTTTTTTTTGTGCTTGGGCTCGTAAATATGCGTATGCATAAGCTCTAATATTCGAATGGGTGTTTATAATTTATCATCACCTTAGAAAGAGCTGTCCATTTTGTTGTGTTAGGCTTTGAAACAACATCCATAATGATAATGTTTTACACTCAGTTTCAACCTGCTGAGTTTGAAAAGCATGATACTGTTTTGATTTATGTGTTTTTTCGACTGTGACTAAGATGCGATTTTCGACTGCATTTGCATTGATGTCAGAGTGGTTAGAGCCGGTCCTAAGGGGCCCTCCTACCTGACCCGTGAGAGCCATGTAAACCATTTGCCATTGCCACACAGTCACACCTGACACCCCAGTGCTCCCACTACAATCCTCCCTCCACTACAATCCTCCCTCCTAAGAATAAGTAGACCTATACAGAATGAGGTATAAACAAACACTATTTATTTAATAGTATATTTTCTATAGAATCTTAAGATAAGTGAATATTAACATAAATAAGAAATTGTAGAAAATATAACATTTAGAAAATAATAAAATATGACACTGAGCTTTGGCTCTGCTGCCTGGTAATTAGTCCAGTCCTCACAATGTTATACAATTAGCTTTGTCTATACAATGTAAACATAAGCTTATAGGCTATGGCTGCAGATAATGTATATGTTTTAAAATAGTCAAATAAAACCTATACAGCTGTGTGATTAACTTTTGTTCCCTCTACAGCCTGGCCATTTTCAGCATCAGCATGGGTACCAGTCTATCTGGACTGTCTGGAAGAAATTGAGAAAGTATGTCACATAGTTAGTTAAGCAGTCATTTACACAAATGCACTTCTGCCATACAATCTTAAATGTTACTAAGTGTGTAAACATTTGAATGTTTGAATTAAAATCTTACCATCAAAAAATATTCATCTTCTGCACTTGAGGCAAAATCATCAATGATGTAATCATAGGACATGTGGTTCCCCACGTCATGATTTATGCTCATGATGGCCAGACCACTCAAACGTTCCTGTGACATGGACGACCTCAGGTAGCTTTTTATGAGCTTTAATTTTGAAAAGCTCCTCTCTGCCGATGCTACTGTTACTGGTATGGTGACTGCAATTCTTAGGGCTATCCAAAGGTTAGGATAGAGTTCCTCCAGGTTTTTCTCACAGAGAAAGGAAAGCAGCTCAAAGGCAGTCACCTTATGTGATGGCAGATCAGGTAAATTCCACTGATGTCACAGTCATCTCTGAAGGTTAGAGTGTTTTCAACTTCCATGCAGTGAGCCTTTAAAGATTCACTGGACATCTGAGAGGCAGTGCTGAAGTTCAGCAGCACTCCATATTTGGTTTTCACCTGGTTGAGTGTTTCAAATCTCTCATCCATTTATGTCACAGCAGAGTCGACCACAATGTTGAAGTAGTTGACTTCAAGATTTTTCAGTGCATCAGTCACTGGTTCATCAGGAGCCTCATAGCTGAAATGCCTATTGCTGTTTCTCAGTCTCTTTCAGAACAGCCTCTACATTCATTTCTTCACAAATGCTTTTGGCTGTTGTCTGGGCCTCACAGAATACAGTTTTTCGGTATGTAGTGAGGGAGGCCTTTGCATTTGAGATCAAATTCACTGCGATGTCCAACTGCATTGAGGCGGATTGGAGAAGCTTGTTCACCTCGTTTGTCGTTGTCAGTATCTCACACCATACGACACAGCAAATCAAGAAGCGGTAGGACCCATTGCTTGTGCCTCCACTTTGGCCACAGGATCGTTGATCGTCTGTCTGGCTTCCAGTAATGCCTCCCGAGCCTCAGAAGCCTGATACCTGATTGCATTAACACTTTGGAGCCTACTCTCCCATCTTGTGTCACTCCATGACTTCACGGTTATGTTCATGTGTTTCTTCAAAACACTCCATCTTTGTGTGCCAGCTGAAAAGAAGGTGAAGAGCTTTTGCACATGACCAAAAAACCCAACTGCATCTTTTGAAGATTTGGCAGCATCTTCAATGACAAGGTTTAGAGTACGTGTTCCACATTCGACGAACACGGATCTGGGATTTTTTGTACTCCTTGGTGCTTGCCCTTCATGTTGGCCCCATTATCATAAGCTTGCCCTCTGCAATCTTCAAATGGAATATTCGGCTCGTTCAGCTTATCTAAGATGACAGTGGACAGATTCAAGTCTGTTGTAACCTCAACATTCACAAAGCTGGAGAAGTGCTCCTTGATCTCTGGCTTTCCCTTTAAAGCCACGCTTCTCAGAATAATGGACATTTTCTCCTGGTGTCTAATGTCAGGTGTACAGTCCAAGATAATGGAGAAGTTCTTTGAGTCGCTTACTTGAGTCACTATTGCTTCCAGAATCTTGTCATTCACAATCTGTCACGCCTGCTCCCGCTTTCCCTCCCTGGCGCTCGAGGGCGCCAGGCTGCCCAGCACTACGCACTCCTGCCACCATCATTACGCACACCTTCTTCCCTCGTCACACGCATCAGTGATATTGGACTCACCTGGACTCAATCACATGTTATTACCTTCCCTATATCTGTCTGTTATCCAGCTCTGTTCCCCGCTGCTGCATTAATTGTAATTTGTCATGATGTTATCTGGTTCTGACGCTGTTCTGGTCCTGTCCTGTTTCATGTCTGTGTTTATTAAATGTTACTCTCCCTACCTGCTTCTCATCTCCAGCGTCCGTCCTTTCACAATCTGTATCAGCTCATTCTGTGCGCTTTCCAAGGTAATGAGCATGTGTCTCTCCATCTTTAATTTTGCTGAGATGATTTTCCATAACGGGGTCAAAATTTGCCAGTAATTCAACCTCTTTTTGGAAGTTTCCATTATCTGGTTGGATAATTTGTCTGAGCTTGTCTGATGAACGCCTGAATGCTAGATTTCTTTCAGCCAGAGACTGGGTGATACTTATTAAAGGTGTAAGGACATCCTGCCATCTCTTTCTTTCAGCCTCCAAAATTGTCATTTGTATCTGGTCAAGAGTCTGTTCCCGACTTAGGCGCAGATCAAGTTCTCTCCACTTAATCATATTGTTTATGTGTTCAGGACTACCTCATGGTGTTTCAGAACGGCGTTGATATTTGACCAGTCATTCACGCCTTGCTTTATTATTTTGTAGTCTTTTGTAGAAAAGAGCTTACAGCAAAAACAATACACAGTGTTGTTTTTGATTGAGTATGAAAGCCAGCTCCTGGTAATCTTTTCCCCATTTGACAGCTGTCCCTGTAATAAGGCTGAACGGAAACCTCTTCTAGACTTGTCTTTAGGGTAAGAAAAATCCAGTCCTGGTTTGAATGGACCTCTGCGCACTAACTCAGTCCTCATAAAGTCTGTTAAGACTGGGGGACAATCTGCTGGGTCATTTGGTGGAGCAGCAACTGTTCTATTATGGTCTGAGCTGCTTGTATCTGATGCTGGCTGTACACCTCTGGTTGTGCTAGTACTGGCTGAGGCTGCCTGCACTTCACCTGGGTCTGTGTTAGTACTTTCTGAAGGTGGCTGTATTGGGTCTGTTTTAATATTTGCTGAAGCCAGCTGTACTGGGTCTGTGTTAGTACTTGCTGAAGCTGCCAGTACTGGGTCTGTGTTAGTATTTACTGAAGCCGACTGTACTGGGTCTGTGTTAGTACTGGCTGAGGCTGGATGTGGATCAACTGAGTCTGTGCTTGTACTGGCAGATGATCCAGCATCTCCTCTACTGACAAACGTAAGCATAGCACCTGTAAATTATAGATAACAATACTATTATTAATTTTATCAGCTGCATCAGGCCCATTCAAACTGTCTCCCCCAGATTTCCTTTTATACATTTTCAAATATATAATACTATGTATACTGTGGCTTGGCTGAATAATTGATGGTTATTATTTACTGAGAGATGTACACCCCCCCCCAATCTTTCCATACAATATGGTATGCTACATAAATGTAACAACAATCAATCGACACATAAAGCGAGGAAATGTGATTATTTTGCTAATTGTATTAACTGTAAATTGATAATCAATATTTTAAAATATACTCTGAGAATACAAAACATGCTCTTTCCATGACCACGTGAATCCAGGTGAAAGCTATGATCCCTTATTGATGTCGCTTATTAAATCCACTTCGATCAGTGTAGATGAAGGGGAGGAGACAGGTTAAAGAAGGATTTTTAGGGTCTCCTGAGTGGTGCAGTGGTCTAAGGCACTGCGTTGCATCACTACAGACACTCCTGGTTAGATTCCAGTTTGTGTCGCAGCTGGCCGTGACCGGGAGACCCATGGGGCAGCGCACAATTGTCCGGGTTAGGGGAGGGTTTGGCCTGCCCGGGATGTCCTTGTCCCATCGTACTCTAGCAACTTCTGTGGCGGGCCGGGCGCATGCACACTGACACGGTCGCCAGGTGTATGGTGTTTCCTCTGACACATTGGTGCGGCTGGCTTACGGGTTAAGGTGTTCCTAATGATTTGTATAATCAATACATTAACATGGATTGATAATTTATTGTGCAATAAACATTTTTTTTTAAAGTTCTTAGACCAGAGATTCTTCAGTTACCATTAACAAGACATGACATACTGTAGATTGCTCTCAGATTTGAATATTCAGAATAAGTATTACATCAATGATTTGGCAATACAGCTCACTCTTGCAAGGCAAGACGCTCACACTAGAAACTAATGATGCCATAAGCCAATAGATCATAACGCGCCAGGGAAACCGCTAGAATAAATTGCAATAACCTTTCAAAAACTAGCAGCTTTTAAAAGTATTAATTTCTACTCCACATAATTGGATAGGACACCTAGGTGGCCGGTCAATATTTTTTATGGGATTGCCCTGTCAGGAGTGTAGATTGTCTTTGGAGGCAGAGTGATCGTTTAGTGTGAAATGACAGTGAATCTTGGAAATTGGTCTCCTTAGAACATTATTTGCCATAAATTACTGGGCGGAACTCTGCTCAAGGTCAGCTGTAAAACTGACAGCCTTCAAACAGCAGCACAGATACAGCAGCTGGCCAAGGCTTCATCTCATCAGCCTCCCAGTTAATCAACCACACACTCACTGACCAGCTAAAAGAGTAGTTCTAAGTAGCTACATAGTATCTTACCGATGCCTTTAAACTGGGGCAGTAAAACACAGGGCAGATCTGTATGTGGCCAGTGTACTGACCCATAAGGACAGCCAATTACCTACTGTGAATAGGGTTGCAAACGGTCAGAAACTTTCTGGTAAATTTCCAGAATTTTCCCAGAAATGTCTATGGGAAGTTAAGCCCTGGAGTTTTGCTTAAATTCAACTAAAAAGTTAGCTTATAACAGTGAACCTTTTTTGTGGGATACACATAAGGCAATTCTAGGTCTTGTGGCATATTTTGTTTAAACTATCCTTAATTCAATGGAATTGCAGCCCTCTGCATGCACAGTGCATTCTTCCATCACATGTGCAGTGCACTCTTCCATCACATGATTGACAGCTGATTCTCAAGATCTTGCACACTAATGAGATGCTATTGAGCCCACACTACTACACTGTCTGAGCCAAGGACTACATGCTTTCTGGTATGTTTTGATTACAATACTGGGTGGGGTGAATATATTTTATAATACATACATTATTTTTTGTTAACTAGTAAATAGTAGCCTACAGCAAAGTGTGTTTAAATCATTTCTAACGCGTTAACAATTTCTGCTAGTTAGCTTTTGCTACCATGTGGGTTTTAGTTGCTTGAGCCTGCTAACTGAGTGTTAATTCTCCTCTTTCCATTTTAAAACATTTATCTTACAAAGGAGTTGTTTAATCTAACTACTTAACTATTTATCTGTACATGGAATTGCATTTGTTTTTTTTTTACTAATTATTTTCTCTTTACAGGAAAATGCCACGGGCATTATCTGATGTGTGGAGACATTTCACTGCAGCTAATGTAGAGGAGTCCAACCCTCACATCACACCCATTGGCTGTGCTGCTCATGCATTGAATCTGCTTCTTTAATTTTATTTCACCTTTATTTAACCAGGTAGGTCAGTTGAGAACAAGTTCTCATTTACAACTGCGACCTGGCCAAGACAAAGAGAAACTCTACAAGAGAGCCAAGGAAATGGTTAGGTATGTGAAGGGTCATCAAGTTATAGCAGCCTCACCAAGCAAAGTGAGAAGAATAAGAGAACCACATTGAAGCTGCCCAGCAACACCCATTGGGGTGGTGTTGGCATCATGTTTGACAGTCTCCTGGAGGGGAAGGAGTCTCTCCAAGTAATGGCCATATCACAGTCTGCCGATATGGACAGCCCCATCAGGAGGATCCTCCTGGATGATGTATTTTGGGAGAGAGTGGTAAGCAGCCTGAAACCTAGAGCAGTAGCCATTGCACGGATTGAGGGAGACAATGCCACTCTGTCTGATGTTCAGACTCTGCTTGCAGATGTAAGAGAAGAAATCTGTAGTCAGCCCTGCCTACTTCACTGTTGCTCCAAGCAGAGGAAACTGCAGTTCTGAAATACATAAAAAAGCGTGAAGACTACTGCCTGAAGCCCATACTTGGGCTTCAGGCAGTATGCTGGCAAGAGCATCCTGTCTGTCCAAGTATGCTGGCAAGAGCATCCTGTCTGGTGCAGAGATCAACAAGGCCTATGGTGTCATCACTACCATGTCTCGCCACCTTGGCCTGGATGAGGGCAAGGTTCTTGGCAGTCTGGCGAAGTATACTTCCAAGCAAGGGCTTTTGGATGGAGATGCAATATGTCAGTCGTGCCAACATATTTCATCAGCCACCTGGTGGAAGAGACTTTGTGGATCTAAGGCTCTTTCCCCTGTTGCCTCCATCATCCTCCAAATCCCACCAACATCAGCCACCTCAGAGCGCAACTGGTCCTTGTTTGGGAAAACACACACCAAAGCACGCAACAGGCTGACCAATACAAGGATTGAAAAATTGGTAGATATCCGGGCAAATTTTTGGCTTTTTCAGCCTGACAACGAGCCATCCTCAACAAGGTTGGAAAGTGACAGTGAAGATGAGGCCTCAGTCTGATCTTCAAGAGGTGGACATTGAGGAGGTCCAGGGAGAAGTCATGGTAGCCTGAGAGGAAGACAACCAAAGATTTAGTTTATAGACTATCATTTTACAGATAGTTCATTGAGGATCATTAAATATTCCCTTTCTTTTGTTGTTCAGTGAAATCATCCCATGTGAAGAGTCAACTCCTTTAATTAAAGTTCAATTAGTAACTACATTATTATTATTTTTTTTCTATTGGAAGGATTTAATCATTTGCAATTATGTCTACTTATGATAAGGTGAAAGGTTTATGTTTCTGTCTCCATATGATATTGTAAATATATCCAAATCAAAAAACATCTACATTTAAATGGTATTTATAATAATTTTCATATATTTCCGTTAATTCCCATATATTCCCGTTAATTCCCATATATTCCCGTTAATTCCCACAGAAATATATATTCCCCAAAATGTGCAACCCTACCTGTGAATCATAAAGACTTACGTGGCTTTGAACTTCAGCTTGGGTTGGTCTACCTCTAGTGGCATGCTGTACTTTATGAGAGATATTCATGGGAATAGGAAATACTTAACCAGTTTTATTTTACTGTGTGTATAATAAACTGTAAACTTGGTAGTAGTAAACCTCAATCGGGGCCGTATTTTCAATGGCATCACAGCACTAGTCAATGAGGTGAAATCCACTAGCAGACTTTAAATCCATTGTGATAGATACCATACATAGGACATCTGAAACCAAAGACCCTACAACTCGGCTATCTGTCTCCGAGGTGACTGTTGTATAGCATGTGGGTGATGTGTTCTCAGAGCAGGACTAGTGACATGCGATAGCATGTGATCATTTCCACATGGCGTAGAGTCAATAAAATCACACTACAGCTGCAGTCTTGTCACCGGTCAAAATCAAAAACAAATCAAATGTTATTAGTCACATACACATATTGGTCCTGTCACAACGACAGAGGCAGAGCCATGAGAGCCGCATGCCACACTTTGACAGTCTAACACTCTCTCTTTCTCTCTTTTCTCTCTTTCTCTCTTTTCTCTCCTCTCCACTTCTTCTTCAGTTGGCTGGCAGCAACACATCTGTGATAGCAGAACTCACACCCGGCAGTCTGTTTATCAGAGATAGCCTCACTCTCAGAAACCCAGAATAATTCAATTTTCATCCTTCATTTCCCCTTTTAGTTCTGCAGCATCAGGCTTTGTAAGTGATTTATGCTAATAATCTGAGCTCATGGAATGTCTCTGACATAGAAGTGGCCTATCAAAGCCAAGTTATGCAAATGCTATTCTGCCTTCGGTGTTTGTTTGTCGATTATGTTAAAGCGCTCAGTTTTCTGGTAAAACTAAAAGTTTGTGTTTTAAGAAATCATCTAATGTCAGCACTCAAGGCAGAGCTTATACAGTTGAAAATGCAAACACCGGAGAGTTTGAATCAATACATGTGTGAGATTTGACTGATAAAATTGTCAGGCCAAGTCCTCAGTGTCTACGTGTTAATTACTCCTAGATAGAGTTGATCTGGGCGATCTCCCACTCGTTGTTTGATTGATCTGTGTCAGTGCACAAAACACACTCATTAGGGAAACTGCCATGGAACAACCCTCACTGTGATTATCACTGCATAGCTGCTCCTATGTTGCTGTATAGGTCTGCTGTATAGGACATTTTGGGCTATTGGTAAATGGATTCCCTATTTACAGCAAAGAGCAAAGCCATCAGTAGTCAGCAGCACTGTGGCTCCCACATCATCCAAATGCTATGCATCACTTGAAGTCAACACCCAACGACATAAATCAGATGTTTACCACAACGAGAAGATACAAGAAGAAGCAAACAGGAAGCTTGATGGTGAGTGAGTAGCAGAACCTCTTTCTCTTCTTCTTTCACACGGCAGATGAGAACGCTTTTAAAGCGCTAGCTGCAAGTGTTCATTAGAGATAAGGGAGTTTTCACTGCCCACATAATTATCCAGTTCACATTGGCAAGCAGAGTGCATGTGCCAGTCACTACCCTGACAGGAGAGGAAAGGAGGTTGGGAGGGAGACTCCAAGTGTGTCCAAAATGGTGCCCTATTCCCTGAATAGTGCACTACTTTTGACCGGGGCCCATAGGGCTCTGGTCAAAAGTAGTGGACTATATAGGGAATAGGGTGCCATTTCTGCCAGGTCATTGAAGATTGATGTCGATCTCCTGACGTCGTTGGGAAATGCCTTCAAAACCGACCACTAGGGACAACAGTGAGCGCTATTACCATCAAGTAGGCTGGGGTTTTGCTAGGGTGTTGTTGACAGGGGTGGTGGATGAATGTAATCCCTTGACTCTGGATCAGAAGGTTGTATGTTCAATCCCAGTCGTGGAAACTGTTTAAACATGTTTTTATTTGAACAATATCCCAAACCTTAACCCTTAACCATTCTGAATGAGTGCCTAAACTTAACCCTTAACTTCGAAATTTGATGTTTGGAGAAATGGAACGATACAGAGCAGCAGGAGTATTTTTGGAGCAACTTCCAACATCAGTTTGGAGCAAATTCTGCAGTGAGCTTGTTGGACATTTGGGATGCATCTTCCACCACCACTGAATGATTCGTTTCTCACACATTTAGACTCATTATGACTCTGCAGTAAGCCGGCATAATGATAGGTTCCTTTTTGGTTTGCTCTTCCAGTCTATAGAAAGTGGAAACATAAAGTGCCATTTAATGAAGTTAAAGCTAGCCTAACCACAGATCACCTAGTGCATCAAATTGCAAAATCTTCTCTCCGCCCCATGGCAAAATGTGTAGAATTGTAGCAAACTTGCTTTAAAACGGCAACATTTTCTTTACACCCCATGGCAAAACGTGTAGAATTGCAGGAAATAAACTCTAAAACTAAAACTGCTGCTGGGGTTAACTCTTAGCACCTCACCTCTGTGGCCCAGTTGTAGTGACAGTCTGTCAGATTTCTTTTCTGTCACAGCTCTGTTCCCTGCAGTTCAGCGAGAGACCAATGGCAGCACTCTGAGGGAAGTTGGTTGAGGGAGAGGTTAGGGCCCCCAAAAGGCTAGGGCTCTGACTGCATGTGTGGGTATGGATGTGGGCACGCAGACCCGCGAACCACTCCCGCCCCTACCCCCAACAAAGTTGCCCATTCCGGATCTAGTGCACCATAGTCACTGGCATGTCACAAACCCACATTTATTTCCCTGTAAGTAACTTCACTAAAACACTTTATGAAGCACACTAAACATCACTATTTTGCATATTTATTTCCCAGACACAAAGAATCTTTGATATACAGCACCGTCTGTATTTTCCCCAGGTTATTTTGCCTGTTTGAGTGATACAAACCCAGCTCTATACATCCAGACAGTATTTTCAGTGTTTTGAACTACATTCCACACAGTATCTGTCTTCCTGCCTGATTTCCCTGTCGAGATCCAATTAGCTTCTTTTCTCTCCTCTTTGATCACTTGAGCTGAGATGTAGCAACATGATGTCATTCTCAATTGATGAGATTATCTTATTTGTCTCTGAGCGCAAAAAAAACTGACAGAAGAGCTTCTGGGTTGTCATTGTATAAACTAGACCCATGATAATTCCATATATCCATCACATCACAGATTTAACATCTAACTTTGTTTTACAGTGAGTCACTCTGAACAGGAGATCTCTGCCTGCCAAATATATTCTGTTTTTGCAAAGAACACCAGACAGGCTTAATGAGCAGAGGAAGTTGGCAGGTGAATGTGTTGCAGGAGGAGGAGGGAGCTGGTCTAGACATTGCCACAGGCAAAGTAACAAGCAAGTGCTAAACTTGGCTTCAATGGCGCTGAGCCCAACAAGTAAACAGGATCAGGAAAAGAACATCTGTCTCTCAGACCTCAGTGCAGAGGGGGGAGAGAGAGAGAGAGAGAGAGAGAGAGGGAGGGAGAGAGAGAGAGACTCCTCTTAAGTAAAGCTATAGCCTCACACCTCCAGAGGACATCACGGGCCAACCACACTGCACTTCTTCTTCTGGCAGGCTGTGGGCCCATTTGGCATGGCCACCACTCACTGGTGAGGCGGTGATAACTGTAGATTGCTGAACTGGGAGGCCCTGCAAATGGACATCTACAGGCCAAAGGATGAACAGCGATGGGTGACCATGCCAGCTCTGCAATAACATGGACAATCTGCCTCAAGATGCAGCAAGCAAACTGCACATAAGTAGTCGTTCCCTCTTATGTGATGATCAAGCTCCCCAAAGTATTGTTTTCATTACACAGGGTTGAGTCAGTGACTCAGATGTTGTGAGTAAAGCAAACACGACTGTTTTCAAGGAGGGACCCCGTTGAGAGTTAGTTTCTAGTTCCTTCAGCTGGAAAGCATTTTGTCATCAGTGGGAGGAGAAGAGTGGAACCTTTCCCCAAAGAAGTCCCCAATGAAGTGTTTTGACGGTGAGCTTAATAAACCATGAAGAAGTCATTAATAAGTCATGCTCTGCTGCGTTGACAAATAATGAAGAGTACATCAGCTGGGGCCACGGAGTAAACCAAATCACACACTCGGCCAAACTTCATGTCAGAGCCAAGGCAACAGCTATTCCCATGAAGCAGCTAGGCCTTTTTGTGCATGCTGTGTGCTGTGATGCATCACTAGCTAAGGAACCCAGCACAGCAGAAAATGAAAGCTCAGGTGGGTTAGAAGTGCTAGAAGTGTGGGCAGCTCTATTTCAGTTGTTATTGTGTTGTCTGGAAGGTGAACGTCGTCTCTGAGGCAGGACACCACACAGTATCCAATCAAAGCTCAACAGAAGGAGCTAGCTCTTCAGATTTCACAGGAGAGGTTGTTGATAGGAACAGGTGATATCATGGGATACAAGAGACGTTGACTTCAATGTGGAGGTCCCTGAGATCTATGGATTGTTATTGTACAGTGCAACAGCCTTTGTAATAAGAGTCTGTCAGCTGCTCCCTCCCAAGTCCCAATGCCAAGCTATGAACCTTGGAAATAATATTGAGTGGAGTTGGCTTCATAAAACATGCCTGCTTTTATACAAAATTTAATAGGATTCTGCGGTTTTTACGGCGGCTCATCTAACCATGGCCACTGTTGCCATTGGTTTATTTACAGCGGGGTATAAAAATGCATTCCAATGATAACAGAGCTCATATAAACTTTGCCTCATAACCCGACTGCTGATAGTCATCCATTTGCTTTGAGTTGCAGATACTGTACAACAATATCACGTATACTTTTCATGGCTTTATCATGGCTGTATAACGCATATCGCATATCAATGATTTTATTTACAACTTTCTCTCCTTGCATTGGGCACATAGTGCAGAACTGCCTGACAGGATATATTATAAATATAATACGTACATGTAGAGTTTTACCTTGGCCATGGCTTCCTGGCCACGGCTCTGGAAATGTGTTTGACCTCCCACAGCGTGGCCTGCATCAATCTTCCCAACGTATGACACTTCCCTCCTCACTGACCACGCACGCAGCAGCCGGCCATTATATTCATGGCTTGTTATCAATAATCTCCTGTTCCGTGAAATTGTGTTAAGAAGCTGCTACCGATCCCACAAATCACGGAGCAGCGAATCCATTTTTTCCGACACAGGCACATCTCTGCTGAGCAAATAGTATGATGCAGCGTTTTCCTGACACGAACGGCAGTCCTTCGAAATAACTCAATCTATTTGCACAGATGAGTAGCACTATGAATGAACAACTTGGGAGCTGCTCAGGGAAATGTTTGGCGTAAGTGAATACACCTGATATCTGAAAAATACATCAATACAGGACATACATACATTTCAATTCCCTCATACATAAATTAACTTATTCGGACAAAAAGCAAATAAGTATCTCCACTCTAGTAGAAGTGTTCATAGTTGAGTCTGAGTTCTGGAGTGATTGCTTTCTCTGCTCTGGGCTGAATCAGCTCCATGGACAGCAGCCCTAAAGACTCCTGCACTCAGCCATAGATCCTGGAGCATACTACAGCCTGCCCTACACAGTCCAGGAGGGCAGTCTGTTCATCCATCCCTCCCTCCATCCATGCCACTGGCTGAATTGGCAATGGTCTAATACTATAATGTAAATACCTGTATTCAATAGTATTTAAGACTATGCCCTTTTCAATAATTATTCTATGGTTGCTGATGAAACGATACATATTGCTTGAAGATAATGTAATGAATGTATATAGACGATGCAGCAAAGTTGAAAACACCTATAGGTAGCCTAAAGGGTGAGCTGCAGGAGTTAATGATGTCACAGGTGGGTTCATTATGTGGAGCGTGAAGGTGTGAGCCCCATAAAGCAGGATCAGTCAAGTGGGAAATGATCACACCTCTGGGACTGTGTGTTTGCACAGGCCACATATTCATCATCATGGATCACAAGCAAAATATATGTCTCTAATCTTTAGAGAAGAGCTTTACCTGCCTCTGGACAAATAGCCAGAGGATATATCAAAATGTCTACTCACAGTTACTGAAATGACCGATATTACTCAACAGTTCAGATTTGCATTTAAAATCTTTCAGAAGTCTCTGATATCTCCATGGAAAGGGACAGATAATTCACTGCCCAACCCAGTAACAGGCAACAAGGTACATGGGAAACCCAGACATTATGCTATGTAGCGACATACATCCCTCCCATTACAACTGGTATTCCATGGGACCTCTGAGCGAGTAGGTACCAGATATTCAATCCCCGGAGTTACCCGTGGATTAGCTTTACTATCAGTACGGCCATATGACAGCTGTGTAAGGGGATTGAGACTGCTTATAGGTGAACCAATATATCTACATGTACTGGTACATATATATGCATGCATACAGTGGGAGCTCATTAATATCAATGTAAAGTATACATTACTCCAGAGAGCAATGTGCCAGGCCAGTGGTGTACGCAGGACATCGCTGTAGGTCAGGACACTCATCTATTTACTACATCTACTGATCCAGGCAGTAGCTGGAGCTCTAGAATGGATGACCTCGCTTGCTGCAATGCTCCCCAACCCCCCGTCCGTCCGTCCGTCTTCCTACCTTCCTCCCCTCCACTCCCTCCATCTCCTCATCTACATTGTGCTTGCGACGCAGAGGCTGCACCTAATCATGGAAGATGCTCAGCTGTCCGCTGTCCGCTGCTCAATGGAAGTGGCTGTCGGAGACGGAGAGCTATGATCCTATGATCTGTAAATGCATTTGTTGACCCTTAGGTCATCAGCTCTGGTGCTCAACGCAAACTATTATTCCTCAGACCCACCCCCCCCCCCCCCCCCCCCTCATGCAGTGAAGTAAACAGAGAAAGCAGGAACTCAGCAGAACAGCTTTGAAGAGTGAAAACTCCAGTCTCTCTGTGTTTTCTTCAACACTTATAATTGAGTCCTGTGAGATTTTACAAAGGAAAAAGCCATTTGAGAGAGAGCGAGACGGGCTACAATCATTCAGTAGCACCCAGGAGAGGACTACTGTAGAGCGATATGTCCATTCTGATTTCCTCTAAAATACTCACGGAAACGTACTTACAATGTGTAAACGTATAGATGTCAACGCAAAAATGACTCAAAACTCTGAAATGCTTGCATAACCCCCTAGGTCACGTAAGCAACGGTAAGAAGAAGCAGTTCAATGCAGCTCTGAGAGGATAGAACAGATGTAGGTTACATCCCTGAGGATGTACTGTACCTTGACTTGTACCAAGCCCAACTTCTGCCTCGTTCTATCCGTGACAAAAAAAAGTAATGATGCATTGTGTGTGTATCTGAGAGAGCAGAGGTGTACTGGAACAGTTTCAGCAGTTTTTACACAGTAATATTCCGGAATTGAATAGTGCCATTGAGTGTGCTTATTTCCACTTTATTAGGAGACACAAAGAGAATAATCATGAGACAACCTTGCACGTTAATACTTGATCACGTGCTCCAAAACGTAGAGAGAACAGGAGCATTTGTAATTGTGCGATCTGACAGTGAATGACATTGAGTCTGTTCTTGTCTGGCGAGGACACTGCACTTTCTGACATCAGTCTATATCCAGGTCTGGAGAGAGTTCAGACACAAAACGCTACATTCGGCAGAGTGAGAACATGAGTTTTTTAACCATCTTACTTGCCGTAGCAAAGCTGGTTAGGCTGTTTACATGGTATCTAGAGCATTCTTGACTAACTATTACTTTTTTTGCCTACATTTACTAACACATTCAGCGGGTGTTCCGCATTCATAAATTCATCAGTTGTTCTGCACTCTGGCACACTCAGATGAGAGTGCTCTGAAATTATATATGTATTTGAACTTTTCAAAAAGCCAACATACAGTGGGGAGAACAAGTATTTGATACACTGCCGAATTTGCAGGTTTTCCCACTTACAATTTTCCCACTTACAATTTAAAATGAAGAAAATCACATTGTCTGATTTTTAAGTAATTGATTTGCATTTTATTGCATGACATAAGTATTTGATACATCAGAAAAGCAGAACTTTAGTATTTGGTACAGAAACCTTTGTTTGCAATTACAGAGATCATACGATTCCTGTAGTTCTTGACCAGGTTTGCACACACTGCAGCATGGATATTGTCCCACTCCTCCATACAGATCCTTCAGGTTTCGGGGCTGTCGCTGGGCAATACGGACTTTCAGCTCCCTCCAAAGATTTTCTTTTGGGTTCAGGTCTGGAGACTGGCTAGGCCACTTCAGGACCTTGAGATGCTTCTTACGGAGCCACTCCTTAGTTGCCCTGGCTGTGTGTTTCGGGTCATTGTCATGGTGGAAGACCCAGCCACGACCCATCTTCAATGCTCTTACTGAGGGCAGGAGGTTGTTGGCCAAGATCTCGCGATACATGGCCCCATCCATCCTCCCCTCAATACGGTGCCATCGTCCTGTCCCCTTTGCAGAAAAGCATCCCCAAAGAATGATGTTTCCACCTCCATGCTTCACGGTTGGGATGGTGTTCTTGGGGTTGTACTCATCCTTCTTCATCCTCCAAACACGGCGAGTGGAGTTTAGACCAAAAACTCAATTTTTGTCTCATCAGACCTGCAGGATTTTAATCCATGACGGCGTAGTGTGTTACTAATGGTTTTCTTTGAGACTGTGGTCCCAGCTCTCTTCAGGTCATTGACCAGGTCCTGCCGTGTAGTTCTGGGCTGATCCCTCACCTTCCTCATGATCATTGATGCCCCACGAGGTGAGATCTTGCATGGTGCCCCAGACCGAGGGAGATTGACCGTCATCTTGAACTTCTTCCATTTTCTAATAATTGCGCCAACAGTTGTTGCCTTCTCACCAAGCTGCTTGCCTATTGTCCTGTAGCCCATCCCAGCCTTGTGCAGGTCTAAAATTTTATCCCTGATATCCTTACACAGCTCTCTGGCCTTGGCCATTGTGGAGAGGTTGGAGTCTGTTTGATTGAGTGTGTGGACAGGTGTCTTTTATACAGGTAACGAGTTCAAACAGGTGCAGTTAATACAGGTAATGAGTGGAGAACAGGAGGGCTTCTTAAAGAAAAACTAACAGGTCTGTGAGAGCCGGAATTCTTACTGGTTGGTAGGTGATCAAATACTTATGTCATGCAATAAAATGCAAATTAATTATTTAAAAATCATACAATGTGATTTTCTGGATTTTTGTTTTAGATTCCGTCTCTCACAGTTGAAGTGTACCTATGATAAAAATTACAGACCTCTACATCCTTTGTAAGTAGGAAAACCTGCAAAATCAGCAGTGTATCAAATACTTGTTCTCCCCACTGTAGTGTCAGAGTACTTTAAGTCAAGGTCCCTGAAAGTTCTGCTCAAGGGTTATGATCTTTTGCTAGTAATAGTGTTTGCTGCAGCATTTACTTTTGGTTTTGAAGAGATTATGTCTGAGACACTAGACACTACCTTCCTTTTTTTCTGTCATGCAGAACATCACTCTAGGATACTGGTTTTATCCATTTTAAACCATGACTCTCCCAAAGGCATTGTTCTAACATAGTTAATGAGATGCCAGTAAGAGTTGGAGTTAAGTTGATCTAAGAGCAATTCATTCACCTGCCGGGTTTCAGACAGGCCCGGAGTCTATTGCATTAGCCTAATGCTGTATATCTTATTGAAATACATGCAACAGATTCCATAGTATATTGGAAACAGCTTCCTCAACAGCATAATTCTCTTATACATGTGGCACGGTAGCACTGGAGTCAGGGCCGTCAAACCAAAGCTAATGCCAATGTTCTGACTGACTGTTTCAGGGCTGTGACATGGATGCTAGCTCTGACTGTCACTCTATGTGCCCTACCCCGTGGGCTAATTTATGACTAAAGGAATGCTGTAGCACCCTCGCTCTGCTATATGAGACCAATAGAATATTCATTGGATTTTGCTCTTTTGACATCAGAAATGTTCCAGTTTCACAGCCTTTATGGCCTCTGATACAATTCTTATTAATGCCCTCGGGCTGCTACAAGGTGAACTGAATGCTCAATCAGACAATACTGTCCTGAGAATCTAATACACTTATGGGGAGAGAAGCCTGCCCTCACTCAGAGATTCAGAGAGCAAACTGGCTATCAAATGAATCAATTTCAGAGGCGCTAGCAGAACAATATTACGAAATCCTGTAGACAAGGTCCTTGTGTTTGTGGTGCTGCCTGCAAACAAAATACAAATCAAACCGACGTGTGATAGTTGATCCACTTAAACACTGCAGATCAAACATTAAGATGTTGTCATGGTTTAAATGATGGCTGTTCCTATGCATTTAGAAAACATGTTCAGATGAAGCAGCCTTGGGTCAACAGATCATCATTTAAATGGGAAGCAGGGTGTTCCAACTCTGTTCCTATGAGAAGTAAGACTACCCTGGAGACATCCAAATGTGCCAATTTCTATCTAAAATCATCCTTGGTTGACTCTGGTTCTGTGAATTATTCAGCATGCATTAGATGAAAGTCACCCAGCCTCCAGCTTAACCCAACAAACCCAGATGCAGTGGCCAGAATATCCTATAGCCTTCATCATCTTATTCCTCCATTCATTAGAATTCAACATAGAACTGTAAGACTCTTTACATTCCATGTGGCCTACATAAAAACATATAGTCAAAAGATGCTTACTAATTAACTAACTCCTTTACAATCTTTTCACTGTGTCTCTGGTGTTGATAGGCTCATAACAGAAGCACTTTGCCTTTACACAACTGTCTCCCACACAGTCGCGTTACATTCAATTATTCATGTAAATAAAACCCTTAGTCTGACCGGAGGCCCTGGGCATTGCGTATACCACTGTGACTGCACATTCCCAACCCAACCTAGAGTCAACTGGGAAAATGCCATGCTGTATACATTTTTAAAGGATGTACTCCCTCATTAAATCTCATTATTATCCTGTCGGTTTCACACCAGTATTTTATTTCACTAGTCTCTTTTAGTGAGAGAAACCGATAAAAAATTACAACTATAAACTTACACAGCCTTAGATCTGCTCTGCTCCATATTTCTTCTCTACTGGTATCAGCCTCAAGGCTATCTGGATAATTGTGTGTTGCCTACTGTTCTTCTTGTCTAAGTGCATCTGCTTAGACCTTAATTACAAGGGGCCATCTCTATAAGAAAGGGCGGTAATTGAATATGGTGTGGGTCAAAACATTTAATAGTATGACTCATTATTAACACTTTGGCAACAGTGATCGATACAACGTAAGTGAAAAGAATCCTTGAAAACAAGGCTCCACCAGCAACTAAGTGCTCCATCAGATAACTGCCGCCCATAACTCACAGCGGGCAGAGACTGATAGAGAGTATGCTTGTGCTGGGTGTTTTTCTCTGTCAGAGGGCTGATTCAGATTACTCCTCATCACTGTCACTCTCCGGTGGCTCAGCCAGGCCAGACTAGACTGACACCCAGCACTCAAAACCGCTCTCTCCGTCTCTTCATGTTTCAGGTTGACCTCTCCTGCCCACCAGTAGTAGTGTCTCCCAGATGGATCAATAAGCTAGGCAGATTCCTTGATGTTTCAGTCTGTGGATGCAAACTCAGGGTTGAGGGTTAAACACAACAGATTTGTAGTACACTGCTTCCCCAAGAAACTTGAATCTGACTGTCTGTGTGCATAATGTGTATCTCAATACTATTTGATTTTTACTAAAGTTGTCAACTCATCCATTTTCATTTGCCTGGATCCATCTACTATTACCATCGCAGGTTATTTCCTGCTGCATTATTAAACTCAACATTCTCTGGAGCTTGATGCCAATGCCGCTGTATGACTGCCACCGAAAACACTCCAGCCCCGACAGGAAATTGTCAAAGCCGATCTTTTCACAAAAAATCGTCTCAGAAATCCTAGCTAAGCCGAGAGAACCCAGTGGTAAAGAAACTAGGTCCACAGTACACACTATGCTCTGCCAACATGGCTAAGTATTCCATGCTTATTGTTTCTGTCCCTGGGCGCTGACGATTATGAATCTTTAAAATGGTACAGTGCAGTACACCATCTACAGCCCTGCAGGGGATGCAGAGCCCTGTCAGAGACAGTGGTTGCCAAGGCAACTCTGACAGCACCTCCCTATAAAATGTCTAAATGATAGCGGTGGATAGCAGCTCGAAATTAGTCACGTTTCTCTATCACTTTGTGTTGCATTCCTCTGTCAGACGAGCCACATCTGTATCCCCGTAACTCTGTGCCCCTGACAGACATACTTAAAACTATCAAGTCATCTTCGCCAAGAATAGGATGTTGTTTCACTAGCATGAATCAAGAGTCCATGTAATAAACACTAAACTAGACATGACTTGCTGGTATTGTTTTTGATGTCACTTGTAAAGTAACATTAGTTCTTATATGTTAATGGAGAAATCCTTCAGTAAAACTCCAATAGGCTTTCCTTCGCCTGCATTATTTGACAAGCATGAAACAGCAGAGTTGAAGAAGAGAAATGTGGTCCCTTCTCTCAGCGCTTTTCCCGGCCCTCATACCTGGTGGCCATAATGGGGAAGGTGCTTTCTGAGAAATTGATGAACCTGACTCTCATTTAGTAATGCTTGCTATTAGTCTACCATAATTCGGGTCAAAATGACTTAAGTAAATCAGCTTTCTGTGAAAAATGTTGTGTCCAAGCACATCAATAAACCTTTATCTTTTTTATGGTCAAGCTTCGGCAGCGATGCAGTAATGCAAAGAAATATATAAACCGCTGAACCGTGATGCAACTCGACACGCCATAGAGGGGGGAAAACCCATCAGACCCCCTGCCTGTCTGTCTGTCTGTCTGAAGTAATAAGTTTCTGCTCTGCAGTCAGACAACAAACAGACGCTGCTCTCATCCTTTTTGTCAACAGAGAGGTCAGGCTGGAGACTTGATAACCTGGACACAGCAACACTCGCCCGTATATTGATGTTTATCAGTTAATTCACAAGTATGAGACAGCATAAGGCTTGGAAGAGGAGGGCTTTCAATATACTACATTTTCAATGCATAATAGTTTTTTGCTTGATATAAACTTTTAATACAAATTAATCATCTGCAAATATGACAATACCATGGGAGTCCTCTTACATTTGGGAACTTTACAGTCCTATTGATCAAACAACCATGAAAAGGTAGGCTCTCTCTCCCTCAGTTATGCACAACAACAAGATCAACAACTAATGCTAGCCAGAGCAAGATGAGCTAAAATCTAACGAAGGAACAAACGTTTTTGCCTACATTTACTGACACCGGTCATATTCAGCGGGTGTTCCGCATTCGTAAATTCATCAGTTGTTCTGCGCTCTGGCACACTCTGAAATTGGAGTAGATGCGCCAATTTTGCGAACGCAAGAAATATGCTAAATGGAAAACAGTTGTTCAAGTTCTTGCTAGCTAACCAAATGACACCTGTATCTCTAGCTGTGTGTAGCCACCAAACATTATATGTGGGGGGAAAAAATCAGTCACTCACCCACTCCTCAAATGGCATGACTTGACATTCTCCTAGCAGCTAACTAGCTAACGTTAGCTAAATGGTGGTCACACCAGATGCTGACTGGTTCTCTGATCCACACCCCTACCATTCTTTTAAGGTATCTGTGACCAACAGATGCATTTCTGTATTCCCAGTCATGTGAAATCCATAGATTAGGGCCAAATGAATTCATTTCAATTGGCTGATTTCCTTATATGAACTGTAACTCAGTAAAATCATTCACATTTTTGCATGTTGCATTTATATTTTTATTCAGTGTACATACATTTTTTTTACGTGTTCTCTATGAATAATTGTAATATTGCGGGTAAAAAGCAGAAATAAAATCCAAAACCTGGAAAAAAGAATTCAGGAAAAAACTAAATATTATTTTATTGGGACCCCTTAAAGTTGTTTATTAACCATTATTTTACCAGTTATCTTGTCAGAAAGCACATGTCTTGTACACCAAGAGTCCGGGGAAGAGTTGCACGGTAGAGGAGAAGAACGTGCCTATTTCAAAGCTATAAAGAAAATGGGTAGCTTGCAACATTGAATTTTTAAAAAAAGTAGCTCTCATCCTAGAAAAGGTTTGAGACGCCTGTTCTAAAGTCTTTCCCAAAAAACCTTCCCAATTAAATGTTTACTGCAAAGTAGGCCTACCTGGCATAAGGATATCATGATAATTTGTATAATTCGTGGGGCATTCGTGGAGCCAAACACAACAGTCTCAGGTCAGGTTATTATCGCCGTGCAACATTTAAAAATTGGAGCGACCTAATCATGTGCTGATGCCATCAACTGAAAAAGTTGGTAGCATCAGTGCCACCAGTGAAAAAATACGTAGAATTGTAGGAATGTAGCTTTAAAACAGCAAAATTGTCTGTGCGGCCAAGAGAAAGGCCTCTGAAATGTTCGGCCACGCCCACTACCAAGCCCCCCCCCTCCCTACGCTAACTTTTCAACCGCATTGGGCCTTCCATTACACTGAGCATACAGTACAGAAGAGTACACACATTATTCAACGTCACTCGCTGTACTGTATGACTTACTGCTACAGGTGTAGTATCATGGCTTAGCCTACAATAGAGACTGGTGGAACGATAAGGCATGAGGCAGTGAAAAACGAATGAGCAGTGAGAGCTTGCAACAGGGAGGAGGAGGAACACGGCGAGGAGGCATCACTCAGAGACGAGTCTGCGTAATTATTTATGCATTCCAAAGTCAATTACACACAGTACAGAGCACTGGTAGTAAATATGGATCCATGATAATATACTGCATTTTCATTCAACAGCTTTAAAACCACAAGTACCACAGAGGGAGAGCTATAACTATCATTGTTCTTCATCCGAACACAAAGGAAAATAGATACTATTACTGATACCCTGCAATAGTTTTGAAAAACCTGTAGCAAAAGCTACTCAACAACATATGACCAATACTATGGCGTGCATTTTGTGTTTGTAATTAAATCATGTTTATTTCAAATGCTAGAAAAAAGCAAAGGAAAACCAGAAGTACAAAATCTAATATAATCAAACACAAGGTTTCCAGCGGTACACTGTTGGGAAGGCCGTCTATATTGCATCAGATGAATCCTGAGAATGAAACCCATATGACTAATGGATGTGGATTATGATATTGTTTTCAAAGGTGCTAAAACGCGCTGCTGTCCTTCAGATGTTACACAACCAGACCTCCACAAATCATTACAGGGAGGCATAATAGAGCCTACTTGATCAGATCCAAGAGAAACAGAATGCAAGGGAAGAGCAGATCGGTCTGTGAATAATGATCACGGTCACCTTAGCTATAACTCACCAGCCACAGGAAGACGACTTAGATAGGGGTGTCAGCACAGAGGACTGACAAATTCCTGCGCCATACGCAGCAGCTTTCAATCGCATAAAATAACCCCTTTGCCTCTCTCTCTTGCTCTCTCAACCTAATTGCATTGCAAGCAAACAATCAAACATGTCTGTTCAAATTGGGCATAGCTGCCATGGATTATTATGGATCAGGTATGATGACACAGTGCTTTATAGGGGTAGATCTCCACTATGTGTGTTGTATTTGTTTACTTAATGAGAGTCAGCAGTCAAGGTCAAATTAGATATTGCTTGAATACTATATACACTGAGTGTAAAAAACATTCCATGACAGACTGACCAAGTGAATCCAGGTGAAAGCTATGATCCCTTATTGATGTCACCTGTTAAATACACTTCAAATCAGTGAAGATGAAGGGGAGGACACAGGTTAAAGAAGGATTTTTAAACCTTGAGACAATTGAGACATAGATTGTGTGTGTACCATTCAGAGGCTGAATGTGCAAGACAAAATATTAGGCGTACCAGTTTGAGTGTGTCAAGAACTGCAACACTGCTGGGTTTTTCACGCTCAACAGTTTCCTGTGTGTATCAAGAATGGTCCACCACCCAAAGAATATCCAGCCAACTTGACACAACTGTGGGCATTGGAGTCAACATGGGCCAGCATCCCTTTGGAACTCTTTCGACACCTTGTAGTGTCCATGACCTGACAAATTGAGGCTGTTCTGAGGGCAAAAGGGGGAGCAACTCAATATTGGGAAGGTGTTCCTAATGTTTTGTACATTAGCGCTGAGCTATTCACGGTTAAATTATTTGAAATTCATTCCGTACATTTTTTTTCTGTGAGCTCAATGCGCACATTGCATAGTTTCTCTAGATAAATGAGATCCAGCCTGAACTGTGTGATGTAGTAAGGAGTTGTAGTTGTGCATAAAACGTGGTATTTAACTACAATGACCATAATCCATTGTGCATCTACTTGTCCAGTCTGTGTTTCTTTTATGCCTGCTTACAGAAGAGACAAAAGAATGCAGATTGTGAGGGTATATAGAGAGCAGCCGTTGCTTAGCGAGGCATCTCTACCAGTCCTAAAAGTATGCCTTATTTACTTTTAAGAACTACAAAATAGTGATTTTGGCAGAGAGCATAGGCAGCAGCTCTACAGAGATAGGATGACTTGGAATTAAATAATAAAGTCATCAAATAAAACAAATGTAATACACACACACAACAACTGAAGTATTTGATTAAAGTAAAATAATGTGTATAAATGATGGTTAATAAGTGATAAGCAGTAATGGGCTGTCACTACCATCATGGGACCTTTATTCATAGTTTTATTCTCTGTTGCTGCAGCATTAAACCCACATAATGCATATTGCATTTAATGTTTAAATAAATACTAAATAAAACCGAAATCGAAAAAACAAGATAATTCTTCATAATCTAACCCGAGACTTCCTCAAAAAGCACTCATTAATCAGCATTAGTGTACTTTCAAGTACTGCTTTTGCTGCCAAAATAAAATGTAATATACAGTAGCTATTGTTGGCTTGAGGTATTGATATAATCACTTTAAAGGACACTGTAAATTCTGAGTGAAAGGCTACTCTCCATTTCTCTATCTCTTTCTTTCTTGAGATTTTTACAGTGCTTGGCAAGCTCTCCAGCCAGCCACGTTGTTTCATCAGTCAGTAGCAGGATGCTCCATTTTTTCTTCCAGAAGGTCAATGGAGACTGGCCTGCTTTCAGCTTCCTGCCTGGGAGCCCTGCTGCAGCCCTACCCAGTGGAGTCATTAAGATGAATACAACAATATGGTGCCCTGGCCGTCTCTTGCTGTTTGCCATCATGGCGTTTATTATCCCAAATTAGGCCTTTGACAACACAGCAGCCCCTAATTCATCCCTATGGTGTACTGTTGCCTTTGTGGGGGTTAGTGGATGGAGTGCACAGTGGAGAGAGACACTCCTTTTATGAGATCCGTCCTTTATTTAAAGTTTCTGCTGTCTTTCTGAAGAAGTGCCAGAGGAGTAGGATACCGAGCTCTCTAGTGAAGTCAAGTAGTGCCCGTATTCAGGGTTAGGGAGTAAGGGATTACAAAAAATGAAAACTTTAATCTGTTTCGTTACTAGCAAAAATATTGTAATCCGATTACAGATAGTTTTGAAAAAATAGATGATTACTTAGAGGATTACTTTGAAATTCAGAAAGGATGTTTGTGGAAATAAATCTTTGACACTCCTCTGTTTTCTCAATGACATTCAAATCAACATTGAAAAAAGGTGCAAGTTGAAGTTTGTTCCACCTGAGCGAGTCTGACCACAAGTCACTATGATGACACACCAAATGTGTTTGATGGATCGCGGGAAAAGAGCAGGAATAGGCTTTTGTAGACTACAGTCCAAGCTACAGTATGTCTTCCAATGGTGCGACTGCTGCCGGCATCCAAAGATTGTCCAACTTGAATAAACTCGGCGATACGGATATCACTTATTATTGATCTACATAGCTCATTGATGTGAATCACACTGCTGCTCTCTCATTTAGCTATTTGCGCCTTACGGATTGTGGTTGTTGTGGATGGCTGTTCACAAATCTAAATGTGTATTTGAACCCAATAATGGTTGAATTCAAGAAGTTTAAGCTGCCTTTCAATCTTTTTTTTTTAAACCAGCGGACGGCCAGTGAAAAATGCGCTCTTGCAACAGCTGCATAGTGCGGATCCAAGCCTATGGAATAAAAGTGGGGCTTTTATTGCTCAAACTTTTGACAGACTTAAAGGGGCAATCTGTAGTTGCTACATCCATTTTATAACATATAAATTATATATACAGTACCAGTCAAAAGGGTTTTTCTTTATTTTTACTATTTTCTATATTGTAGAATAATAGTGAATACATAAAAACTATGAAATAACACATATGGAATAATGTAGTAACCAAAAAAAGTGTTAAACAAATCAAGGGGTGGCTATTCAAGTAGCCACCCTTTGCCTTGATGACAGCTTTGCACACTCTTGGCCAAGCATGCCATTCCATGACCACAGCATTTATTTTTACTCAAATCAATGAGCTCTATCAGTCCTCCATGACAACGAAATCATAAACAACAGAGTTGGGCTGGCTAATGAGTCCTTAGTTTTGGGGATCATGCTCAGATAAAACAATTTGGCTAATCTATACTTCCATATTTCCAAGTCCTATTCTTGAAGATCAAGGTGTATAACAATTATTGTAATGACTGGAATTCTGATAGACTTTGGTTTTTAATGTAAAGATATAATTTAATTGTATTATTATATGTAGTAGAAAGCGATGGGTTAGAAGAAGCCTACATAACCAACCCGTAAAGTAAAATGTAACATCCATATATGGCCAGCTATGTAAACTTTAACATTGATTTATCCTGCAGTAAATGTTGTTCAATTGGTAACAAACATTTTTGTCTTCTTCAAAAGTAATCTAAAAGTAACGGAATGTAATCAGATCACGTTACTGAGTTTGGGTAATCCAAAAGTGACTTTACTGATTACAATTTTGGTAACTGTAATGGATTACATTTAGAAAGTAACCTACCCAACCCTGCCCACATTGTACGTGCTAGACTGAGCTGGAAAACACACAGAGGCAGATGGCTTAGGGAGGTTATACAGTTGTCTTTTTAACCCATGTTTAGCATTCAACAACATGGCGCTGCAATGTGTAGATACTAACATGGTATTGTTCTTTGTGGCTTATGTCTGTGTCCACGGACTGTTACAGATGAAGTCGGAGACATAACTAATTGCAAAAGCCCTATTAGAAAGTCAATGCAGAGTAATGATGACAGACTGATCTACGCTGCAAAAAGCATCTCTAGACAGTAATGAAAGTAAATCCCCACAGAGAGATGAGGGGAAGACACAGAGACTAACACAAACACATACAGACAGAGAGAGAGAGAGAGAGAGAGAGAGGGAGAGAGAGAGAGAGTTTGGCACAAACCAAGTGTTGATGTTATGCATGATTTGGTGGTCTTGTTACATTTTGGTATCACTTTAAATTAATGGATTTAATTGGCATAGGAAGAATATGTGCACTACAAATAAATTGGTCTCCATCCATCAACAGAACACAGAGAAACCCCAAAAGAAAACCTGTGAGGGATACATTATAGGACACTAAGCAAATAGCCTCTTAGATCAACATCTACCCAATCACTAGCCCAGATTAAAAATGTATTTTAAGATCTAAAAATGACATTAGAGCTCTATTTGCACATCACAGAAAGCAGCTTCTATTTTGATTTGCCATGCAGGATGATGGTATTTTTTCACACATCCTAAAAATTATTTTCTAAACTAATGTATATCAAAATCTTTCTTTATGAATTTTTGTTTTACCATCAACACTTTTTATGAACTGCCTGTGTAATGCATTGAGTGTCCTCTATCTACAGTATATCACATTGTACAATATTATATAAAATCAGCTATAGGCATTCATAAAGCAATTTGCAGAAAATAACAGCATAAACACATAGAAGCTGTGCATGTTCAGAAGACATAATGTACTATAAACAGGTGACAAAGTTGCAATTTAATTTAGTGGAAATATCCTTGAAATTCTGTAGGTTATTACATGGTTATTAGATGGAAATATAGTATACTATCGATCCAATACAGCAGTGTTTCCCAACTCCCGTCCTCGAGTACCCCCCCAACAGTACACACCTTTAGTGTAGCCCTGGACAAACATACCTCATTCAACTCACCAAGGGCTTGATGATTAGTTGACAAGTTGAATCAGGTGTGCTTGTCCGGCTTACAGCAAAAATGTGTACTATTGGGGGTACTCGAGTACTGGAGTTGTGAAACACTACAATACAGAACATACCTGTGAACTTAAAGACTGACATAAGGGAAAGATAGACATTTCAAACTTTTTTTGCTATACGGGCAAAATATGACGCCTAGCAGGTCAATTTTAGCCCTGTCCTGACAGGTCCTCTTATTTGCCCATGTAAAACTTTTTTTTCTCATACATTATGTTAACTAAATTATAGGGACTTACTTTGGGATGAAAACGTAAAATATGTAAATTCAGCCATTGTTTCCCTAGTTAGGCTACCTGTCCGTAGAAAACAGCCTAGTCAGAACACAGCACCGTGCCGAGTTAGTGGAATGAATGACAAGTCCTTAATGTTTTTTTTAACCAACAAAATGTTACTGTAAACCTACCTGTTAGGCATCCTCCACGGGACACGGCTATCCTCTCAGCGGCGAAATGCACAAGAAGAACCGACAAGATGCAGTAGCGGTCAGAAAGCGCCCCCACATAATCTCCTGCAGGCTAGAGCAGGTGCTTCTCCGTCTCAAGCACCGACACGCACTGCCGCAAGAGATGTCCCGGACCGACTGGTCGAGAAAATGTTCTAGTAACCTATGTTTCTATATGCTATCAAACTATTCTAAACACACATCCTGATGGTTCCACACGGGACACGCGCGCACACAAATATAGGCACCAAGAAGACAGGTGTAGGTAATCTGCTACAAATATAATGAAGTAGGTTGTCACATCTCTTGGACATATCTCTGTGGGAATGGTGAATCTTAGCGCTGTCCCATGGAAACTGTAGATCGGTAAGTAGGTACTCTCTGCTTTCAGGGCACCTTGAAAAAGCACTGTGCATTTGGAATATGCGCGTTCAAGCTTTTGAGTTCTAAAATACAGTAGGAGTGCCCACCACAGCCGTCGACCAGTAGCAGCAGACTTGTGACTGACGACTGATGTTGAGAGTTTGGGCGTGTTTCTTGGAGGAGAGAGGTGGATGCGCAAAAGATATGCAGCTCAATTCAGACAAGAGAGGTAATGGTCAGAGCTATTGCCATACGTTTCTTGTGAAGTAGGCTACTGTAGCCTCTGTGTCCAAATGTCTATCACCTTAGCCCACCATAAAAATACAATTATTTGGTCCTTTCATATAAAAATCAACAGCTATGTAGAATTTTGGTTTCAACTATTTGGAATCATTGCCACTATCATGACATTATATAATAGGGCAATTAGCTGACAACCCATATAAGAGGCACTACTGAGAATGCCCTGACTAATTTGTCACTGGAGTCAAGATTCAATAAAGATTAATTGAAAGATGGGGGGGACCAATGTCAATAATACTAGGGCTCAAATGACAAGATAGGGTTGTGTAAATTGGCAGCTTAACTCTGACACCAGCACAGTGCCACAAATATCAATGAATTTATTAGTGCAAGGATCAACCTCCTAACACAGGGTTACATTGGCCAGGCTCCTCAGTGAACCTAGTTTGGTCACAAAGGCTATTTGAGGATATAGTCTGGATGTTTCTGTGGCTCTCACAGCTGCCAGCTGGTCCTGCATTAGAACTTTCAATTATTCAGTCATCCCAGAGCAGATTGAATCTGTCAAGCGTAAGACAACTTGGCTGGTTTCTTCCTGTGCTGCTGGGGAACCATGGGATATGTACTATAGAGTTGGTACCAACTTTTTGCAGATCCAAATTTGACTAATAAAGCTTATGCGGGTGTTGTTGCTCAATATTTTGTTAGTTAAGCTACGTAATTGTTTTGGAGAGCAGAATGTGTTATGTTTTCATTACAGAGGGGAAGAACGATCAATTATTTAGCCGTTCCAACTTTTACTAACCACACAGCACTTATCTGCACATAAAAGAAATACATAATGTTATTCCTTTTAATAGATTCTGAATGTTTGGTCCGTTCACTAATGTATCACAAAGTCAGGCTATGTCAAATGCAATTATGGAAATGACCAAAAGTTTAAGAAGAATGTGTGAAAAGCCATAAAACAAAACCAGACCATAAATTTACTAAGAGACATCATCTGAAGCTTAAGACATTTAATGGTCCACAATTACCATATTGTCCATTAGTGATATTAGACAGAAGTTTTACTGATTGCCTGTACGATTATTATACCCATATATTAACAAGATAGCTCCTGTCACATTAACAGAAGCACTGACACTATGAACATAAGTCTTCAAATATTGTTATGTGATATACACTGAGTGTACAAAACATCAAACATTAAGAACACCGTCCTAATATCGAGTTTTGCACTCAGAACAGCCACAATTTTTCGGGGCATGGACTCTACAACGTGTCGAAAGCGTTCCACAGGGATGCTGGCCCATGTTGACTTCAATGCTTTCCACAGTTGTATCAAGTTGACTGGATGTCCTTTGGGTGGTGGACCATTCTTGATACACACTGGAAACTGTTGAGCGTGAAAAACCCAGCAGCGTTGCAGTTCATGAAACAAACTGGTGCTCCAGGCACCTACTACCATACCTCGTACAAAGGCAATCTTTTGTCTCGCCCATTCACCCTCTGAATGGAACACATACACAATCCATGTCTCATTTCTCTCAAGGCTTATAAATTCTTCTTTAACTTGTCTCCTCCCCTTCATTTACACTGATTTAAGTGGATTTAACAAGTGACATCAATAAGGGATCATATCTTCCACCTGGTCAGTCTATGTCATGGAAAGAGCAGGTGTTCAAAATGTTTTGTACACTCAATGTATATCATTTCAGATTTCGTATTTTTCCCGTACCCACCTCCCTTTTTTAAATCCACAATAAGACGGACATCCACATACTGTACATACAGTTGAAGTCGGAAGTTTACATACACCTTAGTCAAATGCATTTAAACTCAGTTTTTCACAATTCCTGACATTTAATCCTAGTAAAAATTCCCTGTCTTAGGTCAGTTAGGATCACCACTTTATTTAAAGAATGTGAAATGTCAGAATAATAGTAGAGAGAATTATTTATTTCAGCTTTTATTTATTTCATTATTCCCAGTGGGTCAGAAGTTTACATCCACTCAATTAGTATTTGGTAGCATTGCCTTTAAATTGTTTAACTTGGGTCAAATGCTTCGGTTAACCTTCCACAAGATTCCCACAATAAGTTGGGTGAATTTTGGCCCATTCCTCCTGACAGAACTGGTGTAACCGAGTCAGGTTTGTAGGCCTCCTTGCTCACACATGCTTTTTCAGTTCTGCCCACAGATTTTCTATAGGATTGAGGTCAGGGCTTTGTGATGGCCACTCCAATACCTTGACTTTGTTGTCCTTAAGCCATTTTGCCACAACTTTGGAAGTATGCTTGGGGTCATTGTCCATTTGGAAGACCCATTTGCGACCAAGCTTTAACTTCCTGTCTGATGTCTTGAGATGCTGCTTCAATATATCCACATAATTTTCCTTCCTCATGATGCCATCTATTTCGTGAAGTGCACCATTCCCTCCTGTAGCAAAGCAACATGATGCTGCCACCCCCGTGCTTAACGGTTGGGATGGTGTTCTTTGGCTTGCAAGCCTCCCCCTTTTTCCTCCAAACATAACGATGGTCATTATGGCCAAACAGTTCTATTTTGGTTTCATCAGACCAGAGGACATTTCTCCAAAAAGTACGATATTTGTCCCCATGTGCAGTTGCAAACCGTAGTCTGACTTTTTTAGGGTGGTTTTGGAGCAGTGGCTTCTTCCTTGCTGAGCGGCCTTTCAGGTTATGTTGATATAGGTCTTGTTTTACTGTGGATATAGATATTTTGTACCGGTTTCCTCCAGCATATTCACAAGGTCCTTTGCTGCTGTTCCTGGATTGATTTGCACTTTTCGTACCAAAGTACGTTCATCTCTAGGAGACAGAACGCATCTCGTTCCTGAGCGGTATGATGGCTGCGTGGTCCCATGGTGTTTATACTTTCGTACTATTGTTTTTACAGATGATGTGGTACCTTCCTGTCAGGCTCTGGCCATAGAGAAGCAATAGGCATCTCTATGTAGCTATGGGCAGAGTCTGACAGTGTCGTTCTTTTCTGTTTCTTTGTGGGTTTTGGGTGGATCTCTAATTAGAGGCAGCTGCTAACCATTGTCTCTAATTAGGGATCCAATATATGTCGAGTCTGTCCCTCACGCGGGTGTGGGTTGTTATCGTTATGTTGATCATTTCGCGAGTCACGGTGAAGTAAGTGTGCCATTTTTGTTACGTCCGTTCCTTCGTGTTTGTGTTGAGGTACGTGACGTTTAGTCTAGTCGTGTTTTTTGTTTTGTTCGGTAGTTCGTCATTTGTGTTTTTATTTATACATAGTACTGAATGTCATTATTTACATAGTACAAATAAATAAGATGTCGAACTACTATCATCCCTGCGCTGCGTTTTGGTCTCTCCAAACCCCATTCCGTGACAGAACAACCCACCACTGCGAGACCAAGCAGCGTAACTGGGGAGAGAGGGAGAGAGAGGAGGTGCCGCCGCGTTATGCGCGACGCGCGAGACGAGGAAATGCCCGCAAACAACCCCAAGGAAATTTTGGGGAGGGGCTATGGGGGTGGTCTGGCCGCGAAGAGGACGAGCCAGTACCACTCCCCATGTGGAGCATGGAGAGGACGAGGTATAGATGGGGGGCTCAGAGCAAGGTGGAGGAGGAGTATCTGGAGGAACATTTTGGAGAGGTTCTGGAGGAATTGGTGGAGATAGAGGAAGAGGTCGAGAGGGAGATGGCGGAGTGGTCCAGTCCGGGTCCGGTCGTCTACTCCACTCCCAGGCCGGCGCAGTCCGCTCCACCGGTACCAAGTCCGGGTCCGGTTGTCTACTCCACCTCCCTTCCAGAGCAATTCGCTCCTCCGGTGCCCAGTCTGGGCCCGATCGTCTACTCCACCTCCATGCCAGAGCAATCCGCTCCTCCGATGTCCAGTCCGGGTCCGGACCTCTGCTCTACTCCCAGCACCCGAGATCCAGTGCGTGTGCCTAGCCAGGTGCTTCCGGTGCCTGCTCCACGCACACGACCTCCAGTGCGCCTCCTCAGTCCGGTACGACCCGTGCCGGCTCCCCGCTCTAAACCTCCTGCGAAGGTCAGCGCCTCTAAACCTCCTGCGAAGGTCAGCGCCTCTAAACCTCCTGCGAAGGTCAGTGCCTCTAAACCTCCAGCGAGGGTCAGCGCCTCTAAACCTCCAGCGAAGGTCAGCGCCTCTAAACCTCCAGCGAAGGTCAGCGCCTCTAAACCTCCAGCGAAGGTCAGCGCCTCTAAACCTCCAGCGAAGGTCAGCGCCTCTAAACCTCCAGCGAAGGTCAGCGCCTCTAAACCTCCAGCGAAGGTCAGCGCCTCTAAACCTCCAGCGAAGGTCAGCGCCTCTCAACCTCCAGCGAGGGTCAGCGCCTCTCAACCTCCAGCGAGGGTCAGCGCCTCTCAACCTCCAGCGAAGGTCAGCGCCTCTCAACCTCCAGCGAAGGTCAGCGCCTCTCAACCTCCAGCGAAGGTCAGCGCCTCTCAACCTCCTGCGAAGGTCAGCGCCTCTCAACCTCCTGCGAAGGTCAGCGCCTCTCAACCTCCAGCGAAGGTCAGCGCCTCTCAACCTCCTGCGAAGGTCAGCGCCTCTCAACCTCCTGCGAAGGTCAGCGCCTCTCAACCTCCAGCGAAGGTCAGCGCCTCTCAACCTCCAGCGAAGGTCAGCGCCTCTCAACCTCCAGCGAAGGTCAGCGCCTCTCAACCTCCTGCGAAGGTCAGCGCCTCTCAACCTCCTGCGAAGGTCAGCGCCTCTCAACCTCCAGCGAAGGTCAGTTCACCGGTGCCCAATCCGGGTCCAGCCGCCTGCTCCGCCTCAGTGCCAGAGCAGTCCGCTCCACCGGTACCCATTCCGGGACCAGCCGTCTGCTCTGCCCCAGGGCCAGAGCAGTCCGCTCCACCGGTACCCAATCCGGGTCCAGCCGCCTGCTCCGCCTCAGTGCCAGAGCAGTCCGCTCCACCGGTGCCCAATCCGGGTCCAGCCGCCTGCTCCGCCTCAGTGCCAGAGCAGTCCGCTCCACCGGTGCCCAATCCGGGTCCAGCCGCCTGCTCCGCCTCAGTGCCAGAGCAGTCCGCTCCACCGGTACCCAGTCCGGGTCCAGCAGCCTGCTCCGCCTCAGTGCCAGAGCAGTCCGCTCCACCGGTACCCTGTCCGGGTCCAGCCGTCTGCTCCGCCTCAGTGCCAGAGCAGTCCGCTCCACCGGTACCCAGTCCGGGTCCAGCCGCCTGCTCCGCCTCAGTGCCGGAGCAGTCCGCTCCACCGGGGCCCAGTCCGGGCCCAGCCGCCTGCTCCGCCTCAGTGCCGGAGCAGTCCGCTCCACCGGTGCCCAGTCCGGGCCCGGCTGTTTTCCCCGCTCCATGGCCGGAGCAGTTTACCCCACTGGTGCCCAGTCCGGGCCCGGTTTATTGCCCAGCACCATGGCCGGAGCCGTTTGTCCCACCGGTGCCCAGTCCGGGCCCGGTTGTTTTCCCCGCTCCATGGCCGGAGCCGTTTGCCCCACCGGGGCCCAGTCCGGGCCCGGTTGTTTTCCCCGCTCCATGGCCGGAGCCGTTTGCCCCACCGGTGCCCAGTCCGGGCCCGGTTGTTTTCCCAGCTCCATGGCCGGAGCAGTTCGTCCCACCGGTGCCCAGTCCGGGTCCGGCGGTTTTCCCTGCTCCATGGCCGGAGCAGTTTGTCCCACCGGGGCCCAGTCCGGGCCCGGTTGTTTTCCCCGCTCCATGGCCGGAGCCGGTTACCCCACCGGTGCCCAGTCCGGGCCCGGTTGTTTTCCCCGCTCCATGGCCGGAGCCTTTTGCCCCACCGGTCCACAGCCCGGGACCGGTGATAAGGAAGGGGCACGGGACAAAACTGTCCACAGCGCCGGAGCCGGAGCCGCCCCCGATGGACTAGTGTTCCCGCCCATTTACCCCCCCGTGTTTTGTGTGTGGTTTTTTAGGCGTCCGGGAGTCCGCGCCTTGGGGGGGGGGTACTGTCAGGCTCTGGCCATAGAGAAGCAATAGGCATCTCTATGTAGCTATGGGCAGAGTCTGACAGTGTCGTTCTTTTCTGTTTCTTTGTGGGTTTTGGGTGGATCTCTAATTAGAGGCAGCTGCTAACCATTGTCTCTAATTAGGGATCCAATATATGTCGAGTCTGTCCCTCACGCGGGTGTGGGTTGTTATCGTTATGTTGATCATTTCGCGAGTCACGGTGAAGTAAGTGTGCCATTTTTGTTACGTCCGTTCCTTCGTGTTTGTGTTGAGGTACGTGACGTTTAGTCTAGTCGTGTTTTTGTTTTGTTCGGTAGTTCGTCATTTGTGTTTTTATTTATACATAGTACTGAATGTCATTATTTACATAGTACAAATAAATAAGATGTCGAACTACTATCATCCCTGCGCTGCGTTTTGGTCTCTCCAAACCCCATTCCGTGACACTTCCGGTGTTTGGAAATTGCTCCCAAGGATGAACCAGACTTGTGGAGGTCTACAATTTTTTTTCAGAGTTCTTGGCTGATTTCTTTTGATTTTCCCATTATGTCAAGCAAAGAGGCACTGAGTTTGAAGGTAGGCCTTTAAATACATCCACAGGTACACCTCCAATTGACTCAAATAATGTCAATTAGCCTATCAGAAGCTTCTAAAGACATGACATCATTTTCTGGAATTTTCCAAGCTGTTGTGATATAGTGAATTATAAGTGAAATAATATGTGTGTAAACAATTGTTGGAAGAATTACTTGTGTCATGCACAAAGTAGATGTCCTAACCAAAACTATAGTTTGTTAACATGAAATCTGTGGAGTGGTTGAAAAATGAGTTTTATTGACTTCAACCTAAGTGTATGTAAACTTCCGATTTCAACTGTACATATTTTTGTTTGTGCAGAAATGATCTGAATTCAGTGTTGGATGGTGTAATATCCTTTGTCTTCTTGCAGCTGGTTCATCCTTTATAACAGGATGAACAAAGCCACAGTGGAGAGGCGGATTGCGTCCCAAATGCCACCCTATTCCTTGTGCACTACATAGAGCTCTGGTCAATAGTAGTGCACTGTATAGGGAATAGGGTGACATTTGGGACACACATGCAGTGTTGTGCTGTGTTGTACAACTGTGTCTTTGCTGTAATCACTCTGGAAGAGGGGCCCATTAATCCAGTTGGGGTGGTGCTCTCTTCTCTCTCAGTGGCTCTCAACCTCCAGTGATTTAGGAATCACCCGAAATTAAAATGTGAATGGGGTAATATTTAATTTTGAATCAAGAGGCTAATCACACTGTACATGGTGCTGAAATATCAGGTTTATTTCAAATAAGTCCTACATTTTCCATGTATGACCATCAACTGAAGTGCCTGAAATTAGTGCTTCTTATAACAAGGGGGAAACAAGGTAGTTATACACTTTAGAATTAATGGTCCATGTATCTTGATTCAATATGGACTCAGATGTGACATGTGATGCTAGCTTTCTCACATCACCCTTTCAATGATACATTAGACCAGTGGTTCCCAACCTTTTTTGGTTACTGTACCACCAACAGTTTTTTGCTCTGCCCGGAGTACCCCTGAAGTACCCACTCATGTGCATTTTATCAGTAAGCCTATGGTCTCATGGGGCTTCTCAAATAGCCCCTGTGGATAGGCCAAGTACCACCAGGGGCCCCAGTACCCCTGGTTGGGAACCACTGCATTAGACCAGCACTGTAATACAGTAAAAAATAAAATCATGACATTTCATATAATATTTCAAAAGTTTATTTGTTCTTGAAATTCAAAACAGATGTAAAAGTTATATATGTTGTGAATACTATGTTTGTTGCCATATTGACTTCCTCACATGCAAAGAAATCCATATAGGCTACATGTCAAATTCCCCAGGACAAGCTCTGTTAGACACCCACAGACAGAGAGAATGGCAACTAAGTTGTAAATATTCATGTGTAGCTGACAGTCGTGTACCTCTACACCAGCTCTTGTCAGGCCATTGATCTCCCACACATGACATTCACTTTGACTGACCGCAACGGCACTGCTCTAACCTCAGTCATGTGAGGAGAGGAGAGGAGAGGGGCTCACACACCCACCTGCCTATTGTCTGTCTCAGAGACCACAACCGCTATAACCAGAAGCTACTCCTAACCACTGATACAGGTTCAGAGACTGTATGTTCATATGCTCTAATGATCAGGATTAAGAATAGGCTGATTCCACTGTAGTAATGTGGTTCAGGGCAACTTCTACCTCGAGACCTACAACCATTCTGATCTATATCTGGCCCTATGGACAAGCTGCTGCACCCAGTATTAGGTAAAAAAAAAACGCTCCATATAGTGTCAGCACATCTACTACCCCTGTTGCAAAGTAGAACCATATCCCAAGTAATGTGGTATTATATAAATCTATACGTCTTCGCATAATATTCAATATTAGCTGAACTCTTATGTGGGGATCCAATAACCTGCAGCGGCGGCGTGACCTCTCTTGATGTCTAATTTCAGTCCTCCGTGCGCAATTTATTTGATCTGTTTTAATCGTATAAATGTAACAATAGCGTTACTCCCCTGGGTAAAGACTGCCATGGGGAAACTTGCATCCGATTAAAACGCATAACTGCCTTAAAGCGTGGTTATTGTCCCTAACAAAATTTACCTCTCAAGAGACATTGTTCTTAACAACACCACTACTATATGTACAGTATGTCCATGGTGTGTATACACTGGCACTGTTGTAAATACTGACTATATGTACAGTATGTCCATGGTGTGTATACACTGGCACTGTTGTAAATACTGACTATATGTACAGTATGTCCATGGTGTGTATACACTGGCACTTGCAAGTACACATGTTATACAGTATTGCTTTTGTAATGAGATTCACAATCAATTGCTATCGGAAATGACCATGGACAGATAGTATGCAGCCCTTATTAAGCAGGGCATAATCATACAGTAATGTATGTCAGTTGTCTGTATGGTATCTGAAACCCGTATCAATTAAATCAGGGCGGCTCTAACCCCTCTCCCTCATGTTGTTTCCTTCTTACCCCACTCCAACAGCCCTGACACTGGTCATGCATCAAGGTGTGTGTCAGTGATGCACTGGCGGACGTGGGCCGAGGCTTGTTAGCTGAGAAGATGAGAAATGGAACAATTTGTCATTATCTTCTCAGGCTGATTCTTCCTATGTTCCACCAGATCCAACTCTTAATTTCCCCCAAGAATGCATTCAAATAAAAACACTGGCAAACTGTGTTGAAAGACTAGTCCACTGTTGGGTTTGTGAATCAATCAGCTACAGTGGAGCCACAAAACAATTAGGCTTTTTTTCTTCATAGAAATCATTCTTATAGGATGATTTCCCAAATGTCGTTGTTATCTTAGAGAAAATGTACCATATGGGCTGAGATAGCACAAACATACAGTATACTAGCTACCTATAATTATCTTTCCCCTTTAATTATAATTTGCTGAACAGGGACAGACCAAGCTATGGTACGTAAAGGCAGGCATCAACGATTGAGAAATGATCATGCACACAGTACTGGCCCTGGCCCTGGCCCTGGCCCAATATTTCTTTCTGGGATATTTGCTTAACATCGTTGGTGGGGATTTTAGTGTCATGTCATTTAAATGTATTGTTGACGTAAATGCATTAAGTTGTATATTAATTCATAGTCTCTGGCAAGTTCAGGTTTCCTTTCCAAGATCTCATCTATATCCCATATATTTCAATGGGGATTTCAATTCAACGACTTTAATAACATGCATGAGTGTCAAGGCATTTCTTTCGTAAAGAAATAAATAGTTGCAATGATTTTTCTTTCTCCCATGGCATTAACAAGCAATCATTGGCCAATTGCCTTTCAAGTTATCCTGTTGAAAGTCAGACACACTTCAAGGTATCCTGATGAAAGTCAGACATATTTCAAGGTATCCTGTTGAAAGTCAGACACATTTCAAGGTATCCTGTTGAAAGTCAGACACATTTCAAGGTATCCTGTTATAAGTCAGACACATTTCAAGGTATCCTGTTGAAAGTCAGACACATTTCAAGGTATCCTGTTGAAAGCCATACACATTTCAAGGTATCCTGTTGAAAGCCAGACACATTTCAAGGTATCCACCCACAACTTCCCCCTTGGCTGCCCCTACGTTTTCTCTTTCCATGTGACAAGGAGCAGAGGAGTGGGTACAAATAATACAGATACTGTTTGCCGAGTAATTATTTCCCATCTCCTTACTTGTACCCCATTATTTAGATCAGTATGGCAGTGTACCTTTATTTTATTTTCACATAGAAGGAATGGTCACACTTTATTTGGATAGTCTGGATAGTCCATCTGTAGATGCTCTACAGATGGTCATACTATTAATAAAATATCTGTTGATAAGCAATTACTTGCTAATTTTATGGTTAGGGTTAGGTTTAAAATAAGGATTAGGGTAAGGGTTAAGATTAGGGTTAGGTGTATAATAAGTGTTAGGGTAAGTGTTAAGGTTAGGTTTAGGGTTAGGGTTAGGTTTATAATAAGGGTTAGGGTAAGGGTTAAGGTTAGGGTAAAGGTTCAATTTAGGATTATGATAAGGGTTAAGATTAGGGTTAAGGGTTAGGGTTATTAGATAGTTAGTTGAAATGTTACTAATAGTCTATAGATAGTAGGGGTTGGAACCAGTTCAGGGAACAAAACCGAAAACAGGAAAAGAAAGACATTATTCATTCCAGGATTTTTTGGGCCAGTGAGTGTGCATGTTTCCTCCCTATGAAGCATAGGCTACTGTACTGATGTTACAAGCGTAATTCAGAAGACAGGGAGAGAGATTTTTTAAATTGCTAGATAATAATGGATTCACTTTTCAATGTTAGTTAAGTATACTATAGGCCTAGTTGTCACGTTTCACATTGGATTTATTAACTACGAAAAGGTAATACGTGTTTTTAATTCTGGTGCTGTTCTGCAAACACAAGCTTGTTAATGTTAGCTAGCTCAAAGGACATTGAAAGCTATCCATAGAAGCCACTCCTCCTAGTTATAATTCCATGGACCTATTTCAGATAATGCATCTTGCGCCATAGGCTACACTTGTCTGTCCATTACACATGTAAACAACTAGCTCGCCTGCTCTATCCACACTGATTTGTGAAGTAATTTCATGAGCTACATGTAAAATGGTTGATTTCACAGGTTAAAAAAGGAACAGAAAGGAACCAGTACTTTTTTTGGTTCGAACCGGTTCAGAACTTGATTTTGGTGCAGTGGAATGGAACAAACAATTGGAAAATAATGTTGGTTCCAACCCGTGGTAGATAGTCTGTAGAGCATCTACAGATGGACTTTCCAAATAATGTTGTACTGAAGGAACATTAGCCTGATTAATTTCAGCGTGGAGTGGAGGAAACCAAAGTATTGCAGCAATTTGAGCAGTGAAATCAATTTGTCCTGATGGAAGAGGAGTCGGGGGTATAAACAAGTATGAAATTACCCTCTCTGTCTTCTCCTCTAATAGGAAAAGAGCAGCAATTGGCAATGCCCTTTTTGCAGGAAGTGTGGCCCCTTTTGGCATTTATTAGAAGGAGAAGAACTTGAAAATAGGATTATCTCAATCTATAGACCATGTATCTTAATCTCACTCAAACCAGTTGTGTTGTTGGAATTGGAAAATCTATTTAAAATACAATATTTTAAAATTGAATTATTTTTACGGCTTGGTGTTAAGTAATTGAAATGTTCATAATGGTAATATCTGCCTTTAAGGTATAAGCGCTGTTAAATTAATTACAACTGCATGCTCACACCTATTGGAGTCTGCCCTCCAACCCCTCCTGCTGCTAATATAGAGTATCAGATGGGACCAGAATATATATTTGCATGTCCTCAAAATGAATATTCTGATCGGCCTCCAGATCAGTCAACAAGACAGAGACCATGGGCAAATGTGGAATTCTCATTTAGATTTGCTTAGCATATTTACATTATATTATCACTTGGATTTAGGGCTCTCTTAGGGCTTTCAGTATGCAGCTTCCCAGAAAATTGACTGAGCGGGTCTTCTGAGGGAAACAGATCTGTCCTAATTGCGTAATTAAAACCATTATTTGGACTTGAAGTTAAGTCAAGCATTAAAGCAGTAACATATTAAAAGGTGTCTCTTAAGTGCAGTGGTCTTTAGAGGCTGCAGACAGAGACCTCTGGATGATGCTCTGCTCTGTTGCAGGTCTATTATTTATAACATCCTAAACTGCACTGGAATGAGCAATCAGATATTTGCTCAATTAATGAATCAGTCAAAATTACAACAGCAATCAAACCTCTGTTCTACCTCTTAACTAAACCCCAAAGAACTGGTACTGTATATGGCTTAAACCTTGGTTCCTACAGGTAGCATTACAATGTATCCATTCACCTGGTGTCATACACCTCTAATGGGATAAAGATTAATGGTAGGCCACGTTCCTCATGGACAAGCCAACGCCAGTGATTGGACCATGAGGATGAGAGATTGAAGGCAGACGAGTGGCTCCATCCCTCAGAGGAGGTACTCTGGGAGCGAGAAGGCCATAGGGGAGGCACCGTCCTTGGCCACCGCAGGACACCTGAAGTCACCACTGCACCTGAAATGGAATCAAGACTAATTGTGCAGTTCTTTGTCTTGTGGGCGAGCTGTAGTTCTAAGCCCAAAGGCCTCCACCGGTGCATGTTGAAGACAGATGAGCACTAATGTGGATTGTTTCAGGGCCACCTGGGGTCATCCCTCAGAGGGCCAAGTAAAGAGCATCAGGCCGGAGAGAGGCTGATGTCCTTGGGCTGCTGCTGGTACTGAATGGAGGCTCTGCATCTTTAGGGATGGACCCTCGCTCTGACTGATTGGGGATGGAAGGAAGGACATGAGTTGCCAATGTTTTTCATCTCCTGTCCTGAGTCAACGTCTTGATGGATGACTGTACCTTTCCCTCATCAAGTTAGGGTTTGGTGGTGAATCAATAGTCTGGGAGCAGATAAACCTGGAGAGGAGGGATCTCATGAATGACAAGCTGCTCACACACAGGAATGATGTTCAGTCTTCCCCTTCCCCAGGACAAGACTGTGAGGAGAGTGACTGCCTCTATGATTACATGAGGAACACACACGTCACGCACCAACCCTGAAACCCATCCTTTCTTAGCTTAAAGGCCTTGGCTACTTCCAGACTAAAATAATGTGCTCATACTTCAAATTAGTCTCTATCCCCATCCACCCCAAACTCATCCCCTTCACCTTGTGCCCTTGTCTTCTGTCTAAGCAGCTTTCTACTCTTGCATGCATTTTGTTTTATGGCTTCTCTTTTATTTCCTTTCACCCAACGTCATTTGTTAATAAAACCAGTTTATGTGAGATGGTGCTGACACGTGTTTATGTTTGTTGAGGAATGATGCCCCGCTACTAATGATAATGATGCAGCTTTCTGCTTAGAGCAGCTCAAAATGTAATTGACACAGGAAGAGCCTTTGCAGACTGCCTAACGTAGCTTATGAGTGCATTAACAGATGCTATTTGAAGAATGCAGACAACAATTATACCCTTTCAAGGAGACCCATTTGTTGATACTGCACTCTTAACATTGAGTGTTCAAGTGCAAAATAACTTGCATCTATACTGAACAAAAATATAAACGCAACATGGAAAGTGTTGGTCACACGTTTTATGAGCTGAAATAAAAAATCCCAGAAATGTTCCATAAGCACAAAAAGCTTGTTTCGCTCAAATGTTGTGCACAAATGTATTTATATCCCTCTTAGTGAGCATTTGAGGATTATTTCTGTCTGTAATAAAGCCCTTTTGTGGGGAAAAACTCATTCTGATTGGCTGGGCCTAGTTCCCCAGTGGGTGGGCCTATGCCCTCACAGGTCCACCCATGGGTGTACCCCTGCCCAGCCATGTGAAATCCATAGATTAGGGCCTAATGAACTTATTTAATTGACTGATTTCCTTATATGAACTGTAACTCAGTAAAATCGATGAAATTGTTGCATGTTGCGTTTATATTTTTGTTTAGTATACAAACATTATGTAAAGTTCAATGGTGCTGTAGCTCATATTATGTTTTAGACATCCTCTGAAGTGATACAGAAGAAGTGTTAACATGACTTTATATGATAGGACATAGGAGCCATTGGTAGGGAGAGGATATGATCAGTATGGCATCGCCCAGCGCGGATGTACAGTTTGTTCAGTGGCAGAGCAATAGAGTTGATAGTGAACTTCTAACCCTGGAAAAGAGACTTGAACCTTGACACGCACACCGAGATAAGAGTATACCTTTGCAGATCTGAAGGCCATTTAAACCTGCTGACTTGCATCATTTCGTCGTAATGTCTCAGAAGTTCTCAATAAATCAATTACATTAAATTAAATATATGTGTCACATGTTCATTTGATAGCTTATAGGACATTGTTAGTATTATATATGTAGATGTCATAACATGGATTGATACTTTTGAAAGCCATTGGCTGGATGGATGGGGTTTCAGTTGAGTCATTAGGTTGATGTTCAAAGGGCGAAATGGTGTGCAAGCACTAGTTAATGTGAAGATTTAGCCATCTTTCAAGTAGGCTGACTTAATGTCATCTGATCTCATTTCAGTAGCGTATGAGTGGTGGAGTGTAATTAGCTTAATAGATGATTGGACCTTCAGAGGATTTCACTAGTCGAGGAAGCCATTGAGTTAACAAGTGCGTGCTTCTGCGGATTAGAGTGCTTTGGTCCAGCATGTTCACATAGTACTAGGTTTTAGGAGCTTATGCATGGTAAAAAATAGTTTTTCTGCCAAATAATAAAAGGCTGTCTGAAAGTATGGAATGATAAAACACCTTATAAAACCTATAAATCACTTTTTTAATGAGATTTCCACCTCCTTAGAATTTTGAGCCGTGCCCAGATGACAGTAGACTAAAGCTTACCATATACAGTGCCGTCGGAAAGTATTCAGACCCCTGGACTTTTTCCACATTGTTAGGTTACAGCCTTATTATTTTTTTCCCTCATCAATCTACACACAATACCCCATAACGACAAAGCAAAAACAGGTTTTTAGAAATGTTTCTTCTTTAGAAACGAGTCTTCTTGGGTATGACGCTACAAGCTTGGCACACCTGTATTTGGGGAGTTTCTCCCATTCTTCTCTGCAGATCCTCTCAAGCTCTGTCAGGTTGAATGGGGAGCGTCACTGCACAACTATTTTCAGGTCTCACTAGAGATGTTAGATCAGGCTCAAGTCCAGAGCAGTGGGCCACTCAAGGACATTCAGAAACGTGTCCCGAAGCCACTCATGTGTTGTCTTGGCTGTGTGCTTAGGGCCGTGTTCCTGTTAAAAGGTGAACCTTTGCCCAAGTCTGAGGTCCTGACCGCTCTGGAGCAGGTTTTTACAAAGGATCTCTCTATACTTTGCTTCGTTCATCTTTGCCTCAATCCTGAGTAGTTTACCAGTCCCTGCCGCTGAAAAATATCCCTACAGCATGATGCTGTCACCACCATGTTTCACTATAGGAATGGTGCCATGTTTCCTCCAGATGTGACACTTGGCATTCAATAAAAAAGTTTATTATTCGAACAGGGGCAGGCAAAAGGACAGGTCGAGGGCAGGCAGAGGTCAGTAATCCAGATAGGTGGGGCAAAGGTACAGGACGGCAGGCAGGCTCAGGGTCAGGTCTGGCAGAGGTCAGTAATCCAGAGTAGTGGGGCAAAGGTACAGGACGGCAGGCATGCTCAGGGTCAGGGCAGGCAGAATCGTCAAAACCGGGAAAACTGGAAAACAGGAAGCAAGGGGGAAAACACTGGTAGGCTTGACAAACAAAACAAACTGGCAACAGCCAAACGTAGAACATAGGGATAAATACACTGGGGATAAGGGGGAATATGGGCGACACCTGGAGGGGGGTGGAGACAATCACAAAGACAGGTGAAAAAGATCAGCATGTGACATCTGTGACCAACAGATGCATATCTGTATTCCCAGTCATGTGAAATCCATAGTTTAGGGCCTAATTCATTTATTTCAACTGACTGATTTCCTTATATGAACTGTAACTCAGTCACATATTTTTAATTGTTGCATGTTGCGCTTGTATTTTTCATCAGTATAGCTCTAACCTGACTAATAACTCACTAACTAGCAAAGAATATGAACAAATGTGCAAAGATGGCTAAATGCAGCTCTCAAGCGCATCTGCTTGCGACCGCTAATGCTATAAACACAGTCCAGTTTAAAGTGAATGGCAAAGAGCTATATATGGCAATAGCTATTTTCATATAGGCCTACTGCAGCTCTGATTGATTATAGTGCACCGGTCTGTGTAGAGTATGGGCCTGAGTCAAGCCTGTCAATGCAATAGAATCATAATCCAATTAGCTCTGCCTACAATAAAATATCTTGCACAGTTAGTTTGACATAGCTCGTTTTGTTTCAGTGTGTTACATTGAAAGTGACTAATATTGCGTTGATTCGAGCACAATTCCCACAGTAGAGTGAAACATTGATAGTGTTAACACATGGGTAAAACTCTAGAAAGTTGAGTGAAGTTCATTCTCGTGCTCCTCTGGGCGGGCTGATATTTCTTCTGTGTGGCAGTCCGAGGGGATCTGCGCACCCGCGTGCAGTTTAGAGAGAGAATTGATTATGACCAAATAGTCTCTTTGAGTTGAATCATTATGTAACTTCTGCACTGAGAAATTAACCACAGTTTTTCAGAATTGTCACTAGTCCATCTGAATATTATAGATGGGAATTTAATGATAGAAATTAATACTACTCATGCTCCCAGGTAATATTTATTAATAACAATGTTTCGACCCTTACGTCTTCATCAGGCATCCATATGTGTCACGCTGCTGAGAGAGGACCCGAGGCACTGAGTGGTAGAGTGAAGACATTCCTTTGATTAAACTTCACAAAACAACAAAAGGAGAGCACGCAAACATGAACTGCTGTGAACACACGTCACACAAACAAAAACCCACAAAACAGGTGGGAACTCAAAGCATATAAATAGGCTCCCCAATTAGAGGTGATGCAGTGCAGCTGCCTCTAATTGGGGACCAACCACAAACTAAACATAGATATCCAGAGAGGTCTCTGGACACTAAACCTGACAACCATCAAGGTTTCCAGAGACCTCTCTGAACATAAATCATTACAGGAAGGCTCCGGCAATGGACCTGGGCTGGACGCCAGGTTCGGTCTGGACCCCAGCATAGTGGAAGGCTCCGGCCATGGAGCTGGGCTGGACGCCAGGTCCGGTCTGGACCCCGAAGCAATGGAAGGCTCCAGCCATGGAGTTTGACTGGACGCTGGGCCCGGACTGGGCAGCCGGGTCCTAGCCGGGCTAGGACGTGGCACTGGCGCTACCAGGCAAGGTACCGGTACTGGAGCTACCGGGCTAGGAACCGGCACTGGAGCCACTGGGCTAGGAACCGGTACTGGAGCTACCGGGCTAGGAACCGGCACTGGAGCCACCGGGCTAGGAACCGGTACTGGTGCTACCAAGCTAGGGACCGGCACTGGAGCTACCGGGTTAAGAACCGGCACTGGAGCCACTGGGCTAGGAACCGGCACAGGACGTACCGGGATGGGGATATGGTGGTGAGCGTGCATACAGGCCACGGCGGTGGAGTGCATTACTTACTGTTTTCTTTGAGACAACAGTACCTGCTAATTGCAGGTCTTTTTGAAGCTCTCCACAAGTGGTCCTTGGCTCTTGGACAACTCTTCTGATTATTCTTTTCACTCCTCTGTCAGAAATCTTGCGAGGAGCACACGGTCGAGGTAAATTTATGGTGAAATGATTGTCTTTCCGTATTATGGCCCCAACAGTGCTCACTGGAACGTTCAGAAGCTTAGAAATGCACCTATAACCAATGCCATCATTATGTTTTGCAACAATTAGGTTGCAAAGGTCTTGAGACAGCTATTTGCTTTTACCCATCATGAGATGTGTCTTGTGTGACACCTTGGCAATGAGACCTTTTTGTAGGCCATCAGTTGGGACTGAACCAGCTGATATTAATTTGCACTGACAGGGGGCTGGATTGCTTTTTAATTACTGATAGTTTTCAGCTGTTGTCTTGGCTTTCCATGCCTTTTTGCACCTCCCTTTCTTCATGTGTTCAATACTTTTTCCCTGTGTAATTTCACATTATTACACATAACTTAATTTCTGAACTTATTTGTTTTGGTTTCTTTGTATGTATGGATTACTTGGGTTGTTACCAACATCTGGTGAACAGTTCATGTCAATAGCACCTTTGGAAATATATTTACTAAGAAAAATGGTGACGTGTTCAATACTTATTTCACCCGCTGTAAATAGGCTCCCCAATTAGAGGTAATGCAGCGCAGCTGCCTCTAATTGGGGACCAACCACAAACTAAACATAGAGATATCCAGAGACTAACCCTGACAACCATAAAGGTTTCCAGAGACCTCTCTGAACATAAATCATTACAATATGAAATTAATAATAGACATGAGTTGATTCCATGGTTGAGGCGTAACAGATTACATGTAAGGGATTACAAAAAAAAAAAACGGTAAATGTAATCCATTACATTATCAGCAAAAATATTGTAATCAGATTACAGATACTTTTGAAAAACTAGAGGATTGCTTTGAAAGTCAGAAAGGATGTTTGTGGAAAAAAATCTTTGTTTTCAGGATGTGGAATAAAGGTGGGACTTTTTTTGCTCAATCTAATTCGTGCTGAAAAATAAAATCCATAGGCCTAATGGACACATGCTCAAACGTACACTTTGGATAAACTTAAAAGGGAAATCTGTAGCTGCTACCTCCATTTTTGGATGTATAGATTATATACACAGTACCAGTCTGTCAGCCTCTGGCCATAGAGAAGCCTAATTGCTTCTCTATGTAGATGTGGTCAGAGTCTGACAGTGTCGTCCTTTTCTGTTTCTGTGTGGGGTTTAGGTTGGATCCCTAATTAGAGGCAGCTGCACGGCATTGTCTCTAATTAGGGATCCAATATATGTTGAGTCGGTCCTTCACGTTGGTGTGGGTCGTTATCGTTACATGTCGAGGTATATGTCGCAGTCACGGTGAATGTAAGTGTGCTTTGTTTTACGTCCGTTCATTTTGTTGTTAGGTGAACGTGACGTTTTGTCTATCGTGTTTGTTTTGTGTTTTGTTATAGTTCGTTCATTTTGTATATTTATTACATAGTAAATAAAAGAAAAATGTCAAACAACTATCCCTGCGCTGCGTCTTGGTCTCTCCAAACCCCAATCCGTGACAGATGACCCACCCGTATGAGACCAAGCAGCGTGACTGGGGAGAGAGGGAGAGAGAGATTTTCCCGCGTCGGTATACGGACACGGAACTCCTCGGAGGGTTCGAGTCGGACTCGTCGGAGGAGGACGACGACGAGGACGTGCTTCAGTTCCTTTACCCGTGGGGGCTCCTGGAGGAACCAACACCACTTCGTATGCCCACAGATCTGGATCGGGAGCGGCCAGAGGGGTTCTATGAGTACCCTGGAGGAGGAGCAGACGAGGTGGTGGAGAGCCTGGAATGCTCTTCCTCTGGAGACTCAGATGGATCCGCTGGTCATACAGGCGTTGGAGGACTTCAAGCGCCAGATGACTCTCGTGGCGAGGCGTGTGATTGGACCGGAACCTCCAGCGATGGTGAGCGACCCGGAACCTCCAGCGAAGGTCAGCAACCCTGCACCTCCAGCGAAGGTCAGCAACCCTGCACCTCCAGCGAAGGTCAGCAACCCTGCACCTCCAGCGAAGGTCAGCAACCCTGCACCTCCAGCGAAGGTCAGCAACCCTGCACCTCCAGCGAAGGTCAGCAACCCTGCACCTCCAGCGAAGGTCAGCAACCCTGCACCTCCAGCGAAGGTCAGCAACCCTGCACCTCCAACACCTCCAGCGAGGGTCAGCGTCCCTGAACCTCCAGCGAAGGTCAGCGTCCCCGAACCTCCAGCGAAGGTCCGTAGCCCGGAACCTCCAGCGAAGGTCAGTCCACCGGTGCCCATTCCGGGTCCAGCCGTCTGCTCCGCCCCAGTGCCAGAGCAGTCCGCTCCACCGGTGCCCATTCCGGGTCCAGCCGTCTGCTCCGCCTCAGTGCCTAAGCAGTCCGCTCCACCGGTGCCCAATCCGGGTCCAGCCGTCTGCTCCGCCTCAGTGCCAGTGCAGTCCGCTCCACCGGTGCCCATTCCGGGTTCAGCCGTCTGCTCCGCCTCAATGCCTGAGCAGTTCGCTCCACCGGTGCCCATTCCGGGTCCAGCCGTCTGCTCCGCCTCAGTGCCAGAGCAGTCCGATCCACCGGTGCCCATTCCGGGTCCAGCCGTCTGCTCCGCCTCAGAGCCTGAGCAGTCCGCTCCACCGGTGCCCATTCCGGGTCCAGCCGTCTGCTCCGCTCCAGAGCCTGAGCAGTCCCCCCCACCGGTGCCCAGTCCGGGCCCGGATTGTTGTCCAGCTCCATTGCCGGAGCCGTTTGCCCCACCGGTGCCCAGTCCGGGCCCGGTTGTTTTCCCCGCTCCATGGCCGGAGCCTTTTGCCCCACCGGTACACAGCCCGGGACCGGTGATAAGGAAGGGGCACGGGACAAAACTGTCCACGTCGCCGGAGCCGGAGCCGCCCCCGATGGACTAGTTTTCCCTCCCATTTACCCCCCCGTGTTTTGTGTGTTTTTTTTTTTTTTTGCTTAGGCGTCCGGGAGTCCGCGCCTTTGGGGGGGGGTACTGTCAGGCTCTGGCCATAGAGAAGCCTAATTGCTTCTCTATGTAGCTGTGGTCAGAGTCTGATCAGTGTCGTCCTTTTCTGTTTCTGTGTGGGGTTTAGGTTGGATCCCTAATTAGAGGCAGCTGCACGGCATTGTCTCTAATTAGGGATCCAATATATGTTGAGTCTGTCCTTCACGTTGGTGTGGGTCGTTATCGTTACATGTCGAGGTATATGTCGCAGTCACGGTGAATGTAAGTGTGCTTTGTTTTACGTCCGTTCATTTCGTTGTTAGGTGAACGTGATGTTTTGTCTATCGTGTTAGTTTTGTGTTTTGTTATAGTTCGTTCATTTTGTATATTTATTACATAGTAAATAAAAGAAAAATGTCGAACAACTATCCCTGCGCTGCGTCTTGGTCTCTCCAAACCCCAATCCGTGACACAGTCAAAGGTTTGGACACACCTACTCAAGGGTTTTTCTGTATTTTTACTATTTGCTACATTGTAGAATAATAGTGAATACATAAAAACTATAAAATAATACATATGGAATCATGTAGTAACCAAAAAAGTGTTAAACAAATCAAGGGGTGGCTATTCAAGTAGCCACCCTTTGCCTTGATGACAGCTTTGCACACTCTTGGCAAAGCATGCCATTCAATAAGCGCAGCATTTATTTTTCAACTCGAATCAATGAGCCCAATCAGTCCTCCATGACAACCAAATCATAAACAACAGAGTAGGGCTGGCTAATAAGTCCTTAGCTTTGGGGTCAAGCTCAGGTAAAACAATTTGGCTAATCTATACTTCTATATTTCCAAGTCCTATTTTTGAAGATCAAGGGGTATAACATTTATTGTAATGACTGGAATTCTGATAGACTTTGGTTTTTAACTTAAAGATATAATTTAATCGTATTATTATATGTAGTAGAAAGCGATGGGTTAGAAGAAGCCTACATAACCAACCCATAAAGTAAAATGTAACATCTATATATGGCCAGCTATGTAAACTTTAACGTTGATTTATCCTGCAATAAATGTTGTTCAATTGGTAACATACATTTTTGTCTTCTTCTAATGCCTCTTAAGGGGAAAGTAATCTAAAAGTAATGGAATGTAATCAGATTACGTTACTGAGTTTGGGTAATCCCATACGTTATTGATTAAAATTTTGGACAGGTAACTTGTAACTGTAACGGATTACATTTAGAAAGTAACCTACCCAACCCTGGTTGTTTCAGTATTGTGTGCCATCATGTTTGGTGCATCATGTTCCGCTCCGCCAGCACCTGTCAGTTGTCCCTCGAGTTATTGGATCCTAACAATATTAAAGAGAAATACGGCTTAGGAAATTGGTAGTGGGGCGACAGAGCGTGGCAATCAAGATCCATTTCCTTGTACTGCGGCCTTGTATACCAAGTAGGCACTCTGGTGTAGCCTGGTGGGCCTCGTCCCGACTTTGTGAAAAGTGGGAGCCTTGTGTGGTCCATCGTTCTCCCCTCCCAACATGGCTGATTTATAATTTTCCATTTTGGGCTGGACAGTTCAAATGAGCATAAAACTGAATCAGATGCGATAGTGTGTCAAGACCAAAGCATTGGTACCTTCAAGACTGGGTTGAGTTCACTCCTTGTTTGACCAGTGCTTTAGTGTTGTGTACTGATCAACTACCTCAGCTGGATGTGATGTGGTGGAGTTCGCAGCAAATAAATAAATGTTCAGTGATAACCAATGTTCTGGAAATACCTACCCTGTGGGGACATGAGAGAGACACTGTAGCATATCAGATGCTTGATAAATGGTACAGGTACATGTAGTACATGCATTGGTTACATAGAAATATACAAGACAAAAATACTGGTGACAGGTAGTAATGATAAAGGCCTTCGCTGTCTCTTTACCTCTGTGTGTAGAAACAGGCACACTCCATCTTTCATGGAGCCCTCATTTGACAATCTGATAGCAGGGAGCTGTAATGTGTTCAGGGGTCACCTCATGCACATTTGTCAGGCAATTTCTAGAGGCCATTGTTATGATAACAGCCTCAAACTGATGTGTCACAATTAAATGTTTTTTTTTTTCATTATGTTTTCAGGCTGCACTTCTTGGCAGGGGCGTACCCAATCAGATTGAGCAAAAACGTTATTACATTATTATTACAAAAATACTCCTCAGCAACTCAACACATTTCTGCCTACGCCCCGGATTCTTGGATTTGTTTTAACAAATCCAAATCCACAGCAATCAACAAACTTTAAACAAAAAAAGGGATTGTTGTGGGTGTGAGACTAATCACCATCAAAACATATGTTTTAACAAGGAATCTGTAAAAGTTGTAAAATAAAGGATGGAAAGATACTGTAAGTCATTGAGGTTCACAGTCTTTGTTTGTGGCTCCACTTAGGATCTGCATGAGATGAAAGAGCACTGGCCATCCCCATAAATCAAATGAGTGGGATGTCTGACTTGATGTTCAATTAGCCTGTGAACGATGCCCTTGATCAGCGGCTGTAAATTAATCTGACGACTCCACACGGCGTAGAAAAGTCCCCACAAAAATGAGTTAAGTGCCAGTGATGACGGACAGACGTGACACACGCACGTGCACAAGTTAACACACGCACACTTGTTGAAAAATGTGTAAAGCCTCAACACCATATATTGTTGTTGCATGCCCAATTTTGTACACATCGAAACACTCACTAACGCATTCATGTAACATTCATTTTCCTGAGAGTGTTGCATCTGTTACAACATTTCCTCAAATTTTAAGCCAATTGTGTTAGGTAACCAGTATAATGTATACCATTGGATTTAATGTTTAGTAATGCAGGAGAATGCAACCAGCACACTGAAACGTCAATGACTGGAGCGTGCTGAAGATGAGACATTAGTATTCACGTTCACATACACACAGGTTGGCAATGCGAGGCACAATAGACTAATGGATTTAGTTTTGTCACTCAGTGGAAGTGGAAGTAGCATGATTAATTTCCAAATGGTAATTCTTTGTTAAAGATAGAAAATGGCTAGTGAATCTTTTGACTGCATTCTCATTAGGTATTGTCAAAATGCATAATTACTCAGAATAAAATGATGAGAGTGTTCCCCATTGTGCATTCATCAAAACATCACAGGCTATCTAGTTCAATCAAAAATAATGAACATCCAACTGGCACCATGAGTAGTGCATACTGTATGTTTTAGGGCCATTTACAATGTAGGATATAATGTTGTTGATGCTAACATGAACAGGCTCTAATATACTTCCTATTCTTGGAGCAAAAAAAAAGAAATTATAATGATTTCACATAGGTGTATCCCAATCAATACAAAGAAAATCCCCAAATCAACGAATCAAGGTTATATACGTAAATCAACACAGCACAAATGGTAAACCAATGACCACTTTAACAGGTAAACCAGCAAGAGAATATGGTATTGCAGTTTCCGGTACATGCCTTTTCTAAACTCTACATCCATAGAGATGCTAGACGTCCCTAAAGGGATTCTATATGTAATTCCATGTGTACATCATCCAGACCCTTCAAGGACAAAGACTATGCTCATGCTCATGTTAAGTCCTAGTTAGACCAGGGGCTGTGATCCTGACCATCCGAGGACGACGACTGTGAGGGTTGGAGTATCCACTTAAGTCTAAGCCAATCTCTTCCCTCCCTTTGCTTTTCACCGAAACATCACTTAACATTTCACCTCGACACTTCAACTCCTCAATGTTATAAAAAGTGACACATATTACCTACTAAAGGAAATGGGACCAGGAAATGGCCTGTAAATCCTCAACAAGCACCCTCTCCCAGGACACGTGCTAAACTTGGGTCTAAATATTAGTATGACTCAATAAGAGAAACTACTGTATGTGGCAATCAACCAAAGTGCTAATAAACGCAGATAGAAGATATTATAAACCATTATCCAAAACATAATAATTTGAAATCAGTTCTTTATGCTGATTAGCCAAGAAATGCTCCAGAAATGATAACGTGAGATTTTATTGGCAGACAGAGTGGACCATTGAGTTTCTGAATGCCAAGGTACTTTTTGTTAAATAAAGTGGATATAACTTTTTATTGTAATATGCCTATAACTATGACGTCATGCTATCAAAAACAACTACCTGAATATAGAGAAATTATATTCCAAAAACAAAAGATGGTACAGTACATATAAGTATACATTTTCAAAAAAAAAATGGTTCTCCTCTGCTGTTCCCTAGACTGCCATGCTTGTCAGTTAGTTTTGTTGAGGGGGGAACTCCCTTGGACCTGGCTGTCACATTTACACTCTTCTCTTCCCAACTCTGACATCTCAGTCACTTTCATTATCCTCAATGGGAACTTAGCAAAGGTTCGCTTTACTCTTCCTCTAAATATAAAATGCAGCACTCTAACAATATGTATATTGATATTGTCGTAACTGAATGCCATTGAATGGTTGTGTCTTATTTCTACCACTTCCATTCAAACAGCCATGTACAGTCAGGTCCAAAATTATTGGCACCCTTGATAAAGATGAGCATATTGTATGCTTAAAAAAATAGGGAAATTACATTATTTTATACTAATACAATCGTTTGGAAAAATATGTATTTGTTTATCAAGTAATACTTTCTTTCTCTCAAAAAGAAATTATTGGCACCCGGTTTTGAATACATTTTAATACCTCACCTGTACACCAGTAGAGGGTTTGGTGTCAAAGTAAGGATGCAAAAGCATAAAATAACCCCATACCTACTGTATAATATGGTGGTGGATCTTTGATGTTATGGGGCTATTTTGCTTCCACTGGTCCTGGGGCCCTTGTTAAGGTCAACGGCACCATGAACTTTACCAAGTGCCAGGATTTTTGGCCAAAAACCTGGTTGCCTCTGCCAGGAGGCTGAAATTTGGCCACATGTGGATCTTACGGCAAGACAACAACACCAAGCACACATCAAAATCCACAAAGATATGGTTAATTGACCACACAATTAAGCACAGACAAAGGATATCAAGGATCTGGAAAGATTCTGTATGGAGGAATGCTCTGAGAGCCCAATGTGTTCTCCAATCTCATAAAACATGTTAGAAAACATCTCGGTGTCATTATCCTCACAAGTTTTGTTTTATTTAACCTTTATTTAACTAGACAAGTCAGTTAAGAACACATTCTTATTTACAATGACGGCCTAAATTGTTCTACAAGGTCAGCCATAGTAGTACAGTGCCCCTGGAGCAAATTAGGGTTAAGTGCCTTGCTCACGGGCACATCGACAGCTCAGTTATTCAAACCAGCGACCTTTCGGTTACTGGTGCAACACTCTAACCACTAGGCTACCTGCCGCCCAAGGTGAGGTATTGAAAGGTATTGAAAACAGGGGTGCCAAAAATTTGGAGCCCTATCTATTTGAGAAAAAATGTATTACTTGTTAAACTAAATATTTTTATTAGTAAAAAAAAAATTGAAGCGGTACTTGTATTATTAATTTTATACTGACTTTTTTGCTTTTCTTTGTCAAGGTTGGCAATAATCTTGGACATGACTGAACATCTAGCATTCTCCTCTTTAAAGTGAGGAATGAATGGCGTGTGGATTCAGAAATTATGTGAATCCATTGTGACAGTGATGTGAGCGTTCTTAGGGGGTTAATGGAAGTGTCACTATGTGTGGGCACGGTGTATCCCTCCTAAAAACACCACAGTGACCCATGTGTCATTTAATTTGACCTCCTAGGTGACACTGGAATGACAGGGTTTACAGAGGGAAGGAGAGAATGCTATCTGAACCGTAACTGTCACACTGTGAAGGAATACTGATCCTATCTGGAAAAGCAAACATAAGCACTTTCCAAAAATGGAAAGAATTTCCAATTTTCATGTGATGTGATAGCTATGATGAAGTCTTGGAAGTAGTTGTGCATATTTGTGTTGAATACTATATGGTGGTATGCAACTGCAATGTTTTACTATTCTCATCAGGAAGGCAATAAATGGATTGTCTCATATTGAGAATCAATGATAACAATAAAACAGGAAAGGCTAATTGAGTCCAATCTACAGGAAGTTGGATTAATTAGAGGGAAGAAAAGTAGCTTTCTAATTGGACTGCTGTAGGATTAGGATTCTCTGGACTGTTTATATTCCTGTGTGGTTTTATGGAGGTCAATTAAAACAGATACACACTGATACGTTTCAGGAAAATAAACTACTTGGAAACATTATTGAAGCCTATGAATAAAGATAATATCAATGAAGACAAAGTTCAATACCTCATGTCCATTGCAATCTGTTATGCCTGGACTGAAATCTATGAATGCACGTATGAAATTATTGCTGCCAAGCTGGAAAATCACAGATCCCCTAAATTTCCTGCCTTGTTGATTTTATATATTTTCCCCCTGTATTTCCCATATTTTGATAACTACCTATTCTATGGTACATCTCCTCAGGGAGCCTGAGTTAACCAGAGAGGTGACTCTAATGACCGGAGAAAGCCTGAGGGTCAGTGTCTCACCACTGAGACCGCTCTCTTCTGTCTGTTCTGCACTTGGGTGTGTGTATATACACACAGATGGTTGCTGGGAGAGATGGAGGCGCACAGTTACAGTCTCAGAGGAAGTCGCCTACCACCGGTGGAGCCCGACCTCTCTCAGACATCTGATCTGAATCCAATCACGCCAGCCGTCTGTGTGTGCTCTCCGCTAATGCAAGCTAGCCCAGGAGACGGCTCTCTGTCCACACGCATCTCTAATGCAGATCCATTCTGGATGGTGCATAGTGAATAAGCCCCCCTGGTCTCAATTCTCCACTGTGCCCCGCTCTCCCACAGAGAGAAGAGAACGATTGACACAGTGGCCATTTTTAAATCATGGTCATTACCATTTTTATACAGGTCCTACGCTATAAATGGTTCCAATTCCTGTGTGTTGAGAAGACTGGAATTCTGGCTGAACTTTTATAGTCCAGGGGGCTGATTGAAATTACTTTATATTACGTCCTCCGACCTGGGGTGATTGTAAGAAATGCTGTGTTAGCCGCATGGGCACTGTGATCTGCTTGTTCTCAGTGATTGGCAGGCCAAGAGGTCGCTAGTGAAAGTCTACACACGCCACATATTTTACTGCCTTAAAAAATATATATAATTGTGTCTTAACACCCCAGAGGTTATACTTGGTGGGAGCACCTTTGGCTGCCTTTAAAGCTGTGAGTCATTTTGAATAAGATTCTACTCTTTGGGCAACATTTGTCGAAATTGCTCAAGCTCAGTAAATTTGGTTGAGAATCATTAATAAACAGCCATATTCAAACCTTGTCTCTGATTTTCAAGCAGATTTAAGTCAGGACTGAGACTGGACTCTATTGGAAAGCAATTATGGTATGTCTTTATTTTCAAGTGTTCTGGTGGCAGAATCATGTTATGGGTATGCTTGTCACCGGCAGGGATTGGGGAGTTTGTCATGATCAAAGGAAATATGAAAGGAGCAAAGCACAGATACAAAGTGAGAGGAAAATACCGCCTCAGTCTTATGAAAACCTAACCCTGAGATAGAGTTGTATTTTTCAGCAGGACAATAAAAAAAATGTTAATGCCAAAGTCACACCAGATTGGCTTTCCAATAGGTTTTGAGTGTTCCTGAATGATCTAGTCTCAGTCCTGACTTAAATTTGCTTGCAAATCAGAGGCAAGGTTTGAATATTGCTGTTCATCAATGATTCCCAACCACATTTGTGACTCGTTTCAGGAAACTAGGCATATGTCACGCATCACTACTTCACAGGAGAGGCATTTGAACATGCCTTCTGGAAAATGTGAACTTTCATGTGACTTAATAACAAACTTGTATGCCATCTGTAAATACGAATAAAATTGTTAAATTATGAGCCTAGTTGTCTTAACCACGGAAAAAGACAGGAACCTTCCTGCTAGCCATGATTAGCTGAGATAATGTATGGGCTGGACATGCCAAAAGATGAGTTTGGATTGGTCTGCCATGTAGCACGCTTCTGTCTTTAACATGAGCTGGTCAGTGTGTGTAGGTAATCCCTTCTAACGCTGCTTTAAAAAAATATATATATCACGTAGTAGAACTACAAAAATGTTTCTCTCCACTTTCTGGAGGACCGAGTTTTGAAACAGTGGAATGCCCGGTGGAAGTAGAGTAGGATAGCTAAGGAGATGGAGAATATTCTGGTGTTTGATTGCAAATATGCAGAGGGAGTCAAAAAGACACAGAAGGCTGTTGTAAACACCTGTCTCCAGATTACATCTTCAAACGTTTTCAGCTATATGATATGGTCATTATTTGAACTGTCTAGCCAGCTAACGTAATGTTAGCTAGCTAGCTAACAAGCTAGAAACAAACCATTGTTTAGAAAGTTGCTTTTAGTTGCCTGGTTTGCTAGATTGACATATACAAAATACATTTTTAAACGGGTGGGTTTATTGGTGTTAAAATACACCAGTTATGCTACTTTGGAACACCAGGCTGCTGTATTTTTTAAGCTAAGGCTTAAGAAGGTATGAACGATGCTGAATGGGTGTAGACAAAGAAGAGCACTCCAGTATATGTACCAAAACATTCAAGGGCCATTTTCTCAAAAGTGAGGTTACAAAAGTGAGGTTATATCATACACTGTAGTGTATGATATACCATGTTCTAGCTCTGAGTCTCTACTTTTATCCAATGTAAAAAACACAATTTCAAATTTTGCTACATAAGACCGAATCGAGGCGGTTGGCCACATTTACTGAGCTTGAGTGATTTTGCCAAAATCAATGTATATATGCCCTAAAAGTTGTGCAAAGTGGGTAGAATCTTGTTCAAATGTATAATAGCTTCCACCAAGTATTATGTCTGGGGTGTGAAGACATACGCAATCAAGACAAAATTGTCTATAATTGTTTTTCACTTTTTCACTGTGTGGACTTTCACTAGGCACTGTAGGTACTGAGGTCTTGTCTCATATTGTGAGGCCAAGGAGTCTTGATTCCATTTTGAAATTACAACACGTCTACATTTATGAATAATAGTTCATTTTGTTCTGGACAGTTGGCAATGCATCTGAATGATCAATTAAGATACTATCTTCTGTTTCATCAATCTGGTCCTCCTGTTATTGCCTGTAATAAAGTTATGAATGAAACCGGGACATCAGCTTGAGGGAAAGTCATGGTCCCTCATTCTGCGTTTCTCCGTAGGAGAGCAGATGAGCAGCACCAAATGAAAAATCATGCCAATATTTGTCTGTGTGCTGTGAATGCTTTTGGTCCATTCATTGTTTGTAATCGTTTGAGAGATTAATTTGTTTATTATCATAATTATTCATTGTACTACAGAAATTGATAAGGCACATTATAGACCAGTTTAATTTCTGCACGTTATATATAAATTAATTGTCATGATGACAGTAAAACAAACCACCCAGGAGCTAGTCAACCCCCCCTACACTGTGAACACCAACGTAATTTCACACAATAATGGTGGACTTTGTAAAGACAGCAATAAAATAAAATACATTCCTCTGCAGCACTGAGTGAAAAATGAAGTTGAACCGCGAAGCGACGTTGCACATCCTAAAATCCACTCCCACTTTAGTCCAGGATCATAAACACATCCCTTCACAGGCACATTTCTTCCCCAAACATCATGTAGATTTATTATATGCTGATAAAATGGAGAAGAAAACCTGATCAATTGTATATTACAGCATCCATGTCCCATTGCACAGAACAAATGAAACTGGCTGCAGGTGATTTATCCACAGCTGGGCTTCCTTCTCTGACTGTGTCCCAAATGTTACCCTATTCCCTATATAGTGCACTACTTTCGACCACAGCTATATGGGCCCTGGTCAAAACTAGTGCAGTACGTAGAGAATAGGGTGCAACAATGGGACACAAAGTCTGGGATTAATATTGGATCAGGAGAAAAAATACCTGCACATTCCTGCTCTGCTCTACCAGGCTACGCACTAAATGATGGATTGCCTCTGATTTCAATACAGGGTGGCATAGATTAACATTTGTGGTGTCTTTAAAAACACGTATCGTTATTTCCATAAATGTAATCATACCAGGAACCACGGAACCGCTTGTTCACCAGGTTGCTACAGTCAGCATCTCTGTGCGTCTGTGTCCCACCCCTTGACTAGGCCCTTTTCTATGTGTCCCACCCCTTGACTAGGCCCTTTTCTATGTGTCCCATCCGGCAAGTTTTCAGTGCTGACCTTAATGGAAAATCTCTTCAACAAACTGTTGTCATGTTCGTCTGTTGTCTCGCCATCTGGATGTGTGAGCAGGGAAGTTTCAATGTCTTACTGCTGGGGAGAAATATGTAATTCACAAATCAAGCAGACTGTTCCCAAAGTTCAAGCACTCTGCTCCCAAAGTTCTTCAGGTCCTTGTTAACTGTGTGTGCTTATGTGTCAAACATAAGCTTACAGCATATGTACATCATGTCTGAAAGTAAAAAAAATTCATTGTGCATCGTCTTGCTACACAGACTCCAGGGAGACAAACTGACTATTGCAGGTGGATTTTGATGAGGAAGGAGTCACATGCTTGTGAAGATATACATGACATTCCTGTAAAAGGAGTATGGTTTCTCTGGAAGGCCTCCTCTCCTCATCTCGAACGTGTCCCTCTTTGGGTGATTAAACCCATCGACTCTGGCCTCAGTCAGTGGGGAGGGGGGCGGGGGGGGGCAGTCAAACCTGTTCAGACCCTGGTCTCCGAAAGTAACCTGAAGTAGGCTGAGAGGATAGAAAGAGGGGGGGGTTGTTCCATGTTGTGCAGAGGCCTAGTGACATTATCAAATGGATTGACTTTTCCAGAATTTGCTGTGCTCAGCAGCTCTTGATCCAGCCTCGGTGAACCATGAGCCTTCACTCACCACAGCCCAGCTAGCCATGTGTGTCCATTTAATCACCAGCACAGGAATTAGATCCAACAGCCACTGCTCCCCAAACCTTTAAATATGCAGCATACTGTAGAAGAGAAGAGCCAGGGAGATGCAACAATGAAAAAACAGCTACAACAACAACAAACAACAGCAACAAGGACAACAACAACAGCAGCAACAAGGACAACAACACATAATACCATAAAAAACAGGTACTTTCCCCTCTGCATGCATACCAAAGATGCTTTATACTGTAAGCTCAGGGAGAAAGGTACCTAAGAACCAAAGATTTTAAAGAGAGCATACCACTAAATGTTTAATTTGGGTCAAACCCAGTAAGAACAGACACTATCCATGTGGCCTATTTAACCCTTTTATTAGCCATAGCGAATACTTTTCAGGTACGGCTGAACATAAATGACTTGTCTGATGAGACAGCGTTTGGGATTGTTACTAATCCACACGTGGTTGAAATGAGGTTGCAGGGCTATGCCAGCAAAGCCTATTGCATATTTCCCTTCTTAAAGCTGGTGTGAAGGTGAAGCGCTGTCAGATGTACTTTTACAAATAGAGTGCAGTGAAACTAATCTTGCCAAAATAGATTAGGCACTGTGAGTGAACATGGCCCAATTTACCATCTGCCTGCCCACAAGTGTAGAGATGTTGGCAGACCAGAGAAACAAAAATGGGTGATATACCATCAATGACAAGAAAGCAGACATACTTCGGGATCCAAATTTCCCCTAAACTGAGAATACAGATTGGGACCAGTACCAGTGGCTGTTGTGACTGCAATGATATATAATGTGTCTTCTAATTAACTCATTACCCCCACAGTAGACAACTAGGACTGCTATGTTTATGTTATGACATAATGTGTACTAATAACTATACTTTTGGCCATTGTCACAATTTTAATGACTAAGATGTCATAACAGTGTCATCACCACTTTGTGCCACTAGTAGAGCTGGCCCTAGACGGCAATGAGAGGGATGTCCTTGCAGAGAGGGTTGTGGTTGAGGCTAGGTTTAGGCTTGAACCAAGATGGCGACATTAAGCTAGGATTGTGGTTGAGACTAGGGCTGCGTTTCAAACTCCTAAAAGACACACCCACCTCCACTTACCCTAACAGCACTCGGGTCAACAGGAGAGTGACTCACTCACACATTACACCACTACGTTCCAATGAATAAACTAGAAAAGGACATTTCCTGAAGAAAATGTGCTGTGCTTGCTCCTCTTTAAGTGTTTTTCATGGTAATTAAAGACGTTGAAGTGGTAGAGGTAGTGGCAGTGAAGGCAATAGGATAAATAGTAATGGTAGTTATACGGTTTTCATAGGCTATAATTATAGTGACCTACTTTGAGGTGGTTTGTTAGTGAAGAGTTATTATAGTGGGTTATAGCTAGTAGTAAAGGTAGTGGTAGTAGTGGGGACTGTGGCAGTAGTGGTGGTGGTGGTAGTAGCAGTATTAGTAGTAGTAGTAGTGGTAGTTACAGTGTACTGCAATAGTAGTGGTATTAGTAGTGACTGTGGTAAATTCTAGCATAAAGCTTTATTGAAACAATAAAAACAATAATGTAGTCAGTCTGTATGCCCTGGACCAGAGCTAGTTAATGATGACCAAAACTAGACCAATGCTAGCTACTCCCTGGACCAGAGCTGGACCAGAGCTGTACCAGAGCTAGCTATCTAGCTACTTGCTGCTCCTTGGACCAGAGCTAGTTAGTGCGGACCAGAGCTATAGCAATGATGGTATGAACCAGAGCTAGCTACTAGCTACACCCTGGACCAGAGCTGGCCCAGAGCTAGTTAGAGCAGACCAGAGCTAGAACACTGCTTTTTCAGAACAAAGCTAGCTACCTACTCTCTACACTCTGGACCAGAGCTAGTTAGTGCAGACCAGAGCTTGACCAGAGCTAGTGCGAACCAGAGCTAGCTAGCTACTAGCTATGCCCAGGACCAGAGCTAGTGCAGACCATAGCAGTAGTTGTGGTCAGTAGTTGTGGTCAGTAGTTGTGGCCAGTAGTTGTGGTCAGTAGTTGTGTTGTTCGGTAGATGTGTGGTCAGTAGATGTGGTCAGCAGTTATGGTCAGTAGTTGTTTTGTTGTTGGTCTGTAGTTTGGTCAGTAGTTGTGTGGTTGTGGTCAGTTGTTGTGTGGTTCAGTAGTTGTGTGGTTGTGGTTAGTAGTTGTGTTGAGTAGTTGTATGGTTGTGGTCAGTAGTTGTGTGGTTGTGGTCAGTAGTTGTGTTCAGGAGTTTTGGTTAGTAGTTTTGTGGTTCAGTAGTTGTGTGGTTGTGGTCAATAGTTGTGTGATCAGTAGTTGTGGTTGTGGTCAGTAGTTGTGTGGTTGTGGTCAGTAGTTGTGTGGTTGTGGTCAGTAGTTGTGTGGTTCAGTAGTTGTGTGGTCAGTATTTGTGGTCAGTACTTGTGTGATTGTGGTCAGTAGTTGTGGTCTGTAGTTGTGATTAAGTAGTTGTGTGGTTAAGAAGTTGTTGAGTGGTCAGTAGTGTTATGGTTGTAATCAGCATACAAGCACACCATTCCAGACCGGTCTGCACATTTTATAGTTTGAATGGCAATTCTAGCAGAAACGGTTGATTAGTAGTGACACAAATTTTTCAGATTCAAGTCGATGGAACCTGAAATGCATTGGGATATGGTTGGAGTGTGAAAAGTGTACCTAGTATTTTTGAGCAACAGTACTAGTGCCAGTCTGCATGTTTTAAAGTTGCTTTATGTATTGATTGATTGATAGGATAGGATAGCCTGAACATGTGAACGTTGGTTTGGTGTCTCTAGCTTGAACAGTTCAAGAGTTACTGTAGTGGGTATATTTTATGCAAATGTATATTATTATAATTATTAAGAATTTGAAGTTATCATAGCCTGAACGTTTTAAAGTCGTTTTTCATAGCTTAATTGGCGAAGGACCAGGACCCTTTTGAATAGCAACCACTGTATTCCTATGGTTCTCATTTAACCCGTAAATGTTTGCACATTTAAAAATGTATACAAAGTATAAAAAATCCTTTGACAAGCAATCTAAGTATGATCAGTCTGAACATCTCAACATTGGTTTTGTTTCGAGAGCTTAAACAATGCGTTTACAATTTTAGATTTCAAGTCTATGTCCATTGAAAATAATTGAGTTTTATGCAAATGTGGGAATAGTACACAAGTATAAACAGTATCAGAAATATTTTCACAAGCAACCTGCTGATGGTCATTCTGCACATTTTAAAGTTGGTTTGGCGTTGATATCTTAAGTGATTTAAGCCCCTGAGCGAGCAGAAGAATAATAATACATGAATTCAAAAAATGAATTCATCACCACAGAGTAGAGTATGAGGGGGGAAAAAGGATGGGTCCAAATGAATGCCTCAAAGCAGCATCTTCTCCCCGGTACCACCCACTCAGTTCAAACCAAGGCTTCCAACATCTAATGCTGCTGCACAATTTATGTGCTAATGTGACGTTAAACATGAGTTCTGTGGCTCCAACCTTATGTGGACATTGTATAATGGCTAACATAGAAATTGGCACCTTGCTTTTCCAATGAGGCCCAGAGGTATAATGGTTTTGAATGAAGCTGATGATTGGAGATTAGTCTTCACAGCAGACAAACTCGGCAGGGCCACTTTGGGTCAAGTAAAGCTCATTGTTAAACACATCCTTTCCGGTAGTTTCTCAAATGCTCTGCGCTGTCAATTTAAATGGTCCTAATGGAAGACATACAGAGAGTGGCAACATTATCTCTTATTCCAGAGACTACTGTCGTCCCATTGTTAAGGCTATTGCCTACCATGAGAAAAATCCATCAAGTAAGTGATCGACCCTCAGGGCAGGCGTCAGCGGCTGTGATATACAATTCAAATGCTGCAAGGCTCTACACACAATTTATTTAGTAAATAAATGAGGCGTAGAAAGCAACATCTGAAAACAATTACAGCTAAAGCATGGTGTGTGTAGCTTGGGATATCTGGTAAACATTGAGTCTGCCTCACCCTTTTCCCTGCGGCTACTACCGTTTATTTATACATTTTCACTCCATTATTTCATCAATTTGGGGTCTTATAAAACATGATTAATATATCAGTGAACACTACAAAAGCTGAGAAAGCTGAAAAGCTGCTGCTTCATTTTATTTTCTTCATCCCCTTGAAAAGGGAGGAATCAGCAGTATTTTCTTTCAGTCCAGAAGTAGAGAGATTAATGCAGTCATCTGACTCCCTCCATTTGCATGTTGAGTTTGAGAGGACGACGGTTGGAGCTCATTGATGAAAAAAAAAAAAGACTAAATCGAGGATCTGTCCTCCACTGAGACTTTAAGCACCGGCCATTGAGTCTCTCCATGTGGCCACCGGACTAATCATTGAGACCAAATTTACAGGGCATAAAATCAAATGTTCATGGCTATTTGTTGCAGGCAGCACTAATAGAAACCGGGACGCACAGTACTGGGGGAGTGGAGCCGGGTTGATTAAGGACAGAAGCGCCAGGACAAATGATCATCCAACTACCTCTCAAACTTTTGTATAATTTCAGCCAGTAGTAGTAGTGCTCACAAGCCCAAAAGCGGTCGCCGTTTTTTGTGTGCTACATGCACGCCATCAAATTGTGTACCACGTCATCCATTTCGTATTGTATCACATCAAACTGATTTCACAGGTGGAACCAACACACAAACTCACCAATCTCCTGAAAGTGAAAGTAAACTTGCGGTAACAGTGACATGATAATAACCCTAAATTCAAGCTCAAGGACTGAAGTAGCCTGAGGATTAGATGCACATCTAATCATAGTGTGGGTCTGTGGGTCTGGGTCCAGCAGGCAGATCCTCAGACACCCATCCGTTAGCTGAGTCAGCACTGCAGTGGACAGGAGGACAGCGGCCTGGCAGATTGGCTGGTTGATCTACTGTAAGTGATGAGGGGACTGGAGAAAAAGTGGGAGAGTGTGTCCCCCTTCGTGATTAAAGGCGGGGGTGAGTGACATGCATGGCCCTAGTGGAAGAGAGATAAAGTGACGACTGGAGCTCCACCACTGCATTCCTCTCAGCTACCGGCAAACCCTACTGATGTTTTTGGCCTAGCTGAAGATAGATAGATAGATAGATAGGTACTTTATTGATCCCCGGGGGGGACATTTCTTTGTCAAGCAGCTACAACAAAACACAGGGCAGGTGCAAAATGCCACAACGAAAGTACACAAAAGACAGATACACGGTACATGATACATAGAGCGGCAGTATGAAAAAGTATAGAAATACAAAAATATCTGGAGTGCAAAAAAAAGCTATAAAAAGACATTGCATAGTATGGGTGGTTGGCTAAATATGTACACTATACATTGGTGGATGTTGGATGGTTAACTATACTATACAGGTCGATGGCAGAGAAATACTTCAGTAGCTAAAAATGCGTATGATATGAGCGAGGGTAATAATAGTTTACTTAATAGACAGACTGGCTAAATGAACAGGTAAGTGAACATTTTGCATGGTTAAATTAGCTGTACAGGTAAATACACAGTTATATTTACAGATACAGTGGGGAGAACAAGTATTTGATACACTGCAGATTTTGCAGGTTTTCCTACTTACAAAGAATATAGAGGTCTGTAATTTTTATCATAGGTACACTTCAACTGTGAGAGACGGAATCTAAAACAAAAATCCAGAAAATCACATTGTATGATTTTTAAATAATTAAATTGCATTTTATTGCATGACATAAGTATTTGATCACCTACCAACCAGTAAGAATTCCGGCTCTCACAGACCTGTTAGTTTTTCTTTAAGAAGCCCTCCTGTTCTCCAGTCATTACCTGTATTAACTGCACCTGTTTGAACTAGTTACCTGTATAAAAGACCTGTCCACACACTCAATCAAACAGACTCCAACCTCTCCACATTGGCCAAGACCAGAGAGCTGTGTAAGGACATCAGGGACAAAAATGTAGACCTGCACAAGGCTGGGATGGGCTACAGGACAATAGGCAAGCAGCTTGCTGAGAAGGCAACAACTGTTGGAGCAATTATTAGAAAATGGAAGAAGTTCAAGATGACGGTCAATCTCCCTCGGTCTGGGGCACCATGCAAGATCTCACCTCGTGGGGCATCAATGATCATGAGGAAGGTGAGGGATCAGCCCAGAACTACATGGCAGGACCTGGTCAATGACCTGAAGAGAGCTGGGACCACAGTCTCAAAGAAAACTATTAGTAACACACTACGCCGTCATGGATTAAAATCCTGCAGCGCACGCAAGGTCCCCCTGCTCAAGCCAGCGCATGTCCAGGCCCGTCTGAAGTTTGCCAATGACCATCTGGATGATCCAGAGTAGGAATGGGAGAAGGTCATGTGGTCTGATGAGAAAAAAATAGAGCTTTTTGGTCTAAACTCCACTCGCCGTGTTTGGAGGAAGAAGAAGGATGAGTACAACCCCAAGAACACCATCCCAACCGTGAAGCATGGAGGTGGAAACATCATTCTTTGGGGATGCTTTTCTGCAAAGGGGACAGGACGACTGCACCGTATTGAGGGGAGGATGGATGGGGCCATGTATCGCGAGATCTTGGCCAACAACCTCCTTCCCTCAGTAAGAGCATTGAAGATGGGTCGTGGCTGAGTCTTCCAGCATGACAACGACCCGAAACACACAGCCAGGGCAACTAAGGAGTGGCTCCGTAAGAAGCATCTCAAGGTCCTGGAGTGGCCTAGCCAGTCTCCAGACCTGAACCCAATAGAAAATCTTTGGAGGGAGCTAAAAGTCCGTATTGCCCAGCGACAGCCCCGAAACCTGAAGGATCTGGATGGAGGAGTGGGCCAAAATCCCTGCTGCAGTGTGTGCAAACCTGGTCAAGAACTACAGGAAACGTATGATCTCTGTAATTGCAAACAAAGGTTTCTGTACCAAATATTAAGTTCTGATTTTCTGATGTATCAAATACTTATGTCATGCAATAAAATGCAAATTAATTACTTAAAAATCATACAATGTGATTTTCTGGATTTTTGTTTTAGATTCCGTCACTCACAGTTGAAGAGTACCTATGATAAAAATTACAGACTTCTACATGCTTTGTAAGTAGGAAAACCTGCAAAATCGTCAGTGTATCAAGTACTTGTTCTCCCCACTGTAAGTGAATACTTGCATGGTTACACAAACTGTACAGGTAAATGACAGGAAGAGATCCTTTACTAGCTAAATGTGTGTATGATATAATTTTGGGTAATAATAGTAATTCCCTTAAAATACAGTCCTTAGTGTGCAGGGTTTAATTACAGACAACTGCACGTATTGCACATTCGATATACTAAAAGCAATGAGAAAAGGTGCAACTGACAGGATACTAATATGCATTCCTGAGTGAATGCCTACTTAAGTTAGGTCCAAGAATTACTAGCAATATTGCACGTGATATGATACAACAACTGTACATGAGTATGTATATACAGACCTGCATGAATAAATAGGTCCTGAGTGAATGAGTGCTGACGGACCAGAGATACTCACGGATGGATGCATAATTGTTAAACTACGTCCTAGCACCCCAACAGTTCCAGATCTATATAATGCACCCCGGTGAGGCATTATATAGTCTAATAGCCGCCGGCAGGAAGGACCTCCTGTAGCGCTCTCTGGCACGCCGTGGTGGGATCAGTCTGTGACTGAAAGTGCTCCTCTGCGTCATAACCATAGCGTGCAGAGGGTGGGTGACGTTGTCCATGATGGCCACCAGTTTGGCCAGGATCCGTTTCTCCGCCACCTCCTCTAGAGTGTCAAGGCTCATCCCCAGGACAGAGCTAGCCTTCCTGATCAGCTTATTTACCCGAGAAGCATCACCGGCTTTGATGTTTGCTCCCCAGCACACCACTGCAAAAAATGGTAGAAGGTATGCAGTAGTTTACTGCACACGTTGAAGGACCTGAGCCTCCTCAGAAAGTAGAGTCGGCTCTGGCCCTTTTTGTACAGGGCCCCGGTGTTACCAGCCAATTCCAGCCTGTTGTCCATATGGACTCCCAAGAACTTGTATGACCCAACCATTTCCACATCCATCCCCTGTATAGGGACTGCAGTCAGTTGTGCCTTGTTTCTCCTGAAGTCCACCACCATCTCCTTTGTTTTGCTGATGTTGAGCTGAAGGTGGTTCTGCTCACACCACAACACAAAGTCACTGATTGTGCTCCTGTACTCCTCCTCCTGCACACCAATGATGCACCCTACAATAGCAGAGTCATCCGAGAACTTCTGTAGGTGGCATGTTTCAGAGTTATATCTGAAGTCTGAGGTGTAGAGGGTGAACAGGAAGGGGGACAGGACCGTTCCCTGTGTTGCTAACTGCCCGTTCTGACACACAGCTCTGTAGTCGCACAGATTGTGGCCTACCGGTCAGGTAGTCCGTGACCCAGGAGACTAAGGGTGCTCCCACTTTCATCCTCCTCATCTTCTCACCCAGTAGCAGGGGCTGAATGGTATTGAAGGCACTGGAGAAGTCAAAAAACATAACCCTCACAGTGCAACTTGCGTTGTCCAGGTGAGAGTAGGCCCTCTGCAGAAGGTAGATGATTGCATCATCCACCCCGATGTTGCGCTGGTATGCAAACTGCAGGGGGTCCAGTGATGTACACACCAGGGGTCTGAGGTGAGCGAGGACTAACCTTTCCAGGGTCTTCATGATGTGGGATGTTAGCGCTACAGGTCTGAAGTCATTCAGGACAGTGGGGTGTGCCTTCTTGGGCACTGGGACGAGGCAGGATGTTTTCCACAGCACAGGGACCCTTTCTAGGCTCAGGCTAAGGTTGAAGTACGCTGGAGTATTCCACACAGTTGGTCAGCACAGACCCTAAGCACCCTGGGCTGATGCCATCAGGGCCCGCCGCTTTCCACTGATGTAGTCTCTCCAGCTCTCTCTTCACTTGGTTGGTGGTGAAAGCCAGCCCAGGTGGGGGGGTGGGGGGAAGGGGGGTGTTGAGGATCAGTCCAGGGGGAGCAGGGGCGGAGGTGGGGTCACTGATTGTCTCAGCAAAGTGGGGGTGGGACAGCCGTGAGGGTGTGTGGTCTGGGGAGCTGGAAGAGAGGTGGACAGGGCCAGTATCAAACCTGTTAAAAAATTGGTTCAGCTCATTGGCTCTGTCCTGGGTCCCCTCCGTCTGCCCACTGTTTGACTTTTTGAAGCCAGTGATATTTCTCATACCCTTCCACACCCCTCTCACCTGGCTCTGCCTCAGCTTGTCCTCCATCTTCTCCTTATACACTCTCTTCCCCTCAGCTGCAGCTCCCTCTGGACGCATTTCAATTTGTCCTTGTCCCTCTTCTTCTCATTCAGCAGGGCCTTCAGGTCGCTGGTGACCCAGGGTTTATTGTTTGGGAAACAGCGTACCTTCCTGGTGGGTACAGTGTTGTCTACACAAAAATTAATATAGTCTGTTATGCATTCAGTAAGTCCATCGATGTCCTCCCCATGAGCCTCACAGAGCACATCCCAGTCTGTTGTTTCAAAGCAGTCCTGTAAGGCCTCATTCGCCTCCGGGGACCATCTCCTAATGGTCCTGGTGGTCGCAGGCTGCTGTTGGACCAAAGGCCTGTAGAGTGGGGTGAGGTGGACAAGGTTGTGATCCTATCTACCGAGGGGAGGGAGTGCAGTGGAACTGTATGCGTCCTTCACATTAGCATATAACAAGTCCAGAGTTTTATAATTCCTGGTTGGGCACTTCACGAACTGTTTGAACGTGGGCAGCGTTGAAGAGAGAGATGCATGGTTAAAATCCCCCGAAATGGCAAAGAAAGCACTGGGATGCGCTGTCTGTAACCTCGCGATAACAGAGTGGATGTCACGACTTCCGCCGAAGTCGGCCCCTCTCCTGGTTCGGGCGGCCACAGGCGGTCGACGTCACCAGCGTATTAGCCGCCATCGATCCCATGCACTGTTTACGTCTGTCCTGTTTTACGCACACCTGGCTCCCATCCCACTAATTGTCTGTGTCCTATATATATCCCTCTGCTCCCCCCATGTCCTTGTCCGTGATTGTTATGTGTTTAGTGTACTCCGGTTGGAGGAACGTATAGTAATAAGGAAGAAATAAACATTGTGCTTTTGCACGTTTATTCAAGACCCGGTTTTTCCCTGCGCCTGCTTCCACCACCACGACCTCATACAGCCGTAGTGACAGTGGATGACGTCACATGCTGTGTTTGCGTCCACGGAGGGCGGGATGTAAACAATAACAGCAATGGCCGCTGTGAATTCCCTCGGCAAATAGCAGGGTCTCAGGCTAACGGCTAACAGTTCAATGTCCGGGCTACAAAACTGTTCCTTAAGAGTAATATGTCTTGGATTACACCATCTGTTGTTAACTAATAAAGCCAGCCCACCACCCTTGCTCTTACCGGAAGAGACGCGATCTCTGTCCGCTCTGATGGTCTGGAAACCGTCGATAGTGATGTTCTCTATGGGGATGTTATCGTTCAGCCAAGTCTCCGTGAAAAGCATTAGGCTCGTTTCTCGATAGACCCTTTGTCCACGGACAAGACCCTCGAGTTCGTCCATCTTGTTATGTAGTGACCTCACGTTGCCCATAATAATAGACGGTATAGCCGGCTTGTACTTGTACTTCCTCCGCTTTGCCTTACATTTCAATCCCGCCCTACGTCCACGGCGTCGCCTTTTCAACTCGTCCGGAATATCAAACTTTTCCCTGGGGTGCAGCAGCGCTGCGTGGGCTAAATCCAGAAGCTGGGCTCTGTTGTAAATAATAACAGTCGACGACTCCTGTCGACGTTCAGCTGCGATAAAATCCATAATCCTGAACTATTATAGTTCAACTGTAGCAAAATAAAAAATAAAACTAAAGAAAAGAGACGAAAAAAGGGCGTGTTACACCAATAACCTATTATATCAGAAAGATCGCATACAACTTTTTGTCAATATATTGACAAATTGATTTACTGATACTAAACATGCAGTCGTGGGATCAACATGGACAGACTATCTGCACAATGAACAGACACAGTGACCAACTTAATGAGGTGGGAATAAAGGCAGATGGCATCCTGAATACAGACCTACAGTCAATTTCCCACAACAAAAACATCATGGACATGCAAAATATCTCAAAGTAGAGAGATTTCTGTGCTGACGAGGGAACATGACTGAAGAGGCACTAAAAAAAATGTCCACGTATTAAGTATTATCACATTGAATAGGCTACTATGTGGATACACTAAATATTTACTCGCTCAAATCAATGAAGCAATGAGGCTTGCTCTGGGTCTACTTATGCATTATGCATGGCTGTCAATGCTTGTCATCAATTCGGATGCGGTTTGGGAAATTAACGGCACTGTAAATGTTGATCAACAGTGACAGCCATTGTCTCAGGAATATGGCCAATAAAGAGTTTTCATCCTCAGTTGTGCTGATCAGCCCAGTAATCAGACCCCCCTTTTTTAAAGGCTCCTATTGGCACAAACAGTCCCTGTCACATTTTCATAATTTCAGCATCTAACAGGGCTAGACCAATTATGGTCATGGTCAGAAGAGATACACATTTACATAATTTCAGCATCTAAGGGGGGCTATGCCAATCCTGGTCATCTTAGGGTAGTAATTGAATGAAATTAACCTTCAGAAATCCATAGATTGCTCAGCAGGTTGTCAACATGATGATTTGATCCAATTTAATGAGATTATTGGGAGATTATTTTCATCAAAAGCTCATCATGGCAGCACTAGAAGAGCCTGTGTGTGTGGGTGATGACATTTGTACCTCTCACAAAGACACATTCCTTACAAAACAGAGAACACACTCAACACACATTTAAATGCATGAAGAAAAAAAAGTGTATTTTGTAAAAACAATTGGTTCCCCAAAGCTTCACAGAGTCAATGCATCAGCTTTATTTCTTTATGGAATACTTATGATGGTAATCTTCTTGGAAACCCAAGGGGAACGCTGAAATTATGGAATAATTCATTATGCCTTAGAGGGAAGGGAAGAATAGACAGCTCTGCATGGACTGACTACATAGATGTATGGAGACCTTATAGAATCCAGATAGTCAAGGATGCTTATGACAGAACCCCCCTGATTTAGCCACCCTACAGCACAATCTAAGATGTATTGATTTAGCCACCCGATAGCACAATCTGAGCTGTACTGATTTAGCCACCCTACAGCACAATCTGAGCTGTATTGATTTAGCCACCCTATAGCACAATCTGAGCTGTACTGATTTAGCCACCCTACAGCACAATCTGAGCTGTATTTATTTAGCCACCCTATAGCACAATCTGAGCTGTATTGATTTAGCCACCCTATAGCACAATCTGAGCTGTACTGATTTAGCCACCCTACAGCACAATCTGAGCTGTATTTATTTAGCCACCCTATAGCACAATCTGAGCTGTATTGATTTAGCCACCCTACAGCACAATCTGAGCTGTATTTATTTAGCCACCATATAGCACAATCTGAGCTGTATTGATTTAGCCACCCTATAGCACAATCTGAGCTGTACTGATTTAGCCACCCTATAGCACAATCTGAGCTGTACTGATTTAGCCACCCTATAGCACAATCTGAGCTGTACTGATTTAGCCACCCTATAGCACAATCTGAGCTGTATTGTGTGTGTACACCGACACATCCTTTCAATACAACCGTGGCCCATCCATTCCCAGGGGATCAAGGTTGAGCTCAAGGAAATGCATCACATCTGTGTTGTTTAGAGAAGGGGGATTGTTCAGCGGGACGTTAACAACCACATCATCCAGGCCCAGTGTTTTTCTAAAGCGTTGTTTATGCAGCAGACATTTATTTGGGTGGCCGAGTCAGGGAGGACGATCCATCACAAGGCTGCAGTTAATAAAACTACAGCTCACCACCGACCGACCAGCTCTGCTCTCACACATCCCCCTGATTCATCACCTGCCGCCAGCCGACTCCTGCCACACCGCATCAGTCTGAGGAAGAGAACCAGACTTTGGGGAAATCAAAGGGAAACCCATAATGGGATTTTGATTAACAAACGCTTTGCTGTGGCGGAGTTTGTCCAGCGGTCCTGTTTTGACAGTACTAAATGAGCGTCAGTCTCTGGCCCAGGGCATTGTGGGCTGGTGGTGCCACTGACTGACCAGGGGGGCTGCTGATGCACTTTCTGCTTGGCTCTGGCTGCAGTGCTGGAAGAGAAGGGCGAGGAGGAGGAGGAGGAGGAGGAGGAACACAGCAGGCAGAGAGGCAGGCATAGAGGCAGGGAAAGAGAACCAGGCAGCTGCTGCAGCCTGAAGGTGACCCACAGGAGAGGAGCAGCACATCAGTAATGGCTGACAGGCCAATAATGGGGCACCATTATCATCAACAGCAAGGGTACACATCACCTCAGGACGTCCGTAGCACAGCAAACTCAGGTTGAATTAGGTCTCATCTGCCTGAACCAGCAGAATAACGGCCCTACTTAATATTTGTGCTCTCGGCCTCAGGAATGTGCCCAAACCTCTTTTTACCATACTGTAGACAGACACTCATTGTCCTTTGAAGTGATCCCTTTCTTCAGCTCTGATGCTGACAGTTATCGTTAAAATCAACAGCAAAACGTACAATGCTCTAATACAAAGTGTCAAGAGAATATACAACCTATAAAATGTTATTGCTTTACAGGTTTACTCAGCCTCCCCAGATAGTGAAGCAACATAATTTATATAACAGTTTAATTATCATAGCCAAGGGGGAGCGAGGGAAAGTAATGAGCATCACCATTTGTTGGGGTACATGTCAGTAATTGTCTTTAAATTAGATATCTGCATTTGGGACAAGGAATAAACAATAAAACAGTGGAGGGTGTCAAATGACCATATCTGGTTAATTCCCAACATAATATATGGTCATCTCAAACACATTTAGGTTGATTAATGTACTTAGTTTTGCTCTAAACGCTTAGAAAAAAATGTGCTATCTAGAACCTAAAATGGTTCTTTGGCTGTCCCCATAGGAGAACCCTTTGAAGAACCATTTTGGGTTCTACCTGGAACCATAAAGGATTCTACTTGGAACCAAAAAGGGTTATATTATGTGGACAGCTAAATAACCCTTGTAGAGGTGCTAAGTATCCTGTCATTCAGCCATATTGAATATTCTTATGACATGGTACCAATTTCTCTACAAAGTTTTATACAAAATATACATGAGTACTTTTGTAGTATTGTCTTAATACATTGACAAGGCTGATACTCTCACCTGAAGTCTTTTGAACTATACTATCAGTCTCTAAGAGGTGAAAACACTGTCCATATCTCATGTTTTCAATATCCTCGTGTAGGTTATTACCGGCCATACAGTTGGACTCAAAGGCCCCATATTGGCTTTTCTTTGTTGTTCCTGTATCGCCACCTTCTCACACATAAACAAACACCTTATTGTGTGCCAGCATCTAACAGCCTGATCCCATAAAAAACGGCATTCAATTATTGCATTGCTCTGGGCTTAGGAAGGTTTCCACTCTCCTCTGCTGTTTAATGTCACACTAGGAAAAAGGAAATAACCAAGCAGCGAGACTGTGTGAGCAAGAGGAGGAGGAGGAGAAGTAGACGGACAGGCTACGTTTACAGCTTCATTACTGGGAGCGTGTCTGTGTAGCAGCACTCATAGGGATGGATGGAAATGACTCCTCGTTTTATGATGTTGATGTGGAGGAATGATATTGCTGTGCTCTCAATGAGTGTGATGTTATGCACATTGTATCACAGACCACCTCAGTGTCCTCTGTTTGTGGGACCTACAGCATTGTGAGATTTCCGGACCATTCCAGAACCTGGATAGGATACCTTTGGTTCTAGCAATCAGTAACCTTAACCCATGATGGGAGAGGGAGTTGGAAGAGGAGCAGCCACAACAAATCAATACCAGAAAAAAGTAATGAATAGATTTCCAATCCCTGCATTCCTCCAGTAGCTCTGGTAATGACCAAAGGGGTGTAATTCAAGGTGTCAAACATGAGAATGCACTCTCAGAGGTAAATCCCAGTTATAATTTAATCATATCCCCGATGTCCCCACTCTCTCTCTCTCTCTCTCTCTCTTTCTACCTCTCTACCTCACATTCTTTAGGAACACTTTAAAGGGACATTAATCTTCGTCCTGAAGACTGTCATATCGTTCATCCTAATAGATTTGCCATTTTACTGTAACGACTGTATTTCATGGCACGATGCCCTCTGCAAACGTTCAGGATTCACTTCCAAAATAAATGTTATTTACACTGGGCAGAGGGCAGGACACTGCACTGAAATGTGAGGGATTCTGTGAAACATAAAAACATAGACATAGAAAGATTTCCGTGTTGCATTTAAGAACAGCCCTTTATAATAATCTCCTTCAGCCCACTAAGTTCCAGTATAATTTGTTTTTGAGACGATAATGAAAATAGAAACAGAGCTAATGGATTCTCCTCAATGCTAAGCCTTCTAATCTATTCAGCCCAGTGAATGATATAATATGTTGTGTCATTTTCTTAACCTAAATCGCCTCCCTCCCTCCCTTCTTTCTTTCTTTCTTTCTTTCTTTCTTTCTTTCTTTCTTTCTTTCTTTCTTTCTTTCTTTCTTTCTTTGTTTCTTTCTTTCTTTCTTTCTTTCTTTCTTTCTTTCTTTCTTTCTTTCTTTCTTTCTTTCTTTCTTGTTTTTTTCACCTAACACCTATTCAGCCATTCACTCATACTATGCAATGCCTTTTATAGCTTTTTGCACTCCAGACTTCTTGTATTTTTATACTTTTTGTATCATGCACCTGTCCTGTGTTTTTCGTAGCTACTTGACAAAGTAATTTCCCCTCGGGTATCAATAAAGCGCCTCTATCTATCTATCTATCTATCTATCTATCTATCTATCTATCTATCTATCTATCTATCTATCTATCTATCTATCTATCTATCTATCTATCTATCTATCTATCTATCTATCTATCTATCTATCTATCTATCTATCTATCTATCTATACATCCATCCTTCCTTCCTTCCTTCCTTCCTTCCTTCCTTCCTTCCTTCCTTCCTTCCTTCCTTCCTTCCTTCCTTCCTTCCTTCCTTCCTTCCTTCCTTCCTTCCTTCCTTCCTTCCTCCCTCCCTCCCTCCCTCCCATCTCATCAGTTTCCTCTTGGCCTGCTGTGAGTGTCTGTACTCTAGTTGACTGTCCTGTCTGCTGATCCATCGTCTCTGCTCCAGATCCTGGGGTAATGGAGAGCAGACGGATGCTAATTAGCTCAAGGTGCTTAACCTCTGGGTGCCAGTTCATCAGCTACAGACAGACATAGCACATTAGTGTGTGGTGTATACTGGGGATTTATGGTCAATTAATGAGTGGGCTTCAGCTTAATTTAGACACATGGGACGAAAATGAATGTTCGAATCCTAGAGGACTAAGTAAGTTCTTGAACACTGACAGAATTTTGTACAGGCTTATCTTTTTATAGCCTACAAAACTTGCTTTTGTAATGTTATTTTTTGATATTATGGCTGAGTAATAACAACTGGGCCCCTCATTTGAGACGTTGCCTGAAAATGGGATTTGTTTGCGTGCAATGCTCGTCTGAGAGCTTGTCAAAGTGTCAGACTGACGCACACTACTATGGTAATTATAATAAGATAATCGTGTTTATCCTGCAGTGAAAAGTCTTCTCCATTAGAAGGTGAGAACTATAAGTAAGTCAAAAGGTAATAAGGATTTTAAACGTCTCATTGTGAAACCTAGTATGAAGAATAATTAAAGCATTGCAGTGAAACCACAGGAGGTTGGTGGCACCTTAATTGGGGAGGACGGGCTTGTGGTAATGGCTGGAGTAGAAACAGTGGAATGGTATCAAATACATCAAACACATGGTTTGATGCCATTCTATTCGCTCCATTCCAGCCATTATTATGAGCCATCCTCCCCTCAGCAGCCTCTACTGAGTGAAACAATGTTTTGATCAAAACCAATTAAGTCAAGTATCTGCTTTAGTTATTATTTTTATTTTTTAAGTGATTTAAGTTGACAAATATTTGCGTATTTCAAAGGATGAGGAATCGCTATCCATTCCATGCGTACAGATTCAATACTACTATTGATCCATTTGAGGATGCTTACATGCCATTGGTCATGTTAGAGAGGGGAGGCCTGGTGTGGCTAGCAGTGTGGAACTGAAGTAGGTGACTTACTTCCTATGGGGGTCCGGAGATGTCACAGAATGTAATTAGAAAAGGAGAGAAATGTATCTTGTGTCTGGAGTAGTTGTCCCCACAAGGACTGGAGAGAGCAGGCAACCAATGATACCCTCGGTCCATCTCTCTACCTCTCCATAGAGATGAGCAGGAGAAAGGCTACCCCCACAGGCCTGTCAGGATGAGGGAAGCCTGCTCACGCTGTGTGCGGTGACAGGACAGTAATACTGAACACACTGGGTGAGTCAGAAGCAGAAGAGGACACTACCTGCCAAACGTGGGTGTTGGCATTAAGCATTCATGGTCTTATCTGGAGTGACATAACATAACAGCCTATGTGAGATGTTGAAGGTGACAAAGTGGGTAACTACAGCATGTCTCCGGAAGGAAAGCAAAGGGTCATTTTAGCACTACGTTGTGTGTGACATTCATGTTTATTATAGAACACAATCATTTCTTGTCAAGAAACAATCCCATGTATATTATTAAATTGGCCCTAGGTAACACGTCATATTTGTTTCCTCTCTGATTGCAGTGCCTGTCACAGGTAGGGCTATTTAGGTTATGATTTAGGAGTGTCCGGAGTCACTTATCTGTGACAGAGTAGCGTTTTGGCATTCCCTTTGAGTGCCTGAAATGCCCCGTCACTAAAGGACGAGCACAATGAACCCAAGCATTTGGCAAAAACGGTTGGACTTCCTGGGCGATTTGTGGCTGACAGACACATGCATACCAAAGCAACCTTGACCTTCTCTGTGACACACTCTAATTTGGCCTGAAAGCTAATTGGAGAGATGATGGATGTCTTGCTCTTTTATTACGTTGATTCATCCACTGAATCTCCAACTGTCTGTCAAGGTATCTTTATATAATGAGCCATCATCAGGTCTGAATGGTTAACAATCCACCTAAATGGCTTTAATCAATGCTTAGAGGGGAAATAAATTGAGAGAAAAGCTATTGAGGTCACCACCATGTGAAAGTTAGACTGCCCCGGGAGTGTGGCTATATGACTCTCAATTTACTATACCCTTGCAGGAGTTCAAGTTCACTGGGGCCATTGAAACAACACGCAACAATGAAAATAGATCAATGGTCTCTCGGTTGATAATAGCATACCTCTAGCTATGACTCACTAGTCATTCTCAAATGATGAACATAATTATATATGGCTAAAAGCACTCAATTTCCCATATAGCCTGGTGATAGCTTTACTCTGCAGCCTGTAGTGGTGACCTGACCCATGAATCCAATAACTGATGACGGTGTCCTGTTTCCAGTAGTGTGGAAAATGAAGGCTGCTGGGGGAAGTGAGAAAAATCAGCTGGTCATCCCCTGAGCGAGGCAAGCTGCATGGGAGGATGTCACCGTCGCTGCATGTTTGCCGCAACACCATTAGCATAGTGTCAGGTTCTGCTGTGGGTCTGTCACGGTCTGTCCATCCGCCTGTCCGTCTGCTGAGAGGGCAGGTGTGCGGCCCTCCAAGGTTCGGGCAGACAGGCAGGAGACCTGGGAGGCTGGAGGGGACGGAGGAGATGGAGGAGCTCTGACAGATATGACCCTCTATCAGGACACTCTGGGGGCAAAGCGTATCCCATCCTGGGCCTGGAGACTTCCGAGAGGGCCGGGAAATGTCACCGAGACACATTGCTCCTGCCAGCACTCCTGATGAAGAGCGGCAGCCGGCTCGGCAGTTCAGGAGGCCGCGACGTGCATCTCCCTGTGCAAATCAGCCAAATTCATTTTTCCGCCTGACAAAGATGGATGCGCCGCGTTGAAAGATGGACAGATGGGCGACCTCCCGCAAAAACTCTCCAAAGTGAAGAGGGCATAATGTCACGAAGGTCAAAGCCACTCCTCCTTCTTATGTCTGGCACTTCTGGAGTACTAAAACGATTGAAATCCCACATTTTCTTATTCATGACATGCCTGGACAATGCAAAGAGGTAAACTATCTGGCCGTCCTTCACACTGTATAAGAAAAGCCTTACTCTCTCTCTCTTTAAGGGTTATGTGACTTGGCTGTAGCACCTGTGTAATGGCATCCATGGACATCCATTCGAGCTGCATGGGTAACACAATGAGCTCTTCCTCTCTCGCTGAGTGTTCCTCCCTCGCTGACATTAAACGTGTGTACACGTAGACCAAATGGAGCTGGCAGATCGAGGAGTTTAATTGTGCATGCAGAATCCCCATCACTATGAAAGCATGGCTGACGACATAAAGGAAAAACCTTTATCTTGACTGCTTTGTCACGTCTGGGCTGTTTAATAATCAGTGAACAGGTGGAAACAAACAGTCATCCTCTCAACTCGATGATCCACTCCCCTCACATCTGGCTATGTTTCCTGTAGGCACACAACAGAGCAGCACTACCCCCACTGACACGATCCCATGAGTTGATCCAACTGAAATTTGAAGGAAAGAAACACTGCGTTGTACCTCGTTTGGTCTCCCAGATAATTAAAATAACTTCCATTAACATATGGCCATTTCAGGAGGCTTCTCCCAAGTCTTCCTCCATATGCATTCATTAACTGTTTTCTCCAGCAGCAACCTCACTTTCTCATCTTTATGCAGATTTTCTGAGCTCTGAGAGTATTTTCTGCCAACACGAGAAACACCATCTTGTTTGGGCTGCCTCAGATAATCTGGCTGAGTGAATCTCATGCTGATCCTCTGCTGAGAGCTGAAGGCACAAGTAGAGGAGGAGTGGATGGCTGTTTTTCCAGTTGTTCACGGCAGGTTGTCTTGTCACCCCCCAGTATCTGGCCACCATGTGGGAACATCTCTCTGATTCAGTCTTTTCCTTGTTGTGCCTTTGGGGGTAGATGGGAGAGACTTAGAGATCTTAACAGCAAGAATATCTTGTCGCAGCCCATACCATGCCTTCTGTTACTCGTTGATGCAGCTCTCTTGGACCAATGTCATCAGCTGCAAGGTAGTATATTTGGGCTCTGGATAGTATCCAGTGATCTCAAACAATACTAAAAGCAGTCCTTGAAATAATGTGTTCTAATAAAACTTGGAAAAACTGTAGGCATACCTGATTTCACCTTCACTCTCATTGGATAAAAACGTCACAAAAAAATAAAAAATAGCATCAGGAGAACGGCCTTTGATCACATTGTTCTTTAAATCTTAGGTTAGAAATGAACTCACTGTCACGTTGTATATAAGGATCGGGAGACAGGCGCAGGAATGCGTAATAGGGTTTTTTATTTATACCCCAAATAGCGTGCCATGTAAAGGCACGGGGACGAAGCCCAAAACAAACACGTATACAAAAACGCAGGACTGTGACCCAAACAACAGAGCGAGGTAAACCTTGAATAAATACACGGGACGAGACCCGTAATAACAAGTGCAAATCCCATGTGCACAATAATACACGCAGCACAAAAGCCAAAACACAAAGCACAGGTACTCACAGGCCCAACGGACATTGTAACAATAATCGACCAGACAATGGTGAACAAAGGGCACATATACTAATCAGTGGGGAATGGGAACCAGGCGTAATGACACAGTAACAGTACCGGGAGATCCCTGACACTCACATTCTTCTTGAGGGTATTTTGACAAACAACAGGTGTTGATGTGAAACTGAGTGTCAGTGGTATAAGTAAAAAAAAATTCAAGTACTACTTAAGTAGTTTTTTTTGGGTATCTGTACTTTACTTTTCTATTTTTATAGAATAACTTGACAACTTTTACTTAACTACATTCCTAAAGAAAATAATTTACTCTATACATTTTCCATGACAACCAAAAGTAATTGTTACATTTTCAAAGCATAAAAGGACAAGAAAATGGTCCAATTCACTCACTTATCAAGAAAACATCCCTGGTCATCTACTGCCTCTGATCTGGGGACTCACTAAACACAAATGCTTTGTTTGTAAATTATGTCTGAGTGTTGGCACATGCCCCTGGCCTTCTGTAAATTAAAAAAACAAGAAAATGGTGCCGCCTGGTTTGCTTACCATAAGGAATTTGAAATTATTTATACTTTAACTTTTACTTTTTGATACATTTTATCAATTACATTTACTTTTGATATTTAAGTATATTTAAAACTATATTAAAGACTTTTACTCAAGTAATATTTGAGTAATTTTCTACTTACGTATCTTTACTTTTACTCAAGTATGACAATTGGGTACTTTTTCCACCACTGCTGAGTGTAAATGTTTGAGCTAATAACTAGGACAATTGAACAGGTCACTAAATGATGCTAATACAACCTTAAATGACAATGGACATTCAAATTGAATTGCATTCAATTGTATCCTTTAGAATATATTAGTAATGCTATACGATCAATTCTTGAAATTGTACCAACTTTACTTCACAATTCAAGTTTGGTTTATAATATAGACACACCTGCTATTCTTTCTCAAAATTACACATTTCCTAAATAATATCAGTCTAGTCGAGTTTTATGATGTCAGATTAAATTAATGTCAGTCTAGTCTTCTACATTTTGGAACATTTAAAAAAGTAGATTATGAATAAAATTATTATATTATGAATAAGATTATTATATTATTAATAAGATTATTAGATTATGAATAAGATTATTAGATTATGAATAAGATTATTAGATTATGAATGTGATTATTAGATTATGAATAAGATTATTAGATTATAAATAAGATTATTAGATTATGAATACGATTATTAGATTATTAATACGATTTTTAGATTATGAATAAGTGAAGTCAGCACACTTGTGCCAAACGGACCATCAGGAGCTGTGCTGGGCTTTCGGACACCCTGCCCACTCATGTCCACACAAGCTTCCTGTCATAAATATTGCACACCTCAGCTGGCAGGCTGATGAGAGAGCAGAGCGACGCACTCTCACTAACACGGCTGGAACCACAGAGGTGTGCCTGGCAGGCCAGGCCTCGGGCAGGGAGAGCTCTTCATTTAAAGCTTCATTTTAACCTTTCTAGCTAAAGGCAGTTTCCAGTTCCCTCTGTGCACTGTGATCCTGCAGCCAACTGTGTTCCTGAGAGACCAAATGTCTGCCTGACAGGCCTCCCTGCCTGACCTCCTGCTGTTCCACAAGGATACACCACACATAACAGAGCACAACATTCAGGCTGGGGTTGTGATGTGTTGAGCCCCTCCTATCTCTCTCTCTCCAGCCTGATTCAGGGTCAGTGCCAAGGTGCTTGTCCCCTCAAGCCAGTGGCACTTCAGGCTGGTGCCTGCCTGCCTGGTGCCACTCAGACAATCATATTCCTCAGGCACCTCATCAACACTTGACCAGATGGACTGGAATAATGGCCGCTTTGTTCCATCACTTAAATTGGATTCATAATCGTCCATGGCAGCAAAGTTGCATCTAGCGACAAGTTGGTTGTCACCTTGAAGTGACATTTCTTCTTAATTATTTATTTGCGTTTGCCATATGTATTACAGGATGTAATATGATATTGTCGATTTTGATACATTTTGCTAGATTACAGTGTGAATTGAATGTACTTGTGTTCCAGAGACTATTGGTATATTGCATTTCGAGGCAACAGCTTGTGTGGAGGTTGTAACCATTTGTCTTATTGACATGAAAAAAGACACCAGGCTGAGAGGCTGATGGGATCTCGCTTAGCAACACGCTGTGTTGCGCAAGAATTGGACAATTAAAAATACATTGTGGTCCACTATCCGCATTTATCCATCTGTAATGAATAACGTCCTGGAATACTCTATTTATTGCCAATAGCCTCTGAAATATGACTACTGGGTTTGGGACACTTTGGGACGCTGTTTATTCCAGCCGTATTGTCAGTGTCCCCCTCCCCTCCCCTGATCTCTGGCTGAATGGTGCTTGTAAGAAAAGCTTCTTCAAGCAGAACAAAGCTGAGCATTAATCATTCAGAAAGCGCCTGAGCTATCCACTGGGATTCTACAGGGCTCAATACAAAATCTGTTAAAGAAATAGTTTTGGAGACTCTTACCAAAGGTCAAGCAGATGTATCAAGTGATAAAAGTCGGTTGAGATAGAAGTCTACGAGACAAAGCGATAGAACGCCTGTCCTTCTCTGACCTTTCAGAATCCCCTCGTGTGGGCTAGTGGCTAATTGAGGACAATGCACGGTAACCCTACCAGAAACGGTCACTTTGTATTGGTTCAGCCTGTTACACCCTGCCCACCCCGGCCCATCCATACCTAACTGAGTAATCTCCGTGGGTCAGGTTATAAGACTTTCTATCCTGTGTGGGTGTTAGCCCGCCGTGTTCAGGAGTAATATCAGAGGCTCTGCCAAATCCTTTAAAGCCCCACTCCAACGTAAGGAGCTCCACAGGGGACCACAGGGGTACAGGTGAGGGTATAGAGTAGCGCTCTGGGCTTCCCAGGGTTCCCCCTGATTCTCTTAACGAGGGCCCTTAAATGGCACCCTTCCTCAAGGGCACTCAATACAAGGATTCCTGTAGAGCAGGTAATTAAGGCTGCATTTCCTGGCAATGGAACATTTCTGGTTGAAGTGGTTCATCGTGCTCCAATGCATTACACCAAATGCTCTGTGTGTTCTCAAAGGGCATGGTAAAATGTCAGCCCTTTATTTTTACTGAGGAGATATCACTAATAGCCCTCCAGATACTTTGCCCATTAGGAGCTTTGCCATATTCTGAGGAGAACCAATACTCTGGTATGCTAAATGTTAAATGTAACATTAATTTTAAAGTTCATCATGGCTGAATGTATAGTTCTATTCCCAGAAATGTGAGGAGCAGGTGTTTTGGGATGGAAGATTGCAGCAGAGATCATATACAGTAAATCTCTGTCTTCTATATTGAAATTACAGCATCTATTCAGAATGTCGGCATTGACTGTGTTCAGCTGTTGTCTTGGGCACCATGAACGTACCTCAGTTATTCATCATTATGGATTATGGAATATTGAGTTGCACCCCCTTTTGACCTGAGAACAGACTCAATTTGTCAGGGCATGGACTCTACAAGGTGTTGAAAGAGTTCCACAGGGATGCTGGCCCATGTTGACTCAAATGATTCCCACAGTTGTGTCAAGTTGGCTGGATGTCCTTTGGGTGGTGAACCATTCTTGATAAACACAGGAAACTGTTGAGCGTGAAAAACCCAGCAGAGTTGCTGTTTTTGACTCAAACCGGTTTGCTTGGCACCTACTACTATACCTAATTCAACGGCACTTACATCAACTGTGAGACCTTACAGTGCCTTCAGAAAGGATTCAGACCATATTTTGTTATGTTACAGCCTTATTCTAAAATTGATTTTTTTAAATCTACACACAATACCCCATAATGACAAAGTGAAAACAGGTTTTTAGAAATTGTAGCATATTTATTAAGAATAAAATACAAAAATTCCTTATTTCCATAAGTGTTCATGTCCTTTGCTAAGCGACTCGATATTGAGCTCAGATGCATCCTGTTTCCATTGGTCATCCTTGAGATGTTTCTACAACTTGGTTGGAGTCCACCTGTGGTAAATTCAATTGATTGGACATTGGAAAGGCACACACCTGTGTATATAAGGTCCCACAGTTGACAGTGCAAATCAGAGCAAAAACCAAGCCATGAGGTCGAAAAAATTATCTTTAGAGCTCTGAGACAGGATTGGGGTTATACATTTGCAAATATAAAACCTGTTTTATATATTTCAATTTTAGAATAAGGCTATAAAGTAACAAAATGAAGAAAAAGTCAAGAGGTTTGAATACTTTCCGAAGGATCTTCTGTCTTGCCCATTCACCCCCTGAATGGCACACATACACAATCCATGTCTCAATTGTCTCAAGGCTTAAAAATCCTTCTTTAACCTGTCTTCATCTACACTGTTTGAAGTGACATCATTAAGGGATCATATCTTTCACCTGGATTCACCTGGTCAGTCTGTCTTGGAAAGAGCAGGTGTCCTTAATGTTTTGTACACTCAGTCTGCATGAAGTCTAAGAGGGATTTTTGGCTGAATACTTTACAGTTGAGGAGTGTTTGTATGCCACAGCCATACTGTATGTAGAGGAAACACAAATAATCCCTTATGGATGGAATTCTTTCAAACTGTGTTTTAGTCTACATTAATTAACATATATTTCCGTGAGTTTATACAGTATCTTCCTCTTTCTCTCCTGTCTCTCAATCTTTAACATCATAACCATGATTTCAGTTCTGTGTGCGTGCGTGCGTGCGTGAGTGTGTGTGTGAGTGTGTGTATGTGCATGCGTGCGTGCGTGAGTGTGTGTGTGTGAGTGTGTGTATGTGCGTGCGTGCGTGCAAGCATTAGCGTGGGAGTCTTAGCATATGTGTTCAGTCCCTCAGTGTACTCCCCATCTCCCACTCGTGTCTGCTAATGAACATCAATGGAACTCTAGTGGAATTTGCTACACTTTAACGACGTTTGCTGATTTTATGACGGTAATTAATTAGATCAGTGTAATCTTCTACTCCCCAAAATCTTCCCCCATGAACAGCATAAACACCGAGCAGTGCCGATGGTTGCCCCCTCAGCACATCATAAACACCAGCTTACTCTCTCCCAACTAGTCCTGGCTAACGCTTCTCCCCAAAATGAAGGAAACAGACACGTGGGCATGAATGCCCATTTACTATATATTGAGTTGACTGGCATACTTAATGCCTAATATGAATATGTTATTTAATCATCCTTTCCTTTAGCAGAGGTTTACAGGCTAAAATACATTGGATGTTTACAGCAAGTGTTCCATTAACTGAGCAAGAGATCTTACTTATCATCATGTGTGTCTCTTTAAGCAGCCATATCCTTGAAATCTAAGTGTTCTATATAGAACTCTACAGTGCCTTCAGAAAGTATTCACACCCTTTATATTTTTTCATACTTCTTTGTGTTACAAAGTGTGATTAAACTTGATTTAATTGTCTATTTTTTCAATGATCTACACAAAATACTAATGTCAAAGTGGAAGAACAATTCTAAAAATTGTGTATGAAAAATAAAACACTAATATATCTTGTTTAGATAAGTATTCAACCCTCTGAGTCAATACATGTTAGAATCACCTTTGAGTCTGTCTGGATAAATCTCTAAGAACTTTGCACACCTGGATTGTACAACATTTGCACATTACTATTTTTTAAATTCTTCAAGCGCTGTCAAGTTGGTTGTTGATCATTGCTAGACAGCCATTTTAAAGTCTTGCCATAGAATTTCAAGCCGATTTGAGTGAAAACTGTAAGAAGGAACATTTCATGTATATCTGGCCTTGTGTGCTGAAATGTGAATTTGTCTCCCACTGTCTGTTGGAAAGCAGACTGAACCAACGTTTTGCTTGTGCTTAGCTCTATTCTGTTATTTCATATCCTCTCTAGTCCTTGCGGATGACAAACATACCCATAACATGATGCAGCCACCATCATGCTTGAAAAGAGGTACTCAGTGATGTGCTGTGTTGGATTTTCCCCAAACATAACACTTTGTATTAATTTCTTTGCCACATTTTTTACAGTTTTACTTTAGTGCCTTGTTGCAAACAGGATGCATGTTTTGGAATATGTATTGTGTACAGGCTTCCTTCTTTTCACTCTGTCAATTAGGTTAGTATTGTGGAGAAACTACAATGTTGTTGATCCATCCTCAGTTTTCTCCTATCACAGTCATTAAACTCTGTAACTGTTTTAAAGTCACCATTGGCCTCATGGTGAAATCCCTGAGAGGTTTCCTTCCTCTCCGACAACTGAGTTGAGAAGGATGCCTGTATGTTTGTAGTGACTGGGTGTATACACCATCCAAAGTGTAATTAATAACTTTAGCATGCTCAAAGGGATATTCAATGTCTGCTTTGTTTTATTTTCCCCCATCTACCAATTGGTGCCTTTCTTTACGAGGCGTTGGAAGACCTCCCTAGTCTTTGTGGTTGAATCTTAGTCTTTGTGGTTGAATCTGTGTTTGAAATTAACTGCTCGACTGAGGGACCTTACAGATACAGTGAGCTGCAGTGAGCTGGGACAGTGAGCTGCAATGAGCTGGTACAGTGAGACATTTTTTGTTGTTTTGGCTTTCTCTTCTGTAACTCTCACTCATCATTATTCACGATTAATTTAGGACTATTCGTAATCATGGGAGCTTCCAGATTAATGTAGAAGTGTTTAGAAACATACTATATTCGTATTTACAATAAAAGTGTTTCCAAAATGACACAATACATTATTTACCATTCATTTCTATTGGGCACAAAATAATCTGAAACACAACCAAAACTAACAGACAAATGCATCCAACAAGCTTGATGTAATCATTGCGTGCTAGGAAAATGGGACCAAATGCTAATCTCTTGACTACTTTAATACACATAAGTGAATTTGTCCCAATACTTTTGGTCACCAAAAATGGGAAGACCATGTTCAATAAGTGCTGTAATTTCTAAACGATTCACCTGATCTGGATGAAAATATCCTCAAAGCTGACAGTCTGAACTTTAACCTCATAGTCATTGTATCGTGTCAATGTACTGGAGTACAGAGCCAATGTCCCAATATTTTGGAGATGAGGTAGTCTTTCAAAAATCATGTTAAACACTATTATTGCACACAAAATGAGTCCATACAACTTATTATGTGACTTGTTAAGCAAATTTTTAACTCCTGATCTTATTTAGGCTTGCCATAACAAAGGGGTTGAAAACTTACTGACTCAAGACATTTCAGCTTTTAATTTTTTATTAATTTGTAAACATTTCTAAAAACATAATTCCACTTTGACATTATGGGGTATTGTGTGTAGGCCAGTGAAAATCTCAATTTAATCTGTTTAAATTCAGGTTGTAACACAACAAAATGTGGAAAAAGTCCAGGGGTATGAATACTTTCTGAAGGCACTGTATATGGACTCTTAAAGCTTCCAGAGTTGGGAGAGGATACTATTGGTGAACTTCCAGGGGCTTACATAGAAACTGTTATACATTAGTCATATGAGGCCGGTTCATGCTTAGTGCTTCAAGCTCAAATACTGGTATGTATATACACTTTGAAGATGTATACAGTAAGTATAACACAGTACAACAATGCATAAGCAATACAGCGCATCAATATCTATATACATTGAGTGTACAAACATAGACTGACCAGGTGAAAGCTATGATCCCTTATTGATGTCACTTGTTAAATCCACTTCATTCAGTGTAGATGAAGGAGAGGAGACAGGTTAAAGAAGGAGTTTTAAGTCTTGAGACAATTGAGACATGGATTGTGTGTGTGTGCCATTAAGAAGGTGAATGGGCAAGACAAAAGTGCCCATTGAGTGTCAAAAAATGGAAAAACTGACAGGTTTTTCACGCTCAACAGTTTCCTGTGTGTATCAAGAATGGTCCACCACCCAAAGGACATCTAGCCAACTTGAAATAACTGTGGGAAGCATTGCAGTCAACATGGGCCAGCATCCCTGTGGAATGCTTTTAACATCTTGTACATTCCATGCCCCAACAAAATGAAACTGTTCTGAGGGCAAAAGGGGGTGCAACTCAGTATTAGGGAGGTGTTCCTAATGTTTTGTACACAAGCATAGATTGCATTTGTATAACTGATACAGTGTTATTTGGGTTGTTAATTGGATTCGTTCTGACATTCTTGATTTATTATTTCTAGTTTTTGATTATTTATTAGTGTACTTATTTGACATTTTACTGCACTGTTAGGAGCTAGTGACACAAGCATTTCGCGGCACCCGCAATAACATCTGCTTAACTGTGTACGCGACCAATAAACGCTGATTTGATGCAATCCTCAACAGATACCATATAATAAAGTATGAATATACAGTATATATATGCATATTGATTCATGGACCGTCTTGTTTTCAATTTACATTTACAATGCTGCCGTCAAGTGGATGGTCACCCCTGAAAGTGAAATATCTGCCCTGGCTTGTGCTCTAATAATTGACATTCCGCACGCTGTGCCAAGGCAACTGGAAACAAACATTGCAAATGAGTCAGTCACATGGTGAAAACAACCTTGCTTCCCGCCCTTTCCTTGTCTAATCTGCCAATTTAATCTATCACTCTATTTATTTGTATGTATTTATTTAACCTTTATTTAACTAGGCAAGTCAGTTAAGAACAAATTCTTATTTACAATGACGGCCTACCAAAAGACAAAAGGCCTCTGAAAAATAGCTGATGTGAAAAGATCTGATGTGATTGGTCAAAAGACCAATTAGTGGAGAAAATGTTAGAATCAGGCTGCCTGTCTAAACACAGCCAGTGCTACTTCATAGAAACATTGTAGCACTTCTCATTTATAATTCAAAAGATGTAGGCTACAGCAGAATTGTTGGTTATTTTCCAAATCTCAGCACTAAGCAATCAAAAGTAAAGAGTTATTGTCAACATAATCATGAATAAGCTTAATTGGCTTTTACTCCATTGTGCATCTTGATCTTTCTATAAATTAACAAGCTCAGAACTTGATTGTATTTCATGGAGTGATAAAGATCAAACGACAGGGAAGAACCAGAGGAAATGAATCAATGAGCTTGATTAGTTGAGTCAGCATCTCCAGAGGACCCCAGTCACAGAGAAGCAGAAACAGGTCAAAGCGACGACAACGCAAGTCAATGGCTCTACACAAATCCATTTCATATTCCAAAGCCAATTAATTACAGTAAGTGAGAAAATATGATTGGGGTTTTGGGGGACTTCAATCCCATAAACATGACAGGACATTAACAAATCTGTGTTTTTAGAATGAAACATTATGCAGCCCTGTGTCTCGAGTGTTATTTCGGCCTCCTGCCCAAAACCTCCTGTTTTCATAATGCTTTGTTTTTCCATTCAGCTTATTGCCCCTCTAAACAGGCCGAGGCACTGAGCGGAGCGGGACGAGCAGAGGAAGGATGAGACAGTAAATGTTTTGATTGTCCTCTGAGCCTAGGGGATGGATGGGATACAACCTGGCCCTCCACAGATGGCGTCCCCTGTTAGCCCTCATTGCCCATCTGCCCTGGTCAGCCTTGCCTTGCCATGCCATGCTCTGCTAGTGGGCACAAGCTCTGCTCGGCCTCTCCTCCCCCCTCCTCAGCACAACCACACATTAGCAGACCCCTCAGTCAGGCAGGAAGGGGAGGCCACATGGGAACACACTGCTCATCTCAAGGCGGCGGGTAGCCTGGTGGTTAGAGCATTGGGCCAGAAACCAAAAGGTTGCTGGTTCAAATACCCGAGCCGACAAGGTGAAAAAAAACTGTTGATGTGTCCTTGAGCAAGGCACTTAACCCTAATTTGCTCCAGGGGCTGACCCTGTAGGTAGGCTGTCATTGTAAACAAGAAGTTGTTCTTAACTGACTCCCTCTCTCCACTTGGACCAGAGCTCCATTTGTTTCCAGTGACCCTCCTAATTTGTGTGTTGGCTGTCAAACCCTGATAGCAGACAGAAGCCTCAGGTCCCTATTAGTCATGCAGAAGATTAGGCCCACGTTGCATGGGGATAATGATTTATACATGCAGTGGGGACTATTAAATAGCCCAGTTTAATATGAGGCCAACACACTCACAGTTGCAGAATGGCTTCCTGTCTGTCCACATTGAGACTGCACTGTGTGGCAATAAAAGTATTTGGTATGGAAGTTATGACTTAATCAGTCACAGAGCAATATGAGTCTGTAACAGTAGGTACATAAACTTCAAACTGTGGCTGTATCATCAAAGACACAGATATACTGTAGATGGTTGCAATGTACAGTCTAAAATGTAATTTCCGGGCAAAGCTGACTGATAACTCCATTACAATTATAAATACTCAGAAAATCACCATGACCGAGTGTGAATCAAAGCCTTAACATTCTGCCATATTTCTGGAGGATATCATGCATCTTATTGGCTAAGCCCCGAATCTACTCTTTATTTACTTAGAAAAGCATCGGGCCAAGCAACATCTCTGCATTGGGAAGGAGAAACTGTTGAAATGTTAAAGCGCTTGTTACTAAAATAAAATAATTTAATTCAAAATGGAAATCTTGCAGGGGATTAGTAGGGGAGGGCTGGAAGGCAACCTGTCTGCCTGCATGGCTTCTCTGTGTGATGCGAGCTCAGGCAGAACACACAAAATGGTGTCAGTGCTGTTAATTGCCTCCAAGTCCCTGTTCAACACTGTGGCTCTCTGTAGCCTCTCTGCTCCTGTGGATTAATCTGCACACAGTGTTAATCAATGCCGCTGTGATCTAAAAAAAAATTAAATAAAGAAAAGGCAAACTACACGATGAGAGTGTGTGTGTGTGTGCCAAAAAGATTTAACATTCACTGTGGTGTCGATTAATACATTGTGAAAAGTCTAGTGACATGATGTATTTTGTGCTTTGCACTTTAGACTTGGAACTCATTCCTCTTGGAGATGAGTATAGAAAAGGGAAAGTGTGAGCCACAAGAGAGCATGGACTTTTGTAATATGGGCTAATCCTGCAAGCAAACAGAAATATTCCTTTCCCATTTATATTCTGTGCGTCTCTCTCTCTCTCTCCCGCTCTCTCTCTCTCTCTCTCTCTCTCATATGCACACACACAACCTGAATTTGACCAAACTGCTTATTTTTCGTATACACATCACTATATCAATAGAAGTATGTGATTTCAAATTAGTTCTGTTTTGCACTACCCCTTTGGGAGCCATTTCTTCACTTTCTCGTGGTCACTCTGAAATTACTCCGCCGGCCCGGGAGGTTAGGATATCATCATGTGCTAAGTGCTAGGTAATGTGGGCCAAGGAAACAGATGTGCGTGTCACCACCCAGTTGAAAACACATGACGCGGACACTTTGTCTGAGAGGGAACAAGTGCAATTCAAGTCAAATGATTCATCTCAGGCAGGCAAGCCATTTGTCTGTGTCAGAGTTTGTGCGATGCTCCCAAACACTTTGCTTAGCCCCCCCAACTTCCCTGTCTCTCGGCCTATAAAGCCGAATCAATCAAGCTTCCCCATGCAGGAAAGTGCCGAAATAAAGAGACAATGAAGTGGAATGAGGAAAAGCAGGATTGATAGCATTAGATGGATTTGGGAAAGGTTGTGAAGAATCTCATGTGCACCAGCTTTTTGGAGAAATACACACTTCAGACAACAAAGCTGAATCAGAACTATGCAGAGTAAAAAACGATTGTATTCCATATTCAGTGCTTATGAAATGATTGAGTTTATTGATCTGCTGAATGATTGTCCATCTTTCTTTTACTGTGTTACAAACAGCTGCACTGAAAGATAGGCCACTGGTATCACTCTCTTCAAATTAAGGCTAGAGGGTTCAGCAACTTCAGGATCACACACATAAGGAGAGTAGGATGATTTGATGAATTCTCCCAAAGCCATGTGAATCAGCCTTTGTAATTAACCTTGCTTATCCAATCCATTTACAGGCTGATGGTAAACATCCAAGAGATTACTTTCATCAATACGCGTTCATCTTGGCCTTACACTCTCCTAATTAAGACCTAGCGTTGTCTGACATGAGGAAACCATGTGTAGCTAGCTATAGAGCCAAGCTAAGCTAGCATGTTTCAATCTCTACAAAATAACCATGTATATATTCGTACCTAAAATACTATCAAGGCATAATGGCGATTACAAAGGTACTGTATGCAGAATCAAACATGTTTTTACATACGGCATGAAGTAAGGGCCACAGGACATTGGAAGCAAAATAGTCAAAGATGCACCATCATTTTTTACCGTAGGTATGAGGTACTTTTCAATGCCGAAAACCCATCACTGCGTGGCCAAAGAGCTCTACATTCATGTCATTATGTCATGTGCGCAATGATCTGCCAAATTTTGATTTAGTGCATTATTATTATGGGTTACACATTAGAATATGCTGCCTCAATATTTCCAATCACATGAATATGAGCTGATCCGTCATCATTATTTTACTATTAAGGTAAGATTTCAGACAAAAACCTGGTTGCCTCTGCCAGGAGGCTGGGACTTTGCCACAAGTGGATCTTCCAGCAAAACCATAACTCCAAGCACTAATCAAATCCACAAAGAAATGGTTAATTGACCACAAAATCATCTCAGTCTCCGGACTTGAACCCCGTTGAAAACCTGTGATTTGAATTGAAGAGGGCAGTCCATATGAGCAGACAAAGGATATCAATGATCTGGAAAGATTCTGTATGAAGAAATGGTCTAAGGTCTATGTGTTCTCCAATCTCATAAAACATTTTAGAAAAATACTCAGTGTTGTTATCCTCACAAGGGGAGGGTGCTAGTGTATTGAAAACAGGGGTGCTAATCATTTTTTTTTTTTCATGTTTTTTTTGTACTTGCTAAACTAAATATATTTCTCTGAGCAACTGTATCAGCATAAAATAATATAATTTCCCTTTTTTTTGCATACAATATAGCTCAATATTTGTATTTGTCTTTTTTGCTCATCTTTATCAAGGGTGCCAATAATTATGGAACTGACTGTATATCAAAATGTTAACTGAGGTCTCATGACAGGTAAGGTCAAGGTCATAAAAGTAAGAATACTGCTTATAGAAAACTGCCAGCAGGGGGAGCCCAGTGGGCTGTTCCTTGGTTTTTGACCCTTCTATCAAATGAAAAATAAGAGGACATCCAAGTCGATTCAACTTTTATTCAAAGTGAGAACATTTCCTTGTGGTCAGATTAGAATATGCAAGTGCTTTCTTGGCCAGCTTTGTCAATGATCATGGCAGTCCTTGAACACCATTTGATAGACTTGGACATCTGTGTCAATGTCAGAGAGTACTTGGCAAAGCTGGTACTTTGTTGTCCAGGGCTGGAGAGGGACATTTCTGGCTTTTGCTCAGGTCTCTCATTTCTGGAAAAAACACTTACTTATGATCAACATCTGTTGTCAAGCTCATTTGTCAAATGGAGGAGAAGTTGATTACAGGTTTATGGACTCCTACATTGCGTTGTCACGGTCAGAATGGCCAGACCATTTTAGATGATTCAAGGGGGTTGAAAATTCCCATCACAAGTTGCATATCTTTACTGTTTTCATTACTCCACCAGAAAGTAATAGTACTTTGAATTAAATAGCATGCCATGACAAAAATGGAATTCGTCCAAGTCAGTATCCTAGGGAAGTATTGTAATGTGTTCAGCATGTAAACCTTTGATCCAGTCTTTTAGTCTCTTGCTCCCTGCTAATGGATCTCTATCTGCGGGACTCTTCCTCCTTTGATCTCATCCAGTTAGCAGCAGACTGCTCCTTAATGTGAGCCTCTGACAAAATGGATCAACCATATGGTCACACAGCAGGATTCTGGGTATTTTCACCCCCTTTGCTACCACTGCTCGGCATGAGAACGAAGCCTGGCTACGAGGAGCAGAGAAACTGTGTTCTTCCGGAGTTCACATTCTTGTCTTATAAACACTTAGTGATCAAACATCATGCCCCTCACACCACAGTCTAACAACAGTACAGTACATTAATGAAAATTAATTTAATAGTAACTTCATAACCATATGCTGCAAAAACTTTATTGGAGGGGCTTGTTTTTTCAGCCCTTTTCAAGTTGTAGGCCTACAGCAGCACATAATCATATCTTATGAAAGTTGCTATGAATGTTAAGGCTAGCTCTGTTCTGGGGATTAACCTTGACACTCTAGAGGAGGTGGCGGAGAGAAGGATCCTGGCCAAAATAACGTCACCCACCCTCTGCATGCCATGGTTATGATGCAGAGGAGCACCTTCAGTCACAGGCTGATCCCACCACGGTGTGCCAGAGAGCGCTACAGCAGGTCCACCCTGCCGGCGGCTATTAAACTATTTAATGCCTCACCTGGGTGCCGTGCCGTCGGAAACATAGACCTGGAGCTGTTGGGGTGTTAGGACCAAGTTTAATAATTAGGCATCCATCCATACGTGAGTAACTTTCTGGTCTGTAATCACTCATTTACTCAGGACCTATTCATTCAGCACTCATTCATTCAGGACTGTATATACAAATTCATATACAGTTGCTATATCATATCACGTGCAATATTGTAAAGTAATTCCTGGACTGAACTTACGTAGTCATTCACTCAGGACTGTACATTAGTATCCTGTCAGTAGTATATTTTTTTCATTGCATATAGTATATCAAATGTACAATATGTGCATTTATCTGTAATTAAACCCTTTACTAGGGACTGTATTTTAAGGGAATATTATTATTACCCTAATTTATATCATACGCACATTTAGCTATTTAAGTATCTCTTCCTGTCATTTACCTGTACATTTAATTTATTTAACCGTGCAAATATTCAAATATTAATTTACCTGTATATTTAACCAGACTCTATATTAAGTAAACTATTATTACCCTCATTTTAATCATACGCACATTTAGCTATTTAAGTATATTTTTCTGCCATCTACCTGTATAGATAACCATGCAAATATTTTTTACTTAAATCAACTTGCAATAATTTTATAATTATTTTCACCTAACACTCTATAACAATTTATAGTGTACATATGCAGACATTCACTCATACTATGCAATGCCTTTCTATAGCTTTTTGCACTCCAGACTTCCTGTATTTTTATACTTTTGAATACTGCCGCACTATGTATCACTCATCGTATATCTGTCTTTTGTGTATTTTGTTTAGACATTTTGCAACTGTCCTGTGTTTTTCGTAACTGCTTGACAATCTATCTATCTATCTATCTATCTATCTATCTATCTATCTATCTATCTATCTATCTATCTATCTATCTATCTATCTATCTATCTATCTATCTATCTATCTATCTATCTATCTATCTATCTATCTATCTATCTATCTATCTATCTATCTATCTAATATTAAAACAGTAGCTATAATGTTGGACTCCTTAGGGGTAATTTGCCCCTTTGTTTGATGGTTCAGGACAAGTAGCCTGATAATATATTGTGTAATCATTGAGGTGTCGTCTCATATAGCCATGGTTCTCTGTAAGGGGTTTGCTCAGGTCTGGTGGCCGATGGATGGAGCAGGTGGCCATGATGACACACAGAGCTAACAGCTTGACAGGGTAAGAGCAGGACCTGAGTAGGTGTCACTGGGATTTTGGACAAATTACACTTTTCTACTGCCGACCCAACCCCAGTGTCATCTGCCCCATTTAACCAAATGTCACCAGGAAACCGTTTTTCTTTAAGATGAGACTTAAAAAAAAAAAAATCCTGAATAAAAAATGTATGACATGAACTGTTAAATGTGCTAATATAATTCCAATTAACATGCATAGATATTTGATCTTTAATTGGGAAAGTGAGGGATTGGAATGGATGTTGTGAATGTTTAAACAGAGACAAGAGAGAGAGGGAGAGAGAGAGAGAGAAGAGAGAGAGGGGGGGGGCAGAGAGAGAGGTCAGGGGCCTCATTTATCAATATTGTGTAGAACATTTTCTAAAATACTACATTGAACAAAAATATAAACGCAACATGCAACAATAAAATATATTTTTACTGAGTTACAGTTCATAGAAGGAAAAAAGTAAATTGAAATAAATGATCTATTGATTTCACATGACTGGGAATACAGATATGCATCTGTTGGTCACAGATACCTTAACAAAAAGGTAGGGGCGTGGCTCAGAAAACCAGTCAGTATCTGGTGTGACCACTATTTGCCTCATGCTGCACGACACGTCTCCTTCGTATAGAGATGATCAGGCTGTCGATTGTGCCCTGTGGAATGTTGTCCCACTCCTCTTCAATGGCTGTGCGAAGTTGCTGGATATTGGAGCGAACTGGAACACGCTGTTGTACACATCGATCCAGAGCATCCCAAACATGATCAATGGGTGACATGTCTTGTGAGTATGCAGGCCATGGAAAAACTGGGACATTTTCAGCTTCCAGGAATTGAGTACAGATTATTGCAACATGGGGGTGTGCATTATCATGCTGAAACATGAGGTGATGCACAATTTGGCCGGCCGGGATGTCCTTGTCCCATCGTGCTCTAGCGACTCCTGTGGCGGGCCGGGCACATGCACACTGACACAGTCGCCAGTTGTACGGTGTTTTCTCTGACACATTGGTGCGGCTGGCTTCCGGCTTAAGCGAGCAGTGCAGCTTGGCAGGGTCGTGTTTCAGAAGGACGCATGGCTCTCGACCTTTCGCCTCTCCCGAGTCGGTACCGGAATTTGCAGCGATGGGACAAGACTGTAACTACCAATTGGATATCACAAAAATTGGGGAGTAAAAGCAGTAAAGAAAATACAAATGTTATTTTGTTTTTAGACATCAGTGGCATTGTGTTGTGACAAACATGCACATTTTAGTGGCCTTTTATTGTCCCCAGCACAAGGTGCACCTGTGTAATGATCATGCTGTTTAATCACCTTCTTGATATGCCACACCTGTCAGGTGGATTGATTATTTTGGCAAAGGAGAAATGCTCACTAACAGCTTTTTGAGAGAAATAAGCTTTTTGTGCTTATGGAAAAAGTCTGGGACTTTACATGTTGCGTTTATATTTTTGTTCAGTGTACTTACGAACGGAATTTAGAAAGGAATTTAGAATGTTCATATGCAGAGAAAAAGTTTGATTTATGAAACATTTAAGAAAAAGCCATATCTTCCTCTGTCCAGTGTCTGTGTTATTTTGCCCATCTTAATCTTTTATTTTTATTGGCCAGTCTGAGATATGGCTTTTTCTTTGCAACTCTGCCTAGAAGGCCAGCATCCCGGAGTTGCCTCTTCACTGTTGATGTTGAGACTGGTGTTTTGTGGGTACTATTTAATGAAGTTGCCAGTTGAGGACTTGTGAGGTGTCTGTTTCTCAAACTAGACACCACTTGTCCTCTTGCTCAGTTGTGCACCGGGGCCTCCCACTCCTCTTTCTATTCTGGTTAGAGCCAGCCTGCGCTGTTCTGTGACGGGAGTAGTACACAGCGTTGTACGAGATCTTCAGTTTCTTGGCAATTTCTCGCATGGAATAACCTTCAATTCTCAGAACAAGAATAGACTGACGAGTTTCAGAAGAAAGTTCTTTGTTTCTGGTCATTTTGAGCCTGTAATCGAACCCACAAATGCTGATTCTCCAGATACTCAACTAGTCTAAAGAAGGCCAATGTTGTTGCTTCTTTAATCAGCACAACAGTTTTCAGCTGTGCTAACGTAATTGCAAAAGGGTTTTCTAATGATCAATTAGCGTTTTCAAGTTATCAACTTGGATTAGCTAACACAACGTGCCATTGGAACACAGGAGTGATGGTTGCTGATAATGGGCCTCTGTACGCCTATGTAGATATTCCATAAAAAATCTGCCGTTTCCAGCTACAATAGTCATTTACAACATTAACAATGTCTACACTGTATTTCTGATCAATTTGATGTTATTTTAATGGACAAAAAAAGTGACCCCAAACTTTTGAACGGTAGTGTAGATCATTTAACTATTTTATTCAGAATTTTAGGACCCCTTTAGGTATCCCCCAAAAATATGAAAAAGGTATTCAAAATATTGCTATACTACTATATCCCATAGAAACGCATTGAATAACACATTCATAAATGGCAAAAAAGACAGTCAAAAAATAAATCATAAGGAAAAGGGTTTTGATGTGTCTGTCCCATATCTAGGAGATATATTTTTTTGTTTCTTTTTTTGCACACATAGTTAACCCCTTATTGTTGTTGGCACAAAATGACCACCATACTTCCATTTGTTTGTATGGGTTACATTCAGACGAGTCCCGTTATTGTAAGTGTCTCCCCTGACACCTGTTCATGGTTTCATGATTATCTTAGTGACAGAACTCAGGCCATCGTGATTGATGGGGTTAAGTCTGAATTTCTTGAAGTACATAAATGTGTTCCAGAGGGGTACATTTTTGGACCTTTTCTCTTCACTATTTATATAAACACCATTGGTCAAACTGTTAAAAATTGTAAACCTCATCTATAAGCGGATAATACTATTATGTATGCTGTTGCCCCGACTGCTATATAGCTATGTAGGAATCCCTTGCTGATTTAAAACTTGTGCTTAATACTGGCAAAATGAAATACAAGTTGTGTTTAAACTCTCGTAAGAATGTTTCAGATTAGTTACATGTTCACTCATTAGATGGTTCTCTAATTTAACGTGTTCCCGCATATAAATGCTTAGGAATTTGAATTGATATTAATTTGACGTTTAAAATGAGCTGGTTAAGATAAGATTTAAAGTTGGCTTTTTCTACAGAAACAGATTGTGCCCTTCTCTAAGCAGTAGACCTAGGTCTCAATATGTCTTCCCTGGTCAAATAAAGGTAAAAACAAACACAAATCTGACAAACACCGCTGTAGCTTGGCCACCTTCCACAGCAGATGCGGAAGGCCGACATAGTCGGATACGGGTGGATTGAGACTCAACCTATCAGCAGCCGATGCAAAAAAAAACTGATATCTCTACCTTAAACTGACAGATTTTGATGGGGATTTTTTTTTTTTTTATTGTTACTTATATTGACGCACAGGTGCATTAATAGCCTCTTAAGGATAATGTTATTACCAATTGGAATAAATATATTTTATGTACAAATTTATAGTTTCTTATATTTTGATTTCAGGGAGAATTTCACTAAATCTACAGAATTATCCTGGCGCCAGAGTTACCAGCTTAATACTATAATTTTACAGCAGAGATACTATAATATATTTCACATTACTGTTATCCCTACTGTAAACCATTACAGCATCCCTGTAAATGTACAGCAAGGATGCTGTAATATCGCTTAACAGTAAGGAAAAATATTACAGCATATTGATTGGACATGATTTGAAAAGGCATACACCAGTCTATATAAGGTTTCACAGTTGACGGTGCATATCAGAGCAAAAACCAGGTCGAAGGAATTTTCTGTAGAGCTCAGAGACAGGATTGTGTCGAGGCACAGATCTGCGGAAGGGTACCAAAAGAAATATGCAGCATTGAAGGTCCCCAAGAACACAGTGGCCTCCATAATTCACAAATGGAAGAAGTCTGGAACCACCAAGACTCTTCCAAGAGCTGGCCGCCCCGGTCAAACAGAGCAATCGGGGGAGAAGGGCCTTGTTCAGGGAGGTGACCAAGAACCCGATGGTAACTCTGACAGAGCTCTAGAGTTCCTCTGTGGAGATGGGAGAACTTTCCAGAAGGACAACCATCTCTGCAGCACTACACCAATCAGGCCTTTATGGTAGAGTGGCCAGACGGAAGCCACTCCTCAGTAAAAGGCACATGACAGCATGCTTGGAGTTTGCCAAAAGGAACCTAAAGACTCTCAGACCATGATAAACAAGATTCTCTGGTCTGATGAAACCAAGATTGAACTCTTTGGCCTGAATGCCAAGCGTCACATCTGGAGGAAACCTGGCACCATCCCTATGTTGAAGCATGGTGGTGGCAGCATCATGCTGTGGGTATGTTTTTCAGCGGCACGGAATGGGAGACTAATTAGGATCGACTGGGGCGAAGGTTTACCATCCAACAGGACAACGACCCTAAGCACAAAGCCAAGACAACGCAGGAGTAGCTTCGGGACAAGTCTCTGAATGTCCTTGAGTGGCTCAGCCAGAGCCCACACTTGAACCCGATCGAACATCTCTGGAGAGACCTGAAAATAGCTGTGCAGCAATGCTCCCCATCCAACCTGACAGAGCTTGAGAGGATCTGCAGAGAAGAATGGGAGAAACTCCCCAAATACAAGTGTGCCAAGCTTGTAGCGTCATAACCAATGAAAACTCGAGGCTGTAATCGCTGCCAAAGGTGCTTCAACAAAATACTGAGAAATGGGTCTGAATACTTATGTAAATGTGATATTTCCGTTTTTTACCAAACATTTCTAAAAACCTGTTTTTGCTTTGTCATTATGGGGTATCGTGTGTAGATTGATGAGGGAAAAAAACGATTGAATACATTTTAGAATAAGGCTGTAACGTAACAAAAAGTGGAAAAAGTAAAGGGGTCTGAATACTTTCCGAATGCACTGTGTGCACAGATTTGTGCCTATGCATGATTGATAAATGAGGCCCCAGGACTCTGATCCTGGGGTTCTACTCAGTTTGAACCTTGGGTTTATTAAAAGCAGTATGATATGCCTGTATCTGCCAATATCTTCATATTAATCTTAAACTATTTATGTAAAAGCATAGTTATTTAGCATTGCTGATTGGGTTAGTAGTCTAGAACTGGCGCCTGAAAGTACAGTATATGTGGGGTAAGTGTTATGTTGTGTCAATCAAAGAATAAATCAGATCAATCTTCAATTGCATCTTTAGATCATATTTCCGGTTCTCCTGAGTGCACATTTTATGTGGTTCCAGATGCTCATATTACAGCCATGCCAGCGTGTCAGCTGTCACTGTCCCACGCAGGTTGCATCCCAAATGTCACTCTTATAGTGCACTATTTCTGTCCATAAGGCTCTGGTCAAAAATAGTGCACTATATAGGGAATAGGGTGACATTTGGGATGCATACGCAGTCACAGGGCTGGCTTCTGTTTCACGTCAGCACTAAACCAGCTCTGTCCTGTCCTGTGTGAGGATGACCTTGATCTTACAAAAGCAGCACCTGCTCTGGCTTTCTTCAGACCCACCCACAGAGGGAGAGAATTAAATAACAGATCCCTAATGGTGGGTCGAGACCACAGTGGCCTGGCTAACAGCGCTAGTTCCCTTCCAACGGCCGCCAATCGATGCGTGATGAAGATGTGGCCCTGGTCAAAAGTAGTGCAATAAATAGGGAATAGGGTGCCATTTGGGACACAACCTGGGACTCTGGGGGATGGGGGTAGGAGGCTGAATGCTCTCAGTCCCATCCTTGGCCCCACTCCCATGCCCCTCTCCCTGGGCCATTAGGGCTGGTGGGATCAATGTGACCAGGCAGGGCCAGCCAGAGAGGAGTCCATCTATCATGTCAGCCGCCACACACCCATGATATCCCCTCTGGAGCTGGCCCCGTGAACCTGCCCTGACCCCACACCACACATGTAATTACACTCAGTCTCTCTCGGACTCCTCATCTCACACTTCATTCATTAAGGACATTCGCATTTTGAAGACAACAGAGGTCACTGTTGTTGTTGTTGTTGTAGGTTGTTGATTGTCACCTGGTAATCAAAGGATATGTAACTGATCAAAGGTTAATGTCTATATGATGAGAGGGAATTATAATCACATGCATGCTAGAGAATTGGTGGTTGACTGTCATACTCTAGTTCTGGTCTGCCACATGCAACCCAGCTCATACTATATCTGTGTTTACTGACTTTGATCCTCTGATAGGTAACATGGAATGGCATACATTTACAATGATTAGAGTGCTTGGTTTCCTCTCAACTCCCTATAGGCCCTTGTGAAAATCAGTGGTGTTCAGGTTTAGAATCATGCCTGACTTAATCAAATCAGACATACCTGTAGGAATACATCAGATTAAATATTGAGCACCACATTCACCTGCAGAGTACATAGAGAGGATCAGAGGAGGAGTGATACGATTGTGAAACATGATTGGTTGATAAGCCCCCCCCCACACCACCTCTACACTCTTAGAAAAAAGGGTTCCAAAATGGTTATTTGCGGAGGGATAGGGTTATACCAATAACTGCTTTGATCAGAAGAACCCTATTTAGGTTCTACCTAGAACCTTTAACATCCTAAGAACCATTTTTGGAAGAAAAGGTTCTTTGATTCTTTGGAAGGAAATAATGATTCTTTGGAAGGCAAGAAGGGTTCTACATAGAACCATGTATAATATTTCCCAGCATGCTCTATTGCATAAAGATTTTCTGAATTGTTTGTTTTACTGTAATAACTATGTTTTTGCATTGCTTGGTTGATTCATGCTACACCAAGATAAACATACAGCTCTAAAGCTAATCCAATCTGTTAGTAATTTGATTTATTGCACATTACTGAGATGGTTGTTCCAGTTTAGATGATTGAGCTAGGTAGTCTCAGTATTCAATCTTCCCTACCCTGGCAGTCATTCTGAATGCAGGTTGCAGATGATTAACAATTCCACTTGTTGGATATCCTAACTCTGGCTGGATTCCAATAGGAATTACACATAACTTTGCAAACCAGCATAATATGACTTGCAGGCATGATGTGGCCTGTAAACCAGGAGGTTCCTAACACCTCTGTGTTAGTGTAAAATTAGGCCCTCAAATAATGGCGTTATGATACATGTAATGTATAATAAGGCTGGTAGAACTGTTCATAGCGGGTTCTAGGAAGAACCTTTAGATTATAAAATGGTTCTTGGCAGAACCCTTCATAGAGGGTTCTAGTTAGAACCATATACAGGGGGTTCTTTGAAGAACCCTTCATAGAAGGTTCTAAATATAAACCTCTGCAAAAGGTTCTACCCAGCACCAAAAATGGTTCCCCTATGGGGACAAACTGAAGAATACTGTATGGTTGTACTTAGAAAAAAAGGTGCTAAGAGTGTAATGTCACCAGCACTTCTGATATCATCTAGATTGCTACCTGGGATTGGAAAAGATTTTGTGTAAAAAGGATGCAGGATGGACATCCATGACTGAATGTCACGGTGTAGTGAAAAGGAGACCAGGCACAGGATTAAAACGAAGAACCAAAGATTTAATAAGGCAGACTGGACGTCTGTAGTAGTCAAAAAGCTACATACAATAAACAGCGAAGAACACACATTGACATACTAGGACAATACTCCACAAGAACACACACATAACACAGAGCCTATATAGACAGAGTAATGACTAGCAGGTGTGTGTAATGATGGAAGTCCGGGGTGATGATTAGGAACAGCTGCGGGGAATCAACGGTGGTAGCTAGTAAGTCGGCGAATGGGAGCGACGTACAGTTGAAGTCTGAAGTTTACATACACTTAGGTTGAAGTCATTAAAACTCATTTTTCAACCACTCCACAGATTTCATGTTAACAAACTATAGTTTTGGCAAGTCGGTTAGGACATCTACTAGGTCAAAAGTAATTCTTCCAACAATTGCAATTACAGACAGATTTCACTTCATCACAATTTCAGTGGGTCAGAAGTTTACATACACAAAGTTGACTGTGCCTTTAAATAGCTTGGAAAATTTGACCCAAGTTAAACAATTTAAAGGCAATGCTACCAAATACTAATTGAGTGTATGTAAACTTCTGACCCACTGGGAATGTGATGAAATAAATAAAAGCTGAACTAAATTATTCTCTCTACTATTATTCTGACATTTCGCATTCTTAAAATAAAGTGGTGATCCTAACTGAACTAAAACAGGGAATTTTTACTAGGATTAAATGTCAGGAATTGCGAAAAACTGAGTTTAAATGTATTTGGATAAGGTGTATGTAAACTTCAGACTTCAACTGTAATTGGGATTCCCTGGAGGGAGGCGTGACAGCGGGAGGCTCCGTGACACCGAATCCAATTTCAATATGACACAACCTTGACCATTGCAAGCTCATTTTACCAGGGTGGTAGTAGAATACAAGAAAATGCAACACCTCCTGTAGACTAGCTGCTTATTAATTACAAAACACTTGTCCATTTCTATCATGAAACACTCCTGGAAATACCTAAAGATTTTGTTCCTTCAATTTGTCCGGCACATTAGGGGCTCTAAGAAATAGCCTTCCTGTGGCTTTTTTCCTGTGATCAGGAAAGGCCAACATGTGGATGTTGACAGTGAGAGTCTGAGCACTTGCCTCAGACGCACAGTGAAATTAGCAGATACGACATTAAGTGATTGATTGATCTGCAGAAAAATGGGCAGAATGTGATTTCTGATAACTAATCAGGGAGTTAACTACTTGGAGCGGACAAATAAACCATCCGCCAGTCAAGGTTTGGCTCTTGATGCTGAGGAGATAGCTGTTGATTCCTCCTGGGAGTCACACTGCATGTTATGAATATGCTAATTCAAAGAGTTTCATTTTAGATTTTTTTTTTTTGAAATTTGAGGATCAAAATAGTTTATTTTGCAAAGGTAGACCTACAATATGTGTTTATATCCTATGAGCAAGCATCGCAACTCTGGCCTAATTTTAATCCCAATGTTTTATATTTATGTTCTTTATAAAAGCAAACGATAAACAAAAGATTTAGACGACCGTAACAATTTTCATCTTTACACCATGAAAGGGGATTTTCACTTCAATACTGTTTTATTGTCTCTCGATTAGATTTTTTGATATGGAGGCTTCATAATACTGACGCAAGACATGTAAGTCATAGAGCTGAATTAGACTCTGTATTGATCAGAGTTCCAAGTGCCTTCCGTTTCAATCCTCTATACTGTTATTCTGTCACAGTCAATCATAGGTGCCTGCAGACATAGGAGAGGAGAGGAGATGCACACGGAGTGTAACTCCGAACTTGTCTCTAAGAATAAGGGAATTAACGCCATACACATATTGCCTTCAGAAAGTAGTCATACCCCTTGAATTTTTTCACATTTTGTTGTGTTACAACCTGAATTTAAAATGGTTAAAATGGAGATGTCACTGGCCTGCACAATACCCCATAATTTTTTTTAAACAAATTAATACAAATAAAAAGAAGAAAGTCAATAAGTATTCAACCCCTTTGTTATGGCAAGCATATATGAGTTCAGTAGTAAAAATGTGCTCAACAAGACACATAATAAGTTGCATGGACTCACTCTGTGTGCAATAATAGTGTTTAAAACGATTTTTGAATGATTACCTCATCTCTGTACACCACATATACAATTATCTGTAAGGTCCCTCAGTAGAGCAGTGAATTTGAACACCGATTCAACCACAAAAACCAGGGAGGTGTTCCAATGCCTTGCAAAGAAGTGCACCTATTGGTAGGTTTTTTTTTGTTTTTTTTAAGCAGACACCCTTTGAACATGGTGAAGTTATTAATTACACTTTGCATGGTGTATCAAGACACCCAGTCACTACAGAGATAGAGGCGTCCTTCCTAACTCAGTTCCCAGAGAGGAAGGAACCGCTCCGGGATTTCACCATGAGGCCAATGGTGAGTTTAATGACAGTGATAGGAGAAAACTGTGGATGGATCAACAACATTGTAGTTACTCCATAATATTAACCAAAATGACAGAGGGAAAAGAAGGAAGCCTGTAAAGAATACAAATATTCCATGATTCCTGTTTGCAATAAGGCACTAAAGTGCAGCAGGACAATAACCTAAAGTACTGGAGGCCAAATATACATTGGAGTGTGAACACTTATGTTAATGAGATATTTATGTATTTAATTTTAAATACATTTGCAAAAAATTCTAAATTTACTTTGTCATTATGGGGTAGTGTGTGTAGATCGGTGACTTCAGGCTGTAACACAACAAAACGTGGAATAAGTCAAGGATTATTGCAGAAAAGGCTATCGTTTGTTTGACACTTTTTAGGTAATTGTCCCTCTAATTGCACTTTTTAGTTAACTAATAATTGCAGGCACCTCTGAGCCATAAAGATGCATAGAGGGCAAAATGTATCAGTCCATAATGGTGCTACCCTTGCATTCTATCCTTGTCCTCTGACCGAATCACCTGTATCAACTCCTACCTTAACCCAGTGCATTTAAAATAGGCAACCTGCTAGAACAAGTGGTCCTTCGAGCCGGGTATGGAGTTGGATACAGGTGTTCCCATGGATGGGGACCTAATTTCCTCCACCCTCAATGGCGAACTTCAGCCTGACTCCGCCATAGCTGGGATCGGCACATACTTGATGCAAAAAAGTGGAACCTTCACTGTCTCACAGCCAAGTGCAGCAAGTGCACATCCAGCAGGAGCTAAAGAAGAGCCTGTTTTGGGTGGGAAAATCCAGAGAGGGAAACAGCCCTCAGCCCATTTGAGAGACAATTCCGTTTTCTCTACACATAACCCGATCTCAGAAGAGATGATCCACACAACCACAGCAGTTATCTGTGGCACCCTACCTGGCTCAATATTCTCCATCCAAGCCCTTTTCCTCAGAGCTTATGTAGGCCCTAACATTTCAACAGTCTCTGGACATCTCACAGAGGATGTACACGAGGGGATCAGAGTGAGGTTCTGTTGAATCATTCAGATCCACAAAATCATCTTATTCAATGAGAACAGAGGGCTGCTCTTCATCTCAGAGCCATGGGAGTTAGGGTTGAATATTTTTTCAGGTATTTTACAAATGTCCCAACCTGAGAATAAATCACTTTTCTCCCAGGTAACCCAGTATTTCCCGCCAAAACTGGAAGTGTCATTCAAAAGCATTATAAAGCATATAAATATGTCTGGATTTGATTAAAGGTTTGATCAGCATGAAAATGCTAACCTGATGCTACCTGAGCCTGATGAGCCATACATTAAATACATTTTATGAGCCCTACATTAACGACATTTAATGAACCCAAAAACGCCCAAATGATTGTGCCATTATCCAATACATATAGGCTATATGATATAGGCTACTGCACATTAAAATGTTATGTGCTGTGTGCATGCGTCGGGCATGTGAGGGGATTGCAGAATCCATAGTGGCCTGATTGGGATGTCAATGTCATCTGTAGATTAGGTGTAGGAGTAGAGAGTGTTGTTATCCTTTGTTGAAGCACCCGTTGTTCCACACCAACCCACAGTAGTTGTCTTGTTTCTTAGTGTGGGGGCTCTGTGACCCGTGTTGTATCTTAAGAGTAGAAGTCTTGTTGTAGGAGTGAAGAGAGGCCTGGGCTGACTGCAAATGACTGATTGATTGTGCCTGAGAAGAATCCTCACTTTCAGTATAAGCAATTTGGCAGTACGCCCAGAACATTGTTTTGAGAACTGAAAGGGGTTCTCAGATTCAAGGTCTCAGCTTGGAGAGAAGAAGCCTCGTGAGGTCTTGGTCTGTCACATGCATGAACCAAATGTTAATTCATTCATTATGAATAATTAATAAGGTAAATCATCCAAATATAACTTGTCTGTGTAAGCAGTATATAAGACAACTAACAGGACTGCCCCGGCGGAGCTCCTGACAGATGTGTTCTACTTGGTGCATTAAGTTTGTTGGAACCTCTCCAGCTTGCTGACAATAAAGAATTATTCATTTAAGATTGACTTCAGGTGTCCCTGGTGGTAATTTCCACGACATTATGCACAACAGAAAAACAGAAAAGCCCATAGATGTAGCTAGCTATATGCTTTCTTGTGTAAATAAATTAAACTGGCTCCAGTGGGCTAATCTTTTTGAGTGTGAACTGTATTACTGTACTGTATTGTATCATACTGTATTACATGGACTGGAATTACGCACATAGTTCAAACCATGATAAAGCAGAAGAGAACATGCGATTCTGGTGCAGCACATGAAGCCTACAAAGGTACAAGTAAAGGCTAGCGAATTTTATTTTATTTTTTAAATATAATAGGACCTATTTGTATAGGTTAATTAGTAGGCTAACGCATATATATCTACCGTTCATAATATTTCCCCTAATGTTATTAGCCTACCTCTTCTTTCTCTCTCTAGTGTTCCTTACTCACTTTCAACAATTAAATTAAATATGTGTTGTTGTCCTTATCTTCACCATTCTAATGAGACTAGGATTAGAATTAGATGCAGAAGGCTTTCACTTCTCTTCACGATGATGGAATGGTTATGTGTCTGAATAAACAACTTCTATATCCTACTGCCATCGCTCATTCGCTCTTCTTTCAAACTACCCATGAGTTCTGTATTTAACATTCAGCAAAAAAAAGAGCTTGTGTCACTCTTTGAATAGTCTATTGGAATTCTTTTCTTCTAAAAACAGAATGTCCAGCAAGTTATTTGTCTAGCTTTTCCTGCATGGGACTCCAAGAGCAAAGGAGCATTTTTTAAGGTGAAGCCATGTATTACCAGAAAAAGGTACAGTAGGCTAGAACATCTATATATTGGGCTATATATCAATATAGAACAGAATTATCTATTTTCTTCCATCTCATTAGTGTGCAAGATCTTAAGAATCAGCTGTACATGTGATGGAAGAGTGCACTGCACATGTGATGGAAGAATGCACTTTGCATGCAGAGGGTTGCAAATCCATTGAATTGGGGTTAGTTTAACCTAAATATGCCACAAGACCTAGAATTGCCTTATGTGTATCCCACCAAAAAAGTTCACTGTTATAAGCTAACTTTTTTGATGAATTTAAGCAAATTTCCCAAAATTCCACGGCTTAACTTCCCATGGAAGATTTCCCGAAATATTCTGGAAATTTACCATAAAGTTTCCGACCCTTTGCAACCATACCCGTACAGTAGGTGGCAGCAATACACCAACAGGTGTAGTCTGCCATAAAACTTTAAAGAAGAGTCTCTCCATTTCCTTTCTGTAATCTGTGTGTCCAATACCCAAACGTAAGTAACCCACAATATTGTCTACATAGTACTTTCTTTTTTGTGTTTATGCATTTAGATGCACTGTTTATTAGTGGTAAAATGTTTTGGTGTTGCTGTGTATGGGTAGTAATGTTGGATATACAGTGGGGAGAACAAGTATTTGATACACTGCCGATTTTGCAGGTTTTCCTACTTACAAAGCATGTAGAGGTCTGTAATTTTTACCATAGGTACACTTCAACTGTGAGAGACGGAATCTAAAATCCAGAAAATCACATTGTATGATTTTTAAATAATTAATTTGCATTTTATTGCATGACATAAGTATTTGATCACCTACCAACCAGTAAGAATTCCGGCTCTCACAGACCTGTTAGTTTTTCTTTAAGAAGGCCTCCTGTACTCCACTCATTACCTGTATTAACTGCACCTGTTTGAACTCGTTACCTGTATAAAAGACACCTGTCCACACACTCAATCAAACAGACTCCAACCTCTCCACAATGGACAAGACCAGAGAGCTGTGTAAGGACATCAGAGATAAAATTGTAGACCTGCACAAGGCTGGGATGGGCTACAGGACAATAGGCAAGCAGCTTGGTGAGAAGGCAACAACTGTTGGCGCAATTATTAGAAAATGGAAGAAGTTCAAGATGACAGTCAATCTCCCTCGGTTTGGGGCACCATGCAAGATCTCACCTCGTGGGGTATCAATGATCATGAGGAAGGTGAGGGATCAGGCCAGAACTACACGGCAGGATCTGTTCAATGACGTGAAGAGAGCTGGGACCACAGTCTCAAAGAAAACCATTAGTAACACACTACACCGTCATGGATTAAAATCCTGCAGCGCACGCAAGGTCCCCCTGCTCAAGCCAGCGCATGTCCAGGCCCGTCTGAAGTTTGCCAATGACCATCTGGATGATCCAGAGGAGGAATGGGAGAAGGTCATGTGGTCTGATGAGACAAAAATAGAGCTTTTTGGTCTAAACTCCCCTCGCCGTGTTTGGAGGAAGAAGAAGGATGAGTACAACCCCAAGAACACCATCCCAACCGTGAAGCACGGAGGTGGAAACATCATTCTTTGGGGATGCTTTTCTGCAAAGGGGACAGGACGACTGCACCGTATTGAGGGGAGGATGGATGGGGCCATGTATCGCGAGATCTTGGCCAACAACCTCCTTCCCTCAGTAAGAGCATTGAAGTTGGGTCGTGGCTGGGTCTTCCAGCATGACAACGACCCGAAACACACAGCCAGGGCAACTAAGGAGTGGCTCCGTAAGAAGCATCTCAAGGTCCTGGAGTGGCCTAGCCAGTCTCCAGACCTGAACCCAATAGAAAATCTTTGGAGGGAGCTGAAAGTCCGTATTGCCCAGCGACAGCCCCGAAACCTGAAGGATCTGGAGAAGGTCTGTATGGAGGAGTGGACCAAAATCCCTGCTGCAGTGTGTGCAAACCTGGTCAAGAACTACAGGAAACGTATGATCTCTGTAATTGCAAACAAAGGTTTCTGTACCAAATATTAAGTTCTGCTTTTCTGATGTATCTAGTACTTATGTCATGCAATAAAATGCAAATTAATTACTTAAAAATCATACAATGTGATTTTCTGGATTTTTGTTTTAGATTTCTGTCACTCACAGTTGAAGACTACCTATGATAAAAATTACAGACTTCTACATGCTTTGTAAGTGGGAAAACCTGCAAAATCGGCAGTGTATCAAATACTTGTTCTCCCCACTGTATATATTTTGTAAATGCTTAGAGAGAATTATAATTATGGTTTGGCTACTGGTCTCTCTGAGATTGTGTTACTGTGTATGACAAGGAATATTATTTTGTTGTAAAATATCCTAATGTACTAGTTTCTGTATATTTTTAGCACATAAGTCAATGGAAATAAAATGGATTATGTTCGATGGGAGCTCAAACTCTCTAAAACGAAACCTCAAGTGTATCTCTCCCTATCCTTGTCCTTTAACCGGGAAACCTGTATCATCTACCACCTTCACCCAGTGCATTTAAAATAGGCAACCTGCCTTAACAGGTATGAATGCTTTCGGAAGGCACTGTAAATATATTGTGTGTGGGGGGTTGATTACATATCCCATTCTATGGAGCCCGATTTTTTTACAATCCTCTTTCCATGCAAACAAGAGCAATTCATTTGAATAACTCTCCCTAAACCTGTCTCATCCACTTGTTTTCCCTTTGAGGAGCAATCACCACTTGTCTGCTAGTAATTTATGACCGCAGTCAAATCCACCTTGGTTCTACGGGGATGCCTAGAAAGAGCTATACTCTGTGTTATTGGGAAGTGTTATGGTAATTGAGGAAAAATACACTTTTTAATGGGAACAGACAGGTAGTTTCCATGCTGGATTTCCATCCCTATGCCTTATTTTGAGACACTAAAAAGATTGATTGTTGTGCGTTGCTCACTTGTGCATCCTCAATAAATCATATCCAAAATAGGCAAATAGTTTATCAGAACAGTTTTAAGACTGTGCATATCTAAAATTATGTTTTGTCTGGATTTTGAATGACACATTCAGCTTACATGTACCTATGGAAAGGCTGTGTTCGTGTACAGTATCACTCCTGTACATTAAAGTGCATTGTCTCATCTGAACCTATAACCAAGTGGAAACAAAGTTTTAAAATACTTCTGGGCATATTTTTCCATTAGTATTAAGCCATAACTCTAGTGTATATGCATCAGTGCACCTTAGTTTTAGAAAGATGAGGGTGAAACGTTGTGTACCATCACAAGGAAGCCTTATGCAAGGTGCCATATGATGAACACGAGTGCTGCCACACAAAGTAGGAGATTTGATAACGTTTCTCCTTTCAAAGCCTTGTCCTGTCAGACTAGGATACCTAACACCCTGTTTGGAGGATGCCTAATGTTCCAAATGCCCCATGTAGAGAGTTGGACCGAGACTGCATTGGAACCATGACAGTTTTAAGGATAAGGACATTGTCTCACATCAGATGGCGTCACCGATATAAAGACAGTACCACAGAACAATGAGCCAGATATTTCCCCGAATGGAGAAGTGTGAAGCATCTAGTTGGCGTTTCACTCACTACCAAATATGGTGATGAGAGGAAGCCCAGTGGCCAGCAATGGATGGAGATAGCTTTTGGCCAACATTCTACTACACTGAACAAAAATATAAACGCAACATGTAAAAGTGTTGGTCCCATGTTTCATGAGCTGAAATAAAAGATCCCAGAAATTTTGGATACGCACAAAAAGCTTCTCTCAGATTTACATTCCTGTTGTTGAGCATTTCTCCTTTGCCAAGATAATCCATCCACCTGACAGGTGTGGCATATCAAGAAGCTGATTAAACAGCATGATCATTACACAGGTGCACCTTGTGCTGGGAACAATAAAAGGCCACTCTAAAATGTAGAGTTCGGTCACACAACACAATGCCACAGATGTGTCAAGTTTTGAGAGAGCGTGCAATTGGCATGCTGACTACAGGAATGTACACCAGAGCTGTAACCAGAGAATTAAATTTTGCTACCATAAGCCAGCGAAATTCCAACATTGTTTTAGAAAATTTGACAGTATGTCCAACAAGCCTCACAACCGCAGACCATGTGTATTGCGTCGTGTGGACAAGCAGTTTGCTGATGTCAACATTGTGAACAGTGTGCCCCATGCTGGCAGTGGGATTATGGTATGGGCAGGCATAAACTATGGACAACAAACACAATTGCATTTTATCAATGGCCAATCTGTGACCAACATATGCATATATGTATTCCCTGTCATTCCCTGTCATGTGAAATCCATACATTAGGGCCTAATTAATTTATTTAAATTGACTGATTTCCTCATATGAACTGTAACTCAGTAAAATATTTGAAATTGTTGCATGTTGCATTAATATTTATGTTCAGTAGAATCTGTTAGAAAACAGATTGGGCAAAGTTTTCTATTTTTTTTAAATTGCGTTTAGGAGTGCAAGGGCGAATTTAGTTATTGCACACCCGCACTTCACAGAGTAGGCATTCCCTAACAGAAATATGCAAATACATTCTAGAATGCGCCAATAGGCTCTTGCTAGCTCGTGCTTGGCTCTGCCCCCTCCTTGCTTGTTCTGTCCACTGTGACTAAAATGTCCCCATTGGAAACGACAGGATGTGGTCTGTCTTGGGTTAGTTCTGAGTTAGGTTCTGCCTTTAGGTTTAGAGAAAATTAACAACTAAGGAAGAATTGTTCACTTTTCTCATTGACTTCTCAACGCCAAACTCTGGCCTGGTCTGCTTGGTCTGTTTCGCAAGCGTTACCTCTGGGTTTGTCTCTGGGTTTAGAAACTCTGTGACCAATCTGTCATGTAGGACATGGAACTCATATTCAAATTTGATTTTGAGCATCCGCCATTCAAAAATGAAAATATAGTTCCCCATTTTTTATATCACTGCACTCTCTTATGACTCTCCATGAAATAGGTAAAATAACTATATAGCTAGCTAAATTATTACAAACGTTGTGACAGTGATTTAATAGTTTGCAATTGTAAGAAAATAAAAACAAGCCATCTCCTGCACAAACTATGTGCAAGGATGTTCTGTGCAAGGACGTTGATCAGCTGTGTAGCTAACTAGTTAGCTAGATCTTTCGTCACTGACCTTAAAAGCTTGCTTAGCCTGTTTAAATGACCCTGATGTTGTCGACATGCAGCACTTGGGTTAGTTATAAAAATATTTGGACCTACTTTTGAGCTATCCTATTACCCTTTGCGAGATACAAGACCGATCAGTGCTAGCGGATCAACGCGCTATCTGACATAATACCATGGGACAGGGACTCTACTCTCCTACCTCAGGAATGGAACTGTATTCCAATACGCAACCTTATACAGTGGGGAGAACAAGTATTTGATACACTGCCGATTTTGCAGGTTTTCCTACTTACAAAGCATGTAGAGGTCTGTCATTTTTATCATAGGTACACTTCAACTGTGAGAGACGGAATCTAAAACAAAAATCCAGAAAATCACATTGTATGATTTTTAAATAATTAATTTGCATTTTATTGCATGACATAAGTATTTGATCACCTACCAACCAGTAAGAATTCCGGCTCTCACAGACCTGATAGTTTTTCTTTAAGAAGCCCTCCTGTTCTCCACTCATTACCTGTATTATCTGCACCTGTTTGAACTCGCTACCTGTATAAAAGACACCTGTCCACACACTCAATCAAACAGACTCCAACCTCTCCACAATGGCCAAGACCAGAGAGCTGTGTAAGGACATCAGGGATAAAATTTAAGACCTGCACAAGGCTGGGATGGGCTACAGGACAATAGGCAAGCAGCTTGGTGAGAAGGCAACAACTGTTGGCGCAATTATTAGAAAATGGAAGAAGTTCAAGATGACGGTCAATCTCCCTCGGTCTGGGGCACCATGCAAGATCTCACCTCGTGGGGCATCAATGATCATGAGGAAGGTGAGGGATCAGCCCAGAACTACACGGCAGGACCTGGTCAATGACCTGAAGAGAGCTGGGACCACAGTCTCAAAGAAAACCATTAGTAACACACTATGCCGTCATGGATTAAAATCCTGCAGCGCACTCAAGGTCCCCCTGCTCAAGCCAGCGCATGTCCAGGCCCGTCTGAAGTTTGCCAATGACCATCTGGATGATCCAGAGGAGGAATGGGAGTAGGTCATGTGGTCTGATGAGACAAAAATAGAGCTTTTTGGTCTAAACTCCACTCGCCGTGTTTGGAGGAAGAAGAAGGATGAGTACAACCCCAAGAACACCATCTCAACCGTGAAGCATGGAGGTGGAAACATCATTCTTTGGGGATGCTTTTCTGCAAAGGGGACAGGATGACTGCACCGTATTGAGGGGAGGATGGATGGGGCCATGTATCGCAAGATCTTGGCCAACAACCTCCTTCCCTCAGTAAGAGCATTGAAGATGGGTCGTGGCTGGGACTTCCAGCATGACAACAACCCGAAACACACAGCCAGGGCAACTAAGGAGTGGCTCCGTAAGAAGCATCTCAAGGTCCTGGAGTGGCCTAGCCAGTCTCCAGACCTGAACCCAATAGAAAATCTTTGGAGGGAGCTGAAAGTCCATATGGCCCAGCGACAGCCCCGAAACCTGAAGGATCTGGATGGAGGAGTGGGCCAAAATCCCTGCTGCAGTGTGTGCAAACCTGGTCAAGAACTACAGGAAACGTATGATCTCTGTAATTGCAAACAAAGGTTTCTGTACCAAATATTAAGTTCTGCTGTATCAAATACTTATGTCATGCAATAAAATGCAAATTAATTATTTAAAAATCATACAATGTGATTTTCTGGATTTTTGTTTTACATTCCGTCACTCACAGTTGAAGAGTACCTATGATAAAAATTACAGACTTCTACATGCTTTGTAAGTGGGAAAACCTGCAAAATCGGCAGTGTATCAAATACTTGTTCTCCCCACTGTATATAACACCTGCTGTAAATATAGGATACTATAACATGGTATTCATTTAAAAAACTGCAATCTATGGAACATGATTTTCACCAGGAGTGACATTGAGGTCACAGGGGTCAGTGTGGCAATGACTGTCTGCATCAAATATTAATTTAAACTTCTATAGCACTTTTCATAATATAAATCTCAAAGCGCTTCACAAGCACAAACAAACAAGCAATATATCATGACAGGAGGTCAACCAATAGAGGCCAAGTCTTTGAATGCTGCGTCCTCTGCAGATGGAGAGGGTCAGTTCATGGCTTGAGCGAATGGAGCTGGTCAGAGGATGGTACGTTATGGTGATGGAGTCTGCTGATGATCTTGAAGAGGGAAAGTCTGGGAACCAGCCTTAGTCTTACAGCCACTGGACTTATCCTCTTCCATTCTGTGTAGCACTCATTTGGGTGAAGCCTTTACAGCTCTGGGCACCAGAAAGCTCACCACACAAAGTTAATTTATGAATATTTCAAACAAAAACATTAGAAATTTAGCTAGCTAGCCAAGAGTTAACCTATTGGTCAATCTGCAAATCTGTGGTTCAAAACCAGCAGATAAAGTGCTCCAGAAAGTGTTCAGACCCCTTGACTATTTCAATATTTTGTTATGTTATAGCCTTATTCTAGAATGGATTAAATTAAGGTTTTTCCTCATCAATCTGCACACAATACCCCATAATGGCAAAGCGAAAACAGGTTTTTAGACATTTTAGCAAAGAAAAAGTATAGAAAAGTAGAAAAGTATTCAGACTCTTTGCTATGAGACTCGAAAGTTTACATACACTTAGGTTGAAGTCATTCAAACTCATTTTTCAACCACTCCAAAGATTTCATGTTAACAAACTATAGTTTCGGCAAGTCGGTTAGGACATCTACTTTGTGCATGACACAAGTCATTCTTCCAACAATTCTTTACAGAAAGATTATTTCACTTATAATTCACTATATCAAAATTCCAGTGGGTCAGAAGTTTACATACACTAAGTTGACTGTGCCTTTAAACAGCTTGGAAAATCCTAGAAAATGGTGTCATGGCTTAAGAAGCTTCTGATAGGCTAATTGACATAATTTGAGTCAATTGGAGGGGTACCTGGGGATGTATTTCAAGGCCTACCTTCAAACTCAGTGCCTCTTTGCTCGACATCATGGAAAAATCAAAAGAAATCAGCCAAGACCGCAGAATGTTTTTTTTTAGACCTCCCACAGTCTGATTCATCATTGGGAGCAATTTCCAAACGCCTGAAGGTACCACGTTCATCTGTACAAACAATAGTACGCAAGTATAAACACCATGGGACCACGCAGTCGTCATACCGCTCAGGAAGGAGACGTGTTCTGTCTCCTAGAGATGAATGTACTTTTGTGCGAAAAGTGCAAATCAATCCCAGAACAACAGCAAAGGATCTTGTGAAGATGCTGGAGGAAACAGGTACAAAAGTATCTATATCCACAGTAAAACAAGTCCTATATCGACATAACCTGAAAGGCCGCTCAGCAAGGAGGAAGCCACTGCTCCAAAACCACCATAAAAAAAGCCAGACTACGGTTTGCAACTGCACATGGGGACAAAGATCGTACTTTTTGGAGAAATGTCCTCTGGTCTGATGAAACAAAAATAGAACTGTTTGGCCATAATGACCATTGTTATGATTGGAGGAAAAATGGGGAGGCTTGCAAGCCGAAGAACACCATCCCAACCGTGAAGCATGGGGGTGGCAGCATCATGTTGTGGGGGTGCTTTGCTGCAGGAGGGACTGGTGCACTTCACAAAATAGATGGCATCATGAGGAAGGAAAAGTATGTGGATATATTGAAGCAACATCTCAAGACATCAGTCAGGAAGTTAAAGCTTGGTCGCAAATGGGTCTTCCAAATGGACAATGCATACTTCCAAAGTTGTGGCAAAATGGCTTAAGGACAACAAAGTCAAGGTATTGGAGTGGCCATCACAAAGCCCTGACCTCAATCCTATAGAATATTTGTGGGCAGAACTGAAAAAGTGTGTGCGCGCAAGGAGGCCTACAAACCTGACTCAATTACACAAGCTCTGTCAGGAGGAATGGGCCAAAACTCACCCAACTTATTGTTGGAAGCTTGTGGAAGACTACCTGAAACGTTTGACCCAAGTTAAACAATTTAAAGGCAATTCTACCAAATACTAATTTAGTGTATGTAAACTTCTGACCCACTGGGAATGTGATGAAAGAAATAAAAGCTGAAAATAATCCTTCTCTCTACTATTATTCTGCCATTTCACATCCTTAAAATAAAGTGGTGATCCTAACTGACCTAAAATAGGGATTTTTTACTAGGATTAAATTGTGAAAAACTGAGTTTAAATGTATTTGGCTATGGTATGTGTAAACTTCCGACTTCAACTGTACAACTTAATTGGAGTCCACCTGTGGTAAATTCAATTGATTGGACATGATTTGGAAAAACACACACCTGTCTATATAAGATCCCACAGTTGACAGTGCATGTCAGAGCAAAGCCCAAGCCATGAGGTCGAAGGAATTGTCCGTAGAGCTCCGAGACAGGATTGTGTCGAGGCACAGATCTGGGGAAGGGGCACTCAAAAATGTCTGCAGCATTGAAGGTCTTCCTGGCCAAACTGAGCAATCGGGAGAGAAGGACCTTAGTCAGCGAGGTGACCAAGAACCCGATGGTCACTGTGATAGAGTTACTTTGTAGAGATGGGAGAACCTTCCAGAAGGACAACCATCTCTGCAGCACTCCACCAATCAGGCCTTTATGGTAGAGTGGCCAGACGGAAGCCACTCCTCAGTAAAAGGCACATGACAGCCCGCTTGGAGTTTGCCAAAAGGCACCTAAAGACTCTCAGACCATGAGAAACAAGATTTTTTGGTCTGATGAAACCAAGATTGAGCTCTTTGGCCTGAATGCCAAGCGTCACATCCGGAGGAAATGTGGAACCATCCCTATGATGAAGGATGGTGGTGGCAGCATCATGCTGTTGGCATGGTTTTCAGCGGCAGGGACTAGTCAGGATCGAGGGTAAGATGAACAGAGCAAAGTGCAGAGATCCTTGATGAAAACCTGCTCCAGAGACCTCAGGACCTCAGACTGGGGCAAAGGTTCACCTTCTAACAGGACAACAACCCTAAGCACACAGCCAAGACAATGCAGGAGTGGCCTTGGGACCAGTCTCTGAATGTCCTTGAGTGTCCCAGCCAGAGCCTGGACTTGAACGCGATCGAACATCTCTGGAGAGACCTGAAAATAGCTGTGCAGCGACGCTCCCCATCCAACCTGACAGAGAAGAATGGGAAAAACTTCCCAAATACAGGTGTGCCAAGCTTGTAGCATCATACCCAAGAAGACTTGAGGCTGTAATCGCTGCCAAAGGTGCAGAGTAAAGCGTCTGAATACTTATATATAAGGGATATTTCAGTTTTAATATTTTATAAATTAGCAAACATTTCTAAAACCTGTTTTTGCTTTGCCATTATGGTGTATTGTGTGTAGATTAATTAGGGGAAAAAACGATTTAATCCATTTTAGAAAAAGTCTGTAACCTAACAAAATGTGGAAAATAAACTCATTGTTTTTGTAAGCAACATTTTTGTTTTGATAACAATCAAAACCAAATGGCACCATATTCCCTATATAGTAAATAAGGTGCCATTTGGAACTCACCCAGCTTGTTTGAGGCTCTCAGGCAGCCCTCATTTTTATGCAGGGCACACACCTAGGTGACAGCACTGATTAACTGAACACACAGTGGCTGGGATTTCAGCAGGAACGCTGGTGAAACTATTCAACAGTTAGGACTACCTGAAACCTGTTATTATTGAGAGGTATTTAGTATTCTTTAATGTCTTGGTTCAGTTATAGCTAGGTTACCCATTCACCTGATATGGCATATTTAAAGCTAGAATCCTTAAAGCTGGAATCCTTAATGTTGAAACAGACATGTTCGTTTGCGATATTAGGACAACAAACACTTTTTTTTAGCCCTCGGACATCAGTGCACTTGCGATAGAGAAGCAATATGTACTGCAACAAAAAAAGACCATGCTGCGCAACACTCCACAGCTCCGCCCGCAACAAAAACAATAACAGCATTTGTAGGGCGGCCAGTGTCACTGTTTTCCCCTACTGCTGACTCCATATTTTATTGCAACAATAACAAAGCGCCAACCCACCTGTTTTTGTAAAAAGCTGAAGGACGTGCCTCGAGAAATGTAACCACTCTCAATTCATAGATAGGGCTATAGATGAAAGGACTGACCATCCATGATGTAAAACTTGTTTTTATCCATGTTTTGAGGCTATACTGTGTGTTTACATTTACTTTGTTTACAAACATTGGAGTAAAACACGCTTATAATTTGGGTTCTGATGGGGTATGACAGTTGGACTAAGATCATGATAATGGGTATATATAATGAATTTATGTCCAAAAATGGATGTAGCAACTAAGGATTCTGGCTTTAAACTGATTTAATGTCATAGCAATGCAATGGCAGAGTTATGAACAGTACAAGGAGAATATTAGCACCATCATGTGGTAAGGATGGTAAGTTACACTTAGGAAGAAAGGTTGAAATGACTTATTGCTTTGCAATATTATAGAGCGACTGCCTTTAAAAAGCAACGAAGCCCTTTGAAAACGGCCTATGTGTCATTGATTCAAGCAGTCATTCTAGTGTTCCGTCAGCCACTTGCATGAACACATACATTGGTTATTAGAATAGCATATGAATAGAACATTGAAATGTGCACTTTTTAGTGGCCTTTTATTGTCCCCAATACAAGTTACAGCTGTGTAATGATCATGCTGTTTAATCAGCTTCTTGATATGCCACACCTGTCAGGCGGATGGATTATCTTGGCAAAGGAGAAACGCTCACTAACAGGGATGTAAACAAATTTGTGCAGAAAAATTGAGAGAAGCTTTGTGTGTAACATTTCTGTGATATTTTATTTCAGCTCATGAAACCAGCACTTTACATGTTACGTTTATATTGTTGTTCAGTGTAGATTCTCACAACAGATTAATTCAAACAAACTTATACACAACATGAAATAGCTACATGTAGATGATTATTCTTATGTATCAAACATGACATTCAATTAATCTAATAAAACAAATAAGGAAATGATCTTTCTGATCAAGTGTACACATTTCATACAGGTTTTGACCAGTACAATCAGACATTGTTACAGATGTATAACATATTTTACAAAGGGATTAGAACAAGTCATTATCAACAAGCACTTGTACAATTCCGGTCTCACCAAAAAAGTCCAGTGTCAAAACTTTTTAGTCATTGATCCATAAAAGAGGCATGTTACAGAGCAAGAAAGGTGGTGGCACATTCCAACACCTCCGATTCATCATTCAATCAACATAAGGTTACTGCAGTGTGGAGAGCAGACAGTTTGTCCGGTTATTCAATTCCAGTTTCTATTGCACAAGAACAGCACCCCCACTATGACATACATAGACATTAGGTGAAGATTTACCCTCTAAATCCTCCCCCAAACCCAAGTCTGTCCGGTTGAATCATATCTACGCCTTCTGTGAAAACATTCTAACAGCATTATTCTGTCATTCATGAGTGTTCAGTGATAATAGTGCCCTCTCTCACCCCTGATGAATACTTGGCAGCCAAGCAGTGGAAGAATGCCTTCTATGCTGAGTGAATGTAGAACTAGTTTTCCAATCTAGATACATCAGGCTTACCAGAGAACAGCTGTTGTTTTGCAAGCCCAACCGGACCATGGACAGGGTTTGTGACTTCGTAAAGAGCATCTAGTGAGTTTAGCTGGATCTGAGATTTCAGTCTCAGTATCACCCATTTTAAAAGCGCATTAAGTTAGCAAACAAAATCTGAACTAGTGAGAGTGTCACAAACGACAGTTACAACAAAGGATTACCCGTCATAGTCATGTTGGACTTTCTTTAATGACAATACATAAGCAGCCAAATAAAACCTCCACAAACAATATCTTCTGATCAAACCGTTTATGGTCCCACGTGTTCAACTGCATAATAAAATCCTAATAAAGATATTCAACCAAATAATGTGATCAATTCTACCTGTATGCTAGATACAAACTGTTGGAGTATGAAATTACATTGATCTTTGGTATTTGATTATATTACTTGAGGCATATTGGACATACCATACTTTCCTCTGCTGACCCATGAGCAGAGAATCATTGATCCCTCTATACAGTACAGTACTAGTAATATTTGGTGTCATTGTAGGAGGTCACATCCAGGTCAAAGAAGTCCTCTAGCTTCCACTGTAAGGTCTCGAAGGTGGGTCTGTCGTTCTCATCCTCCTTCCAGCAGTCAGACATGATCTCATACATCCCCTTGGGACAGTGTAGTGGGCTGGGCATCCTATAGCCTGTGGGCAGATGCTGGACCACCTGGTAGTTGGTCATGGCTGGAACAATAACAAAAGGGGAATCTAGTTCTGATCGCACACAGTAACACAATCTAACCTGCTGCTGGTGTGCGTTTAGTGTGGATAAACTATGAACGTTCCCTTGCAATGGCAGGTGGTGTACAAATAGACAGGGTGTCAGTTGTATTTTTAACTGTAGGGCATGCTACTCATACAATATTCCTACCCCGCCCGCTTACATTATTGTACACTCAAACATTCCACGATAGAAAATAACAGGATTAACACTGACTGATTACACCATCTTTATTTTCTATAGAGTAATATACTAAACATGCATGTAAAAGTCTTACTTGGATAGGGTATCCCGCCAAAGGTCATGATCTCATATAGCAGAATGCCGAAGGACCACACGTCAGACTTTATGGTGAACTTGCCACCGTGGATGGCCTCTGGGGCGGTCCATTTCACAGGGATTTTAGTGCCCCCTTTAGCTTCGTACACATTTTCACTCTCCATCTAAAACAACAGAAAACAGGAATAAAATCTGAATCCTCAATACTCTAAAGAGCAGAATAAATTATTTTAGTGGGCCTCCAACAGTTTGATTTCATGTCTTAGAAAGAGAAATGGAGACTGGTCTTGAGAGAGGCCTTGGCGCAGAAATTTTGACAAACAGTTCCAACTATATCCCCTTCTCTTGTTTTTCTTACAAGAAGATAGAGATACCCACCATGAAGACTCTAGCAAGGCCAAAGTCAGCCACTTTGCAAATGTTGTTCTCTCCCACCAGAACGTTGCGGGCCGCCAGGTCTCTGTGGATGTAGTTCTGCAGCTCCAGGTAAGCCATCCCAGCAGCCACCTGGGCTGCCATCTCTAGCTGGTCTGAGATTACCAGCTGCGTACCCTGGTCCTCTGTGGAGGAGGAGAGACGATAAGTACCATGGTGAGAGGACTGATATTTCATTGTAATGAGTGCTTAAGTAAAATGTTATAGTAGTGGTTTTCCAGAATAACAGTGTGCATGCAAAAGTATCACTATGAGATTCCTTGTAAAAGATCAGAAGTTTAGAGCCCCCCCCCCCAAAAAAATAGCTGAATGTCTGAATTTGTGCCCGTGTGTAAGGGCATCTAGTGAAATATAAGGGATGCAATGTAGACAGTCTCGGGGCCACCTGCATCAATTTCACATGGCCGCTCCATGAGGTGACCATCACTCTGACAGGCAATGACACTGCATTTTTCACGCTATGGCACAGCATCTCTCATGGGGAAAAAAAACTCAAGGAATGCTAGCAGTCACCAGGGAGTTGACAACATCAGATAATCTTAAATAGACAGTGCCTTCGGAAAGTATTGACTTTTTCCACATTGTTACGTTACAGCCATATTCCACCTCAATCTACACAATACCCCATTATAACAAAGCAAAAACCGTAAACATCACATTTACATGATTATTCAGTACTTTGTTGAAGCACCTTTGGCAGCAATCACAGCCTCGAGTATGACGCTACAAGCTTGGCAAACCAGTATTTGGGGAGTTTCTCCAATTCTTCTCTGCAGATCCACTCAAGTGCTGTCAGGTTGGATGGGGAGCGTCGCTGCACAGCTATTTTTCAGGTCTCTCCAGAGATGTTCGATCGGGTTCAAGTCCGGGCTCTGGTTGGGCCACTCAAGGACATACAGAGACTGGTCCCAAGGCCACTCCTGCATTGTCTTGGCTGTGTGCTTAGGGTTGTTGTCCTGTTAGAAGGTTAACCTTCACCCCAGGCTGAGGTCCTGAGGTCTCTGGAGCAGGTTTTCATCAAAGATCTCTCTGTACTTTGCTCCATTCATCTTTCCCTTGATCCTGACTAATCTCCCAGTCTCTGCCGCTGAAAAACAACCCCACAGCATGATGCTGCCACCACCATGCTTCACAATAGGGATGGTGCCGGCTTTCCTCCAGACGTGACACTTGGCATTCAGGCCAAAGAGTTCCATCTTGGTTTCATCAAACCAGAGAATCTTCTTTCTCATGGTCTGAGAGTCTTTAGCTGCATTTTGGCAAACGCCAAGCGGACTGTCTTGGGCCTTTTACTAAGGAGTGGCTTCCGTCTTGCCACTACCATAAAGGCCTGATTGGTGGAGTGCTGCAGAGATGGTTGTCCTTCTGGAAGGTTCTCCCACCTCCACAGAGGAACTCTGGAGCTTTGTCAGAGCGACCACCGGGTTCTTGGTCACCTCCCTGACCAAGGCCCTTCTCCCCCGATTGCTCAGTTTGGCCAGGCAGCCAGCTTTAGGAAGATTCTTGGTGATTCCAAACTTCTTCCATTTAAGAATGGGACAATACTGCATAAATGTTTTGGTACCCTTCCCCAGAGCTGTGCCTCGACAGAATCCTGTCTTAGAGCTCTACGGACAATTCCTTTGACTTCATGGCTTGGTTTTTGCTCTGACATGCACTGTCACTGGGACCTTATAGACAGGTGTGTGCCTTTCCAAATCATGTCCTATCAATTGCATTTACTACAGGTGGACTCCAATCAAGTTGTAGAAATATCTCAAGGATGATCAATGGAAACAGGATGCACCTGAGCTCAATTTCGAGTCTCATATCAAAGAGTCTGAATACTTATGTAAATAAGGTATCTATTTTAGATTTTTAATACATTTGCAAAACAAATTAAAAACCTCTTCACTTTTTCATTATGGGGTATTGTGTGAAGATCGCTGAGGATTTTTATTTATTTAATCCATTTTAGATTAAGGCTGTAACATAACACAATGTGGAAAAAGTGAAGGGGTCTGAACACTTTCAGAATGCACTGTATAGAACTTTCAAAATGCAGAAGCATGGCCCGTATGATGCATTTTGCATATTTCTTAGAGGCAAATGTATCACACCTATACATAAAGTGAAGAGGGAGCAAAACTGTAGCTTTTTTTGGTTGTTGTCAAATTAACTTCACACCAAACATCACTTGGTTACATAAGTTAAAAAAATGCCTGTACTGTATTTCAACTCTTGCTACAGTTGGCACATTGTTGAGGTGGTGTTCTAATCTAAACGTCCCACAACAACCAGGTTCTGGTCCATTGAGGAAGGTGTAGTGGTCTTGTACGTAGGTAGGTTATAATGCAATACACAAGTGTATTCTTACTTCGGAGGTACTCCAGAAGACTGCCGTTCTTCATGAGCTCTGTGATGATGTAGATGGGTTCCTCCACAGTACACACAGCGTAGAGCTGGATCAGTTTGGGGTGCCGCAGTTTCTTCATGATCTGGGCCTCCTGTAGGAAGTCCTTAGCATCCATGGTGCCTAGGATAACAAGATAATAACAAGAACATGCATAAATTGTATTGAACTCTAACACTAGCTGGAATTTAATCCAACCTGCACTGGGACAGACATTTTGTCAAGTGCAGTCATAAACGTGATTTTCCTGTGCTTTATATACTGAACAAAAATATAAGCGCAACAACTTCAAAGATTTTACTGAGTTACAGTTCATATAAGGAAATCAGTCAATTTAAATATATTAATTAGGCCCTAATCTATGGATTTCACATGACTGAGAATACAGAAATGCATCTCTTGATCACAGATACCTTAAAAAGAAAAGGTAGGGGTGTGGATCAGAAAACCAGTCAGTATCTGGTGTGACCACCATTTGCCTCATGCAGCACGACATCTCCTTTGCATAGAGTTGATCATGCTGTTGATTGTGGCCTGTGGAATGTTGTCCCACTCCTCTTCAATGGCTGTGTGAAGTTGCTGTACATTGATGGGAATTGGAACACGCTATCATACACGACGATCCAAAACATCCCAAACATGCTCAATGGTTGACATGTCTGGTGAGTACGTAGGTCATGGAAGAACTGGGACATTTTCAGCTTCCAGGAATTGTGTACAGACCCTTGTGACATGGGGCTGTGCATTATCATGCTGAAACATGAGGCGATGGCAGCGGATGAATGGCACGACAATGGACCACAGAATCTCGTCATGGTATCTCTGTGCATTCCAATTGCCATCGGTAAAATGCAATTGTGTTCGTTGTCCGTAGCTTATGCCTCACATTCCATAACCCCACCATGGGGCACTCTTTTCACAACATTGACATCAGCAAACCGCTCGCCCACACGTGTGAGGCTGGTTGGACGTACTGCCAAATTCTCTAAAATGACATTGAAGGCGGCTTATGGTAGAGAACATTACATTTTCTGACAACAGCTCAGGTGGACATTCCTCCAGTAAGCATGCCAATTGCACGCTCCCTCAAAACTTGAGACATCTGTGGTATTGTGTTGTGTGACAAAACTGGACATTTTAAAGTGGCCTTTTATTGTTCCCAGCAGAAGGTGCACCTGTGTAATGATCATGCTGTTTAATCAGCTTGTTGAAATGCCACACTTGCCAGGTGGACGGATTATCTTGGCAAAGGAGAAATGCTCACTAACAGGGATGTAAACAAATTTACACTTTTTGTGCTTATTTCAGCTCATGAAACATGGGACCAACACTTTACATGTTGCGTTTATATTTTTGTTCAGTTTATATACTGTACAGTACTTAATTGTTAACCAGAAATGGTTTGATATTGAGATAAAAACAGCTTAATTTGACCTTTGAGTAGATACATATAACAAAATCAAGGATTTGAAATAAAGTGATTTTATGGGTTTGAATCCTGTGTGTGTCGAACAGGCTATTTACCAGGTTTGAGGGTCTTCACTGCTACTGCAGTGGTGTTGTTCCAGAGTCCTTCATGAACTTCTCCAAATTGCCCAGCGCCCAGTTTATTCAGCAGTTTGACAGACGTCCGGTCAATCTCCCAGTGGTCGGCAGTGTTGTAGGACAGACCATGGGTCTGAGGCGCCTCCGTCTGACAGGAGAGAGATACAACATCAGCAGAGACAGAGGAACTGGCCCAAAGTAGAACCTGACACACTGTCCTCTCGTAATGTTCAGGAAAAACCACATGACTGTTGTTCTATTGTCCTTGGTGAACGGTTAATGGTGCTATTCATGGTTGAACATTAATCAGGCTAATGCATTAGGCCCAATATTTGAAGAGGGTTTCTGTGATCTGGATATCTTTAGCAAATTTGCCAGGCACATTTGTGTTCCATAAAGTGTGTGTACATGAATTCAGATCAAAAGGGATCACTAAACAAATATGCTTTATCGCAATCACATGATAGTTAATAAAGAAAGTAAATGGAACACCATACCTTTTTACATGGTTCAAGCAGCCGCACACAGAGACCATCCTCCAGTTTTGAGTAGTGTTCCACCAACTCCCTCAGTGTTAGAAAGTTCTTGGATCTTGACACGTAGTAGCCTCCAGTGTCCTGCTTCCATACTTTGTAGTGCTTCACTTTGCACCGGTCCAGTACTGAAAGATGCATACAAAAGCATAAGGGCACAATACTAAAAAGTGAGAATGAAGACAGTTAAATCAACCATGGCCATGAAAATGTGTGCCACAGATTAAATAAATGGGGAAAGTACCATGTTAAAATCTATATACGTGGGCATTATGAAAAAATGAGTTGTAGGTATTTTGTTACCGATTTGGTAAAATAATGACGTGTTTTAAGCACTTAAATAATAAACCAAATTGTTATTAGTAAAAACACTATAACTAATGGTAGGTCTACCTTCACTTGTTACTTCAGAACTTTCATTAGCCTTCCTCCTCATGAGGGAGAGGAATTCGAAAATATATTAAAGATATGAGGGGTTTTTGGTAACAGAATATTTGTTAAACTTACAGAAGGCAAATTATTTCTACAAAACCAAATATAAATATTGGTATTAGTTGACAGAGGTCTTTACTTCACCGGGAGCACACAGAAATAGATTGATCGAACAATAAAGCTAAGTCACAAAATGTGTCAACCATCACAAAGTAATTCAAAACCTGTTTGGTGGGATACAGAGCTGAGCTTTAGTCTCTTGCAGATGTAACAAGTTCAAGAACATGACGCTAAGATTTACCTGACAGTGAGAGCTCTCCTTTCTGACTCTCACAGTGTCTGATGAGGAAGGCTCCATGCTGGTTCCCCTCAGACAGAAGCAGCTTCTCAGCATCCAGTCTCTTGGTGTCCGCAAAGTACCATCTGTATAGCAGAACAGGAAGAAACAACTGTCAAAACCAGGCCTAGATTATGAGGAAGTGCAGGGAATCCATAAATCACTTACAGTATTGTGACTAAACATATTCCACAACAGTAAGTCAATGTGCAACTCCGAATTTATCTAAATCTTTCAATTGGCACAATATACATTACACACCAGAATGCACCAAGGTTATATAGAACATGCTCATTCTAATAAACTGTGAATGTATACAAATATTTGCTAAATCCTTCTTGGAATGGTCAATGGCATTGATACATTGAATAAAATGTGTGGTTAGTTTTTTTTTTTATAAGTTATGATAAGATTAATTATTTCCATTATTCTTGAACAGATCATTTATGAATGGTACCTGTTCCATTAATTCAAAGCATTACCCAAACATAATTTTGACCAAGAAACCCAGGCCTGGTTGATTTTGTCACAGTTAAGTGCAATTTCCTTGCTTAACCAGTTTCTTTCTATATTTAGCCAGTGCACTTGTATGTGTGTTGACACTACAAAAGGTTGTCAATATGTAAATACAGCTACATGTACATTGAATCTCTTTATGGTTGAACCACTTGATTTTTTACAGATGTATTTTCCTCTGATCTGGATAATTATTAACTCATTGTGCTTGCTTATCATTGACAATCATTAACTAGTTTGACCATCCACTTAGATCTAGACATATGCAACAGCACTAATAGTGTGGCATTTGCCTATCGACTAAATCTGTTCACAAAATCCAAAGTTGGCATGCATTAAACCAAACTAGTGCTTTGTAATAAATAAATAAAAATACATTACTGTAGCCTGTGTCAACTGTTGGTTAGTCGTGTGCCATGTGTTTGTTAGAGAGCAGTAACTCAAATCTGAGGCCTCATCTAGGCCTAGGTTATGAGGAAGTGCAGGGAATCCATAGATCACTTACAGTATTGTTACTCATCATATTCCACAACAGTAAGTCAATGTGCAACTCCAAATTTATCTAACCTTTCAATTGGCACAACATACAGTGGGGCAAAAAAGTATTTAGTCAGCCACCAATTGTGCAAGTTCTCCCACTTAAAAAGATGAGAGAGGCCTGTAATTTTCATCATAGGTACACTTCAACTATGAGAGACAAAATGAGAAAAAGAAATCCAGAAAATCACATTGTAGGATTTGTAATGAATTGATTTGCAAATTATGGTGGAAAATAAGTATTTGGTCACCTACAAACAAGCAAGAATTCTGGCTCTCACAGACCTGTAACTTCTTCTTTAAGAGGCTCCTCTGTCCTCCACTCGTTACCTGTATTAATGGCACCTGTTTGAACTTGTTATCAGTATAAAAGACACCTGTCCACAACCTCAAACAGTCACACTCCAAACTCCACTATGGCCAAGACCAAAGAGCTGTCATAGGACACCAGAAACAAAATTGTAGACCTGCACCAGGCTGGGAAGACTGAATCTGCAATAGGTAAGCAGCTTGGTGTGAAGAAATCAACTGTGAGAGCAATTATTAGGAAATGGAAGACATACAAGACCACTGATAATCTCCCTTGATCTGGGGCTCCACGCAAGATCTCACCCCGTGGGGTCAAAATGATCACAAGAACAGAGAACAAAAATTCCAGAACCACACGGGGGACCTAATGAATGACCTGCAGAGAGCTGGGACCAAAGCAACAAAGGTTACCATCAGTAACACACTACGCCGCCAGGGACTCAAATCCTGCAGTGCCAGACGTGTCCCCCTGCTTAAGCCAGTACATGTCCAGGCCCGTCTGAAGTTTGCTAGAGAGCATTTGGATGATCCAGAAGAGGATTGGGAGAATGTCATATGGTCAGATGAAACCAAAATAGAACTTTTTGGTAAAAACTCAACTCGTCGTGTTTGGAGGAGAAAGAATCCTGAGTTGCATCCAAAGAACACCATACCTACTGTGAAGCATGGGGGTGGCAACATCATGCTTTGGGGCTGTTTTTCTGCAAAGGGACCAGGACGACTGATCCGTGTAAAGGAAAGAATGAATGGGGCCATGTATCGTGGGATTTTGTGTGAAAACCTCCTTCCATCAGCAAGGGCATTGAAGATGAAACGTGGCTGGGTCTTTCAGCATGACAATGATCCCAAACACACCGCATCGGGCACCTGGGCAACGAAGGAGTGGCTTCGTAAGAAGCATTTCAAGGTCCTGGAGTGGCCTAGCCAGTCTCCAGATCTCAACCCCATAGAAAATCTTTGGAGGGAGTTGAAAGTCCGTGTTGCCCAGCGACAGCCCCGAAACATCACTGCTCTAGAGGAGATCTGCATGGAGGAATGGGCCAAAATACCAGCAACAGTGTTTGAAAACCTTGTGAAGACTTACAGAAAACGTTTGACCTCTGTCAGTATTGAGAAGTATTTGGTCAATAAAAGTTTATTTTCCACCATAATTTGCAAAGAAATTCATTAAAAATCCTACAATGTGATTTTCTGGATTTTTTTTCCTCATTTTGTCTCTCATAGTTGAAGTGTACCTATGATGAAAATTACAGGCCTATCTCATCTTTTTAAGTGGGAGAACTTGCACAATTGGTGGCTGACTAAATACTTTTTTGCCCCACTGTACATTACACACCAGAAAGCACCAAGGTTATATAGAACATACTCATTCTCATAAACTGAATGTATACAAATATTTGCTAAATCCTTATTGGAATGGTTCAGTGGTGTAGGGATACCAACAGGTCAGTTATGATGGTTAATCAAATAAGCACAACAGAAGAGTGTCAGATAGATAGTGTCCCCTTCTAAAATGATGGTTAGAGGATCAGCGGTAAAGCAGCTCTGGAACATGCCTCAAGTGTCTTCACTGCTTTACTCTGGCCTCAAGTAGCCAATGAATAAGTACAGGTTATAAGGGATGTAGACTGCATTTTAAAAGGCTACCCTGAAATTGAAGATTTATCTAAATAAGGAATGTTCTGTAGCCTATTCTGTTCTTCACCTCTTTGAATGAAGCCACAGAAACACCATTGTTCAAACCTGACCTGGTGCTGCTCTTGTCTAGTCTATACAGTAGCCTATGTCAACCATTTCAATAGAATAATTCATCCAGCGCGTAATTTTGAATTTATTTCAAATGGTGAAGGTAGGCTACTTACGGCTCTGCATCCAGGCTCTCCACAGGTGCCACATAATTGGCTGGAATGTAACCCTTTTTGGCAGCTGAAATTCCAGTGAGTGCTTTTGCATACCACCAATCGACAGCACTTTTGTCTAGAGCGTCTAACTTGTCCCCAGCATTGAAACTCAAGTCCTCCACGGTTCTGGCGGTATAATCATAGAGGGCGATATAAACGTATCCAGGTTTCTCAAGCGGTATTGGTGGCAAAGGCCTGTTTTTTGGTTCCTCCGCATGAATGTTTTTGATCACCACGATTTCTCTCTTCTCCTTCTCCGGCTCTGAATCTGACGGCGGTTTATTAAAACACGGGAAAACAATCTGACAACACGACAAGCACTTACCTCGAATTTCCATTGTGAATACTCCCGGGTCTATCACACTATACCATTTTGTGATAAGATAAAATGTAAGAGGTCCCTTTTGGCGTTTATATTCCACTTCGGTTAGAACGAATTTCACATCATTGATTGGATCTTAAAGAGTTTCACTCATTCCCGAAACGCCTTGTCAAACGTGGTCTTTGGACTGGAATAGCACTAAAACACCCTGACCAGCAGTAAAATAAAGTGATTTATTGCCCGAGGCCAACAGTCACCATGTTTCCTGGTTAGCCTACTTTAATTTATGTTGCTGGGGACCTGTGTGCACTTCGAGCGCTACCTGCAGAAGTGTTTACTTCTATTGCACCGCCTGCAGCGCAATAATAGCCTACCTGTATCATTCCTACCCCATTCATAGACGACAACTACCTTTAGGGTCGATTGATTAGGGTATTTTCTTCCCGGGGACTTTTGTTAAGACCCCGAAGCTCGGTCTGAACACGAACACGCGCTTGCGGTACGGTTTTGGAAACATAAGGAATGTACTTTTTCATATCGGCGAGAAATAATAATAATTAAAAAACAGGTTAAAATACTACACGCCTTTATAGGGTTATACTTTGTTTTTAATTTAACATTTATTTAAGGCCAGGCACCACAGGCTAATAGGGAATATTTTTTCATTTACTCTCATCAAACTGAAGCTTTACCAGTTGAAAGTATAGACAAATACAATATATTAAAATATGCTAATGAGGCCAAACTCCCTTAAATATGCGATAATTTGCATATTACGAGAATACGTTTTTCAACACCTTGCTTCAAGGAAGAATGTTTTTTTGTTGTTTTATTGTGATAAGACACTCAATGGTCAGACATTTATAGATCAGTTTATCAAAAATATTGTAATTTCATGGAATTATTTAAAAAACACTATTCACATGTATGACGGATGCCTATTTTGTATATATTTACAGATCAAATTACACGTAAAGTCAAAACGAGATAAGGGGTATAAAGATAAATATATATATATATATTTTAAAGCCTCTTTTAAGGTCTGACTATAAGACTTATTCCACACACCTGTGTGTGGAATAATGTGCATGTATGTCCATCCGAGCGAGTGAAGGCGCCCCTCTGTCTCTCTACGTATAGGCCATGTATGGAGATAGGGATTTGGATTTGTAGTTTTACTTAATTTTCAGTACTGGCCAATGATTCTGATCCAACTATTAATTCATACATATTGTTGTGCCCGTGGCCTGAGAGGATGGAAGTTCAATATGTAGCTAGATGTTGAAGACTAATGTTAACTTTCTAACGTTGCCCATGAATGGAAGTTAGGCTAGCGAGCAAGCATTTCAGCCAGGTAGTTTAGGACAACAAAACAATTAAAGCGTGTACTGTATGACAGAGTGAACAGAGTTTCGTCAACATGAAAGAGAGGAGGATGGCATTGGCATTTCTCCACAAGTAGGGTGAGTCAACCTGTTTTTCTACTGGCACGAACGCGCACACATAAATCAGAACCATGGACAGACACATCATACTTAGTTTACGTTGATTGGACAAAATTGTTTCGGTATCTTTTAGTTGTCACTGTATTAGACTAAGCATAGGCGATTTGATGATGTTAAAGTTGAAATGGTGCTGGAATTGTGGAGGCAGCTGCTACATTCTTTTTTGAATTGCGGCAACTCTCTGTGGTTCTAAATCTATAGTTGTTTAGTGGTCCGAAAATGTCAGAAACATTAACTTGCTTGACCATGCTGTAGGTCATGTAACTGTCTGTTATTGTACATACAATATGCTTTGTGGATTTCACTGGACAGAGGTTGCCCAGTGATTTTACCACCGCACAACTACTGGTTACAGCACGTATTACCTTGTGCTAATAGCTTTCAAGCTTGCTCCGAACACCTGTGTCGGAAGAAGGCCGCCAGAAATACGTTGTAGGGTGGAATTCAGAAAGAGTGGGACATCATATAAGCTGGGACAGCTTCATCCTGACACGTTTATTAATTGGTCTGAAAAGAGAAAATCAAAACTATTATTGTTAAACAACATGATCAAAATCAAATAACTTAATTGGCGTGGCAATGCCATGGAAGCCCATCATTTTCTTCTTCTTCTTTGAGATTGGATTTGCGGATCGCATCCAACTTTTTAAGGTGCCTACAACGCCACCTACTGTACTGGAGTGTGACAGACACACCCACTCCACTCAGCCCACAAATTAAGTGGACACTTCTGATGACGTATCATGATGTCTGACGAGTATACACTTGCAGGGCAAGGGAGGAAGGAATTATTTTGAAATGGAGCGCCCTTGCCAGGAAATTCGTTGCTCGTTCATCCCGCGATGATTGTGTTTTCAGCCAACGGTAGCTTGTGGGTGCTTTATATGCGCTACAGTCAATTATAACTGCATGTCTACTTATATTAACTATAATTATTAATATACGCCTTAATTAGCTAACTAACATTTCTAACTTATTTACATGAGTTTTTACTTACACTTGTATGTTGACTTCTTCATATTGACATTGAGGTTTTACATTTCGGCAGACTTTTTTTTAGCAGATGTACAATCATCGCAAATTGAATTAGTGAACATAATTGTACACTCGCAAACTTGATCAAAAACGAGGGCTGAGGGGCTTACGTTGCAAACTTCCCTTGTTTGGCTAATCGTTTGGACCGACGTCCAAGATGATGATGGGGATTACCCCAAGGGCATAAAGCAAGGGTAAGTGGACAAGGGTGTGTCTTTTATGAGTTTGAAACGCAGCCTAAGTGAAATAGAGCCCCCCCCCCACCCGCCAACAAATAAAAAACAGAATTTATAACATCCCACATACATACCCAGTAACACACCTGAAGAATCCTGCTGGGGAGAAGTGGAAGCAAATGGGTCTTCATCCTCATCCTCAGGCTCAGACAACATTTGTGAAGACACCTGTGTGGCTGAGGAGGTGGTTTGCTCCTCATCCTGAGGCTCTGAGATAATTTCTGAAGAGGCCTGTGTGGCTCCTCTTCCTGGCCAGTGCCAGAGGGTGCTCCAAAATATTTCAGAAGTGCCCCTGAATTTGCATTGAAATACAGTATGAGTCTGACACCCTAAATACATTTGTTGCACAATTAAACATTTGTCATTATGCACAATTTATCAAACTTTCAGAATAGGAACCAAATGAACCCTACTATACAGAAACCCAGCCTGAAACCCCAATCAGCAAGCAATGCAGATGTAGAAGCACGGTGGCTAGGAACAACTCCCTAGAAAGGCAAAACCTAGGAAGAAACCTAGAGAGGAACCAGGCTCTGAGGGGTGGCCAGTCCTCTTCTGGCTGTGCCGGGTGGAGATTCTAACAATTCATGGCCATTAAGGCCAGTTCTTTCTCCAAGAGGTTCAAATGTTCATAGATGACCAGCAGGGTCAAATAATAATAAAAGTAGTTGTGGAGGTTGCAACAGGTAAATACATCAAGAGTGAATGTCACTTGGCTTTTCAGTGCAATAGAGCGCAGGTGCAGTAGAGCGAGAGTGAAGAGAAAAACACAGGTCTGGCACAAGGTGGCACGTTCAATGAACAGGTCAGGGTTCCATAATCGCAGGCAGAAGAGTTGAAACCGGTGCAGCAGCATGACCAGGTGGACTGGGGACAGCTTGGAGTCATCAGGGCAGGTATACCAGGGAGCTAGTTTCTTTTGGCAAATGTTTTTTGTTTTTAGGGGTGCGACTACATCTAGGGTATTACACAAGGTTACATTTAGATCCTCAGTTTGATTGTTAACTGATTTTTGTACTCCGACGTCCTTGGATAGGTGGATGGAGTTTGGAAGGGCATCTAGGAATCTTTGGGTTGTCCGAGAATTTATAGCACAGCTTTTGATGATCCTTGGTTGGGGTCTGAGCAAATTATTTGTTGCGATTGCAAACAAAATAAAATGGTGGTCCGATAGTCCAGGATTATGAGGAAAAACATTTAGATCCACAATATTTATTCCACGGGACAGAACTAGATCCAGGGTATGACTGTGGCAATGAGTAGGTCCGGAGACATGTTGGTCAAAACCCACTGAGTCGATGATGGCTCCGAAAGCCTTTTGTAGTGGATCTGTGGACTTTTCCATGTAAATGTTAAAGTCACCAAAAATTAGAATATTATATGCCATGACTACAAGGTCTGATAGAAATTCAGAGAACTCAGTTAGGAACTCTGTATAAGGCCCAGGAGGCCTGTAAATAGTAGCTATAAGAAGTGATTGAGTAGGCGGCATAGATTTCATGACTAGAAGCTCAAAAGATGAAAACGCTGTCCTTTTTTGGGGGGTAAATTGAAATTTGCTATCGTAAATGTTAGCAACACCTCCGCCTTTGTGGGATGCGCAGGGGACATGGTCACTAGTGTAACCAGGAGGAGAAGCCTCATTTAACACAGTAAATTCATCAGGCTTAAGCCATGTGTCACCTCAATGAAAGTTAACCAAATCTATAATGTGCTAGTTAGGTTGTAATCGTTTTGCTGCAGGCTACACACATTATCATGATGAAACTGTGTGAAATTTTATCCAATGTTATGTAAGCTAGTTGGACAGAAAATGGAATATTGTCGCCCTATGTGTAATAGCATAGCAAGCATCTCAAAAATCTCAAAAAGTGATGACATAGCTGCAGAACTTTTATCTTTTCCACTTTTCTCCTCTTCTTTTCTCTTTTTCTTAAACTGGGCACCTGATGGCTTAGACCTTTTCTTATCAATTTGTGTTGATTTGGCTCTCGAGCATCAATACATTACCCATCCCCCAACACTGTCAACCAAGTCAAGACTAAACCAATTCACCTTGGTGGTGTGCAGACTGGTTTTATATTAACGATTTCGCACAAACCAGAAAAAAATGCAACAATATGTCTGTGAAACTATATATTCACAGTATTATGAATAAATTGTGGTTTATTTGGTAGCATTTCGTACTGTGACTGATTTTACTAATTGCATTAGTACTGTACAAAGTTAGAGGTGCGCTGTTTGATAGATTCCCCCGCTCCTCCTACCTCGGGCTTCCAGTGGGGCGACCTGAAGTCAACCTACCCCCGTCCCCCTCCCCATCTCCTACTTCTGATTGGGAGACCTTCTCAGGCAGTAGCCTGCCTAGCACACAAACTATAATCAGGGCGCCCACTCCGACACGGTTAATTGACCCACAGTCCCACACGGTGACATGATGTCATTGACGTGACATGCAAACGAGCAATAGAAAACCGCTTGCGCAAATGTCACCATTCCAAATTATTTTGTGCTGGGCGCCCCGTGCCGCCCCCGGCAAGATGCCGCCCTCGGTGGCTGCCCATGTCGCCCATACCTAAATCCGCCAGTGCCTGGCTAGATCATAAATTAACAATTGTCCAGACAGCAGATAGAGTTCATGAATACCTGGTTTATTACTCAAACTCACAACAGGCTACTGTTTGGTCGTAGTCACGGCAAATAAATCAAAGATACCTGTATAAAACAACTGTGACCAGAGAGAGAACAATAGCTAAACATGGTCTTAAACCTGCAATGCTCCACCAACCACCAGGATGCCCGGCATCAGAACATTCCAGGCATTCCCGTGATTGACAGATAGGTAGTGGCAGGTAGCGGAGTGGTTAGAGCGTTGGGCCCGAAACCGTAACTGAAAGGTTGCTGGATCGAATCCCCGAGCTGACAAGGTAAAAATCTGTCGTTCTGCCCCTGAACAAGGCAGTTAACCCAGTGTTCCTAGGCCGTCATTGTCAATAAGAATTTGTTCTTAACTGACTTGCCTAGTTAAATAAAGGTTAAATTAGAAAAACTAAAATGTAATTGGCATTTCGGACCCCGCAAACACTGGGTACTGGTAAGTACAACACAACTAACGAACAGCATAACACATAACACACAGCTGTCTGTGCGGGTCGCTACACAGCCCCACACCACAAAGTCCCTTGTCCCCGAGGGAACAAACAAAGTCTCTGAAGCGACCCGGGGGTGTCCTTTGCCTGCATGGCCGTGATGGTTGCAGTGTCCAAATGTGACACAGGGGTCTCAGTCCGTGGCAGGGGGCTTGTCTTGAACCCTCAACCTTCTGACCCGAAGACCAGCACGCCATCGACTGTGCCCCCAAAGCATGCTTGAGAGGCAGAGTCAATATCCACGCTTATAAACCCAGGGGTTGTTACAATATCAACACATGGTCCACTGTTTCCTCCACTAAACACTCATCACACAGACCTGTTTCATGCCTGCCTATCATCCACAATGTGACATTCTTACCTGTATGCCCAAACTGTAGTCTACTCCATACAACTTCCTCTCTCCTACACCCAAACACTCTTAGCCACCACATCAGTCTTCTCATTACCCTCCACACCCACATGGGCAGGAACCCAACAAATGCTTACCACCACTCCCATCCTCTCCAAACTCTAAGTGGTTTCACCTCCTTCGCCCATCTCGTTATCATTTTATTTTTTATTTCCTATTGAAGAAAGCACTTGCGCCTTCTAGTGGCCGTTTTTGTCATCGCATGAAAGCGGTTGCTGATGTTGCCATGGTGAAAGTAAAACGAGTAAAAACGATTTCTTCCTGTTTTCAACAACAAATGTATCAAGCTGGAAAGCTTCTTCTAAAAACTGCAACAGTAGCTATCACCCTGTAACCACTTAACACTGTGCCCTAAGCATTAGTCTTGTTTTTTCTGAAATTAACGGAGCAGATGTTTATATAAACCATGTAACTTTCTGCAAGATGCTGGCTAGCTAAGTCTGTCTAGCAACTGTCAGTGTCTGTTCTGATTAACGTTAGCTCCATGGAGATTGTATTGTCATTATGTTTAAGTAAAGCATTGTTTTTTCTGTATTGTTTTCACAGTTCACAAATTTGGCCAGTAAAGCCATGAAGAAAAGCAACTCTTGTGCTTTTTATTGGGCTATTGTTAAGCAACCTGTCAAACTGTTAAGAAACGCAGTGAGCCCAGAACAGACATTCTAGAGGGGGGCAGAGCAAGCTTCAAACAGGAAGCTCATCCTGCAAAGATCAGTGACATTCAGTGGCTTTCTTTCTGATTTGATGTTAAAGTGGAACTGACAGCATTTTAGCAAAATGAAATCTCTTCATATACAACCCCAGTAAGAATGACACCTCTTTTTATTTTTTTATTTTTTACAGTTTTTGACAAGTGAGCGCTTAGATATGGTAATTTTCCTAAATTCATAGAATGTTTGGTAGTGATGTATATTAAGGCATTTGTGAAAATTCAATAGCAATATATGGGAAAAGGCAGTGCGTTTTGGACAATTAATAGACACGGCAGTAAATAAAACCTAATAAAAACATGTGTCATTGTGTCGAGGACCAGTGTTTCTATGCAGACTAGTGCGCCATAGACAGAGTTACAGTAGGCCTATATGAAAATAAGCCATTTGCCATTAACTTTGAACTGGTAACTGTGGTTAACAGTCGTTCATGTTCAGCATAGTTAGCTAACCATGACACCTGCATCTCTAGCTGTAGCCACTGAAAAACGGTATTAGGGGGAAAAGTCGGTCACTCACCACTCCTCCAATGACATGACATCCTCACAGCAGCTAGTTAGCTAAAGTTAATCTCTGTGTTTTTAGCATGCTAAACAAATAGCTAGCTACATAAATGTATATGCTAGCCCAGGGGTGTCAAACTCAATCAGCGCACAGCCTGTATTGAAAAAACACAAAGAATTTGCGACCGAAACTGGCCATGCATTGTTTTATTGCATAAAATATGGCCCTTTATAATGTCAACTTATGTACAGTGCATTGGGAAAGTATTCAGAAACATTTTGTTACGTTACAACCTTATTATAAAATGGTTTAAATAAATGTTTTTGCTGATCATACAATACCCCATAATGACAAAGCGAAAACAGGTTTTTAGAAGAAAAAAAACGGAAATACCTTATTTACATAAGTATCAAAATTTAGCTCAGGTGCATCCTGTTTCCATTTATCATCCTTGAGATGTTTCTACATCTTGATCGGAGTCCATCTCTGGTAAATTCAATTGATTGGAAATGATTTGGAAAGGCACACACCTGTCTATATAAGGTTCCACAGTTGACAGTGCATGTCAGAGCCATGCCATGAGGTTGATGGAATTGTCCGTAGACCTCCGACACAGGATTGTGTCGAGGCACAGATCTGGGCAAGGGTACCAAAACATGTCTGCAGCATTGAAGGTCCCCAAGAACACAGTGGCCTCCACATTCTTAAATGGAAGAAGTTTAGAACCACCAAGACTCTTCCTAGTGCTGGCCGTCTGCCCAAACTGAGTAATCGGGGGAGAAGGGCCTTGGTCAGGGAGGTGACCAAGAATCTGATAGGTTTGTACTCTACGAATGTTGTAGAGCATGAACCTGCAGGATCGGGTCACCGCTTTGATGTTTGCAGAGAACGACATGGTGTTGTCCAGGGTCACACCAAGGTTCTTTGCACTCTGGGAGGACGACACAATGGAGTTGTCAACCGTGATGGCGTGATCATGGAGCGGGCAATCCTTCCCTGAGAGGAAGAGCAGTTCCGTCTTGCCGAGGTTCAGCTTGAGGTGGTGATCCAACATCCAAACTGATATGTCTGCCAGACATGCAGAGATGCGATTCGCCACCTGGTTATTAGAAGGGGGAAAGGAGAAAATGAATTGTGTGTCATCTGCGTAGCAATGATAGGAGAGACCATGTGAGGATATGACAGAGCCAGGTGACTTGGTGTATAGAGAGAATAGGAGAGGGCCTAGAATTGAGCCCTGGGGGACACCAGTGGTGAGAGCACGTGGTGCGGAGACAGATTCTCGCCACACCACCTGATAGGAGTGACCTGTCAGGTAGGACGCAATCCAAGAGTGTGCAGCGCCGGAGATGCCCAACTCAGAGAGGATGGAGAGGAGGATCTGATGGTTCACAGTATCAAAGGGGGCAGATAGGTCTAGAAGGATAAGAGCAAAGGAGAGAGTTAGCTTTGGCAGTGTGGAGAGCCTCCGTGACACAGAAGGGCAGTCTCAGTTTAATGACCAGTCTTGAAACCAGACTGATTAGATTCATGAAGGTCATTTTGAGAGAGATAACAGGAGAGTTGGTTAGAGACAGCACACTCAAGTTTTGGAGAGAAAAGAAAAAAGGGATACTGGTCTGTAGGGATCGAGTGTAGGTTTTTTCCCTCTTTCTCTTAAAAATAAAGCACTTTCAAAGTTTGAAAAAGTAACATAGACTTTTATTACGCAAGCAACAAAAGCCGAGGAGCCTCCGGAGACTTCTGATCTTCTCAGACTCCTTTGTGCTTCTTATACTCATTTGTGGTTACATAGCCCCTCCCTCACGGGTAGGCTGATTAACACCTCTAACCGTCTTCTACTATCGTTTCAAGACCTTTAAACTCTGGTTCGTCTACCTCCTCTTCCTGTCAGCAGTTAAACCTTCAAAATATAAAACACTCCCCATTGGCAATAAAACTTCAAGATACGAAACTGTGAAACCATAATGGCGACCCCCTAGTAATGGTGTAAAGATAAACACATTCACCCATGTAGGCAACCAGACACACACTCATAAATCTTAACATACATGGACCCAAATTCTTAGTGCCTGTTACAACCTGGTACAGTGACCCACACTGCACATTCGGCGCACCTGCACCCTATATCACTATTGCCGTTGATAAGGTATGTCAAACAATGAATAAACAATTCGTAGACTTGATTTACTAAATGTGTACGATAGTGCCTGATTATTGGAGACATTATGTGAAGCATCCCCTTGTAACAGCAACCCACGTGTTGCCGTAGAAACAAATATATTGGAGGCTGCAGTCGACATTGACACATGCAGTATGCAGGCGTGTGTAGCCAACAGTGCAACATCGTTGGTTTCTATTGTTTCTGGCACCGTCGTTAAAATGAGCGAATATTTTTCCCTTTGTCATGTCATTGGTTTTGATTTGGACCACACTCTGTCGGTACCATTTGAAGGAGACCTCTAGGGTGAGTTTATTTGTAGCTCACGTTGTGGACTGTTCTTGTGATTTCTGACAATATGATACTGTAACGGCTGGTTACCTACTAAGTATACTAACGTTTGCATGCAACATAATATATCCTTTCCAGCAGGCAATGTCAAGTCAGTCGTTCATAGCGCGCTGCGTTATCAATATCTAATACTCACAATGTATGATGGATCGAATGGAATAGAATACATACATCCTAGTTACGTGGTGTTAATGTGGTAAACGTCGCAGATGCACGCGCCCCCAAAAACCGGAATTGTTGAATGCAACATCTAGCTACCTACCTTACAACACTGTATAGTATACCGTTATACTGCATGCATAAATTAGATTTATAAGCAATATGCTTGCAACAACAAATTAGCCCCCAGGCCCTGGTGAGTCACAGCTGAGTCTGTGCGACATCCGACTGCCAGCGCAGAAACCCAATGGCATCCTCTCTGTCAGGAACACATAAATAACATTGAAGCAGTGACTTTATGTCACGATCGCTATGAGACAAGACCCTAGTCGCAGAGCTGTGGTGAAATAACATTATTTTATTCCAATAAGAGTAATCCCAAAACCAAACAAAGGCGGCAGCGACCATGACCTGGCGCAGCTGCCTCTAATTTGGGACCATTTCCAAAAGGACCATAGAGAAATCCAGAAAGGTCTCTGGACACTAAACCAGAAACCATAAAGGTTTCCAGAGACCTCTCTGAACATAAACCCATATACTTTATAAATAGGTTTACAATGCATCCCAGCTCCACAGTAGTTGAAACCAACACAGAGCAGTATATACAGTGGGGAGAAGTATTTGATACACTGCCGATTTTGCAGGTTTTCCCACTTACAAAGCATGTAGAGGTCTGTAATTTTTATCATAGGTACACGTCAACTGTGAGAGACGGAATCTAAAACAAAAATCCAGAAAATCACATTGTATGATTTTTAAATAATTAATTTGCATTTTATTGCATGACATAAGTATTTGATCACCTACCAACCAGTAAGAATTCCGGCTCTCACAGACCTGTTAGTTTTTCTTTAAGAAGCCCTCCTGTTCTCCACTCATTACCTGTATTAACTGCACCTGTTTGAACTCGTTACCTGTATAAAAGACACCTGTCCACACACTCAATCAAACAGACTCCAACCTCTCCACAATGGCCAAGACCAGAGAGCTGTGTAAGGACATCAGGGATAAAATTGTAGACCTGCACAAGGCTGGGATGGGCTACATGACAATAGGCAAGCAGCTTGGTGAGAAGGCAACAACTGTTGGTGCAATTATTAGAAAATGGAAGAAGTTCAAGATAACGGTCAATCTCCCTCGGTCTGGGGCACCATGCAAGATCTCACCTCGTGGGACATCAATGATCATGAGGAAGGTGAGGGATCAGCCCAGAACTACACGGCAGGACCTGGCCAATGACCTGAAGAGAGCTGGGACCACATTCTCAAAGAAAACCATTAGTAACACACTACGCCGTCATGGATTAAAATCCTGCAGAACCCGCAAGGTCCCCCTGCTCAATCCAGCGCATGTCCAGGCCCGTCTGAAGTTTGCCAATGACCATCTGGATGATCCAGAGGAGGAATGGGAGAAGGTCATGTGGTCTGATGAGACAAAAATAGAGCTTTTTGGTCTAAACTCCACTCGCCGTGTTTGGAGGAAGAAGAAGGATGAGTACAACCCCAAGAACACCATCCCAACCGTGAAGCATGGCGGTGGAAACATCATTCTTTGGGGATGCTTTTCTGCAAAGGGGACAGGATGACTGCACCGTATTGAGGGGAGGATGGATGGGGCCATGTATCGCGAGATCTTGGCCAACAACCTCCTTCCCTCAGTAAGAGCATTGAAGATGGGTCGTGGCTGGGTCTTCCAGCATGACAACGACCCGAAACACACAGCCAGGGCAACTAAGGAGTGGCTCCGTAAGAAGCATCTCAAGGTCCTGGAGTGGCCTAGCCAGTCTCCAGACCTGAACCCAATAGAAAATCTTTGGAGGGAGCTGAAAGTCCGTATTGCCCAGCGACAGCCCCGAAACCCGAAGGAACTGTATGGAGGAGTGGGCCAAAATCCCTGCTGCAGTGTGTGCAAACCTGGTCAAGAACTACAGGAAACGTATGATCTCTGTAATTGCAAACAAAGGTTTCTGTAACAAATATTAAGTTGCTTTTCTGATGTATCAAATACTTATGTCATGCAATAAAATGCAAATTAATTATTTTAAAATCATACAATGTGATTTTCTGGATTTTTGTTTTAGATTCCGTCTCTCACAGTTGAAGTTTACCTATGATAAAAATTACAGACTTCTACATGCTTTGTAAGTAGGAAAACCTGCAAAATCGGCAGTGTATCAAATACTTGTTCTCCCCACTGTATGTATTGTACAGACGTAAAGGTTCAGTGTCTCTGAATGTTCACTCCACCTATGGATATAATATAATACAAGTAACCCTATATATTTGTGCTTCTTTGCAGCTGATCTATGAGAGCTTTGCCAGGTATCTGGTAGAAAATAAAGACTATGACAAGGACCTTCTTATATTGATCCCTCCTTCCTGGGATTTCACAAGCAACAGCAACAGAATCACTGAAGAAAAAAAATACATTAAAAAAATAAAATACATAATTAATGACTGTGTTGTGCCATTGTAAATTCAGACTACCTGCATGCATCATTCCACTATTGTGAATGACTACCCCATTTTCAGTTTAGGGCAATTTAAAAAAAAACAAAGACATTGGATGAATGCATGGTGCACTGGTGAATATCGCTTACAGATTCGTATTGTTATTGCATAGCATAGGACATTGATCAACACGCTTGTTCTTTGCCAATGACCATTATGAAATGTGTTCTGTATGTCCAGTTTCAAAGGCTTAGTGGTAGACCTTGAGGATGGAAACTTGGTTAAGTTGGCTGAAGATGGAACTGTTTTACGGTAGGGTTACAGTAAATGATAGTTAAATGCATGTTCTGTTATTGGGTTCCTTTTATATTGATAGGAATAATGAATCTTTTGAAGTGTTTGTATCAATGTACAATATTTGGGCATGCCTTTTTGTTACTCCTCTTTCCACCCCAAATGAATAAAAACCCTGATTTTAAATCTGTTGGTTTTGATCAAAGCAGCTCATGGGACCAATAACCTCAGAACAGAAGAGATCATTAAACATTACGGTTCAAAAAGGGAATGGAAGCACTTTAATAGCGTTAATACCTCACTTAGGAAATCTAGTAAGTCTGTAATCTTGAATCTCTGTGTCCCATCCGAATGTTGTGAAAGCTTTTTTTTTTCCTTTCTTTTTGGAATGCAGTTTCATGTTCATGATAATGCAATCTTAAAAAAAAAAATCAAATGTTATTTCCAATGTAAAGAGTGTTGACAGTAAATATATTCTGTTTTATTCTCCGCAGCAAAGTACTATTTTTATGACAACTATTTTGATCTACCTGGGGCTCTCCTCTGTGGAAGGGTTGTGGATATGTTGCGTAAGATTAAAATATACATATTTTTAAGTGAATTATGATTGTGAATAGATAATTAATATGTTTACATATTTTTTTTCTCAAATTGTATCTACTTTTACGAACATTATCTTGTTTTTGTCAACAGCATGAGAATGAGGTGGATTCAGACTTTTGGAAAGACATTGTTGCTGCCATCGACTACAGTTACAACACATCTGCATTTAAAGGTATGCTTATTACTTATTTTATAAATAATCACTTTCGGTTGTTGAAACAGTGCACCATATCGGAATCACTCCTTCAATTCGCCATACCAGTGGGCTGAAATTATAAAAATCTAAACGATATTTTCACTTTCGTACTGTAGACGGACACAAAAATAACCAAGACAAAAGCATCAGTTTCAGAAATAAGACTTTATTCTTTACTTTGATCAGTAAGTTGAACATAGCATAATGCATCCTCAGGCATATAGTTGTTGTTGACATAATACTTTTTTTAATGACTTTTTCATCCTGTGTGTTGCAATATCACACTGCTGGTTTGTTAAAGCTGTTGGGATCTGACTTACAACATTGCTTAAAAAACAAGCATGATTTCCTTTGCATGTATATTACAACACATTTATTAAAGACTTTGAAAACAAAAATAATCTGCTGTAAATGTTACAGGCAGTCAAAGAGCACCATTTTGCGTATTCAAACTGTTTTGTATTCCTTGATCATTGTTTGCTGAATACTTGCATATACTGGGAAAGGGAATAGTGATAACAAACAATTTAATTCCTAAATTATATTCTTCCTCTCATTTAATTTAAATGCCTCCATGAACTGAATGCCCTTCTTAATAGAAAACTTGAGAGAATTGCTGCTCTTGCCTTTTCAAAGACAAATTAACTTGTAGAATATTACGTCAATATTTTATTCTACAATGACATCTTAATGGAAGTTGTAAACTGAACTATTTCTTTAAGTAGTTTCTTTAAGGTGTCAAGGTTTTATTAGTGATTGTATCACGTTGAGGCAATCAGGAACCCAGAGAAAGAGCAGTGAACATTGTCGGCAGCAAAGACACCATTGGTCTCCTCATCAGGGACCTGAATGTAGACTTGGTCATGGGCATTTAGCATAAGGACAATGCTGCCAGACAACTGATCCAAGAAGCCCTTGTTGTACTCATCGTATGAGAACATGACTGGCTCACCATTTTTGTACAGTGCCACCAATGCATTAGCACCATTAACATGCATATGGTAGGAGAAGTAATAGATACCTGGCACCTGGCAGGAGAAGATGCCAGTCTGGGGGTCATAGTGCTGCTCCCCATTGTAAATAATCTGGTTGAATGGAACGGGTGAACCCGCAGATGGGTAGGCCATAGTCAGAATAGCGCTGAAGGCAGACATAGGGGCCTTCATCATCTCATGAGGCATCATAATCTCATGGGACTTTATGGGCATGCTCTTCTCGTGATGGTAGACTATCTCACCAGCGGGACCAGGTGGACCAGGAGGTCCCATAGCACCTGGGTTACCATCGTGACCTCTAGAACCAGGAACTCCAGGTGGACCCATAGGACCAGAAATTCCCTTGGCCACCTGGCCAGCTGGGCCAGGTGCACCGGGAAGACCTGGGTGACCATTAAGACCTATTTGACCTGCTGGACCTGAAGGCCCAGTTGGTCCTCTTGTCCCTGGGATGCCGTTCTCGCCAGGTTTCCCTGGACCTCCAGGTGTGCCTGGGTGTCCCTTTCCTCCTGCAAGCCCATTTGAACCTGGCTGACCAGGAGCGCCAGGATGGCCCTGAGCTCCCTTGTTACCCTGATGTCCTGTAGCGCCTGTTGCACCAGGGGGGCCTGCTCCCCCGGGGATACCTGCCTTCCCTGCGTAACCCTGATGTCCCTGATCCCCCTTGGTTCCCTTTGACCCTGGGGCTCCCACCATGCCAACATCTCCTTTAGGTCCTTGCACACCTGGTTCTCCCTGAAATCCTCTAGCACCCTGTGGCCCAGCTGAACCCATAAGGCCAGTAGAACCTGTTGCCCCAGTGTAACCTGTTGGCCCTGGCTCTCCTTTCTGACCGGTGGTTCCTGATGTACCTGGTGATCCTCTGTCACCTGGCATGCCATTAGCTCCTGGTTTACCAACTCCTGGTGTGCCAGATGCACCTGGTTGTCCAGCATGTCCCTGGGGACCTTTAGGTCCCATATTTCCAGGCATACCTGGGCTGCCATTCTCACCTGGCTTTCCTGGTGCTCCTACCCCAGGGTTTCCATTGTGGCCCTTTGGCCCTTGCTGACCCATAGCTCCTGGAGCTCCATCCCTACCTGGAGTACCTGACTTCCCAGGCTCCCCAGGGTATCCAGGGGCACCAGTCTTACCAACTCCTGCTTGCCCTGGCATACCAGATGGTCCCATTGGGCCCACTTGACCGTTTGCACCTGGTGCCCCAGGAATACCAACTCCCCTCTCTCCCTTTTGTCCAGGCAGACCAGAGATACCTGGATGTCCTTTAAGTCCGGACTCACCCCTTGGCCCCATGCTTCCAGGCAGACCGTGTGGACCAGGTTTGCCAGCAGAAGAGTATCCAGCAGGTCCTGGGCTTCCAGGGGAACCGGGTGATCCTCTTGGACCCATGGCACCAGGTGCGCCAGTATGGCCCTTCTCACCAGGCATTCCATTGCTACCTGGTTTCCCAGGGCCACCTGGATTGCCAGGCTTGCCAGCTGCGGAGTAACCAGCGGGTCCGGGGGGCCCGGGTGGGCCCTGTTGTCCAGGATGTCCCGTGCCACTCTTGCCGTGAGGCCCAGGGGGGCCCATAGGTCCTGGCTCACCAGGGGACCCTGGAATACCTGGCTCCCCTGCAACAGCTGTGGAAATTGATAAGTGTAATTACCTAAGATGCAGGTAACAACTACAGTCAACTGTAATTGGTTTAGATTTAGGATATATTTTTTAAATCTCATTAAGTTTGTCAGAGTTGTTTTTTTCCAGAGTAGATTTCAGTCAAGGTGCATTTAGCCAGTCCATTATCTGCTATCAAAGTATTCATGTGGTCCTCTTTTTATTTCTAGTCCATCTGAAACATTTGTCTATTTAATTTTAATTGGAATATAAATACATATTGATGTATTCTCAGTGATGCTCCAAATGGATCTTAGATGTTTTGAAAAGCTGATGACTCTGATATCTGTGCCCTATTTGTATGGGTATTGATGAACAACTCGGCTATGCACCAGTTGTTACACTTATTGATCCAGTCATGTTCGTTGTGTCCTATTGAGTCCTTTTGCAAACATATACTGTAGCGTAGAGGGGTTTCCCTGACCTGACTAAATTACCATCTCTCAAATGTCTATCCTGTGAAAAATAGAAATCATAAAGCAAAGTATGAAATTATAATCTCTTGTATTTCAGTTGGAATATTTAGTATTTTTGCCTCTTCCTGTCTTTGCTCCATATTTGTATTGACATTGTTTAGTCACATCCATTTCTCTCTCTCTCTTAGAACACTTGCATGTCAATTGGTTCCTTGATCCTTGAATATTCTCTGCTTTGGTATTCCACTCTGAAACACCACAATGGGATTTAAACAACAGAGGGGGATGTAGGCTCTGTGATTAGCTCAGTTGTGGGAACTGACTGTTTTTCCCAGGGTCATTTTGACGTCATCATTGGTCTGAGAATATGCTCATATAAACACTGGGGTCCTTGTACAGTGCTCAGCGTGTTGAGACTACATTAGACTACTGTAGCCATTTATTTTCATTTGCCCACACTATGTTGAACCCTTTAATTTCCCAAGTTGTCTGTAGTGCATGATTATAGTTAGTGGTCCTCCTGTTGTTGACGTATGTGCGTCACCTTGAACCCTGTATTCATCTTAATGTGGACTTTGTGAGGTATTAGAGAGTAGGTCATATGGCGGTAAAATTCAGGTCATATTGGGATATGATAGTTGTTGAAATGTGTGGCACCTGGCCTAGGTCCTGAATTGCTGAAGGGATACTTTTATCCCTGTGTCTTTGAGAGGTTAGCCCACAATACCTCAACACCTTAACCTATACCAATACCTTTCCTTTTAAGCCATGTTGTTTGTTGCATATTATGCCTAACATTTGGTAAAACCATTGTGTTCTCGTGAGCTATTTGTGTTAAGTCCAGATATCAGTATTCAGTCCATAGTGGTCGGGACTTGCCTTATACTGTAGTTTGCCTGCATCTCTGAGAATTGATGACCTCGCCCCCCACCCCTTTTGACTGACGTTGATAAAGGGACAGTGACCTTTGAAACTAAGTTTCCTGTTAGATATGAAACTTAAAGGCACTAGCAGTTATTAACCGTTTTTTATGAATTGTATTATTAAAAGGGATTTTATAATTTACTGGCAAGGCCTTTGCTCCTCAAGTAATGTGTGGCGTAGTATTGCCACAGTGTAAGGTACTGCTACAGAAGTCCGTAGGAAACATTTTGCTACAGTGACTGAAGTGGATTTGACGCATGATTTGTAGAAAAGTATATAAAAATGTGTTTGCTTTTTCCTGCTCTGGAATAGCACTTTGCTAACAAAATGGCCAGACAGGGCTGTAATTTGAAAGCCAATGAGGAGTAGGTTTGAAACCCCAGAAAAGCAGAATGTGCCAAAACTGGACAGTTTGGCAGCCAAGTCAAACCTCAGAAACTGGAAGGTGACAATACTGTGGCATAGCCAGCTGTTCTAGTTAGGCCTATATCCTTGTCTAGTTAGGCCTATATCCTATGTCGATTGCCAGCCTCAAACCATACATAATTATATATGTAGGCTATGCCATGGCTCTCACATTATACATCCTGATGGTGTATATCAGACTTACTTTTTAAAATCTAACAGCACATTTAATATTATTTGCATTTTTATTTACTCTACTTTAGGGTGTTTGTTTTGAGGAGTGTCTTGGACAATTTAAGCACTACAAAGTGGTTTGTTTGGGTGTGCCCAGTGCAATGTGGTAACATCTGTTTAGGAGATTTTTCAAAAATCTAAGCTTTCATTGTTGACTTGTGGAAAAGTTTTGTATTTATGTCTTAAATAAAGCTATTGAGTGCCGTAGTCTGGTTGAGCGACAACACTCGTCTCCGGACCATATTCTTGACAGAATGGTCCCATCTCTGCCATTTTGTCAAGCCCCACTGTCTTACCCTCTATACTTCCCCCACTGTCTTACCCTCTACTTCCCCCACTGTCTTACCCGCTATCGCCTTAGGAGAGGATAGTAGGATATTTAGTAGAATATTTCAATATTTGTCAAGAGTGACATGGAATCTAGAAAGCAATGTTATGTGGAAGCTAGCAACATTTAACTGGTGCATTGGTGCTCTTTTTATGAGGCGTACAAAAGTGATAATTGCCCCTGGCTCTCACTGTGGTTTGACTTGTCAGCACTGTTCTAGGATCATGGTTATTATCTTAACTACTGTAATCATATTTTTATTATCCACTTTCTGTTGATGAATGACTGTGTCCTGCCTTGGGAGCTGTGGAAGGATGCATGGGCCCATGGTTTCCTATTGCCGCAGCAAATGGCCACCTGGACTATTTACATTGACCACCCCCCCCCCCCCCCCCCTGCTGCTTTACAAATTACCTCGACTTCTTTTTACTTTTTAATTTTATTTAATTATTTGACTTTGGTTTATTTAGTAAATATTTTCTTAACTCTATTTCTTGAACTGCATTGTTGGTTAGGGGCTTGTAAGTAAGCATTTCACGGTAAGGTCAACACCTGTTGTATTCGGCGCATGTGACAAATAACATTTTATTTGATTTGAACTTTGGTCAGGTGAAAACCCTCAACAATTTTGACCGAGACATTGCCTCAGGTTGCATCAATAAGTCTCAGTTAATTGTTAACCCTGTAAAGGATAATGTGCTACTAATCCCGTTTCATAAGATTAGTATGTAGAGATGTGATACTCTACATTTGTAGAGTGTTCTAGTAGCAATTCACTTCCACAGTAATGCTAGATAGTTTAAATATAAATTGATGCTGCATGTTCTGCAGTTTTACATTTGATTCATTAGCTGAAATAATTGTTTTATTTTTATATGTTTACTTGTCCATATCCCAAATACGTTTTTTCACCAGGCTGTGCTTAGTTGGGGTCTACTTGCACCCAGTATTTTTCCTTTTGGCACTGACGGCTATTAGGTGGCCAAGAAAAACTCCTGGCCCTAATGACAAACCTCCAGTACAGTCTAGAATTGAAATGAATTAAACCTTCCACCAAGACAATGTACCTTTTAAGCAGATACAGAATAATCTTTGGAACATTAACGTGCTGATAGACATAAATATGTTGAGACTTACTTTGGACGTGGCTCTTAGAAGGGTAATGCTGCTGCTTGGCTACTTTCTGTACATGGTAGTATCTCTCTGGCGTTGCCACGGCCAAGGCCACCAGGAGGAGGAGAACGCTTGTCACTCTGAGATCCATCTTGTGAAGCTAAACCTGCAAGAAAGAAATGTAGAACAAAATGTTTAAATGTGAATGGTCTTCAACATACAGAGACACACTACCCTGGCATCTACTGTATTTCTCATACAGTAGCTTTGCTGTTCCATTGCCACTACAGCAGGGCCTGCAACAACAAACTAACATTTCTGTGTCAGAATGACAAGAAACAAGGACAGTAGGGAACATTGCGGACCCCAAATCTTTAGTCAGACTTCCAGAGCTACCTCAGATTCAGACTCCCATGTACGGGTCATCCCTTCCATCACCGAGTGAACCATCTCATCACAATGATAGTTAAGACACATGCTACAAGAACGACTTGAGGCCAGATGCCACCAGTACCTACTGCCCCAACCTGATCCTCAACCATGCCCCCAACTGCCTCCCCCAAGACCCCAACTGCCTCCCCAATGGCCCAATGCACACTCTACACCTCACCGCACCAGGCACAGAGGGCCACACTCACATACACCCAGAGAGCAGACTAGAGACAGTGGGCAGGGTACACCTACCAGCAGGCAGGCTCCAAAAGATCAGTGGGGGTCGGGAGGCTGATGTCCCGGCACGGTGCTGTATAGTCCTTACTCTGGCTGCTGCTACCCAGGCCACTGGGCTCTGGGTATTTATACCAAATCTGTCTCAAGCATCACCCATAATCTACCTAGTATAAAAGCACCGCCCCATTGTGATGTCAGCTTTTAATGAGGGGTGCCATATCCTCAGAGAGAGAAGGCATGTCACTTCAGGATGATAGTCCTCTCATAGCATTTAAAAACCCCACAGCTCCTCCCTCACCCATCCATCCTGAATGGAGCGGGACTGAAGGAGATTTAATTCAGTTAATGAGACATTTTTATATTTTTGTCTCTGAACTCTTTTGTGGGTACGTGGTCGTATGTTCAAGTCGTAACAATGCACAGAGCTATATGGGTATTTTCTTTGATTCTTTGATGTCTTTGACATCTGAATTGCTGTGTTTTTAGATGAATTATGAAAACAACATAAGTGTTCCTCTCTTCTACCCAGTTATGTGTATTTTAGACTGCTCAAATACAGGTGCTGGGGAATGGATTTTGTACATTCATTGTATTTTCAAGTAATGTCTCCATGCAGTCCCCCTCTGTAAAAGTAAATAACATTGTGGATGGCCCAGACCAGTGAGTCCTTATGGAGGGAATTTCCAGGCAACAGTGAAGTTTCAGCCTTGTGCACTTGTCAGTACACAAACAAACATGTTGTTCTCTTACCAGGATTTTAATGTCAGATTGTGTATGAATTGTGGTAGCAAAATCAATACAGTATGTCAGCTTAATGGACTCTGGTAAACATGAGTTATATTTATGGATATGCTGTGTGTGGTGTAGAGTGCATATGGCGGGACTGTGCCTCCACTGAACCACAGTGCAAGATGGGTACACCAGAGGGCAGAGTTTAGTTTCTGTCCTCAGAACTCTGGTGGTTTGGTTCTCAAAGGTCCACTGTTGTCTCCTCCTTCAAATTATTTAGTGAAAGTCTACCCTGCACATTTGTCACATTTTGCTGCCTTAAAATTACATCTTAAAATGATTAAAATGTATTTCCACAACCTGCTCCACATTTTCAAAGTGAAAGAAAACATATAGAACATTTTCACAATGTTTTATTTGTATTAAATGCAGATGTCTTGTATTTTCAAGTCATTTGTGGCAGCATCATGTTATGGGCATGCTTGTCACAGGCAGGGACTGGAGAGTTTGTCAGAATCAAAATAAATATGAAAGGACCAATACCCAGGTAAACAGTTAGAGGAGACCCTGTCTGTCTTCTGAATACCTAAACCTGGGTTAGTTTTATTTTTCAGTGGGACAATTAAACAAATGTTTATGCCAAAGACACACCAGAATGGCTTTCCAAGAGGTGTTGAGTGTTCCTAAGGGGTCTACTCTCAGTCCTGACTTGTCTCTGAATTTCAAACAGATTTAGGTTTTTGATATTGCTGTCCATCAATGATTACTATCCAAATTTACTGAGCTTGAGCAATTTTGACAAAAACAATGGATATGTTGCCATAAGAGTTGTGCAGAGTTATTCAAAAATAATTGACAGCTGTAATCACTGCCAAATGTGCTTCCACCAAGTATTAACTCTGGGGTGTGAAGACATACACAATCATTACGTTTTTTATTAATTTTGAAAATGTTTCATGCTTTTCCTTTTACTTTGAAAATGTGGAGCAGGTTGTGTAGATCTGTAGGAAAAAAATCCAAATGTGAGAACTTGTGTTGACACTAGGCACTGTATCTACTCTTACATGCAGTACCTGCTTTTCAGAATCTAGCAACTGTGTTTTGTGATGTCACCACAGGCTAGTAGGAAATGCCTACTCTCCAAATAATTACATTGTTATTAGACACAATGTCAAGATAGCCTTAGATTTTGAATACAGTAGCTGTGCCTCAAATTGCTCCTTTTGTGTATTTTGTGTGTCTGTCTATCTCCTTATCTGCAGTATTGATCTTTGTTCTTCTTTGAGCTGTTTTGCACCTGTTAATCCTTGCCAGCTCAAGTTTTACTGTAGATTTGAGAATGGCGCCGGAGCTGCTGTTTTACAGGTCCCTAACCAATTGTGCTATTGTGTGTGTTTTTTTGCGTTATTTGTAACTTATTTTGTACATAATGTTTCTGCCACCGTCTCTTATGACCAAAAAGAGCTTCTGGATATCAGGACAGCGATTACTCACCTCGTAATGGACAAAGATTTTTTCTTTAACGAGTCGGACGCAAAGGATAATCTTCAGACACCCGACAAGGCCCAAATCCCCGTCATTCACATGAGAAAGAGACAGAGATATCGGGGACGTAGGTCGGGGTGCCTTTTAAGGATCCGACGACCAGTGGCTAATCTGCCTTTACCATCCGTCCTATTAGCCAACATACAATAATTTAATAATAAATTAGACAAAGTTTGATCAAGAATATCCTACCAACGGGACATTAAAAACTGTAATATCTTATGTTTCTGAGTCGTGGCTGAAAGATGACATGGATAACACGGGGGGTGGCGGTCTGTGTATATTTGTAAACAACAGCTGGTGCGCAAAATCTAATATTAAGGAAGTCTTGAGATTTTGCTTGCCTGAGGTAGAGTATCTCATGATAAGCTGTAGACCACACTATTTACCAGGAGAGTTTTCATCTATATTTTTCGTAGCTGTCTATTTACCACCACAAACGGTTGCCAAACTCAATGAGCTGTATAAGGCCATAAGCAAACAAGAAAACGCTCATCCAGAGGCGGTGCTCCTAGTGGCCGGGGACTTTAATGCAGGTAAAATTTTAATCCGTTTTACCTCATTTCTATCATTTCATGTTAAATGTGCAACCAGAGGGAAAACAACTCTAGACCACCTTTACTCCACACACAGAGACGCGTCCAAAGCTCTCCCTCGCCCTCCATTTGGAAAATCTGACCATAATTCCATCCTTCTGATTCCTGTTTACACAAAAACTAAAGCAGGAAGCACCAGTGGCTCGGTCAATAAAGAAGGGGTCAGATGACGCAGATGCTAAGCTACAGGACTGTTTTGCTAGCACAGACTGAAATATGTTCCGGGATTCTTCCGATGGCATTGAGGAGTACACATCAGTCTCTGGCTTCATCAATAAGGGCATTGATGACGTTGTCCCCACAGTGACTGTACGTACATACCCCAACCAGAAGCCATGGATTACAGGCAACATCCGGGACTCTAACCCGGACGCTTATAAGAAATCCCACTATTCCCTCCAACAAACCGTCAAACAGGCAAAGCGTCAATACAGGACTAAGATTGAATCGTACTACACCGGCTCCGACGCTCTACATGTTTCAAGCAGACCACCATAGTCCCTGTGCCCAAGAGCACTAAGGTAACCTGCCTAAACGACTACCGACCCGTAGCACTCACGTCTGTAGTCATGAAGTGCTTTGAAAGGCTGGCCATGGCTCACATTAACACCATTATCCCAGAAACCCTATATCCACAGATGATGCCATCTTTATTGCACTCCACACTGCCCTTTCCCACCTGGACAAAAGGAACACTTACGTGAGAATGCTATTCATGGACTACAGCTCAGCGTTCAACACCATTAGCTCATCACTAAGCTAAGGACCCTGGGACTAAACACCTCCCTTTGCAACTTGATCCTGGACTTTTTACTTTTCTATTTTTTACTTGATACTTATTTTTCTTAGTTCTGCATTGTTGGTTAAGGGCTTGTAAGTAAGCATTTCACTGTAAGGTCTACTACACCTGTTGTGTTCGGCGCATGTGACAAATACAATGTTATTTGATTAGTAGACTGAAATGGGCTTGAGCATGTGTTTAGGTTTCTAAAAACCTAAATAGTGTGTGCTTTTTTTGACATATCATTTCCAGCTCTTAGCCCGCAGAAGAAAGCCAATCAAGCCACTAGGCATCCTTGGTAAACCCCTTTAGTTAAATGACAGAGTTGCAGAGGGTTGGTGTTAACACTTAAAAACATTGCAGGCTCCAGTCCCTCCATCGCACTTTCTCCATGAAAGCTGTGTGGACTGCACAGTGGCAACGTGTTTATTTTTTATTTGGGTGCACGATTTTTTTTGGTGTGTCAGGATTCATTCCTCCCTATCTAAAAGCATACTGTGTCATTTAACGTAAATGAATGCCTAGACTAGAAGCACATGAATAGAAGTGGCCTGGAAATACCTTGTGGAGTATGAAAGGAGGAGTACCAGGTCTTACAGATGTGCATGAGGATAGATGAAGATCACTCTATTGTACTAGTCATCAGTTTTTTGTATTATGACACTGAAGCATGTTACAAAATGCATGAACATTGGCCTTTTTACAATAAGCATGGGTCACATCCTATACATCGCCTCGTAGGACACTTACTTATTACTGCTGAGGTGCGGTGGTCTCTCAGGCGCTTATAGCTGCCTAAGCATCACCCAGGTGGGTGCTACACTTTCGGTGGTGGATGTTCCAGCCTACCTACAGTACTTACAGAGGAGGAGTAGCTGTGAACTTCAGAGAAAAGGGTACCTGATGAAAAGTTCCGGACCTGTCTGCCTGTCTAACTGATGTTTCACCCTCCCTGGCTATAGCATCGACGCCACCTCCACTCAAGCCAGTTACTCCTTTACTGAACTGCATCATCATCTGGCTGTGAAAGACCATATCCCATGAACTGCCAGCTCCCTGATTTGTACATATTTTTTTGCCACAGATTCTGTATGAAAAGCGCAATATCAAATACATCTATTATTACAGCACACCTGAACCACTTTATGATGTGGTGGCATTCTGAGTCAATGAAAGGCTCTGGATCTCCCTTTGTTGCCTAGTGCTGCGGTTGAAACTGTAAAAGAATATGCAGCTTCTCTCTCCAAATGTGACTCATTCACTTTCATTAATTTTAATTACTAGGATAATGACTGGAATTCTCAACCGTTTACCCCCATTATCTTAGTATGTGATACAGGCATATGGTAGATCAAATCTGCACTCTGCTATAATTTTTTTCTGATTAGTAAGCACTAGCCAGATATCTTAAATCTAGGCTAATTAAATGGCCTTTTGTGTTCATAATGTTTTTTTTATGTATGGTGTGCAAAATACCTACTGCTTTTCATAGTGTATTTATTCTCATGTGTAAAGTTGGTAGCCTGGTGGCTGGGACTCCAAATCCTATATTGGGCAGTTCAGACAAAACCCAATAATTTTATAGCATTTTGTTTTAGATTTATGAAATGTATGATTTTGCCATCATAATTGTCATAAAATCATTATTAATTTTCCCTGGGCTTGTCTTTGCTGCCCAGGTTCATTGATGTTGGGGTTGCTTCAGTTTTAGAGTGCTGAGCAAGGCACAGTCTGGGTGAGTCAGATACGTTTTGTCTCTGTTAAGAATCTCTCTCCTCTGTTTGTTCCCGGTGATTTGAGGATGCCACGCTGCCTGAGAGAAAGGAGGAAATAATTGCAGGTTGATGTGAGGAGTGGAAAGTGGGAGTCTAAAGATGGCATGTTTTAGCTGGGAAGTGGCTGGGATACAGATTTAACATTTTAATAAACCCAATATGCCACTAAGAGGCAGTTGCAGACTTATGAATGGAAGGATTGATGTTGGCCCTCCAGTCTGCGTGCAATTATAGAGACTCGAAAGACAAACGTCTCGAAATCACGGTCGGAAGCAGAACCGACCAACCTGAGGAGGCTGAGGTTGTTTCAAAATGGGAACCCGAAACCCAAAATTCATCCCTCCTGACATTTTTGTTGTTATTTTAAGATGTAAGTATTTAAATAGAGAAATTACTGAAAAGCTGGTAATCGGTGAAAGAGAGGAATTTAGGCCAAAAGTTTTTATTTTTCACGCTGGAGAATGTTTAAAATCAGATTTGGTTCCACTTATAGGCTCTCCCTGAGGACCAGGTAATAGGAGGGGATTGTTAGAAGTCTATTATGTTCGTCGAGGCAGGACACAACACAGAAGCAGAGCCTTAATGACTAGTGCCTTTAAGTCTAACTATGCCTTCCACACCCTCCAGAGCCCTTTAAGTGGAACAAACAGGTCACATGGATGCTTGAGCCAATCCCATGGCTTTGTCTGGTGTTGAGACACCATCACTGTTGCTCAATCTTCTTCAAAATATGTTTTGAAGACAAAGTAAGATGGAACATGTCCAAAGCGCAACATTCTTGAGTCTGACTGAATTTTGTAATTGGCAGAATACTTTCTACTATGGATCTGACCAAGAATGCTGACCAAGAAGTCTGCCTCTTGGATTGAAATCGGCAGACAATATAACTTTGTTTGACTCTGAACTAAGCCAAAAGTTGTATTGTATAAAATGCATTTAGCTTAAGCTGGCAATAGACATCAGCCTATGAGAGTTAGCTGTTTTTGTTGGATTATTATAGTCATTTTATAGTGAGATGTGACATGCCATTAAAATGAGTAACTGGGGAAAGCTGGTATCCTATTTGGTTGGCTTGAGTTCCTGAAGAGGCCAAGGCTGCCATGTGTGCACTGACTGCATGTCTAATTTACATTACGTTAAACCTTTAATTAATGGTCACAATAAAGCAGGAGGAGTTTGCTTACAGTATATGGTTATATGCCTATATGGTTATATTCACCAAAAGCATATAATCTTACAGTCCTTTGAAAGACTATAGGATGTTTCCCATGCTTTCTTTCTCCATTATCCCTCACTCTCTGCTTCCCATGCACTTCTGTGTTGTTAATCAGATGGCTCCTGTCTAGTTCGACATGTCCAATCCAGCCCCAGAGTCCAGCCCCTGAGCCTGGGGGCGTAGAGGGCTCTGACCTGGGCTAGGCTGGCCTGGCTTGACTGTCTGGAGTTAGTGTTGGATTTAGTGGTGAGATGGGTGTCAGACGCCAAAGCTACCATCACGTACAACCATGGTCCTTTTTTTTGTTTTTGCTTCACTGGAAGTAGCTCCTGTGTTTACCAAATTACGTAGATCTCAAAATAAACATGGACGGCTGAAAACAAAGAATAAGCCATGCAAGCACTATGGAAAATCCAAGCCATTGCATGTTGGTAAACAAACCATAGCTATATTTTAGGGTTATATTTGTATGCTGCGTTTTCACTTTAGTCTTAAAATCAGGATATGGTTGAAAGCCTTAACCTGCACTGCAGAGTGCCAAACCACCACTGGCATTCAAGTGTGAAAAACCCACATTGATGCAGTAGGTTCACTTTTTAAGTTGCCTACCACCCTTGCATGGATATAATGTAAGTCTTCATACCAACAGTATGTTTTACACAGTGCCAGTATATTTGAATCCCAATGTCTGCACATGTAATTTGTTTATGGTGCTTCTGAAGCTGCAGCCGATCATCCTTGGTGGCCTGTAGCGCTAAAACTTCTGGATATCCCCTTCTCTGGGTTTCTGTCATAGGTCAGGTCTGTTTTTGTTTTTCTTGGTTGGATCTTTATTTTAGGTGTGTGGGTTGGGAAGAATCCCTGAACACCACTCTCAGTACGGTGGGAAGAATTTAAGAGGTAGGTTAACTACATATTTTTTTCAACAGAAATCCAGTGTCAATGAATGAGGAAGAACTTCTGAATAACACTTTTCTCTTGAATACCATGGTACCAAACCGCTTTCCTTTTGTTGGAATTTAAATGAAATTACCCTCATTAGACTGGCTAAAAAAGGAATCCATATCTGCTCACCCAATTATTCTTGATGGTGCTAAATTGTCTGGATAACAGTTTTTCTCTCATATTTTTAGAACTAGTGTTAGAAAAATCTCAATGTCTGGATCTTTGTAGTTCACCACCATATGTGTTCCCCTCATTTTACACAATTGTTGTTGGCCATGTACACTGAATGTGTACATTAAGAACACGTTCCTAATATTGAGTTGCACCCCCTTTTGCTCCCCCCTCTACAAGGTGTCGAAAGCGTTCCACAGGGATGCTAGCCCATGTTGATACACGCAGGAAACTGTTGAGCATGAAAAACCCAGCAGCATTGCAGTTCTTGACCCACTCAAACTTGTGCGCTTGGCACCTACTACCATACCCCATTCAAAGGCACTTAAACTTTTGCCTTGCCCATTCACCCTCTGAATGACACACACATTGTCCATGTCTCAATTGTCTCAAGGCTTAAAAATCCTTCTTTAACTTGTCTCCTCCCCTTCATCTACACTGATTTGAAGTGGAATTAACAAGCGGCATCAATAAGGGATCATAGCTTTCACCTGAATTCACCTGGTCAGTCTATGTCATAGAAAGAGCGTGTTCATAATGTTTTGCACACTCAGTGCATAGGCATATCATCAACTTAGCTCTTTCGAAATCCATACATTAAAGCCTGTTGAAACGTGTCGTTGTTTAGGTGTGTTTGAGAAAAGAAAGAGTGGGAGGAGAATGACATACTTTCTGTCATGGAGCTGAAAGTGAAGAACATTTAACGATAGTGTTGGGTTCTCCTCTCTTCCCAAAATGGGTGCTTCATGTGTCCCAATAGGCTTTGTGTGGAATCAAGCTTTTTCCTATTTTCTCCACGTTTTTGGCCTCCTGCAGTCGCAGGAGATGAATGAAATAGGTCTAAAACACTGAACTTTCAAACCACTTTTTTTTTGTCTCTGTGATCATTTTGTTTCAAATGCAGACCTGCCAACCTGCACGCATTTTGCGCACCATGCATAAGATTTGAGGTCAAAGTACGCTGGTACGAAAAACGACCCTAAAAAAAAGGCTTCTAGTTGGCACATTGTGTGGTTTTTGACTGAACCGTCTGAAGTTGAAGCTGAGCCAATCAGACGACTTAAAGAGGAGAAAAAACCTCTAGCTCTCCAATCGGGCTCGCCCCCCATAGTCTGAGTACTGGATGGCATCGCGCTACTTTGTCAGTTGATACCACTGATGTGTGAGGATAATGGGGAGGGAAAATGAAGATCAAGCTGTTTGCCAAATACATTTTCCAAAACTGTATGTGTTAGTCAAGCACATTATCACTATTATTTTGTAGTTAGCTCTTTAGGTAAGGCGTCATTATGACGAAGGTAGATAGCTACAGCGTTTAGTCAACTAAGCGTTAACATGTTCTTGCCTGCACATGCTTTGACAGCAAAGATGCGGTTGCTCAGTGCGCGTCGCTGCGTGGAAGGAAACAGACATGGCAGAGAGCTGTTAAACAGAAAGTGATGTCAGACTGGTGAAGATTAGTAGGACTATGTCAATTAATCAGTTCTTGGTTTGTCCTTTTGATATAGCTGTATGTCAACAGTAAACGGCTAAGGATTTGATAATAGTCCGTTCACCAATGACAACAAGGCATGTTAAATGAATGGTAGCCTAGTAGGGAGACTTAACTTGATGGATTAGGTCAGGGATGGAGATCTGAAAAATGCTCATATAGGCCTGCTTCAGTTGTTTTATATTTCAAATAGCCTACAGTAAGCTAGACTACAGTACTACATTGCATCCAGTAATGGAATTATTCCACATTTTCTCCCCAAACAAAATTAAGAAGAAGCCAGTATCATTTTCACTAAAAGTGTCATTGAGACAACCTACATTTAATTTAGAATCAAACACAAGACTTCTGTGTTGGCTACAATGTTTGATATATTTTATGACAATGTTTCAGGAAATGGCAGTGACAGGTTTTTCAAATATGCAAAATGCTTCAACTTCCTTAAGCCTACATCAGCACCACCTTATCAGAAAACAAGGTGAGAGCCCTGATTTGTACATGTAAATATATTTATAGTTATCTACTAAAGAGTAGCCAATTACCAAGTACCCATTAATATATAGCCTACCATTCCTACTGAGGCAGTCTTCTGCCAACATCCTTATTAGGCAAAAAAAGGTGCATTTGCCTGTGATTCTGAGCAGTGTGGGTGTCGTATGCGCGCCTTCATGAGGTCCGCAGGGTGGGTCTGCAAGTGCATCTAGCACCAGCCACTGCTAGGGATGTGGTAGTCTGACAAAAGCAATGACGTGGAGTCCCTGGTTGTTTAGATAAGCTACAGTAAGTGGCAGTGTTTCGAAACTTTCACTCAGCTGAGGTGAAGGTAATGAAGTCAACTTCCCCCCCCACTTGAAAAGGCTCAAGTTGTTCCTCCACATATCATAAACCAGTAGTTGTTGAGGCGAAGGGAGCATGTGAGATACGAGTCAGGTTTAACTGCATTGGGTTCTATAGCTGTACTTTAATGAGCACTGGTGAGGGCTCGTTAAGCATGTCACCAACTTAATCACTATGAAGACATCAAAGTCCGATTCGCTCAGTGGCAGTATTTTTGACTTAGCAAAGTGACGTATAGAACCCTCAATTTTCTTGCTGTTTCCAGCAATTAAGTCAGAATTAATCAAATATAACCTACCATCAAAAAATGGTTGTACTAAGACTGCTTATTTTGAAGTATTTTGAGGCAAAGGGAAAAAGTTATTTTTTGCTTTAGGGTCGTGATTTTTGCTGATTTTGGTAAATACCAGTGAGCTTACATTTGCTTTTCAAGATACTGTTGATAACAAAGAATTATCACGCTAAATGAGAGAATGAAAATGGTCATCAAACAACTGTACTTCAATGGTCATCAAAGAAAAGTGTATTAGCCCTAGTTCACATGTTGTTAAAAGTTGATTAAAGCTGCAAAGATTTGTGTTACTGGCTAAAAAATAAACATAACCACTGGAACAACTATACTTATACTTTACTGCACATTGGGGACACCAGCACACCATGCAGCTTACTCTACCACTTTGCCTGAGTTTAACTAGGTGACTGGGAGGAGCACACATGAGAAAATACGTGTTTAATTGTGCCAGTAAACTGGGGTATGGCAAGACTGAAATGTGCTTGGTTGCCCTGGCAATCCTGCAGATCTAAATAAGAACTAGTTTGTCAGCTAATGCTTGTCAAAGGTAGTATTTAAAGGCAGAAAATATAAAACTGCTCTCATCAAACTAACCACGTCCTTGACCACTCATTGCCCTCAGTTTGTTCCATATATAGATTTGCCAAATCTGTTTTTCTACCCTTAGTTTGACCATTCTTTGTTGTTCATATATCTTGGGTCAGTTTCCCAGGCATAGATTAAGCCTACTGCATTCTAAAGCATTCTCAATGGAGATTATCCATATTGTTTTAGTCCTGGTCTAGGCTTAATCTGTGTCTGGGAAACCGCCCCTATATTCTGTACCTTTACAAAAAATGTATAGCACCCTTCAAATGTAATAAACACCAGAGCAGATCTGCACCAAAGTATTTCTGAGCTGTGACCCATCTAAAGCCTTTTCCCCCAAAAAAATTTATATATATAATTCAACCAAACTAAGGTTATAAGTCACAAGAAAAGTCTTTAGCCATGGCCCATAAGTGCAATCTGTCAAGATTCTAACTGCTCTGGCCAACGGGATAGAAAGAATTAAGTTTATGGCATAAACTTGGCATATACAAAAGCTGAAAGATCCAGGTACTTGTTTTGCAGGTGCTGGAGTTACAGGTGAATGTACAAAGGAAAACACAGCTGCTCATGCTCCCAGGTGATTTTATTGTTACAATGTTTTCGACCCTTAGGTCTTCATGGATGCCTGGTGAAGACCTAAGGGTCGAAACGTTGTAACAATAAAACGTTGGCATAGACTTGGCATATGCCTTCAAATTCAATCTAATTATAGTTTCCCTCACTACAGTACAATGCAGCCGTGATGAGTGAGCCACGTCGTTTACCAACCTTGATCTCCTGAAATTATATTTATTTTCTGGGTAACCACCTGGTCTAACATAAGGTCCCCAACTGAGTGGAATGACACTTGCTATTTTTCTCACCTCAGCTTATCTAAAGCCATCTGTGTGGCTCCAAGTCATCACTGTCTGCTTGGTTGGCATCCATATTTAATCCCTCTGTATCCATTCGGACTCTGGGCTAAAAGTGGTAATGGATCTGGTCGGGTCTGCTATTGTTTAGGACAGTCGCCAGACTGCAAAATTATCAATTATTATTATTATCTTCTGTGAGCTTTGGTTTTAATATTTTAAACACGCATGGGCAATGGTTTAATCTTGCAACCTACTTGTCATGAATTGAGCATGTACATGCAGAACACGTTGACATAGCAACTGTATCCATATTTTTACAGATTTGCAAAGCTACACGTTAAACTTGGTACCATGAAGTCATCCATGTCATCGCACGCTTTATGTCCCAAATTATACGACAGTGGAAAACTGGGCAGAAAGGTAATTTGGCTGTCTATGTTTACATTTACAGTGCACCCATAACCACTGTGAAATGAGTTGGCCAATGCTAATTGCAGAAACATGAAAGGAGTGAATCATTGAGGCATTGTACTATAGTAGAAGATCCCAGGCTCTCTGGTCTTTATTTCTTGCAGTCATTGTGGCCTGACTGCTACAGTACTCTCTGAGTGCTCAGTGTTGTATCCACTATCCATAATTCTTGGTTTATTTCAGTGGCATGTCCATAGTTATCACAATTTTCTGCTTTTATCTTTTTAAGGTTACAGGGGTAAGGTTTTCTTTGAAATGAGGCAGAAGCTTTTTTTAGGGTTGTGTCCATATACAGGAAGGGCACAATTTACCTCTGCTTGTCTCTGAGGAGTGTGTATCTCTAGTTAAGTGTCAACAGCATTTTCCATTTTCATTAGGGATATACAGCTTCTTACCAATTAACATAAACACTCCATATTGTTAAAACGTTCCGGTTTTGGTTCTTGAATATTTTAATATATTGTATGGTTTAGTTCATATTTTTGTTTGATAATGGCAAGTAGGGTAGGGTGAAGTATGGTGAGCAGTGTTGCGTAATAAATGTAATTCTGTTTTCATATGACTTCTGGTAAGGGTGGGAATGTACACTGTTATGTCTGACACTCCAAATTATGTCCTAGTTTTGTTTGTTCTTTGATCTGTGTTAGATTAGTGAGATAAGACAAGCTTCTGTTTTGCATATAACAATAACAGCTGAAGTACAGGTGTAGGATCTTAATTTGACCTATATCGTCACAGCTAAATAATCCTGCAGCAACAGGATTTGAACATTTTAATCCATAATGTTGCTTGATCATTATGGAGTAATGATCAACTGGCTTAGTATTTTATTAGGACCCCCATTTGCTGTTGCCAAGGCAGCAGATACTCTTCCTGGGGTCCTATTAGCTGGCCAAAAGTAACCTACATGAAAAGTGCAATACTGTTAATGTAACTGTGTGTTAGTGTTGGTTTTCAGTGAATTTATGTAAATCACGAAGCTCATCTGCATGTGCAGGAAATTTCTCAGCAATGAAATTAAGATCCTACATCTGTACATACTGTACAAAACCAAATAGACCAGAAAGTAATTGTAGTCTTAGGCAGCCATACTTCTAAAATCTTGGCAGATTTGTTTCCTGAGGGTGTCACGTTTATTTGTTCCAAAACATTAGTTCAGCATGTTTATATTCATCAAGAGTCAATGTTTAACTGACATGCAAACATTATGTGGCTTCTTTAGGGGTGTGAAATGTCAAAGTGAGATGTTGTCATTCAGCACTATTTTCAATATGCATGTTATCAATTTGGGTTTAACTGTGTTGCACTGTACAATAGCACATTGATGTTGCCATAAATCATATTGTATGATGAATCCCAATTAATGTAATTAAAATAGTTGTCATACCCTGTCATTAATTAAAAAAATGTGTTTACTTAAGTCCGATGAGGATATATTTGCCTGTTTTCGTTGCATAATATTTAGAAGTTGTCCCTTTTCAGGATTAGAAGAAGTGACTGCTAAATGCTAACTCCCATTCGTATAAGCTGGTAGCATAGCTATCATACAGAAATCAGTGGTGATAGTCAGTCTTTTTTAACTGTAATGCTGTTGATCGGTGATGATGTCATGAACATGTGTTGGGGTTGACGTCCATACAAGCATTATACTCAAATTTTTACCTCAACATATTGTGAAATACACATATAAACAATAGCCTTAATGTAGGCTAATTTTGTTGGGGGGGGGGCAATAAGGAGATTGGGTATATTTCACCAGTGGCCTTTTCCACCACACGTTTCCATGGCAATTCCATTGTTTTCGATTTACCTATTTACCGCATTTATGGAATGTATTTTTTGTTATGTCAGTTGAATCAACAAATAACAGCAAATATTTTTGCATATATTTTACTTCCTGCTTTGCTCCTCTAGGTACACTCGCAATGGCCGCCATTATGCCACTATTGACTTGAATGGAGACACCCGTTCTATTAATTCCATTTCTATGGCAGCACATGCAGTCAGGATTGGAGGAGAGGAGAAAATGTGCAGTTTTAGTTTTTGCTACGGTGACCGCGGCCATTTGGCTTGCCAATTACCGTCATCCAAAATCCAATGAACGTCAGAGCCCTTCTCATGAATCCCACTTACTGTGTTTCTACCACTACCTATAAAAAAATAGCTGTCTCTTTTGGGGCTAGGGACATGCCCAGTGGCAGAATTGAGCGAGTTGTTTATGGAGATTTTACCTTTAGACGGGGGGATCATTCATCTCCATAAGTGCCGTAAGCCTCTGTCATTAAAACAGAACCTGGCTGGACTTGCTGCTTGCTGGGACTTTTCACTTTCTGTTTCAGTCCTTTTTTTCTCCTTTTCCCCCTTCCTGACTCAGCAGTTTTGTGACCAGTGGCTTCCACCTGAGAGAAGCACTTAAAGGAAAATCCCACCCAAAAACTATATTACAGTCGTATGAAAAAGTTTGGGCACCCCTCTGAGGCTGCATAATAATTTACTCTGTCGTCACATAAAATGATCACAGTGGCATGCCATTCATTTTCTAATAAAAGCTGAGTACTGGGGTATTGTCCAGACAAAGATTTTTAGTGTAGCAATATTAAGTTGTATGAAATTAAATCAGATGTGAAAAATAGGCTATGCAAAAATTTGGGCACCCTTGTCATTCTGTTGATTTTAATACCTGTAACTACTTAGCACTGATTAATTGGAACACACAATTGTTTTAGTGAGCTCATTAAGCCTTGAACTTCATAGACAAGTGCATCCAATCATGAGAAAAGGTATTTAAGGTGGCCAATTGCAAGTTGTTGTTCTCTTTAACTCTCCTCTGAAGAGTGGCAACCATGGGGGCCTCAAAACAACTCTCAAATGACCTGAAAACAAAGATTGTTCAACATTATGGTTTAGGGGAAGGCTACAAAAAGCTGTCGCAGAGATGTAAGCTGTCAGTGTCCACTGTGAGGAACATAGTGAGGAAATTGAAGACCACAGGCACAGTTCTTGTTAAGGCCAGAAGTGGCAGGCCAAGTAAAATATTGAAAAGGCAAAGGCGAAGGATGGTGAGAACGGTCAAAAACAGCCCACAGATCACCTCCAAAGACCTACAACATCATCTTGCTGCAGATGGTGTCACTGTGCATCATTCAAAAATTCAGCACACTTTGCACAAGGAGAAGCTGTACGGGAGAGTGATGCGGAAGAAGCCTTTTCTGCACACACGCCACAAACAGAGTCGCTTGAGGAATGCAAACGCACATTTGGACAAGCCAGCTTCATTTTGGAATAAGGTGCTGTGGACTGATGAAACAAAGATTTATTTGGTCATAACAAGGGGCGTTATGCATGGCGGCAAAAGAACGCATGGATTCCACTCAATATCAGCAGATTCTTGGGAATAATGTTGAAGAATCAGTCACAAAGTTGAAGTTATGCAGGGGCTGGATATTGTCGTTGTCAACAAGACAAAGACCCAAAACACTGCTCAAAATCTACCCGGGCATTTATGCAGAGGAACAAGTACAATGTTCTGGAATGGCCATCCCAGTCCCCAGACCTGAATATCATTGAGAATCTGTGGGATGATTTGAAGCGGGCTGTCTATGCTCGGCAACCATCAAACCTAACTGAACTGGAGATGTTTTGTAAGGAGGAATGGTCCAAAATACCTTCATCCAGAATCCAGACACTCATTAGAGGCTATAGGAAGTGTCTAGAGGCTGTTATTTTAGCAAAAGGAGGCTCTACTAAATATTGATGTGATTTTTCTGTTGGGGTGCCCAAATTTATGCATCGGTCTAATTTCGTTTGGATGCATATTGCACATTTTCTGTTAATCCAATAAACCTCATTTCACTACTGAAATATTACTGTGTCCATCAGTTATTTGATAGATCAAAATGAAATTGCTGATCCAAACACCCAATTATTTATAAATGGAAATCATGGAAATTGTCAGGGGTGCCCAAACCTTTTCTTACGACTGTATATGTTTAATTTAGTCCATTGTTGATATACAGTGCCTTTGGAAAGTATTCATACCCCTTGAATTTTTCCATATTTTGTTAGGATACAGCCTTATTCTAAAATTGTATAGATATTTTTTCCCTCATCAATCAACACACAATACCCAGATTTCATCAAGGTTCTCTCTGTACTTTTCTCTGTTCATCTTTGGCTCGATCCTGAATACTCTCCCAGTCCCTGTTGCTGAAAAACATCCCCACAGCATGATGCTGCCACCACCATGCTTCAACGTAGGGATGGTGCCAGGTTTCCTCCAGACGCTTGGCCAAAGAGTTCAATCTTGGTTTCATCAGACCAGATAATCTTGTTTCTCATAGTCTGAGAGTCTTTAGGTGCCTTTTGGCAAACGCCAAGCGTGATGTCATGTGCCTTTTACTGAGGAGTGGCTTCCGTCTGGCCACTATAACCATAAAGGCCTGATTGGTGGAGTACTGCAGAGATGGTTGTCCTTCTGGAAGTTTCTCCCATCTCCACAGAGGAACTCTAGAGCTCTGTCAGTGAGCATTTTGTTCTTCTCCCCCAATTGCTCAGTTTGGCTTGGCAGCAAGTGGTTCTTGGTGGTTCCAAACTTCTTCAATTTAAGAATGATGGAGGCAACTGTGTTCCTGGGGACCTTCAATGCTGCAGACATTCTTTGGTACCCTTCCCCAGATCTGTGCCTCGACACAATCCTGTCTCGGAGCTCTATGGACAATTCCTTCGACCTCATGGCTTGGCTTTTGCTCTGACATGCACTGTCAATTGTGGGACCTTATATAGACAGGTGTGTACCTTTTCCAAATCATGTCCAATCAGTTGAATGTACCACAGTTGGACTCCAATGAAGTTGTCGAAACATCTCAAGGATGATCAATGGAAACAGGATGCACCTGAGCTCAATTTCTTTAATAAATTAGCAAAATTGTCAGAAAATCTGTTTTCACTTTGTCATTATGTGGTATTGTGTGTAGATTGATTAGGATTTTTTTTTTAAATGTAATACATTTTAGAATAAAGCTGTAATGTATCAAAATGTGGAAAAAGTAGTTTGCCCCCGGTGATGCGTTGGGCAGACCAAACCACCCTCTGCAGAGCCCTGCAGTTGCGGGCGGTGCAATTGCCGTACCAGGCTGTGTTACAGCCCAACAGGAGGCTCTCAATTGTGCATCTGTGAAAGGGTTTTAGGTGCCAAGCCAAATTTCTCAGCCATCTGAGGTTGAAGAGGTGCTGTTGCGCCTTCTTCACCACACGGTCTCTGTGGGTGGACCATTCTAGTTTGTCAGTGATGTGTACGCCGAGGATCTTGAAGCTTTTCACCTTCTCCACTGCAGTCCCGTCAATGTGGATAGGGGGGGTGCTCCCTCTGCTGTTTCCTGAAGTCCACGTTCAGCTCCTTTTGTTTTGTGATGTTGACGAGACAGCCTACAGGTGAGGGCTCTATAGACTGTCTCGTCATTGTTGGTAATCAGGCCTACTACTGTTGTGTCGACTGCAAACTTGATGATAGAGTTGGAGGCATGCTTGGCCACACAGTCATGGGTGAACAGGGAGTACAGGAGGGGGCTGTGCACGCACCCTTGTGGGGCTCCAGTGTTGAGGATCAGATAAGTGGAGGTGTTGTTTCCTATCTTCACCACCTGGGTACGACCCGTCATGAAGTCCAGGACTCAGTTGCAGTGCGGTGTTCAGACCCAGGGCCTCGATCTTAATGATGAGCTTGGAGGGTACTATGGTGTTGAATGCTGAGCTATAGTCAATGAACAGCATTCTTACATAGATTTTACTCTTGTCCAGATGGGATAGGGCAGTGTGCAATACTATGGCGTGGTAAGTCAATTGAAGTGGGTCTAGGGTGTCAGGTAAGGTAGAGGTGATATGATCCTTGACTAGTCTCTCAAAGCACTTCATGATGACAGAAGTGAGTGCTACGGAGAGACATTTATTCCTGTCTGCACAATGAACTGAGAACCCAACTTGCTGTACGGACTCAGACAGTTTACCCTGAGAGAGCCATGTTTCCGTGAAACAGAGTATGTTACAATCCCTGACGTCTCTCTGGAAGGAAATCCTCACCTTGATCTAATCAACTTTATTATAGATTAGCTCAGTTGGTAGAGAATGGTGCTTGCAATGCCAGGGTTGTAGGTTTGATTCCCACGGGCGACTAGTATGAAAAAAAAAGTATGAAAATGTATGTAAGTCGCTCTGGATAAGAGTGTCTGCTAAATGACGTAAATTAGCAAGTAATATACTCGGAAGCGGTGGGTGGTGTGCGCGCCTCCTGAGTTGGACTAGAAGACCACTCCGAATACCTTTTCTTCTACGCCGTCAGTGTTTTGGACCAGCCTCTGGAATCAGTTCAATTGCCCTGGGGGGTACGGACAAAAGATCCGATTCGGAAAAGTCGTATTCCTGGTCGTAATGCTGGTAATGCTGGTGAGTTACCTCCACTCTGATATCCAAAAGTTCTGTATGTAATAACGCTAAAACATTTCTGGGCTAATAATTGAAGAAATAACACACAAAAAAAAATACTCAAGTTGCCTAGGTGCTAGAAGCACGGCCACCCTAATTAAATACAGGGGCTACCAGTACCGAGTCAATGTGTGAGGGTATAGGTTAGTCTAGGTCATTTGTACATGTAGGTAGAGGCAAAGTAACTATGTGTAGATAATAAACAGTGAGTAGCAGCAGTGTAAAACTAAAGGGAGGAGGGGGGTGTCAATGTATATTGTCCGGTTGGCCGTTTTGATTAATTGTTCAGCAGTCTTATGGCTTGGGGTTAGAAGCTGTTAAGGATCTTTTTGGTCCTTGGCGCTCTGGTACCGCTTGCTGTGAGGTAGCAGAGAGAACAGTCTATGACTTGGGTAACTGGAGTCTTTGACAATTTTTTGGGCCTTCCTCTGACACCGCCCAGTATATACAGTTGAAGTTTAAATACACCTTAGCCAAATACATTTAAACTCAGTTTTTGACAATTCCTGACATTTAATCCTTGTACAAATTCCCTGTTTTAGGCCAGTTAGGATTACCACTTTATTTTAAGAATGTGAAATGTCAGAATAATAGTAGAGAGTGATTTATTTAAGCTTTTATTTATTTCATCACATTCCCAGTGGGTCATAAGTTTACATATACTCAATTAGCCTTCCACAAACTTCCCACAATAAGTTGGGTGAATTTTGGCCCATTCTTCCTGACATAACTGGTGTAACTGAGTCAGGTTTGTAGGCCTCCTTGCTCGCACACACTTTTTCAGTTCTGCCCACAATTTTCTATAGGATTGAGGTCAGGGCTTTGTGATGGCCACTCCAATACCTTGACTTTGTTGTCCTTAAGCCATTTTGCCACAACTTTGGAAGTATGCTTGGGGTCATTGTCCATTTGGAAGACCCATTTGCAACCAAGCTTTAACTTCCTGACTGATGTCTTGAGATGTTGCTTCAATATATCCACATCATTTTCCTTCCTCATGATGCCATCTATTTTGTAAAGTGCACCTTTTTCCTCCAATCATAACGATGGTCATTATAGCCAAACAGTTCCATTTTTGTTTTATCAGACCAGAGGACATTTCTCGAAAAAGTACGATCTTTATCCCCATGTGCAGTTGCAAACCGTAGTCTGGCTTTTTTATGGTCGTTTTGGAGCAGTGGCTTCTTCCTTGCTGAGCGGCCTTTCAGGTTATGTCGATATAGGACTTGTTTTACTGTGGATATAGATACTTTTGTACCTGTTTCCTCCAGAATCTTCACAAGGTCCTTTGCTGTTTTTCTGGGATTGATTTGCACTTTTCTCACCAAAGTACGTTCATCTCTAGGAGACAGAACGAGTCTCCTTCCTGAGCAGTATGCCAGCTGCGTGGTCCCATGGTGTGGTTGGACCATGATAGTTTGGTGATGTGGACGCCAAGGAACTTGAAACTCTCGACCCTTCTCCACTACAGCCCTGTCGATGTTAATAGGGGCCTGTTCGGCCTTTTCCTCTGGTCCACCATCGGCTCCTTTGTCTTCCTCACATTGAGAGAGAGGTTGTTGTCCTGGCACCACACTGCCAGGTCTCTGATCTCCCCCCTATAGGCTGTTGTGTCATCAGCAAACTCAATGATTGTGTTGGAGTCGTGTTTGGCCATGCAGTTGTGGGTGAACAGGGAGTACAGGAAGGGACTTAGCACGTACCCCTGAGGGGCCCCAGTGTTGAGGATCAGGCAGATGTGTTGTTGCTTACCCTTACCACCTGGGCTCTGCCCGTCAGGAAGTCCAGGATCCAGTTACAGAGGGCGGTGTTTAGTCCCAGGATCCTTAGCTTAGTGATGAGCTTTGTGGGCACTATGGTGTTAAACGCTGAGGTGTAGTAAATGAACAGCAGTACATTTTCATACATTTTTGTAGCTATTTAGTGTAAAAAAAAATATATTGATATATGAGCATTTTAGAAATGGTATAATAGCGTTATATGATTGCATTTTGCAACCCCACTCCCTCTGTTGCCCCAAGATGAATGGTTTTGACCACTAAAGTTTTGCTCTACTAAACACTCAACTGCTAAGAAACTGCTCCAAATACCTTTTTCTTATTTTCTTAAACTCCCCTAATGTGTATGGGGGGTTTAAGATGAGATGAGGCTTCACTTGACTGAAGATCTGATCCTGAAATACAGCTCCACCCAACTCTTCTTTTTCTAAGATGTCCATGCTAAATATAGTCTAGGTTTTATATAATGACAGATTGTAAATGTCCACACTTTTGCTTTTGGGGGAGAGTGACTATGCAACTGGCATCAGTTTCCCCAAGCTAACCGCTCATTGGTGTCCCAAAACCACTATCCATTCATCTGAATTGCCATCCGTTGTTCTTTGTGTATAACTTTTCTGTCTATTTTTTTTTAAATACGCTGAACAAAAAATATTTACAGTTTATATAAGGAAATCAGTCAATTGAAATACATTCATTAGGCCCTTATCTATGGGAATACAGATATGCATCTGTTGGTCACAGATACAGTACCTTTAAAAGAAAGTAGGGCCGTGGATCAGAAAACCAGTCAGAATCTGGTGTGACCACCATTTGCCAAATGCTGGACGACACATCCTTTACATAGAGTTGATCTATGATCTATCTTGTGGCTGTTGATTGTGGCCTCTTCAATGGCTGTGCAAAGTTACTGGATATTGGCGGGAATGGTCCAGAGCATCCCAAACATGCTCAATGGGTTACATGTCTGGTGAGTATGCAGGCCATGGAAAAACGGGGACATTTTCAGCTACCATGAATTGTGTACAGATCCTTCCGACATGGGGCTGTGAATTATCATCCTGAAACATGAGGCGATGGCGGCGGATGAATGGCACAAGAATGGGCCTCTGGATCTCGTCACGGTGCATTCAAATTGCCATCGATTAAATGTTACACTGGGTATTTTATCTCTGTGACAAGACTGGTCTTCATAATGTCTGTGGTATGAGGTGCCAGGGTGGCAGACATCAGCCCCAGGCCTTCAGTTTTCGCTTGCTTTCTTGTGGTCTTAATCACATGCAAATCACAGCCTAGTATCATCTTTTTAAACAGACACTAAAGGATACTAGCTGCTGATGACAGATGGCACCCAATCCTGAAGACACAGATATGTGTTGAACCATCTTACAAAATGTCTGTGTCCATTCGCTACAGTAGACGCAGTAGAAAAAAACGATCAAATCAGAGTCTGTGACTTAGGCTTTCTTGAACCATGCCATTATTGTTACCATGGGTCACAAATTAAGATTCTCCTGGTCTTTTCGCTAGCCTCAAAGAGATAGAGAAATGCGTCATAGGGGACACGATGCAGCAATTTGTGGTCAGTCTTCTAAAAATGGCCAATGCTTGGCTGCTAGTGGCAGTTGCAACATTTTTTCCAGAGTTCAAGCAGGTGCAGCAAAAAATATCCCCAGGTTAGCCTAGATTATAGCTTTCCTCTAAATGATGTACACATGGCCTTGTAGTTGTCATCTATTAACTTCAATTAGGTCTACATAAATGCACAGAGTGTATCTTCCTTTTTGATAACCTATATCTTCCCTGTTGATTCTGTAGATGATAAGGAAAATGCTTGTGTGAATCGAGCTCCTTCCCCTTCGCTTGTGGTGCAGCTGTTTGTGTTTTGATGAGCACTGCCCTAATTAGCACTGTAACTGTTGATTTAGTTTATCCTGTCGTCGGTCTTTGATGTGTGTGAGAGAGAGAGAGCTGGTCAGTTGAACGTGGTGCTGGACTCACAGATGCTGGGCAGTGCTCTAGTCAGCCCCCCCCCCCTCCTCTTACTGTTGCTGTGCCCAGCCCCAGGCTTCAGAAGGATGGGAGGGAGCATTGCCCACATATTCACTTTTAAAGCCACGTAAACACACACACACACACACACAGATAGATAGATCAAAGGGTCCTCTTCTCTGTGCGCTATCATACCACTATGCCCCTGAAATACTTATTGGGCTGACTGTTTGAAGCGCCCTGATGCATCAAGCAAGACAAATGAATAAGGATGTGAATATGAATTCTCCTTCACAATTTCAACCAGAGAGGAAGGGAGGAAGCCTATTCAAATAGTGAGTGTTTAGATGGGATCAGTGGATCCATATCTGAGCTGTAAACGTGTGATGCATTGGATACAGAAGGAACAGTGCATAGACTACATGGCCTGAGTGTTTGACGCTCTGTCCCAAATGGCACCCTATGCCCTATATATTGCACTACTTTTGACTTGAGACCTATGGGCCCTGACCAGAGCCATATGGGCCCTGGTCAAAAGTAGTGCACTACTTAGGGAGTAGGGCCTTATTTGGGATGCAACCTGGGTGTCTAACTGTAGAATAGGACATTCCAGAGGGGGAGTAGGGTCCTTCGGCCTGCATGGTCCACCCAGCAGAGTTGGTCAAGCGGGCCAGGCAGCCACTTTGTACACTGGCTAGGCCGGCCTGTTCTGTTTATTTGGAGATTAAATGGAGAGAAACTCTGGCGGAAACGACAGTGCTGGAGATCGCTGCCAGATGTTTGTGAAATGATCCCAACACCCTTTTTTCATAATTTCATAAAACTACTGGAATTTAACAGGAAATCACATTAATCCGTTTGGCCCAGTATTGATATCAGTTGTTTCATAGGGCACATTCTAATGCGACTCTGAGGAGTTGGTTGTGAGACTGATTTGTGCTTTTCTGTATATCTGTTTGTTTTTGTCGTCCAATTCTGCCCTCTGCTGTTTAGAATGTTAGCTTTACAAAACTTTTAACCTTATAAATGAAGCTTCCACAAAAATCTGTTGTATATTTGTTTTCCTTTTTATTCGATTTTTGAAACTTTGACTTTACAAAATATATGCTTTTTTGTGCAATGCATGCTTTGTAATTTCGGAAACATTCAGAGTGCCCGATCTTGGGTATCAATCTCCACCTACTGTATGTCGGAGGACTTGTACATGAGAAGGGTTGGTCTTGTTCTTTGATAATGTAATGTTACTTTTGTACCATATGATGGCAGCATGCTCAAATCTTTCACAGCCTGGAAGACCTGTTTGTTTTGTGGAAGAGGAGGGTCATTTTCAGTACAGAGTGGAGCTTGACAAAATTTACATTTTCTTTTACAGTATTTGGGAGCTGTAACAGATAGCGTTTCACCCGTATATGCATGTTGCATATTGAAACACAACTCCTACATAGTACGTAGATGTGAGACTGTTTGTATTTGGCATTTCACCTCCTACACATTGACGTTGCATATGGCTAAGTACAGATCTAGGATCAGCTTCCCCTCCCCTCATCCTAACCTTAACCATTGTGGGGAAAATGCAAAACTGACCCAATATCAGCGTCTAGGGGAAACTTCACCCTACTCCCACGCTATGCAGCTAGCTAGCTATTTATAATTTACCCATGAGCCTTTGATGTTTTTAGCTTATGATGACCTCTGGTGAGGTGAAGCCTCTGTTGCCTTGAGAGAGGGAGTGGAGAAGAGTGTGAGTGTGCTCTCCTATCCCTGCTGGCTATAGTTTGTGCACCGCGATGCTTCCTTCCTAAGTGCTCCTCTCCTCTCTGTGCCAGGATAAAGTCCTGGCCTGATGAATACATGCCACTCATCTGCACCCGGGATGTTTCCCTAAGCCTTATTTTCTTCTGCTTGTGAAAAAAAGCAGCGCCACATCTCACATATTGAGCGCAGTCTTCCGCTCCACAGCAAATTCAACTCTATGTCCTGTTTTAATAAGCTTGCAACGGTGTCAATGTTCATTTTCAATTTGGCCTTTGTCTCCTGTGAATACGACAAGTCTATCAAATGCTTTCGTGTTAGGGTACTTTTATGCGATATGTTCCATGGTTTCCTCTTCTCAGAAAAGGTAGTAGAAAAGCGTGTGTTGCCGTGCTGTATCAAATGACTCCTTCACATTATAATGTATTCATTGCTTTTGATGCTGCATTCAACAGGCGGTTTTCAGTACGGCAGGTCAAGTGGGATGATTTGACTGAGATCAGAGCAGTGTACCATATTTAGCTCTGGCCTAATATCTTGGGAGCAGCAGGAGGTCTTTGAAGAGCAGGTTGCCCGTACCGCTGTCTCTCAGTGGGGGTGGGACATGGCCCACACATTCCCCTAACCTCCTGCTGCTTCCTGTGGGTGTGGGTGTCCCAGACAGTCCTAGTGCCTTTGTACTAATCAGTTTCCCCCGTCCCCTTTCCATTCTGTGTTTCATTCTACATGAGCTAGTCCTTTCCTTCATTCCAACCAGACCAGTCAGTGTCAGATTGTCTCAGGACAGTGTCTCATTTTCCTGGGAAGACTTAGGCTGCATCACGCATGGCCCCCTATTCACTTTATAGTGCACTACTTATGACTTTTGATCAGGACCCATAGGGCTCTGGTCAACAGAAGTGCCTTATAAAAGGAACATGGTGCCTTTTGGGACGCATACTAAGTGTGTCTGGTGCTTATTATCCTCTAATGAAAACCATAGACTGGCTGAGAGCCTTCTAACTTCAAACAGACAATCCATTGGGTTAGAAGGGGAGTTGTCTGTCTTCTAACCTGGCCTGCCAGGATGTCACACAGCCAAATTTAATATTATTCATCCGCTGCCAGATTAATTTTGTAATACTCCAACCTTACATGGAAAATCGAACGAGTGGAAGTTCGTCACTTGGTTTACTCATTTTCAAGTTGTTTTTGGGAAAATTGATGCTCTGTGTCCCAATGATTGTCTCTCAAAGTCTTAGAGGAAGACTGCTTTTTAAAAAGAGAGAGCAGTTTGTTAATGTTCCACACTCATCATTGAATTGTTGCGATGAAATTGCTTTGTTCTCCATCCAGGCACACTGACCCTGTGCCACTCTGTGTGTGTGTGTGTGTGTGTGTGTGTGTGTGTGTGTGTGTGTGTGTGTGTGTGTGTGTGTGTGTGTGTGTGTGTGTGTGTGTGTGTGTGTGTGTGTGTGTGTGTGTGTGTGTGTGTGTGTGTGTGTGTGTGTATTTGGGTTTGCTGAGTTAATCAGAATCAGCCTTATTCTAAAATTGATGAAAAGAAATAATTGTTTCTCCTCAATCTACACACAATACCCCATAATGACAAAGCAAAAACTGTTAAAAATAAATAAATATAACATTTACATAAGTGTTAAAGCACCTTTGGCAGCGATTACAGCCTCGTATCTTCTTGGATATGACACTACAAGCTTGGCACAACTTGGGGAGTTTCCCCCATTCTTCTCTGCAGATCCTCTCAAGCTCTGTCAGATTTTGATGGGGAGCGTCGCTGCATATTTTCAGGTCTCTTTTGCGTTCAAGTCCAGGCTCTGGCTGGTCCACTTACGGACATTGAGACTTGTCCCGAAGCCACTCCTGCATTTTCTTGGCTGTGTGCTTAGGGTCGTTGTCATGTTGGAAGGTCAACCTTCGCCCTAGTCTGAGGTCCTGAGCGCTCTGGAGCAGGTTTTCATCAAGGGTCTCTCTGTACTTTGCTCCGCTCATCTTTCCCTCAATCCTGACTAGTCTCCCAGTCCCTGCCGCTGAAAAACATCCACACAGCATGATCCTGCCACCACCATGCTTCACCGTAGGGATGGTGTCAGGTTTCCTCCAGACACGACGCTTGGCATTCAGGCCAGAGTTCAATCTTTGTTTCATCAGACCAGAGAATGTTGTTTCCCATTGACTGAGAGTCCTTTAGGTGCCTTTTGGCAAACTCCAAGCGGGCTGTCATGTGTCTTCTACTGAGGAGTGGCTTCCGTCTGGCAACTCTACGATAAAGGACTGATTGGTGTAGTGCGGCAGAGATAGATGTCCTTCTGGAAGGTTCTCCCATCTCCACAGAGGAACTCTGGAGCTCTTTCAAAGTGACCATTGGGTTCTTGGTCACATCCCTGACCAAGGCCTTTCTCCCCCGATTGCTTCGTTTGGCCGAGCGGCCAGCTCTAGGAAGAGTCTTGGTGGTTCCAAACTTCTTCCATTTAAGAATGATGGAGGCCACTGTGTTCTTGGAGACCTTCAATGCTGCATAAATTGTTTGGTACCCCTCCCCAGATCTGTACCTCGACATAATCCTCTGACTGAGCTCTACGGACAATTCCTTCAACCTCATGGCTTGGTTTTTTCTCTGACATTCACTGTCAACTGTGGGACCTTATATATACAGACGTGTGTGTGCCTTTCCAAATCATGAATTTACCACAGGTGGACTCCAATTGTTGTAGAAACATCTCAAAGATGTCCAATGGAAACAGGATGCACCTTAGCTCAATTTCGAGTCTCATAGGATAGGGTCTGAATACTTATTATGAAATTTCCCCCCCGGGGGATCAATAAAGTACCTATCTATCTATCTATCTATCTATCTATCTATCTATCTATCTATCTATCTATCTATCTATCTATCTATCTATCTATCTATCTATGTAAAAAAGGTATTTCCGTTTTTAAAAATACATTTGCACAAATTTCTAGAAAACGTTTCGCTTCATTATGGGTTATTGTGTGTAAATTAATGAGGGGGAAAAAATAATTTGATCCATTTTAGAATAAGACTAACATAAAAGAATGTGGAAAAGGACAACGGGTCTGAATACTTTCTGATTGCACTGTATGTAAGGGATAATCAACAAGGGGCTATGGAAAATAATTAACAGATGTGGAAGGTGTATTCCACAACGCGCTGGTGTGCTATCCACTGAAGTAGCTAGCAACTTGTGGAATAGATACCGTCTGGAATGCTGTTTTAACCAATCATCATTCAGGATTAGACCTACCCGTTGTATAAAGATAATTATACAACAGATGGTTCTAATCCTGAATGCTGATTGGTTAAAACCGCATTTAAGCCGGTGTCTATTCTACAAGTTACCACCGACTAAATCTATGATGTAAAAATGCCTATTTGACTGCGCAATCCACTGTCTCATCAGCCTAGCCAGACATTTTATAATCTTGATCTCCACTATAAAAAGCATCTAGACATTATCTCACATTTCTTTTGGACTAACATTTAGCTTTCAACAGCAGAGATTTGTATAAACCTTGCTGTCTGTCTCTCCGACATTTTCCCGTAGTAATAAACGTGCCAGGACGAGAGAGGCAGGCAGTGTTTCTCAGCCAGTTGAAATCATGAATCAGTTGGCATAATGTTAATGGATATATACAAAGAAATTTCAATTGAATGAAGAACCAACACTGCTTCCAAAATGGCACACTAGTTCCTATATAATGCACTACATTTTGACCAGGGCTTATGGGGCAAAAGTAGTGTACTATTTAGGGAATAGGGTGCCATTTGGGATACGCACCATAAAACACTGGCGCTAGGCACTAACCAAACTGGTTGAGCCCCAGTACGCGAGATGGGAGAGGAAACCAGTCCAGACTTATTTTATGGTTTTATGATGAGCCCCGACTGGTTTCAGCCCTACTGGCTCTTCTCCCGCAACCCACATTGCGTACAGCTCCCACATGCCACTATCCCTCATTCCTTCAGTCACCCCCGGTTTTACATGACTGTCTTGGGTTACAATCACCATCACACACCACTCACACCCTGGCCAGATAGCCTGCTGACCAGCACACCCTCTCACCACTGTGCACTGTCAGCTCTCATTCACACCCAGCCTAGCAGAAATACAACAGCATATTAAACTAGTGAGTCTTCCTATAAATGACCCTGACCATATGCAGTGGTGATGTTTGTCCTAGCCGGCTCTCCATAGACTCATTATTACTAGCCAGCTGCAGCTGTGGGCTGACCTAGACCAGAGGACTGGACTGTGTCAGTATCACTGGTGCCTCTCTCTCTCTGCAGTGTACACTGTGGTCTAAGGTTATTATTCTAGCCTAAACCCTCTTACACACTCGGTCAGGAGGCAAGAGGACGACTCGCAGAAAGCAGACTGGTGCTGTGGGTGAATAGAAGTGAAGTGTCTCTGCCCATTATCTAAACAGACACAACAGTTAACAGACACACTCACATGTCACCAGTATTACTTCACAGTGGAGAAGAACAGTGATCATGAGTATTAATCCATCCAAGGCCATTTTGATGCCCATCTGGTAACAGATTATTTATTCTTCTGCTCCACTCTGCTAGTATAGCTGACCGTTATGGAGAGTTAGACTCAGGGGAGAGAGGGGCGTTGGGGGCTGAAAGTCAACCGTTTGTTCTGGATGTCTGCTAGGTCTCCGGGGACCACTATGGCCCAGACTTTCCCCACAACCATTTCCTGTCAAACAGCCTGGCCTGGCCTGGCTTGGCCCAGTCTCTGTTGTTCATCTCCCCCCGTCTCTCCTCCACTGTTTCGCTGGCCACCCCCTTCCTTCCCCGCGACCTTTAACCCTGCAACATGTCTCACCTCCCAAGGAGCCGCCACGTCAGATCGGACGCCTGATTTATGTTGCAATAACTGAGGCGAGGAAATCGCGCAGGCTGCGTCTTGTCTGTGTGGTAGCTCGGGGATAAGCTTTTCTTTGTTCTGCAGTACGGGCTGGCCTGCATGTAATCCTCCTGTGTGTTGTGTTGTTGTCTACAGTAGCGGTTGTGGTAGGACATTGTCTGGCTTCACCGTCAACACACTCAGACATGTGACTCTTGCTCCTCCAGCCCCAGTCAAGCTCTCAAGCTCCCCAGTAAAATCAAATCAAATCAAATTGTATTGGTCACATACACATGTTTAGCAGATGTTAATGCGGGTGTAGCGAAATGCTTGTGCTTCTAGTTCCAACAGTGCAGTAATATCTAATAGTAATATCTAACAATTACACAACATATACCCAATACACAGGAATGAATTAGGCCTACATACATATGGACGAGTGGCATGGACTAAGATACAGTAGAGTAGTATTGAATACAGTATATACATAGTAACGCAAGATATGTAAACATTATTAAGTGACTAACATACTGAAGGATAGTATAGAGTACAGTATATACATATGAGATGAGTAATGCCAGATATGTAAACATTGTTAAAGTGACTAGTGTTCCATTTCTTAAAGTGGCCAGGGATTTCTAGTCTATGTCTATAGGCAGCATCCTCTAATGTGCTAGTGATGGCTGTTTAGCTGTCTGATGGCCTTGAGATAGAAGCTGTTTTTCAGTCTCTCGGTCCCAGCTTTTATGCACCTGTACTGGCCACGCCTTCTGGATGACAGCGGGGTGAACATGCAGTGGCTCGGGTGGTTGATGTCCTTGATGATCTTTTTGGCCTTCATGTGACATCGGGTGCTGTAGGTTTCCTGGAGGGCAGGTAGTTTGCCCCCAGTAATGCAATGGGCGGACTGCACCACCCTCTGGAGAGCCTTGAGGTTGCGTGCGGTGCAGTTGCCGTAACAGGCGGTGATACAGCCCGACAGGATGCTTTTAATTGTGCATCTGTAAAAGTTTGAGGGTTTTAGGTGTCAAGCAAAATTTCTTTAGCCACCTGAGGTTGAAGATTCTCTGTTGCGCCTTCTTCACCACACCGTCTGTGTGGGTGGACCATTTCAGTTTGTCAGTGATGTGTACGCCAAGGAACTTGAAGTGTTCCACCTTCTCCACTGCGGTCCCGTCGATGTGAATAGGGAGTGCTCCTTCTGCTGTTTCCTGAAGTCAACGATCATCTCCTTTGTTTTTTTTACGTTGAGCGAGAGGTTGTTTTCCTGGCTCCACACTCCCAGAGGCCGTCTCGTCATTGTTAGTAATCAAGCCTACTACTGTTGTGTCGTGTGCAAACTTGATGATTGAGTTGGAAGCGTGCTTGGCCACGCAGCCCTGGTCTTGCTGTGAGACTTCTGACAGCTGGGTGGCAGGTAAGGTAGTCTCTCAAAGCACTTCATGATGACAGAGGTGAGTGGGACTATATGCCTTTCAACACCTCTCTAATGCATAGGCAATCCCCAGTGAAGAATGCCCTCTCACCTGATCTGACTTCTGTTTCTGTCAGGAAGAACAACTCGTTTCGCCTGCCCTCTTAAAAGCCCATGCTTCTCTCAGGAGAGGCAGAGTCCTACCTGTCTGGCTCCTGTAGCCCTACGGGCTGTGGGCCAGGGACAGAGAGCTGTCAGAAGTTTCACAACAAGACCAGGGCTGCCAGTCAGGCCCCTTCCAACCAGGACCCATGGTCTTCTCCAGGAGTATCTAGGTGACTCCTTGGCATGGCCAGCAAGATGAAACCATAAGTCTACAACTTAATTTATATGTTTGCTCTGACTGATATTTTTTTACTTCCCTGCTATGCTTTTTGCTGGCTAGAAAGGGAAGTAGCTATAATGTTATGCTATGCCAGGAATATGTTTGACTAGCTCCTAAGGCTGTATAACTTGGATGTGTAACTCTGAGACTGATGAGGTCCTGCATGTTTAAGGCCTAGCTTGAAAATGGTGAGGTTTATATAAAAAAGGCAGTGCTCTGAATGATCCCGAGCCTTGCCTCAGCTCAAGGTTGCTGTCTGCCCACGTAGGGCTCCAGTGAGGTCTCTCTCAATGTGTAACCCCAGTCAGCCCTAGCCAGGCCAGGGAACAGCAAACACCAGTCCACCCACCCACATGGCTCTGCTCTGGAGAGGAGGTCTTAGGAAAAGGAGACAGGATGCAACCCTGGTCTGAATGTCTGCTAGCTAGTGCTTGGAGCTGGATGCTGATGCTAACCTAGTGATGCTAACCTAGTGTTAATAATCACCATGAGTGTATGTGTTTGTATTTTTGGTCTGTTGTGAGTTTATTTCTCTCAGGAAAGTGTTTATATTGTTCCCTAACATTTCCCTCTGTACCCTTTTCATAAATGCACTGTTTATCGTTAATGTTTTTCATCAACTCCTAATGTTTAGTTCAAGCACTGTTTTTTTATATTCTTGTGCTAAACAAATCCAGTTGGATGGCGTCCAAACTTTGACCTCACACTAAGCCTGTATTTGTTTGTAATAATCAGATGAATTGTTTCTCATTGGCTATTGCAGGAAGGACTGGGAGGAGCTGTTTGACATCATCATCACCAACGCCTTGAAGCCTGGGTTCTTCTCTGACCCTGACCAACAGAGGCCCTTCAGGACCCTGGGTGAGTTCTATCTGTATGTTTGCCTTTCCATACAGGATCCCACTTCCCAGTCAACCATCAGTACACTCCACACCAACACTAAGCACTGTGGAACAGCCCTCTGCCTACATCAGCAGGGCTGTAGGTTTTACACCCCAGTGGGATCTCATAATGGTGATTACTGAAACATATTGTGGGGGGCCGGTCTCAGGCTGGACACATTGGCATTCAGGATTGTTAGTCTCCATTGAGCGATGTTAACACACCAGGATCCCATTATCCGACAGTCGGGAGATAAAGCTGCTTTTGAATGTTCAGAGATAAAATGCTAGTTCTTCCGACTAGCATGGAGGTCTTCAGACGTGTAAGGATAATTAGGAGTACACAACTAGGGTATTTGGTGCAGTTTCCTTTTTTTAGGATGATGTACTGAGAAAAGCAGAATACTTCAGGAGTCAGAAAAAAAAATCCATGCATTTAATAATCTCTCAAAACCCAAGCCTCAAATATCTACTGAAACCAGTAGGATAAACTAGCATCAAGACAGGTGGTGACCATCACACCGCCTATCCTTGCAGACCTAGTGGGGTTTTAAACTACAGATGTAGGATCTTAATTCGAGCCAGTTTGATACAGCAGGAAAATTATACTGAAGTGACAGAAAATGTGAACTATTTTCTGAATTATAATGAATGGACATTTTTGTAGGGGAAAATCAAGTCCGAAATTTCTATATGGAAATTAGAAACTACTGAAGCCTTTTTAAACCTCAAAATACACTACAAGTTTTAAATTTACTGCATTGCAGAAAAGTGATCCTGCAACAGGGTGATCAAATAAGATCCAACATCTGTATGTTCATATTAGCTGTCAGTATTTCTAATATGATCTGTGATCCACACATGGTCCCAGTTTTCCTGCTAAAGCAGCAGATATTTAATCCCGGTCAGTTCCTGAAGGTGTGCACCGGCTCTGGAATGCTCCCCCATCTGGGCAGTGTTCCTGCCAGGAATAACACTGGAGGGATGCGTTATGTGTGAAACAATGACCCAGCCGCACAAATATTCACTCCTCCTCCAGCCCTCGCCACGTTGGCAGATATAGCCTCAGTCAGTGGCTGCTTCTATTCCATACTGGAAAGATATTCCATTTTATTTTCTTATTTCATCCATACTGTTGTAGAGAAATTGGCCTCCGGGATATCTCTACAACAGTCGTGCACTACTTATGTGCCTCTATTGTAATGTTCTAAGTGTTGCTATAGTGATGGTGTTAGGTTGATCAGATAAAGCTGAGTTGAGAAGGTCAGTCTTAAGTTCTGGAGGAAAAGGCTTTACTATTATATATCTTGTCAGAATATACAGTGGGGTCTGAAATTATTGACACCCTTGATAAATATGAGAAAAAAGCATTTTATAATATACTGAGCTATATTGTATGCTCCAAAAAATAGGAAATTATATCATTTTCTACTAATACAATTGCCCAGAGAAAGATATTTTGTTTAACAAGTAACACCCCTGTTTTCAATACCTTCTAATCTCACCTTGCGAAGATAACGGCACTGAGACTTTTTCTAAAACGTTTTATGAGATGGAGAACACATTGGGAGGGATCTTGGATCCTTGATATCCTTTGTCTGCGCTTATGGCCTGCCCTCTTCAATTCAAACCACAGGTTTTTAATGGGTTTCAAGTTCGTTGACTGAGATGGCCATTGCAAAATGTTGATATTGTGGTCAATTAACAATTTCATTGTGGGGTTATTGTCTTGCCGGAAGATCCACTTGCGGCCAAGTCTCAGTGCCGTTATCCTCGCAAGGTGAGGTATTGACAGGTAATGAAAACGGGTGTAAAAAAAAAAGTTTAAAAAAAGCTACTATTTATTGTTCAACAAAATCCCTTTCTCTGAGCAATTGTATTTGTACTAAATAATATAATTTCCCTAAACAATTTAGCATACAATATAGCTCAGTATTTGAATTATTTATTTTATAGTCCTTTTTGCTGATCTTTATCGAGGGTGTCAATAATTTTGGACCCCACTGTATGGATATATACTACAGTTTAATTTGTTAACATGTACACTATGTGTATAAAACATTTAGGGAAAAAAACATGGTCTTCCTAGACTGACCAGGTGAATCCAGGTGAAAGCTATGATCCCTTATTGATGTCACTTGTTAAATCCACTTCAATCAGTGTAGATGAAGGGGAGGAGATTGTGAATGTGTGCCATTCAGAGGGTGAATGGGCAAAACAACAAGAACTGCGAAACTGCTGAGGTTTTTCACTAATGTGTTTTACACTGTGTATGTGTGCAGGTTTATGTCCTGAAATATTCAACAAGATTATTTTAAAGCTCACTAATTCTGGATTTACCTAAAAAATGTAATCTCAATTTCAATATTTTTCCAACATGAGCCTCATTTGATGGAGTGGCTCAAATACTGTATGTTTGTAATTTAATGGGTTCCTACACAGGACAGGAGTATGACAGGATTAGCTACATTATATAATTCATAAGAGCACAGCTGTGTGTGCGTGTGTGCATGACTGAGTCACACAAACTAAAGTCTGTACTTTGTCTCTCTTCTGCCACAATATTTATAGTATCTTTAACCTTAGCGTGAACCTGGTGCAGCCCACTCTGTCAAGGACTGTTGTTTTACAAAAGAAAGTAGAGGTTATCTTGCTGCTGGTCTTAAGCGCCTATCAGTTGCCCTAAAGACTGTTTTCTTCTCCTGTCCAGAAGTGCAAACAACCACCAAAAGACAACCTCCTAAAAGCCGGGCAGTGAAGGGTATACTGTACTATTTACTCAATGGAGATTCCAGCAGGCCTAAACCCTAGTTCTGTTTTCAGCAAAACATTAGATTAGTTTTCAAGGAACTTTCCGGGGCCTCCCTTCCTGCAGTTTCTAGATTGTGTGTAATGCTCTGGGAGTTGTGTGGTATGGTGTGGTTGGCTGTCTTCCAATGCCCCCTTGCTCAAACTGAAGCAGACTGTGGTTATTGCTAAGCAGCAGCCCAACAGCCAAGCCAAAAAACCCTCCAATAAACCAGGAATGACTTAGTGAAAAGTATTTGACTGTTGTTGAGCATCAAGACATAGACCATGTACCTGAAGTCTGGGAAGATCCTTGAGTGCTATTTATGAACTGTAAATACAGTGGCAAGAAAAAGTATGTGAACCCTTTGGAATTACCTGGATTTCTGCATAACTTGGACATAACATTTTATCTGATCTTCATCTAGGTCACAACAATAGACAAACACAGTGTGCTTAAACTAATAACACACATATTTGTATTTTTCTTGTCTATATTGAATACATAATTTAAACATTTACAGTGTAGGTTGTTCTTGTTCTTCTTTTTCTTCTGGAGTGTTTGGTCAATCACGGTTTACAACATTTCTAAATCCTCCTACCTAACTCAGTACTTCTGAGAAAACAAAAAAAAAGCCCTACTAACTTCTAATAATCCCTTCCAAACCCCCCCCAACCCCGTCCAACCTGAATGACCCTACACTTCAAGCTTTCCCTCTCTTCAACATACTTACAACAATATAACAACACATGCTCCAACGTTTCATCGACCATACACTCCAGACACAAACCATTCACATGCTTGCCAACCAAATGTAATGATGAATTCAATGTACAATGTCCTAATCGCAATCGAGCAAACACCACTTCTTCCTTCCTAATCTGACCTTTGAATCTTGGTCCACCGACCTTTCTTTGGAGACAATATAAATGCCGGCCCTTGTGCTCTGAGTCCCGTCTCTTCTGCCAAACATCTATTATAATTGCTCTGATCTTACATTTGGCCTCACCTCTACCCAGTGGAACATTAATATCAATTATATCTTGTTTCAAAGCTATTTTAGCTAACTGGTCTACAATTTCATTGCCTTCCACACCCGAATGTGCTGGGACCCAGCAGAATCTCACTACTACACCCATTCTCTCAATTCTCCATAATAACATGAATACCTCCAATAGTAGGTAATTCCTATTAAATACCAATATTAGATTTACCAGATGATAAAATACAGACAAAGAATCTGAACATGCTAAAATTCTAACAGGTTGTACATCCTCCACCCACTGGAGGGCAACTATTATCGCCAAAAGTTCTGACAATATACTGACAGTTCATCTGTTAATCTTTTACATACAGTTGAAGTCGGAAGTTTACATACACTTAGGTTGAAGTCATTAAAACTCATTTTTCAACCACTCCACAGACTATAGTTTTGGCAAGTTGGTTAGTGCACTTTGCATGACCCAAGTAATTCTTCCAACAATTGTTTACAGACCGATTATTTCACTTATAATTCACTATATCACAATTCCAGTGGGTCAGAAGTTTACATACATTAAGAAAATATATTCCAGAAAACTATGTCATGGCTTTAGAAGTTTCTGATAGGCTAATTGACATCATTTGAGTCAATTGGAGGTCTACCTGTGGATGTATTTCAAGGCCTACTTCAAACTCAGTGCCTCATTGCTCGACATCATGGGAAAATCAAATGAAATCAGCCAAGACCTCAGAAAAAAAATTGTAGACCTCCACAAGTCTGGTTCATCCTTGGGAGCAATTTCCAAACGCCTGAAAGTACCACGTTCATCTGTACAAACAATAGTACGCAAGTATAAACACCATGGGACCACGCAGCCGTCATACCGCTCAGGAAGGAGACGCGTTCTGTCACCTATAGATGAACGTACTTGTGTGCGAAAAGTGCAAATCAATCCCAGAACAACAGCACACCACAGGAGGACTTGCTTCTTCCAGTCATCTTCTTCAACATCGACCTTTCATCCCCCAGCTCAGTACCCCTGCCTACTGTAGAACAAAACTGTCTCCATGTATTTGTCTTGACATACTTAATGACCCTTCGTATTAAAGCTCTCTTCCTTTGGAAATCAACTAGATTCTCATGAGTCATATTCCTACTCAACACTCTGTAAGCCCTATTTCTTTCTCGAATAGCCGAAGTGCACTCTTCAGTCCACCAAGGAACCACCTTCCTTTTCTCACCCACTTCACTCACTGGTACATATAAATTTGCAGCATTCAAAATCCGAGAGGTGACAGAGACAGCACATACATCAACTGGCCCTTCTAAAGACAACTGTCCAACAGACTTTAAGCAATGATCACCAAACTGTTCCCAGTCTGCTTTATGAAAGCACCATCTTCTAAATGGTACCCTATCTGGAATAGCAACATCAAAGTTCATGGTACACAAAATCGGGAAATGATCACTTCCAACAGTAGAATCATCCATTACATTCCATTCACACATAGATGCAATAGAGTTAGAAGCTAGTGTGAGGTTCAGGCAGGATGTAACCCCTATAACAACATCAACTCTTGTACCACATCCATCGTTAAGGCATACTAATTCTCTTGTTTCCATCATATCTTCCACAATAGTTACATTAGCATCTGTATATGTGCTTCCCCATAAACTATTATGTGCATTAAAGTCGCTGCACCATATCTCCCTGGAGTCCAAACATTGCTACAGATAGTTGACAACAAGGATTGTAAAAATTATCAAACTTTATATTACTACCTGCACTGTAGATTTCCACCATTACACATTCATTTTCAGATGGGACAGTTATATTACGATATTCAAGACCTTCTCTTATGAACGTAACACAACCACCACCCTGTCCAATTGATCTATCAGATCTGATAGAATAATAACCAGGAATATTAAAATCAAGATGTGGTCTAAGCCATGTTTCTTGAACACATGTGACATCAGGTTTGATTTCTAAATCTATTACATATGTCTTTAACTCCTGACCGTTAGCAATAAGGCTTCTGGCATTCCACTGAAGGATAAAAAAACCATAACTAATTATCATCATACTGAGACATTCCATCAGTATTATTATTATTATTAGGAGTCAACATATCAACTATCATGGCAACAGTAACATCTGTTACTCCTAAAAACAATGTTGCTGCTTCCACAGTGATCTTCAACTTGGCAGTTCTTCTTTCCACAAACGCAGTCAGGTTAATAACCTTTCCAATGAAGGCTATAAAGTCAATCTTATTAACTATTAATGTGTAATTTGAAACAACACATTTGTGAGAGCCAAATTTCTGATTTCTGAACATGTATCATATCTGTGTCTGGACCAACATAAGCAACATATCTCCATCAATCTTCATACACCATAATCATGTTCCCCTCCACACTTCGCACATCTTTTCTTTCCTTTGCACAGAGCCGCTACATGTCCCGTTCTTTGGCATTTAAAACATCTTAATGGAGGTGGGACAAACTGTCTAAGGTACAATACTGACAGGCTTTCACTTCTCTGCCGCTCTTTCTTACTGAACAGCTTTTTGGCTTCAACCACTATGCCCCCCTCTACATTTTCTTTTATATAATCTATGGACATTGATAATGGAACCCCAGAAATGACCCCCCTCAGCTTAGCTGAACCCCAGAAATGACCCCCCTCAACTTAGCTGAAGCTCCAGGAACATGACTTGTGATTTTCTTCCCAGTTTTCATGTTTAGAATCTTCCCTTGCTGAACATGATCAGAACAAAATATTAACAGTCTGCCATTACCAATGAACCTGGCTAATGTAACTTCCCCTATCACTTTCTTTAACGGCATTAGTTAATCTAATAGGGTGTAGATGAGACTCCGTGATCGCATCCACAGTGTAGGTTGGAAGAAGTATGTGAACCCCTAGGCTAATGACTTCTCCAAAAGCTAATTGGAGTCAGGAGTCAGCTAACCTGGAGTCCAATCAATGAGACGAGATTGGAGATGTTGGTTAGAGCTGCCCTGCCCTATAAAAAATACTCACAGAATTTGAGTTTGCTATTCACAAGAAGCATTGCCTGATGTGAACCATGCCTCGAACAAAAGAGATCTCAGAAGACCTAAGATTTAGATTTGTTGACTTACATAAAGCTGGAAAGGGTTACAAAAGTATCTCTTGATGTTCATCAGTCCACGGTAAGACAAATTGTTTAGAAATTGTGAAAGTTCAGCACTGTTGCTACTCCCTAGGAGTGGCCGTCCTGCAAAGATTACTGCAAGAGCACAGCGCAGAATGCTCAATGAAGTTAAGAAGAATGTGTCAGCTAAAGACTTACAGAAATGTCTGTAACATGATAACATGTCTGTTGACGAGTCTACATTACGTTTAACACTAAACAAGGATGGTGTTCATGGGAGGACACCACGGGAGAAGCCACTGCTGTCCAAAAAAAACTGGTGCACATCTGAAGTTCGCAAAAGAGCACCTGTATTTAAATATTCTGTGGACAGATGAAACTAAAGTTGAGTTGTTTGGGAGGAACACACAACACTATGTGTGGAGAAAAAAAGGCACAGCACACCAACATCAAAACCTCATCCCAACTGTGGTGGAGGGGGCATCATGGTTTGGGGCTGCTTTGCTGCCTCAGGGCCTGGACAGCTTGCTATCATCGACGGAAAGATGAATTCCCAAGTTTATCAAGACATTTTGCAGGAGAATGTAAGGCTATCTGTCCTCCAATTTGAAGCTCATCAGAAGTTGGGTAATGCAACAGGAAACGACCCAAAACACAGAAGTAAATCAACAACAGAATGGTTTCAACAGAAGAAAATAGTGTCCCAGTCAGATCCAGACTCAACCCGATTTGAGATGCTGTGGAATGACTTTGAGAGTGGTTCACACCAGACATCCCAAGAATATTGCTGAATTGAAACAGTTTTGTAAAGAGGAATGGTCCAAAATTCCTTCCGACCGTTGTGCAGGTCTGATCTGCAACTACAGAAAATGTTTGGTTGAGTTTATTGCTGCCAAAGGAGGGTGAACCAGCTATTAAATCCAAGGGTTCACATACTTTTCCCACCCTGCACTGTGAATGTTTACACGGTGTGTTCAATAAAGACATGAAAACGTATAATTGTTTGTTTGTTATTAGTTTAAGCAGACTGTGTTTGTCTATTGTTGTGACTTAGATGAAGATCAGATCACATTTTCTGACGTGTTTTTTTTGGGGGGGGGTGGGCGGTAGTCCGTTGGAAGGGTTCCTCTTCGCTGAGAAGCTGACACATTGGCTGGTGGCTGAGGCTGTTTCTTAATGGCACCTTATTAGCGCCCTATTCCCTATATAGTGCACTAAATTGAACAGATCCCTAGTCAAAAGTAGTGCACTATATAAGCAATAGGGTGACATTTGGGACGGACTCTGAGACGAGGCTACACCGGGCCAGAGGTATGAGAGAAGGAAGCAGGCTAGCCTCCCAAACGGCACCCTATTCTGTATATAGTGCGCTACTTTTGTAATGGCTGCTCTACTCTGTGTACCAGAAGCAGCAAATCTAAGAGCAGCGCTTGGAAGGAAATCTATATGCAGACTTAGACCACATGCTAAGACCTAAATACTAACCGTTTACGAAACAAACTCATGGAAGTAGCTCCAAATATGCCATTTCCCCTGTGAAAGTTGCCTTTTCAATGAGGTATTTGTATCCCTCACAAGAGTACTGTATATTAAACTATGGAAATATCCACATTGTTAGAATCCAATTTGCCCTGTCATATTTGTTTGTTGGCCCAGCCAATGTTGGGTTATGTGGCGGTGAGGTTTTGAGGTGTTGAGCAGTGTGGTCGTGTATGTTCATGTCATTGAGCGGTGTGGTCAAGCCTTATGGTAAAACTGTGGTAAGGTTGCTATCATTGTTTTGCAGTGAATGATGTGGAGGAGAGTGAAGGGCTGCCGTCCCTGGACAAGCCTGGCTGGTACTCTCAAGGGAACTGGCCCCACCTCAACGAGCTGCTCAAAACCATGACTGGGAAACCTGAGCCTAAGGTAAGATGATGGATTTTTGATTTGTTTGTTTGATTGGTTAGTTGATCATTTTCTTGTCCTTCCAGAGGAAGTTATACATGTATCCAAGTAATAGTGGTGTAAAGTACTTATGTAAAAATACTTTAAAGTACTACTTAAGTCGTTTTTTGAGGTATCTGTACTTTACTTGACTATTTATATTTTTGACAACTTTTGCTTTTGCTTCACTACATTCCTAAAGAAAATAATTTACTTTTTACTCCATACATTTTCCCTGACACCCGAAAGTACTCGTTACATTTTGAATGCATAGCAGGACAGGAAAAGGGTCCAATTCACAAGCTTATCAAGAGAACATTCCTGTCATCCCTAATGCCTCTGGACTAGCGGGCTCACTAAACACACATGCTTTGTTTGTAAATGATGTCTGAGTGTTGGAGTGTGCCCCTGGCTTTCTGTAAATAAAAAAAAACAAGAAAATGGTGCCGTCTGGTTTGTTTAAAATAAGGAATTTGAAAGTATTTGTACTTTTACTTTTGATACTTAAGTATATTTTAGCAATTACTTTAAAACCAAATACTTTTAGACTAGTATATTACTGGGTGACTTTTACTTCAGTCATTTTCTATTAAGGTATCTTTACTTTTACTCAAGTATGACAGTTGGGCACTTTTTCCACCACTGACCATTTATCCAAATAACCATTACTTCCATACTATCCTGGGATATGTGTCTCAATGTTTATCCACAGAACAGTGTAGGTTTGCTTTGAGCTTCCGTTCCTGGCAAACGCTCAGAGATCAGACGTCCTCTATAAATCAGCTCAGGGAGATTTGCACTGGTGTGACGGAGAGGGAAACATGGACGTGTACACCTGCAGACCTTGGAATGAATGTCGACAGGGCTGGAGTGCCAGCTAGAGAGCTGCCTGGCCTGCTGTGAGGTGCTGTGATAAACAGGCCTGTAGAGTAGAGCACACAGCCGATACGATCTCTGGCAGGACGCTAGCTCGTCTGACTCGGAGACTCTGTTTGTGCTTTGTCTCAGCTCTTGAGAAAAGGCCCCTCCAGTGCTCCCAGGGACGCCCGTCATCATCCACGTCTTCAGCCTCTCCTTCCTCTCCTGCCTCCAACAATCCACCCCTCCGACCCGGCCAGGGGTGCTCAATGCCCACTCTGTTATCGAGCCACGTGGAGAAAGTGCTCGCGGAATGTAGTGTCAACCTGCACTTATAGCAGCTTTAAGGTAGCCACTCTGTGGTGACCTGAGGCAGTCGATGTTTTGGGTTCTCTTCACTTTTACCTGATAGGACTTAATGTAGGCCCTCTGGGCTGGCTGAATGGGAGGCATTCAGAGCAGATTACAGTCCCATGTAGGTCCCCTGTAGCAGTGAGCAGAGGCCTGGCCGTTACATGTAGGAACACAGCTTATACACTGAGCTGCCCAGCTCAAATAGACTCTGTGAATCAGTGATTGAAATGACACTCGTTTTTTATTCAATTAAAAGAGCAGTATAAGCATGCAACAATTGTTTCGTGTGATCATAAGGCGTTGGCAATTTCACATATTCACATGGATTGAAAGATTACATTCTTTTTGCAGTCCAAGTTACCCAGAAACCTACATCAGGATATTGCAGTTCTGTTGTGTCCTTACAATTTCATTAGTTGCATATTAGCAGCGTTGCTGCTGTCATGATCGGATTGGGGGCTAAGTAACATGGATTATAGTCCTTATCTCCCTGGCCCTCTCATGTCAGGTATGTGATCTCCCCCTCCCGCCTCTCTGTCTGTCGACGTCCCAAATTGCACCCTATTCCCTACGTAGTGCTCTACTTTTGACCAGAGTCCTGGTCAAAAGTAGTGCGCTATATAGTGAACAGGGCCATTTGGGATGCAGCCTCTGTCTGTCCCAGCCAGGCCGCACACAGTGGAGCACAATGGGCTCATTAAGCTGGGCTTTCTGGGTTGCTTGTTTATCCAGGGGTGGCTTTACCTCTAAGCACTGCTCTGAGTGATGCATTGATAACAGTAGGGGGGCACGGTGTCGGGGTGAAATTAACTTTCTTCTGGGCTGGGGGACTCTTGACTGGGGCTAGGGGAAGGGAGGTAGGGAGCCACAGATTGTAGCTAGTTACAACTTATTGCATTATCTGTCCCAGCCTTATGAAACAGTTTTAGCATCTAGTGAGCCCCATGAAAGCCTCTCTATAATGTTTTGCCACTGTGTTGGAATTCCTGGCCCTGTAAATATTTATCATACTGATCCGAAGCCTCTGGCTGCAGTGGGGAGCTGAAAAAACGATCTGTGCACTCTGCAGCAGTGCTCTCTCTCCCTCTCCGTGGCCAGTTTCTGGGAAAGCCAGGAAACCTGATGCCTGAACCCGCCCCAGCCCCAGAGCTCCACAGGCCCAGCTCACAGCTCCACAGCCTGGGCCCCGGCTGGCCGACTGTCTGTCCTGTTTATTTATGCGTGGGACTGCAAGGCCTGGTCACTGACGCTGTAAAGGGCCTGAGAAGAGGAGGGGGTTTCCGGAGAGAGGCCAGCGCCCACATGAATTCATTAGAATTCACTAGTTTGGCCGGTGTAAGCCGTCAATGTAAATAAGAATTTGTTCTTAACTGACTTGCCTAGTTAAATAAAGGTTAAATAAAAAATGCAATAAAAAAATAAAATTAGAGGCCGTCCACTCCTCCCTCACCCCCCTCCTCTTTATAGATGTCTGCCTCATCTATACCCCCCTCCCAAACACACACACCCCACTCTGCATTCCACACAGAGAGCTATGTGAAAGACTCTTTAAGTGTGTGTCTTTTTGTACCAAGAAGTTCTCATTATCCTTATAGAACACTGACCTTTGTTCTCCCCTTAAAGGGACCCCTTGAGAAGTTATAGTTTTGTGATGTGCTGAACCTCAAGGAGCTATTTCCTCTAAAGAGCTGTTTCCATTATGGCAGCATTCTTGTTTGTTTTTTCCTAGTTGTTCTCTAATCCCGCCGACACTCTTCTTAACCCTTCGTTTCCACTGGATTTGCAAGGATTTCAACTATTTACATTTATTTCAATGGGTTTTAAAAGTAAGGAAATGGATTGCCAGTCAGTTTTGTATGCTGTTCAGCTAAGCCTGTCTTAACGTGTTTTTCTTCAAAACAGACATGATGGTCAAAGAAGATGTGATTAGTTTCGCAGCCCCATCGTGTCTGGTCTAGTTTGCCCTAAGGGGCAGTAAAACACGTCAGCTTTATTGAATTTGACTACCGCTGAATGCTCCCTTGAAACGAATCCAGCCAAATTGCTATTTTATTACAGCACTTTACTAATCATAAAGATGTAGTTACAATAGGATAGAAAAGGCAACTTCATTTACTGAGCAGATGCTCAGAAAATGCGCCTCATTCATTGTCTATCCTGTCTCCTACCCTCTACAGGTGGTGTACTTTGGGGATAGCATGCGGTCGGACATGTTTCCTGCTAGCACGTTTGGGGAGACGGTGATGATCGTGGAGGAAATGGAGGGAGAGGGCATCCCGAGGCGCGTCTCAGCGAAGACCAACGAGGCTCAAGCGGAGCTTCAGGAAAAGAAGGGAATGTTTGAGGTTAGTTCACACAAGCATCTGTTTCCGTTTAAAACGCTCTCCCACCTTTGCCCTGCTCCCTGAAATCATCCCAAACCCCAGCCCCTTTGCTCAGTGCCACAATATACCCACTGTAGCGCGTGTCATGTATGTGTGTGTGTGTGAGTGTGTACGTGTGCATGTCCTTGTTCATTTCGTAAGCATTATCAAAAGACTTACAGTGTTGTAAGTATTCCGTGGCCGTTTCGTATTATTACAGTTCCACATCTAGTGGAGAAACCTGTAAAAGCGGTCATGTTGAAACAAGTTTATGTGAGTCTGTATTTCGCAGAGGCAGCCTAGTGTCAGTACAGTAGTAAAGTCGGCAAAGAAAATGTTTACGGCAGTTGACGTACTGCTAGGAAGGAAACCATAAACACATTCTTACAACTAGGATGTAATATCACCTAGTGCTGCCCTCTCCCTCACTGACCAGGCCGTAGTCTATCCGTATCCAGAGGGGTCAGTGCTTCCTGAGAGGGAATTAGGTGAGTCAGCATATATGTTGCCAGGAACGATGAGAGGAACCCCCTGGTTTGGATAAGACACCACTAAATGTGTGTTTGTAAATTCACTCTGGATTGCCAGAATGTGCTCTGGGCGTTGTCAGATTGTCCGATTGTAAATTCAGAGCATTTTGCACTCGTAGCATTCAGAGAACACACTGGGCGCTCTGGCCGAGGATCCGAGCATTCTGTCATCACAACAGCAGTCAAGCACCCAAGCTAACTGGCTAAAGTTGTCTAGCTTGCTAGCTACTTCCAGACACAAATGAGAGAACACCTCACTCTGACCATTTTACCCGCCCTAGCAGAGCTGGTTTGGCTATTTTCATGTTACCCAGAGCATTGGTTACTGTAACTGTAACAATTTAATTATATATGTTTTTTTGGCCAATGTTAATTGACACCGGCCATAATCAACGGGTGTTGAGCGTTGGTAAATTTGTCAGTTATTCTGCGCTCTGGCGCACTCAGACGAGAATGCTCTGAAATCAGTGTAGATAGCAACGAACGCACTCTTAAGACAGATCATCTGAAGGGGAATGACTGATGCCACGTTTAGAGTGCAGGGCCTTGTAGATGGACAAATCGTCTCCGCCTCTACCTCTCTTTCTCTTTTTCTCTTCTCCCGCTCTCTCGGTCTCCCCCTCCACCCCCTCTCTCTCTGTCTCTATTGCTTTCTCTCTCCCTCCCAGTCCCTCACCACCCCCCTCTCCCTCTCTCTTTTCACTTCCCCTTTCCTTAGTAAAACTTATTTCCCCTTTTGCCTTGTTTATTAGAAATGAATTATCTCCTGACTCCTGGAAGCTCCAGTAGGTCTCTCTCTCTCCACTGTGGTGAATCAGCTCCGAGCTGTTGCTCTGCTGCAGCCAAAGTGTATTAGACATTAGACAGTCTCAGAAAGCTGCCTGGAACAACATGTTTCTCATTAGTTTCCCCCAGATACCTTTTGGTTACATTTTGGCTCTCAATATCTGGTGGAATTTTCCAAATGAATAGGCAATGTAGTGTTGTGCATCAATTTGCCATTTATTAATGATGTATTATGAGGTTCTGTGTAGTGTAGAAAAGCTCCAAACTGGGGAAGAATGCATCGTAGTTTGAGACAGAATATTTCCATGGCTGAGTTTGGATCTGATCTTTTATATCTGCTTTTTTAACATAAAAGAACTTGGATTAAATTAATCTTATGAATGACTTTTAACATAAACCGTTTTTCTCAGCATGCAACTCCGCCTCTAAGTCTGGTTGGAAGTCAAAAAGCTTCACCAATCAGAATAACGTCTTCATCACACTTTCCACCAAGAGAGGGAAAAAGTAGCAACAATTTTCATTTGAAATGTTGACCTTTCTCTCAGAAGAACTGAATCACATTTCAAGGAAGTATCTCTACGAGTTGACAAATTTATATGCATACGTTTCTTCTGCTCCATGCTTGTTGACTATATCCTGTTACTAACATATCAGATAGACATATGGTACTGAGAAGTGTGGGGGTTTTCTTGGCAGAGTGATTAACTCCACACTGCTTCTTATGTTGAAATTCCTGTTAAAAACTGGATATATTACCCACAAGTTCCCTTATGTTGACAATTTTCACCTAGTCGGGTCAGGGATTCGAACCAACGACCTTTCTGTTACTGGCCCAACGGTCTTAACCGCTAGACTATCTGCCACCCTGTACCTCTCTTTCTGGTCAGATAATCACTCCCTATTCAACCCATGTGATGTGCTTTCAGGACCAGGGCATGAAGGCTCCCTCTGCTCCATCAGAACAGTGGGGATCCTACTTTGTGGACACACACAAGAGTGGTGAAGGGGACGAGGAGAGCCAGAAACTCACCTGGTGCTGCCATAGCATCCACAAATACAGCACCATGGCCATCCCCAGTGTGGAGTCTACTGCAGGTGAACGGAGGAGAGGGCTACGGGGGCTCACTGACTCAGTGTTGCGTAATGACCTACCTAACTGCTGTAGCGCCTCTTGTCTTGAGAGAGGCGTGCTCTGCTAGTTTAAAGAGGAATTTGACCCCAGATATCCTCTACTACCCGTTCCTTATTCTTGATATCTGCTCTACAGAATATCCAAATAAAGTGTTACCAAAGTGCTTCCTTTTTATGAAGCTTTGGTTTGGCAGCGCTTGCACACTTTCCAGAAATCAGAGAAAAAATGTTTTGAATCATGGAGCACTATTGTTGACTGTGTGCAGAATGGAAACTCTGAGGGTTACTGTTTTAGCTATGCAGGCAAAACTGGTTGATATGACAAAATGTTCAATAGTTTATCTCTTGTCCCCCTCCATAGATCTCCCTCTGGACGACAAGTTCCCCAGGTTCTCTCCAAACAAACCCTGCACCACCTGCTACTACCCCAGACCCCCAGGATTACTTGCTGGAAAAAGTTTGAGTTAGTCATCTTAAAGAGTCGTCCTCCCAGAGTCGCCCCTCACCCTCCTCAGCCTAAAGGGGAGGAATGTGCCTCCATCTCGCCTGTAGTTACACACCTGAACCAAATCATCTATCCCTAGAGCACAGGAAATCACGCGCACATTGATAGAAACCATGTGAACTTAAAAGCAGAGTATCTCTGAGTAAGTAACCTGGCTACATTTTAACTTTGTTCTGTATGTGGATTATTGTACTTGTGTGTGAAAAATGTGACTTGCCAATTGTATGTGTGTGGTTGTGTCAGCATACAGATCTGATTTAAAGCATATTATTCAGATTGTTTCATGTGAAGACCACTATTTTGTAATATAGATATACAGTGGGGAGAACAAGTATTTGATACACTGCCGATTTTGCAAGTTTTCATACTTACAAAGCATGTAGAAGTCTGTAATTTTTATCATAGGTACTCTTCAACTGTGAGTGACGGAATCTAAAACAAAAATCCAGAAAATCACATTGTATGATTTTTAAGTAATTAATTTGCATTTTATTGCATGACATAAGTATTTGATACATCAGAAAAGCAGAACTTAATATTTGGTACAGAAACCTTTGTTTGCAATTACAGAGATCATACGTTTCCTGTAGTTCTTGACCAGGTTTGCACACACTGCAGCAGGGATTTTGGCCCACTCCTCCATACAGATCCTTCAGGTTTCGGGGCTGTAGCTGGGCAATACGGACTTTCAGCTCCCTCCAAAGATTTTCTATTGGGTTCAGGTCTGGAGACTGGCTAGGCCACTCCAGGACCATGAGATGCTTCTTACGGAGCCACTCCTTAGTTGCCCTGGCTGTGTGTTTCGGGTCGTTGTCATGCTGGAAGACCCAGCCACGACCCATCTTCAATGTTCTTACTGAGGGAGGGAGGTTGTTGGCTAAGATCTCGCGATACATGGCCCCATCCATCCTCCCCTCAATACGGTGCAGTCGTCCTGTCCCCTTTGCAGAAAAGCATCCCCAAAGAATGATGTTTCCACCTCCATGCTTCACGGTTGGGATGGTGTTCTTGGGGTTGTACTCATCCTTCTTCTTCCTCCAAACACGGCGAGTGGAGTTTAGACCAAAAAGCTCTATTTTTGTCTCATCAGACCACATGACCTTCTCCCAGTCCTCCTCTGGATCATCCAGATGGTCATTGGCAAACTTCAGACGGGCCTGGACATGCGCTGGCTTGAGCAGGGGGACCTTGCGTGCGCTGCAGGATTTTAATCCATGACGGCGTAGTGTGTTACTAATGGTTTTCTTTGAGACCGTGGTCCCAGCTCTCTTCAGGATATTCAGGACATTATCTTATTGTGTTAGCTGTGTTGTTGGCTAGCTCCTCTGAACAACAGTGTCCTAACGAGAGAGCACATTTTCTATGCCAGGCGAAATCGTGCCTCAACTCATTGTTATGGATGTATCCAAATATGTGTAAATAGAAAACAGCTTAAACAAATGCAGCTACTGTTGTTAGCCGTTGTTGGATAGCTAGCAAGTAAGGGATAAGAACATTGCTAACCAGTATGGCAATGGAACATTTACAACAAACGACTGGGTCACGTCCATAGATACAGATCAAAAAGACTGAACGACAGGGTCACGTCTCTGGCAACCGAACCAATAGAACTAACGACCAGTCAGCTTGGGTCGCAACCCTAGATTTGTTTCCTAAGCCTAGATTTTTTTTCGGGACTATATCTTGTGGAAGGATGAAATAGTATGAATAAATTCATCAAAATAATGTTTTTATTGAAAATATGTCAATCATTATTTGAATATGTTAGTAATCCGTTGTATATAAATGATAATGCCATCAAAACCGTTTTTTGGAGGATATATTGGCACGGCTAACAACACCGTGTCAATATATCCTCCAAACATCGGTTTATCTGGCATTATCACTTTAAATAAATAGCCATTTTTGTTTTCTGTTTCACTGTATGCATTTCAGTGACAGTAACTTAAGATGTCCTTAAAGGTAAAACATTTCCCCTGTATTTATTTTGTGAAAAGTGTTTAAGAGCATTGTTCTTGAAGAAATGGCACAATCTGTCCTTAGTGTTAACTTTTTTTTATTGAAAGAGTAGAGAAAAACTTCCTCATTGAAAACAGTAATATTGGATGCTTAAAGGCTATGCTCTGTGTACTCTGTGTTATTTTGGTGCAACAGTAAACTATAGTGCTGTTGGAGTGACTACTGGGTAAAAATGTGTAATATTTATGCTTCATATGCAGTACCAATTGTAAGATATACTTTAACTGACTTCTGAATGGTGACGTGTTGGTTTGCTGCATAGAGACTAGTTGTATTATATTGATAAGAAACAAGTCTTAATATGCTTGTAAGAGTATTTTTACAGTAAGTACTGCAGTAGTTGATAAGAGAGGACAGCAGACCTTAATTGGTCAGCCAAAGTGGGTTATTATTTCTGTTATAAATGTGTGTGTTGGTGTTAAATGCAATGCAGCTTTAGTGATTGTATTCCATTTAAATTTTTTCCAAATCTGATTTAGAAACGTTTGCCTTATGTTCAATTCGTTAGTGGTCTTGTGTTCTAGAGAAGATGCAGGGATAGTGTTCAATGTACTGTCTGTGAAATAAATGAAAAAGTTATACAATTTTGTTACACACTGCCTTTAGTGATGATTTGTGTGTTTTCGTGACAGTTTAAAATAAAACATCTGAAAAATGTCAAAGTCAGAGATCATTGCAAAATATTACAAAATGGGATTAGACTGTTGTACATTTTATTTTAGACTGTTTTGCTACCTTCAATTCTACAAATATGTTCTCTCTACCTGGTTGTTAGTGTGTACAGTTGTGGCCAAAGGTTTTGAGAATGACACAAGTATTGGTCTCCGCAAAGTTTGCTGCCTCAGTGTTGATGATGGCTATTTGCGTATACTACAGAATGTCATGATGAGTGATCAGATGAATTGCAATTAATTGCAAAGTCTCACTTTGCCATGAAAATGAACTTAATCCCTCAAAAACATTTCCACTGCATTTCAGCCCTGCCACAAAAGGACCAGCTGCCATCATGTCAGTGATTGTCTCGTTAACACAGGTGAGAGTGTTGACGAGGACAAGGCTGGAGATCACTCTGTCATGCTGATTGAGTCAGAATAACAGACTGGAAGCTTTAAAAGGAGGGTGGTGCATGAAATCATTGTTCTTCCTCTGTCAACCATGGTTACCTGCAAGGAAACACGTACCATCATCATTGCTTTGCACAAAAAGGGCTTCACAGGCAAGGATATTGCTGCTGGTAAGATTGCACCTAAATCAACCATTTATCGGATCATCAAGAACTTCAAGGAGAGAGGTTCAATTGTTGTGAAGAAGGCGTCAGGGCGCCCAAGAACGTCCAGCAAGCGCCAGGACCGTCTCCTAAAGTTGATTCAGCTGCGGGATCAGGGCACCACGAGTGCAGAGCTTGCTCAGGAATGGCAGCAGGCAGGTGTGAGTGCATCTGCACGCACAGTGAGGCGAAGACTTTTGGAGGATGGCCTGGTGTCAGCCAAGGGAGTGGGCTCACTCACAATTTTGCCTAAGAACACAGCCATGAATAAAGAAGGGTACCAACACATCCTCCGAGAGCAACTTCTCCCAACCATCCAAGAACAGTTTTGGTGACGACCAATGCCTTTTCCAGCATGATGGAGCACCTTGCCATGAGGCAAAAGTGATAACTAAGTGGCTCGGGGAACAAAACATCGACATTTTGGGTCCATGGCCAGGAAACTCCCCAGACCTTAATCCCATTGAGATCCTCAAGAGGCTGGTGGACAAACAAAAACCCACAACTTCTGACAAACTCCAAGCATTGATTATGCAAGAATGGCCTGCCATCAGTCAGGATGTGGCCCAGAAGTTAATTGACAGCATGCCAGGGCGGATTGCAGAGGTCTTGAAAAAGAAGGGTCAACACTGCAAATATTGACTCTTTGCATAAACTGAATGTCATTGTCAATAAAAGCCTTTGACACTTATGGAATACTTGTAATTATACTTCAGTGTACCATAGTAACTACTGACATAAAGATCTAAGAACACTGAAGCAGCAAACTTTGTGGAGACCAATACTTGTGTTATTCTCAAAACTTTTGGCCGGGACTGTACAATCAGTAATTTCGGTCTCCCTCCCACTTCCTTCTTCTCTAGTCACTTTCCTCTACTGCCCCTCCTCATTTGCCAGAATTGATGACGTTCTCTCCAAAACCTTGCGCAAAGAGGGTATACTTTGTTTCACCACTTGAAAGATTCAATTTATCGATGCATGTCGCGGGGATTACATTTATAACACAGAAATGATTTGTAGGGGGAGTGTCAAATCTGGACTACAATTTTACAACAACTGGTTTTGACAGGTAGGCTAATCTTGATCAGTGTACCATTCTTTCCTTACACACTTTCACCGATCGAAAAAGACTTCTGATCCAGTGTGCTATCTGCGCATATTTATTTGTTAATACCGTGTGTTAGTGAAACGTTTTTCCAACGTGGGAATAATAATTCACAAATTAAATTTAAGAAAAGTACTATTTATGTAAATTAATGTACATATTTACACGAAATAATGAACTAAATATTTTTGGTTAGTGTGACATTTGGAAACGGATGACATCATGAAAGTCGCATACAAGGACAGTACGGTATGTAAAAGTGTAAGATATTGTCCGAGTTGTGTATAGGTATTAAAATATGACATAATTATATTTCATATGACCTGAGGAAAACTATCCTACTAATATTAAGAAAAAAAACCGGGACACTTAGACAAAGGTGTATTTTTATATGAGGATCAAGTTCGTTTGGACGCTGGCGACCTGAATGTAAGCGATTCAAGGTAAGGAGACGTGTGAGCAGCCAGGTAGGACATTTAATCTGTGGAGCTACCTAGTGAGGTATTTACTGTAAATTGGTGCCACGGTTAACCCTGGAGTTTAGGTTTTGTTGTATTATGCATACTTTCTATTGATGGAGTAGTATAGAATAGTTTTCACAATACGTTATTTTCACACTATTCTACAGTAATTTATTTGTGTAAAATAACGTTTTTCAACATGTGGTCATTTGAAATAGTCTTATCAAGTTTCAAGGGCACAGGTCTTTTAAAGCAAAAAGTCTATTTGAGAATGAATTGCCCATTTTGTGCCACGAGTTTGTCATTTTTGTGTAAATTGAAAGAAAACAAAGCAGTCAAAGGTTAATCCAGCCCAGGAGAGGGACAGCTGCCCCCTCTCAACTGGTTTCTTTTATTCCCCTAAACCAATCAGTGTCCCTAAACACATAGTGGGTATAGCTTTCACTTCCACATCCAGGGTTTATGGGCTTTATGGCAGTAATGGTAGACTATCTGATTATGTGTCTTTAAAGGAACAATCTGCAGTTGTTACATCAATTTTTAGACTTTTAAATTAATTAAGTATACCTATTGATTCGTGAAGGATATAATTTATAGATGCCTCATGAGCTTAGTACAACTGTCATACCCCATCCCATCAAAAACCAAAATATAAGGTTGTTTTACTCCTTTGTAAGCAAAGTAAATGTAAACAAATACTGTATAGCCTCAAAATATGGTTAAAATTATGGTTTGTATATCATGGATGTTCAGTCCTTGTATCCAGAGCTCAGTCCATGAGTTTGAGAGTGGTTATATTTATTCAGCCCCATCCTTCAGCTGTTTACCAAATCAGTGGCGGGGTCACCCCTTTGTTATTGTTCAAACCGCATATTGCCCCTTTAAACTGGAATGTGCCAGTTTATGAGGTCAGGTGTCATGTCTAGCTAGTTGGTCAAGTGAAGCAACATCTGCAAAATAATGGACTAGCTCCCTTGTCCCCATTGGTGTCATTTTTAGTAGGAAATACTAAATTGTGTATTAAAATACACAAAAGAAAACTCATGCTAATCGAACTGACCAGAGTCTAGACTCACTAGACTACCTTCAAATCACCACCAAATGATTTTGCCTTAGGCAAGTGGCAAGAGTAAGGCAATGAAATGGACGTCCATGTTCCTGAGAAGAGATGACTTGCACTACCATGGTGTTACATTTACCATTTACTATTTTGATTATTCATAAAGATAAATTGCATTTTTACAACAGACATCTGAGTTTTCCTTTCAGCTGTCACAGTCTACAGTCTACTTGTAGCATGTTAAACTTGTCAGAACAGTAGGGGAAAGCCAGAATGATAAGGAATACAGCTGTATCCAATTTTTCAAGGAATGTAGCCCTTGTATGAAAAAGCTGGGGAGAGCTGAGAGAGAGAATATGGCTGGCTGGCTTTCTTAAAGTTTCCTTTCCTTCTCAGCTGACCTCCGTTGGAAATGCCACAGCGCCCTCTCTGATGTGAGGATGAGAACCTACACCCGAGGGGCCCCCACAGTGTTCTTCATAAGTCTACTGTGGCCTCTGGTGGCCTCGGTGGTGGGGGTGGCGGAGGAGGCAGAGGAGACGGTAGACCCCAGCGGAGGGATACCCTTCATGGGAGGGAACTACGATGGACACCCCATGCTGTACTTCGGCCAGGGCGAGGTGGAAGAGCTGCAGTCGGCGGCGGCTGGGACTCACCGGGAGATGGCTGCGAGGATCCGGGAGGCGGGGGAGGCCATGCTGGAGCACCCTGAGGAGTACCTGCCCCCCTGGAGCCCGGCCGAGTTCAGCGCCCGCTGGAACGAGGTGTATGGAAACAACCTGGGAGTGCTGTCCATGTTCTGTCTGCTCTACCCACACAGGGCCGGGGCACTCGACCTGGCCAAGGATTACATGGAGAGGATGGCAGCTCAGCCTAGTTGGTATATTTTCTATCTTTGTTTTCCCCTTATTTTTATGTGAATTTTCTTATCCCAGGTATTGCAATCAGCATCCCTAACCTATAGGGACAAGAAATAAGAGATGCAATCAGATATGCCCCTGTGGAAACCGTTACTGTGTAGTTACTCAAATTCAACCCATGAGTGAATTGCTTGCTTCTCAATTGCAGAAAATCGCTATTGTTTTATGCTTAGCCTACCCTTAGCGGTAAGAAAAACTCCCACATTACGGTGAACTGTTCTATTTGGAGTACAGATGCAGCCTGAAATGTGTACTACTCCTCCCCATCACCATGTAACCACTGGGGATAAATGCCAAATCATCCTCCTCTTCAGAGGACCTTTGACTGACTCAATCCCCCTCCATAGTATCACTGTTCAGTTTTCACTGTGGCCAGCCAGACTGAGGAAGAGATGCCCTGTGGTCCAGGAAATATGTTTAGCAGCTGTTTGAATTTATTGCTAAACATGCCCCCGTTCAAAGGAAATGAAATGTTCAGATGTTGAGCTGAATGGCCTGGTGCAGTGGGATGGGAGGACTAGGGTTCAGGCCACTACAGCTCTGGCCTGGTGGTGAGAGGCTGAGATACTAATTTGACCTGTGTTCTCAGAGGGGTTACATGGGAAATCTCATCTGCAACTCACATTGTTCAGCCCCAACCTAAGGGATGGGCTAATGACTCACCCAGTCTATAGACTCAGAGGGGAATAATTTAGGTAGTCTGTTATATTTGCATTAAAAGTATTTAATATTCTTGCAGACTTGTTCACTTTCTGTTGCATAAGAATAATAAGCCAAGAAGAGGCCAGGTATGAGACTGCATGTTGTTGCTGTATATTAAGATAAGATTTTCACTTCCAGTACAGTTAGGAAAGTGCATAATAGCAAGCTTTCTCTGCACGTCCTAAACCAAGGAATTCAGTGTTAAGGATGGGTCTCTAATATATGGGGCAAGTCGTTTCACTGTCGCAGCCAATTTAGTCATGGCGCCTGCGTTCTCAGGACGTCTGGTCTCTGCTATCAGCCTCATGGTCAGGTTACACCTTCTTTCTCTCATTACTTTTCAGATCGAAGCATTACCTCAGCTCCATTGTTTTAATCCTCTACTTAGCCATCAGCTGCTGTGTTTAGCCAACCTAGCTCAGAGAAAAAGGGTTTCTTCAGGTTACATGTACAGATTATCATTAGTTCAAATTTGTGAAACTTCACACAAAATGTACTGTATGTCTGTGCAACAAGTTGAGAAATGAAAACCCACGAGCACGTTTTCACATTTTAACAACACAACGTGAGTTCTCTCCTCAGCCGCACGATTACTATGGTTTATGAATCTCTCAACTGTGGTATCCGTGACCTTCAATTATGTCGCCAACAACTTGTTGAGGAGAACCATATTCCAACTCCTGCTTGTGGCACACTGGTTCCCTGCTTCGTTTTTAAGGCAGTTCATGTGTAAACATACAGAAGAGATGTCTTGTGTGCTTTGGCATAATGTAATATACAGTACAGTAGTGACATAGAACCACTCTTCACTCATTCTAACTACTTATACAGTGCATTAAACTTGGTTGGTGAACCAAAGGCTGCAATAAAACATTATTTAAACTCCTTTTTTGATGAATAAAGTTGAAATCAAGGGTTCTTTTTCTTACATTTTCTTCTTACAAGGAAAATGTATTTCCAATTAACTTCCACAGGTCGTTGACAGATGGAATTAATGTATTAGCTAAATCAAATGGAAGAAATGCTGCCAGAGGGTAGCGGCATATCTTTGGTATTTGTGAATATTAGCGTCACATTTGAAAGAAAAGCAGGCAGCTGATTTGATATTTGGCACTGAATACATTTTATGGGTCCATGTGATGAGTAGAACGGATTTCTACCTATGTCTTTTAGATGTTCTGAGAAGAATTGTCAAGATGGAGCTGAAAATGTGATTACATGGCATGCACTTTAATAGTAACTTTTCAAAATACAGGTTGCTTTTTGGATTCACATTTTATTGCCACATCTGAAGTCAATTTTACTATAATTACACAGAAAGAGCTTTTAAAGAACACCTCTTAGCAGGTATTATATGACATTAATGCATGGGCACAGACTATTTTGCCAATTTAACAATTAGTAGCTCTTAGAAATAGAAGTCAGTCAGCATTCTGAGGTGCCAGCTACTTTAGAAATAGCACATAGTGCACTTTAAACAGCACTTTAAAAGGCAGGATATGTTGGAGTTGGACTATAAAAAGCAGGTGTGAAAACGCTGTTTTGCATGTTTTTTTGTAAAGAGAACAAAAAGCTATTTAGTAGCTGATTATAAGCTTGGACAAATTATGCAAAAAGCCTGAGAAGGATTAGTTTAACTGTACATTTTTGATGACATTTCACTTTTTCCAGAATATGTTGTCAGGCTCTGGTCATAGGGAGGCCGTTGGCTCCTCTAATTGTCTATGGTCAGAGCCTGACAGATCTAGGTATTTTGTTTCTATGCTGCTTTGTATTGTCTCTAGCACAGGGATCTAAATTTGGTTGAGGTTGGAACCAAAAATCTCAAATTTGGACACCAGACCAAAGGACAAATTTCCACCGGTTTAATGTCAATTTCTCGTGTGTCTTGGCCCAAGCAAGTCTCTTCTTATTATTGGTGTCCTTTAGTAGTGGTTTCTTTGCAGCAATTTGACCATGAAGGCCTGATTCACACGGTCTCCTCTGAACAATTGATGTTGAGATGTGTCTCTGTGAAGCATTTATTTGGGCTGCAATCTGAGGCTAGTAACTCTAATGAACTTATCCTCTGCAGCAGAGGTATTTCTGGGTCTTCCACCCCTGTTACAGTTCATATAAGAAAATCTGTCTATTAAAATAAATGAGGCCCTAATCTATGGATATCACATGACTGGGCAGGGGCCTGGGAGGCCATAGGCCCACCCAATTTGGAGCCAGGCCCACCCACTGGGGAGCCAGGCCCAGCCAATAAGAATTTCCCCACATTTATTACAGAAATACTCCTCAGTTTCATCAGCTGTTCGGGTGGCTGGTCTCAGACGATCCCACAAGTGAATAAACCGAATGTTCTAAAACAACATTGAAGGCGGCTTATGGTAGAGAAAATAACATTACATTCTCTGGCAACAGCTAGGTGGACATTCCTGCAGTCAGCATGCCAATCTGTGGCATTGTGTTTTGTGACAGAACTGCACATTTTAGAGTCCCCACCCCAATTTTCACCTGTGTAATGATCATGCTGTTTAATCAGCTTCTTGATATGCCACACCTGTCAGGTGGATGGACTATCTTGGCAAAGGAGGAATGTTCACTAACAGGGTTGTAAACAAATTTGTGAACAAAATCTGAGAGAAATAAGCATTTTTAATTTCAGCTCAGGAAACATGGGACCAACATTTTACATTTTATATTTTATTCAGTATACAGTTAAAGTCGGAAGTGTTCTCATGATGCCATCTATTTTGTGAAGTGCACCCGTCCCTCCTGCAGCAAAGCACCCCCACACCATGATGCTGCCACCCCGTGCTTCACGGTTGGGATGGTGTTCTTCGGCCTCCAAACATAACGATGATGATTATGGCCAAACAGTTCTATTTTTGTTTCATCAGACCAGAGGAAATTTCTCCAAAAAGTACGATCTTTGTCCCCATTTGCAGTTGCAAACCGTAGTCTGTTTTTGTTTATGGCGGTTTTGGAGCAGTGGATTATTCCTTGCTGAGCGGCCTTTCAAGTTATGTCGATATAGGACTCGCTTTACTGTGGATATAGATACTTCTTAACAAGGTCCTTTGCTGTTGTTCTGGGATTGATTTGCACTTTTCGCATCAAAGTATGTTCATCTCTAGGAGACAGAACGCGTCTCCTTCCTGAGCAGTATATGACGGCTGCGTGGTCCCATGGAGTTTATACTTGCGTACTATTGTTTGTACAGATCAACGTGGTACCTTCAGACGTTTGGAAATTGCTCCCAAAGATGAACCAGACTTGTGGAAGGCCTTCAAATACATCCCCAGGTACACCTCCAATTGACTAAAATTGTCAATTAGCCTATCAGAAGCTTCTAAAGCCATGACATCATTTTCTGGAATTTTCCAAGCTGTTTAAAGGCACAGTCAACTTAGTGTATGCTAACTTCCGACCCACTGGAATTGTGATAGTGAATTATACGTGAAATAATCGGTCTGTAAAAATTGTTGGAAGAATTACTTGTCGTGCACAAAGTAGATGTCCTAACCGACTAGCCAAAACTATAGTTTGTTAACATGAAATCTGTGGTGTGGTTGAAAAATGAGTTTTAATGACTTCAACCTAAGTGTATGTAAACTTCAACTGTATATATTGGTTGTCCTTACTATTATTTTGAATTTAATCAACATTACTTGTCTATCAACATATGAATGTGGCCCTATGTCTCAGTTTGGCAACCCTTTAAGCCCAATGATGTGTTTTTGCAACACTTACAAATGACCTCTAGCTCTGGCTCAAATGTTTTTTTTCTCAATACATTTTTTTCTACATAACCACTACATCTTAGAGAAGACAATACATTTTTTTTCAAATCATGTACTTACATGGATATTTCAAAGGATGTACTTACATGGATGGCCTACAACATATGCTTGTGTACTGTACTCTATATAACAGTAAGTTGAGATCCTGACTGAACCCCCCGCCCCCCAGATATCTATACCTAAATGGCCACTAGTGCCGCTTATGCCTAGAAATAGCACTGAACGAGATATGTTGCATTATTTTTTATTTTAGGACCTGTACAGGATGCAATTTAGTCAGTGTTTGTTGCATTTTTGCAATCGTGTGTCTCACAGGGTTAAGCCTTGAACACGTATGTCTTACAGATGAGTATACTGATCTATCCTTTTCTCTCTGTCTTGCAGGTTGGTAAAGGATGCTCCCTGGGATGAGGTTCCTCTAGCACACTCTCTTGTTGGCTTCGCCACAGCGTATGACTTCCTGTATGAGTACCTGAGCAAAATGCAGCAGGAGCGCTTCCTGCAGGTGATCGGCAACGCTACGCGCTACATGTATGAGAAGTCCTACATCCGCGGCTGGGGCTTCCAGTACCTGCACAACCACCAGCCCACCAACTGTGTGGCTCTCCTCACCGGCAGCCTGGTCTACATGGTCCAGGGTGAGTACCACTGATCCGTGCACTGTGTGTGTGTGTAGATAAACACAGAGAAACACTATGATTACTGCATTATCAGCTTTCAGAGGGTTCCTATTGTATTTACTCTGTAGCCTAGATATACTGTATATACAGTGCATTCGGAAGTATTCAGACCCCTTGACTTTTTCCACATTTTGTTACGTTACAAGTGTTGTTTTTTTCCTCGTCAATCTAAAAACAGGTTTTTAGAAATGTTTGCAAATTTATAAAAAATAAACAACTGAAATATAACATTTAAGTATTCAGACCCTTTACTCAGTACTTTGTTGAAGCACCTTTGGCAGCGATTACAGCCTAGAGTCTTCTTGGTTATGACGCTACAAGCTTGGCACACCTGTATTTGGGGAGTTTCTCCCATTCTTCTCTGTAGATCCTCTCAAGCTCTGTCAGGTTGGATGGGGAGCGATGCTGCACAGCTATTTTCAGGTCTCTCCAGAGATGTTTGATCGGGTTCAAGTCCGGGCTCTGGCTGGGCCACTCAAGGACATTCAGAGACTTGTCTCAAAGCCACTCTTGCATTGTCTTGGCTGTGTGCTTAGGGTCGTTGTCCTGTTGGAAGGTGAACCTTCGCCCCAGTCTGATGTACTGAGTGCTCTGGAGCAGGTTTTCTGCCACTGAAAAACATTGCCACAGCCTGATGCTGTCACCACCATGCTTCACTTTAGGGATGGTGCCAGGTTTCCTCCTTTCCGCTTGGCATTCAGGCTAAAGAGTTAAATCTTGGTTTCATCAGACCAGAGAATCTTGTTTCTCATGGTCTAACAAGGTTTTAGGTGCCTTTTGGCAAACTCCCAGTGGGCTGTCATGTGCCTTTTACTGAGGAGAAAATAGCTTCCGTCTGGCCACTCTACCATAAAGGCCTGATTGGTGGAGTGCTGCAAAGATGGTTGTCCTTCTGGAACATTCTGCCTTTTCCACAGAGGAACTCTTGAGCTCTGTCAGAGTCATCATCAGGTTCTTGGTCACCTCCCTGACCAAGGCCCTTCTCCCCTGATTGGTCAGTTTGGCTTGGCGGCCAGCTCTAGGAGGTTGGTGGTTATAAACTTCTTCCATTTAAGAATGATGGAGGCCACATTGTTTTTGGGGATCTTCAATGCTACAGAAATGTTTTGTTAACTTCCTCAGATCTGTGCCTGGACACAATCCTGTCTCGGAGCTCTATGGACAATTCCTTCGACATCGTGGCTTGGTTTTTGCTCTGACATGCACTGTCAACTGTGGGACCTTATATATAAGTGTGCACCTGAACTCAATTTCGAGTCTCATAGCAAAGGGTCTGAATACTCTTATTTCAGTTTTTTATTTGTGATAAATCTGAAAGAAATTCGGTTTTCGCTTTGTCATTATGGGGTATTTTGTGTAGATTGATGAGGGAAAAAAAGTAATTTAATACATGTTAGAATAAAGCTGTAACGTAACAAAATGTTGAAAAAGTCAAGGGGTCTGAATACATTCCGAATGCACTGTAGATCAAATGAAATCAAATCAAGTTTTATTGGTCACATACACGTGTTTAGCAGATGTTATTGTGGGTGTAGCGAAATGCTTGTGCTTCTAGCTCCGACAGTGCAGTAATGGGGGTCAGAAGTTTAAATACACTCAATTAGTTTTTGGTAACATTGCCATTAAAATTGCCTTTAAACTTGGGTCAAACGTTTCGGGTAGCCTTCCACAAGCTTCCCACAATAAATTGGATGAATTTTGGCCCATTCCTCCTGACAGAACTGGTGTAACTGAGTCAGGTTTGTAGGCTTCCTTGCTCGCACACGCTTTTTCAGTTCTGCCCACAAACTTTCAATAGGATTGAGGTCAGGTCTTTGTGATGGCCACTCCAATACCTTGACTTTGTTGTCCTTAAGCCATTTTGCCACAACTTTGGAAGTATGCTTGGGGTCATTGTCCATTTGGAAGACCCATTTGTGACCAAGCTTTAACTTCCTGACTGATGTCTTGAGATGTTGCTTCAATATATCCACATAATTGTCCTTCCTCATTATGCCATCTATTTTGTGAAGTGCACCAGTCCCTCCTGCAGCAATGCACCCCCACAACATGATGCTGCCACCCCCGTGCTTCATGGTTGGGATGGTGTTCTTTGGCTTGCAAGCCTCCCCCTTTTTCCTCCAAACATAACGATGGTCATTATGGCCAAACAGTTCTATTTTTGTTTCATCAGACCAGAGGACATTTCTCCAAAAAGTACGATATTTGTCCCCATGTGCAGTTGCAAACCGTAGTCTGGCTTTTTTATGGCGGTTTTGGAGCAGTGGCTTCTTCCTTGCTAAGCGGCCTTTCAGGTTATGCCGATATAGGACTCGTTTTACTGTGGATATAGATACTTTTGTACCTGTTTCGTCCAGCATCTTCACAAGGTCCTTTGCTGTTGTTCTGGGATTGATTTGCACTTTTTGCACCAAAGTACATTAATCTCTAGGAGACAGAACACTCTCCTTTCTGAGCGGTATGACGGCTGCGTGGTCCCATGGTGTTTATACTTGCGGACTATTGTTTGTACAGATGAACGTGGTATCTTCTGGTATTTTGAAATTGCTCCCAAGGATGAACCAGACTTGTGGAGGTCTACAGCTTTTTTTCTGAAGTCTTGGCTGATTTCTTTTGATTTTCCCGTGATGTCGACCAAAGTTTGAAGGTAGGACTTGAAATACATCCACAGGTATACCTCCAATTGACTCAAATGATGCCAATTAAACTTCCGACTTTAACTGTACACATATGTCAGGGCAGCATTGGACTGAGATACAGTGGCATAGTAATCTTTATTGTATAAAGTATACACATAAGAGATTGGTGATGCAGAATGTAAACACGATTAAGTGACTAAGATACGGAAGAGTAGGATAGCGTACAGTTTAAACATATGAGATGAGTAGTGCAAGATACGGAAACATTATTAAAGTGAGTAGTGTTTCATCCTTAAGTGGCCGGTGATTTCTAATCTATGTATTTAGGCAGCAGTCTCTGATGTGCTAGAGATGGTTGTTTAACAGTCAGTGTAGAGTACAATACAGTATATACATATGAGATAATAATATGTGATGCAATATGTACACACAATATGTACGGATACATTATTAAAGTGGCTAGTGTTTTATTCCTTAAAGTGGCCTGTGATTTCTAATCAGTGTCTATAGGCAGTCACCTCTGGTGTGTTAGTGATGGCTGTTTAGCAGTCTGATGGCCTTGAGATTGAAGCTGTGGCTCGGGTGGTTGATGTCTTTGATTATCTTTTTGGCCTTCCTGTGGCAACGGGTGCTGTAGGTGTCCAGGAGGGCTGGAAGTTTGCCCACAGTAATGCGTTGGTCAGACCGCACCACCCTCTGGAGAGCTTTGCGGTTATGGGCGGTGCAGTAACCATACCAGGCGGTGATGCAGCCCGACAGGATGCTCTCAATTGTGCATCTGTAGAAGTTTGTGAGGGTTTTGGGTGATAAGCTACATTTCTTTAGCCTCCTGAGGTTGAAGAGGCGCTGTTGTGCCTTCTTCACCACACTGTCTGTGTGGGTGGACCATTCCAGTTTGTCAGTTATGTGTATGCCGAGGAACGAAGCATTCCACCTTCTCCACTGTGGTCCCATCAATGTGGATCAGAGGGTGCTCCCTCTTCTGTTTCCTGAAGTCCACGATCATCTCCTTAGTTTTGCTGAGTGAGAGGTTATTTTCCTGGAACCACACTCCAAGAGCCCTCACCTCCTCCCTGTAGGCTGTCTCATCGTTGTTGGTAATCAATGACACACTACTGTTGTGTCATCTGCAAACTTGATGATTGAGTTGGAGGCATGCTTGGCTATGCAGTCATGGGTGAACAGGGAGTACAGGAGGGGGCTGAGCACGTACCCTTGTTGGGCCCCAGTGTTGAGGATCAGCAAGGAGAAGGTGTTGTTTCCTACCTTCACTACCTGGGGGCGACCCGTCAGGAAGTCCAGGATCCAGTTGCACAGGGCGGGGTTCAGACCCAGGGCCTCGAGCTTGATGATGAGCTTGGAGGGTACTATGGTGTTGACTAGTACCATTGTATAGTCAATAAACAGCATTCCTACGTAGGTATGCCCCTTATCCAGATGGAATAGGGCAGTGTGTAATGTGGTGGCGATTGCATCATCTGTGGATCTATTGGGGCGGTAAGCAAATTGAAGGGGGTCTAGGGTGACAGGTAAGGTGGAAGTAATATGATCCTTGACTAGTCTCTCAAAGCACTTCATGATGACAGAGGTGAGTGCTACCGGCCGATAGTAATTTCGTTCAGTTACCTTTGCTTTCTTAGGTACAGGGACAATGGTGGTCATCTTGAAGCATGTGGGGACAACAGACAGGGATAGGGAGAGATTGAATATATCTGTAAACACAACAGCCAGCTGGTCTGCGCATGCTCTGAGGACGCGGCTAGGGATACCATCTGGGCTAGCAGCCTTGCGAGGGTTAACACGCTTAAATGTCTGATTCATGTCGGCCACTGAGAGGGGGAGCCCACAGTCCTTGGTAGCGGGCCGCGTTGGTGGCACTGTATTATCCTCAAAGCAAGCAAAGAAGGTGTTCAGCCTGTCCAGAAGCAAGATGTCGGTGTCCGTGATGTGGCTGGTTTTCCATTTATAATCCGTGATTGTCTGTAGAACCTGCCACATGCGTCTCGTGTCTGAGCAATTGAACTGCGACTCAACTTTATCCCTATACCGACATTTAGCCTGCTTGATTGCATTGCTGAGGAATTAACTGCACTGTGTGTATTCATCCGTATTCCCAGTCTTCTTGCCCTTCTTGCCTCGGTTTCTGGTTAGGGTATGTTTTAATAGTCACAGTGGGTACAACATCTCCTATGCACTTCATTATAAACTAATTCACCGTGTCTGCATATATGTCGATATTATTATCTGAAGCTAACCTGAACATGTCCCAGTCCACGTGATCAAAACAATCTTGAAGCATAGATTCCGATTGGTCAGACCAGCGTTGAATAGACCTAACCACGGGTACATCCTGTTTGAGTTTCTGCCAATAAGAGGGTAGGAGCAAGATGGAATTGTGGTCCGATTTGCAGAATGGGGGGTGGGGGAGGGCCTTATATGCATTTTGGAAGGAAGTGTAACAATGGTCGAGCTTTTTTCCAAATTTGCTTTGTTAAAATCCCCAGCTACAATAAATGCAGCCTCAGGATATGTTTCCAGTTTACATAAAGTCCAATTCAGTTAATTTGATTCTTAGATATTCTAAGTCGGGTGAACAGAAGGACTTGAGGTCCTGTATGTTATCACAGTTACACCATACAGTAAGTCGTTAATCATGAAACATATACCTCCACCTTTCTGCTTCCGGAGAGATGTTTATTCCTGTCAGCGCAATGTACTGAGAACCCAACTGGCTTTACGGAGTCAGACAGAACATTTCCAGAAAGCCATGTTTCTGTGAAGCAGAGTATTTGACAATCTCTGGTGTCTCGCTGAAAAGCAACTCTCTCCCTGAGCTCATGAACCTTATTATCCAGAGATTGGACATTAGCAATTAAAATACTCGGGAGGGGTGGGTGGTGTGCACGCTTCCACCAGAAGCGGACCAGAAGGCCGCCCGAGTACCTCTCCTCTGCCGGCGTTGTTTTGGGTCGGCATCTGGAATAAGTTAAATTGCTCTGGGGAGAGGGAATAAAGGATCTGCTCCGGGGAAGTCGTAATCCTGGTCGTAATGCTGCGGGTTCAGGTGAGTTACCGCCACTCCAATATCCAATAGTTCTTCCCGGCTGTATGTAATGATACAAAACAATTCCTGAGCTAATAACGTAAAGAAATAGTACATAAACAAACTAAATACTGCAGAGTTTCCTAAGATCTAGTCGCGGTGCTGCCATCTTGTCGGCGCTCATCAAGATCCAGCAGATTCTGTATATTAGTAGTTTCTGTCTATTCATGTTCCTCTTTGGAATACTTAATTCCTCCTCAGTCACATCCTGTCACATTTGCTTTAAATGGATGGCTGCAGTCCAGCTCCATATGACTTGAGTGAGATTGGTTCCTCCAGAGGAGGCTTGCCAGGCAGTCCCCTCTGCCCCTAAGGAGAGAAGCATTCTGGGCTGGAATTTCAATTCAGTTTGCCCTGGGTTATTCTCCATAGTTGCACTTAATCCAGTGGATACTCTACACATGATTCTATAACAATCTGGATGGACTTTTCCCATTGTTTTTCTTAGTAGATTCAGTGTGAAAGGAATGAACATATGATTAAAAAAGGACCTTGTTATTTCCTGCACATTTCAAAACTGTTCCTTCTATTGTTTTTGTTTACATTTCCTGGTTGTATTTTATTGTATGTTTAAGTCAGAGGCAGAGAGGCCAAAGGAAGGTGATGTTGTTCTTGTTGTTCCCAGCAGTGCTACGGTGTAGCTTGGTTTGTTTACAAGGGAAATGTTTCTGGTACAAAAAGAATGAGAGTCGATGTCAACTAAATGACAGCAGGCTTATGGAGATGACTGTGGTCACCATGGTTTGAGGCTTGTTTATGATAGTGAGCAGGGGTGGGGGGAAGGCAGGCAGCAGGAGGTGCAGATTCTGGAGAATTATAGCACCCCCCCCTTTGTTTTGTATCAGCTTGCTTGTTTCAAGTCGAGGAAAAACAGATTGGTTGTTAACTCTTCTCTTACCCTGTTACCTTGGGAAAACAATTAATTTGGTCATGGCCTGGGGTCTTTGTGCTGACTGTATAAATGTTTAAAGCTGACTTTGCACTTGGATGTTTTAGTTCGGCTGCAAATTGTTAAAAGGTAGTTCATTAATAGGTAGCTAAACTAACATACAGTATTTGCTTTGAGTACGACCAGTTCATTTAGGGTCATACTCCGCATAATTATTTCACTTCCTGCATTCCTTTGTCACTGATTTATCATTCATATCCTGTGCAAAAGTATGACATTACATGCAAATATTATTCTATTAAGAACTCTGCGTGTTGGTGCTTGGCGGTTGCCTAGCTCCGCTCCTAATTGGACAGCCTTATGTGGTATAGTTTACCCTGAGTTCATCTGTAGTTAAGCATCAGTAGTTAACCCTAAGACCTCGATCCCCCACCTCTCTGCTACGGCCACCCAGGTGCTTGAGTTTTGTTATCTATTGTAGAATGCTGGGACTCTGGGAGCCATTCAAAGTTGTAGCCACTGTCACACTTGATTCATTTGTGGAAAACTGTCGATTTTACACAAAATGGTTTGAGTCAACGTAGTTCCCTTGTTATTTCAATGTAATTTACCTTAAATTCAACCACAAACAGGGTTTATAGATTTGGTTTAAGATTTTTGACAACTTAATCAAATGTCAAGCAAAATGGAATGTTTATTTAATGTCTTTGCCGAGGGGTACAGTGTGGAAAATTATATTGCCATTCCTCTCTAGTGGATGCAGATTTAAGGAATTGTCTAGACTTGTTCACTCTCCCAACTAGTATAATCTAGGCCTACCTGATTGTCATGTCAATAAATGAAGCATAAACTCTTGGCAGACCACTAGCATTTCATTGATCCTACGCAGTGGTGGGAAAAGTACTCAATTGTCATACTTTAGTAAAAGATACCTTAATAGAAAATGACACAAGTAAAAGTGAAAGTCACCCAGTAAAATACTACTTAAGTAAAAGTATAAAGGTATTTGGTTTTAAATATACTTAAGTATCAAAAGTAAATTGCTCATTTCTCAAATGTACTTAAATCAGTATAAATCATTTCAAATTCCTTATATTAAACAAACCAGACGGCACCATTTTCGTTTTTTTCTTTATATTGATGGATAGCCATCAGCACACTCCAACACTCAGACATAATTTACAAACAAAGCATTTGTGTTTAGTGAGTCCACCAGATCAGAGGCAGTAGGGATGACTAGGGATGTTCTCTTGATAAGTGTGTGAATTGGACCATTTTCCTATCAAAATGTAACAAGTACTTTTGGGTGTCAGGGAAAATGTATGGAGTAAAAAGTACATCATTTTCTTTACGAATGTAGTGAAGTAAAAGTAAAAGTTGGCAAAAATATAAATAGTAAAGTAAAGTACAGATACCGAAAAAACAACTTAAGTACTTTAAAGAATTTTTACTTAAGTACTTTACACAACTGATCCTACGTAACATTTTGAAGTTATTACATTCTTGGAAATGAACTAAGAGGAACCAGAAATGTCTCTCTCAATCTAATCATAATTAGTGAAGAACCTCAAAGGAGTAGAAGGCAAGTCAAATGGCACCATGCCTTGCCCTCCCACATTCCTGCAGACCTCAGTGTCATGAGGTCATACCAGACCTTCCCCAGGTAGCGGCTCTCAACGTGTGGATGACTAATGTCTGCTGATGGGGGCATCACTAACAGCTTGGCTGAAGAAATGCCCCCAATGACAGCAACTAAGGCACATCATTAAATCCTAGAGGGGTAGAGGAGGACATTGCTAGAGTACAATATTACTGTATGGGATGGGATTGAGCCATGGGTGGCAGGAGCTTTTGGCTTTATAGGGTTAATCTGATTAGTTTGGGTGTTCCCCTGATTTGTAATTTTTCTATTTTATTCAAAGTATATGTACTTGTTTTTATTCAATTGTGTGAGAGAGAGAGAGAGAGAGAGAGAGAGAGAGAGAGAGAGAGAGAGAGAGAGAGAGAGAGAGAGAGAGAGAGAGAGAGACTATGGTAGTTTCATACTTTCCATGCATAACGGGAGGTTCCAGTATGACGTTCCTGGAAAGAACTATAGAGTCATTGACGGACATGACTTTCCTCTGAAACCCAATAAGCTGACCCTGGTTTTCCTCTGTTCTGTTCCAGGTTACCTCCAGGAGGCCTACCTGTGGACCAAGCAGGTTCTAGCCATCATGGAGAAGTCTATGGTGCTGCTGCAGGACGTGACGGACGGCTCGCTGTATGAGGGCGTGGCCTATGGGACCTACACCACCCGCTCCCTTTTCCAGTACATGTTCCTGGTGCAGAGACACTTCTCCATCAGCCACTTCGACCACCCCTGGCTCCACAAACACTTTGCCTTCATGTACAGGACCATCCTGCCAGGTAATACAGCTGTTATATAAGTTGTGTGTGTACTCTGTCATTCAATGCAATATAACTTCATTTCTCCTCTTAAAGGTGTGCTACCTCAATGTTTCCCTTTGAAGAAGTTGCTTGGTTCGATCTACTTTTTACCTCCAACTGTGCATTTAGTCTAGATGTCACGTGATAGATTCAAAGGTGATATAGATACTGTATAGGCAGCAAGACAGGCTATTTTGAAAGGAAATACAGTTAGCAATGTTTATAAGTGTTCATAAATGCCTTAGTGAACCTCTGAGGCACTTCTTGGCAACATTAACCCAAGTTATAAATAGATTTGGCATGAAAACCCCCTGGGTGCATTACCACCATGTTAGAGAGTGTGACTACTCGTTTGTCCTAATATAGGTTATGCATGTCCAATCTCCCCCCATCTCCCCTCTTCCCTTGTCTCCTCTGCTCTCCTCTCCTGGCTGATGGTCAGAGGGAGGGCAGTGCTGGAGGAGGGGCCCTCCGGTCTGGACATTTTATAGCCCCCTGCAAACACTCTCTGTATTGTGGCTGGGGCTGGGCGCCACTGCTGCATTCAGAGAGCAGCTGGACTCAGTACCCACAATGCCAGCTTTCTCTATGCCAGATTATCCTGCCTAACTGCCTTCTGACTGAGCGCCATGGGTGACTGCACTGCATTCACTGACCCTGCACAGTCAGGTCCATAATTATTGGCACTCTTGATAAAGATGAGTAAAAAAGACTGTATGAAACAAAGAATACAAATACTGGTCAGATGGTATGAAAATAGAGCTCTTTGGCCACGCACACCAGTGGTGGGTTTTGCATCGGAAAAAGGAAGCATATGCAGAAAAGTACCTCGTACCTACTGTAAAATATGGTGGTGGATCTTTGATGTTATGGGGCTATTTTGCTTCCACTGGTCCTGGGGCACTTGTTAAGGTAAACGGCATCATCAAATTTACTTAGTACCAGGACATTTTTCCCAAAAACCTGGTTTCCTCTGCCAGGAGGTTAACACTTGGCCTCAAGTGGATCTTCCAGCAAGACGATAAGCACTAATCAAAATCAACAAAGAAATGGTTAATTGGCCACAAAATCAACATTTTGCAATGGCCATCTCAGTCTACAGACTTAAACCTGTGGTTTGAATTGAAGAGGGCAGTCTAAAAGCGTAGAATATCAAGGATCTGGAAAGGAATGGAGGAATGGTCTAAGATCCCTCCCAATGTTCTCCAATCTCATAAAACATTCCCCCCCCCCCTCCCCCAATCTCATAGAAAAGGCTCAGTGTCATTATCCTCGCAAGGGTAGAGTGCTGGAGTACTGAAAACAGGGGTGGCAATCATTTTGACCCCTCTCTTCTTTAGATCTTTTTGTATTACTTGCTAAACAAAAGAGTAATTGTATTAGTATAAAATAATGTACTTTCCCAATTTTTTTTTGCATTCAATATAGCTAAGTATTTGTATTATTTATTTTATAGTCTTTTTTCTTCATCTTTATCAAGGGATCCAATAATTCCATACCCCACTGTATGTCTCTGTGGTCAAATGATGGGGGTCGTTGGTGTTCCGATAGGTTAGACTGTAAACAGGAGCCGTTTTTTAAATGTGTCTCGTGTTGGATTTTACAAAGCTAGACCTTGAACAAACAAATATCACCTCAGTGTTCCTGCACACAGACCCCACATCATTTGCATTGGGCATTTGTTTGTCCGAGGTCTAGTTTTGCATGAATGTTGTCAACAGGAATGTTGTAAACAGGAATGTTGTCAACAGGAATGTTGTAAACAGACCCTTTTTATAAAGGGGAAGCACACATATTGTCATACCGCTTGTGCACTGATTTTGGTTATTGCTGTTATTGTTTTTGGCTTACAGTTGGGAGAACAAGTATTTGATACTCTGCCGATTTTGCAGGTTTTCCTACTTACAAAGCATGTAGAGGTCTGTAATTTTTATCATAGGTACACTTCAACTGTGAGAGACGGAATCTAATGTCATGCAATAAAAAATTCAGAAAATCACATTGTATGATTTTTAAATAATTCATTTGCATTTTATTGCATGACATAAGTAGTGATCACCTACCAACCAGTAAGAATTCCGGCTCTCACAGACCTGTTAGTTTTTCTTTAAGAAGCCCTCCTGTTCTCTACTCATTACCTGTATTAACTGCACCTGTTTGAACTCGTTACCTGTATAAAAGACACCTGTCCACACACTCAATCAAACAGACTCCAACCTCTCCACAATGGCCAAGACCAGAGAGCTGTGTAACATCAGGGATAAAATTGTAGACCTGCACAAGGCTGGGATGGGCTACAGGACAATAGGCAAGCAGCTTGGTGAGAAGGCAACAACTGTTGGCGAAATTATTAGAAAATGGAAGAAGTTCAAGATGACGGTCAATCTCCCTCGGTCTGGGGCACCATGCAAGATCTCACCTCGTGGGGCATCAATGATCATGAGGAAGGTGAGGGATCAGCCCAGAACTACACGGCAGGACCTGGTCAATGACCTGAAGAGAGCTGGGACCACAGTCTCAAAGAAAACTATTAGTAACACACTACGCCATCATGGATTAAAATCCTGCAGCGCACGCAAGGTCCACCTGTCCAGGCCCGTCTGAAGTTTGCCAATGACCATCTAGATGATCCAGAGGAGGAATGGGAGAAGGTCATGTGGTCTGATGAGACAAAAATATAGCTTTTTGGTCTAAACTCCACTCGCCGTGTTTGGAGGAAGAAGAAGGATGAGTACAACCCCAAGAACACCATCCCAACCGTGAAGCATGGAGGTGGAAACATAATTCTTTGGGGATGCTTTTCTGCAAAGGGGACAGGACGATTGTACCGTATTGAGGGGAGGATGGATGGGGCCATGTATCGCGAGATCTTGGCCAACAACCTCCTTCCCTCAATAAGAGCATTGAAGATGGGTCGTGGCTGGGTCTTCCAGCATGACAACGACCCGAAACACACAGCCAGGGCAACTAAGGAGTGGCTCCGTAAGAAGCATCTCAAGGTCCTGGAGTGGCCTAGCCAGTCTCCAGACCTGAACCCAATAGAAAATCTTTGGAGGGAGCTGAAAGTCCGTATTGCCCAGCGACAGCCCCGAAACCTGAAGGATCTGGAGAAGGTCTGTATGGAGGAGTGGGCCAAAATCCCTGCTGCAGTGTGTGCAAACCTGGTCAAGAACTACAGGAAACGTATGATCTCTGTAATTGCAAACAAAGGTTTCTGTACCAAATATTAAGTTCTGCTTTTCTGATGTATCAAATACTTATGTCATGCAATAAAATGCAAATTAATTACTTAAAAATCATACAATGTGATTTTCTGGATTTTTGTTTTAGATTCCGTCACTCACAGTTGAAGAGTACCTATGATAAAAATTACAGACTTCTACATGCTTTGTAAGTGGGAAAATCGGCAAAATCGGCAGTGGATCAAATACTTGTTCTCTCCACTGTACATGTGATTTATTGTGGTTAAATATTTACTATCGGTTGCTAGGTTTTAAGATCCCTTTTGGCACCAAACTGCCATTCTTTTCCTTAGATTGGGAGAGAAATGAATGTGAAGCATGTGTTTTGGGGAAATGGCTTCAGCACTAAAGCTAGTGCCTGTAGTTTGGGATGTTAAGGACATGGCATGCATGCATGTAAAAGCTTTTGTCACCTATTCTGTAAAAAAAGGAAAGAAATTAATAATTATTTTCTAGCCTATGCATTAATATGCATTCCATCAAATAGAAAGCTATGTGGTTTGTACAACTGAACTGGACCTTGGACAGTATGTAGCTGCCACTTATGAAAGGCCAGTATGAAAGGCCACTATTGACGTTGCTTTCTCCTATATATTAACTGTAAAATAATTCATATGGATATTTTGCCTTGGCCTGTTCCATCTCACCAGGGTTCCAGAGGACTGTAGCCATAGCAGATTCTAACTACAATTGGTTCTACGGGCCCGAGAGCCAGCTGGTGTTCCTGGATCGCTATGTGATGAGGAACGGCAGTGGGAACTGGCTGGCTGAGCTGATCCATCAGAATCGGGTGTTGGAGGGGCCGGGACATGCCGGGAAGGGACAGAGATGGTGCACACTGCACACAGAGTTCATCTGGTGAGAATCTCTCTCTATCTCTTTATCTCTTTCTCTCTCGCCCTTTCTCTCTCTATTGGTTTAAGTGTACTGTTATACACTGAGTGTACAAAACATTAGGGACAGCTGTTCTTTCCATGATATAAACTGACCAGGTGAATCCAGGTAAAAGCTATGATCCCTTATTTATGTCACTTGTTAAATCCACTTCAATCAGTGTAGATGAAGGAGACAGGTTAAAGAAGGATTTTTAAACCTTGAGACAATTGAGACATGGATTGTGTATGTATGCCATTCAGAGGGTGAATGGGCAAGACAAAATATTTAAGTACCTTTGAATGGGTTATGGTAGTAGGTGCCTGGAGCACTGGTTTAAGTGTGTCAAGAAGTGCAACACTGCTGGGGTTTTCATGCTCAATAATTTCCTGTGTGTATCAAGAATGGTCCACCACCCAAAGGACATCCAGACAGCTTGACAAAACTGTGGGAAACATGGGCCAGCATCCCTGTGGAACGCGTTTGACACCTTGTAGAGTCCGTGCCCCAACGAATTGAGGCTGAGGGCAAAAGAGGGTTCAACGTAATATTAGGAAGGTGTCCCTAATGTGTTGTACACTCAGTGTATATGCTGTATTGTATGGATTTACGTGTTATTATTATACTGCTTTACTCAATTATTAATGTAATATTAGATTTTTGAGCAACTGAATTCAATGTATGAAATTGATTTGTTGTTTCCATTATTTCCATTCTGCAGGTATGATCCCAGCCTGACTCCCAGGGCTCCTGCAGATTTCGGTACATCCCAACTCCACTACTTTGAGGACTGGGGGGTCGTCACATATGGAAGTGCTCTACCCGCAGACACCAACCACACCTTCCTCTCCTTTAAGTCGGGGAAGCTGGGTGGACGGGCCATATTTGACATTGTTCACAGGAACAAGTACAAAGACTGGATCAAAGGGTGGCGGAACTTTAACGCTGGCCACGAGCACCCTGACCAGAACACCTTTACGTTCGCCCCTAACGGTGTTCCTTTTATCACAGAGGCTCTGTACGGGCCCAAGTACACCTTCCTTAACAACGCAGTGCTCTTCTCCCCGGCTACCTCAGGAAGCTGCTTCAAGCCATGGGTCGGCCAGGTCACAGAGGCCTGCGACTCCAAGTGGCTGAAGTACAAGGTGGGGCTGCCGGCGGACGCCCAGGGCAGGGTGGAGGCGGCTCTGGAGAGGCAGGGCATGGTGTTCATCCGTGGTGAGGGCCTGTCGGCCTACAACCCTGACCTGAAGATCAGGAGCTTCCAGAGGAACCTGCTGCTCCTGCACCCCCAGCTGCTGGTCCTAGTGGATCATATCCATCTGGAGTCAGACAGCCCAACCAGGGCCATGAGTGCCTTCTTCCACAACACAGATCTGCCCTTTAAGGACGCTAAAATAGACGGTGTGCACGGAGCCTTTGTCAGACATGGGGAAGACCCATATAAAATGTTTTGGATGGATGACACAGGCTTCAGTGAGAAAGGGGTCTTGGGGTACTGGAACTATCCCCGTGGGTACCCCTATAACGGCTCTAACTATGTGAATGTGACAATGCCACTGAGGTATCCCCATACCAGGGTGGCCTACATCTTCTTTGGCCCAGGGGTGGACGTGCAGAGCTTTAGTCTGCGTGGTGATGCTAATAGGGTGGACATTTACCTGACCACCAACGAGCACATCTACACCATCTACCTGCTGACTGGGGAGGTGACCACCAAGCCTCTGTTCGCCATGGTGCTGGTGGACCAGAAGAAGATAGTATTTGAGAAAGCAGCAGGAGTGCAGAACGTCACGCTGGAGGAGGTAGAGGACTATGTCAATGTAGTAGAGGACAACCTCCAGCACGCCAAGCCTGTTTTCCAGCAGCTGGAGAGACACATACTGGGCCGGGTGCTCAACACGGCCAGCTTCCGCAAGACGGCTGAGCGCCTCCTCCAGTTCTCCGACAAGAAGAAGACGGAGGAGGCCATTGAGAAAATGTTTGCTCTGACTAAGAAACAGGGCAAGGGCAAGGGGGCCAATAAAGTGTTGGAGAACCTTGGGGACAAGCTCTCGGAGAACCTGCCGGACATCTTTGGACAGATCGAGGTAAGGGAGAAGAAGGAGCGATCAAAGAGCACAAAGAGGATTATTGAGGAGAGCCCAGAGGAAGATGGGGACTCCAGGGCCTTTATGGATTATGGAGACTCAAAGAAAGGCAGGAAGGGTGGTTTTGTGAAGGGTCGCAAGTTCAAGGAGGTCCACATGTTGGCGACAGCCAACAGTGACAGTCTGTCGGACTCATCCTCTTATATCAGACTATTCCTCATATTAAACATAGCCACCTTCTTCCTGCTACTGGCTGTGTTATTGACACGCTTCCAGAGAGGCAGAAGTCTGCACACCCAGAGGTGTTTCTATGGCATCCTGGTCATCGACAGCTTCATCTTACTCTGCCTCTACTCCTCCTGCTCTCATGCACAGTGTTGACATCATCACTGTGCGATGAGGGGAATGTCCATGTGCAGACCTATTGAACTGTTTTAGTTTGCCATTGGTGAATAAAATGCAGCATACACCTCAGTCTGAGCCAAGTCTACCTGATAAGTGTCCAGGAAATAATTAATTCCAAATAGGAATTGATAGATTTAATAATGAGATTAAGCCAGACCACCTCTGAGATCCTAAGCTTCTGTGGAGCTTTAGAATGGAGTCTGTATGAACTTTTTAATGTACAGTATTTAGAGTAGACCTGCTTCATATCAAACATTGTCAAGGCTAGCCACTAACATTTCTCTGTGGATGTTTCAACATGCAGTCTGAGTCATAAAGAATATGGAAATAATGTACGTATGTTCAAACAAGATATATTTTTGTGGTATTATTTCTACTCTTTGTAATGAAAAAGGAAGAGTATGCATAGATATGCAATGCAATTTTCATAGTGTATTTGCTTTTGCCTGATGAATGTGGGGACTTTGCAGATAAAAAGCTGTAGAATTATGTTACCTCAGTCGGTGGTCCTCTATGTATCCATAACTGCAGTATAATACCAAATGTAACATTTAACCAAATTGGCTTACCTGCATAACCGATCATATTGTCAACCCCACCACCCCAATTTAAGTCTTGTGATATTGTTCTTAAACTGTCAGGGTCCATGCTATTCCATTTAGAGTAATACACTTTGGAAATGTCATTTTACTCTCCAACTGTAACAGATTTGCTTTCATGCTCCCACCTGTATGACTACTTGCAGTATGTTGGTGAAGCCCATTCACTTATGCTAGCATAGATTCATGTTATTGCCCATCACAAAACCCACCTAATATAATTACATACCTGCTCCTCCTCTCAATGTTATGATGTGGAATTATTGGGAACCCTTTTGGCATTACTGCTCATGTTTATTGTCGTTATGGACTCTATTCTAATGGGGCTACAGGCGGCAGTACAGGGATGAGGAAATTTGTGTTACTTTGTTGAGATATGTACCTTGGTTAGGAGGAAACCGCTACTCTGCTAGTCATGGGTTCGTGAGGGAAGGGAGAACTCAATGTTAGGAGAGGGGTCGATTTTTGGTGGGCATTGGTGGAGGAGATTTGGGAAAAATACTGTATGTAAATAGCCTTGTACCTGTACAGACATACCTGTCGTCAAATTAGTGTATGATAAAGTTATCCTCAGATCAGGAAGCTGGTTGTATCAATATTTACTCACTCCTGCTCAGTCACACAGATAATACGTCTTCACTTCCTCTGGTGTGTTTTGGACATGTGAGGGTGGGCACTGTCTCTCTCTTTGTAAATTCCCAGGTGTGTCTACTGAAAATGTGCAAGCCAACATTACAGTCTAGATTCTAGACACATGACTCCTCTGCCTGCAAGTGGGAGGAGCTACAACACATGACAGTGTCATCCATAGTTTAATTCAATTTGATTAGGTGAGTGCGGTGCTCAATCCACCATACCAATACAGCCTAATCCTGCTGTATCTTGCCAATGAATTTGCCTAAACTATGAGTCATGGAAGCCCTAGTCTCTTGTGACAGCGCAGGGCTGACTAGCACCAATCATGTCTCAAATGTGATGATGTACAGTACCAGTCAAAGGTTTGGACACACTTACTCATTCAATGGTTTTTCTTTATTTTTACTATTTTCTACATAGTAAAATATCAGTGAAGACATCAAAACTATGAAATAACACATATGGAATCATGTAGTAACCAAAAGAAGTGTTAAACAAATCAAAATATATTTTAGATTTTAGATTCTTCAAAGTAGCCACCCTTTGCCTTGATGACAGCTTTGCATACTCTTGGCATTCTCTCAACCAGCTTCATCTGGAATGCTTTTCCAACAGTCTTGAAGAAGTTCCCACATTTGCTGAGCACTTGTTGGCTGCTTTTCCTTCATTCTGCGGTCCAACTTATCCCAAACCATCTCAACTGGGTTGAGGTCGGGTGATTGTGGAGGCCAGGTCATCTGATGCAGTACTCCATCACTCTCATTCTTGGTCAAATAGCCCTTACATGACCTGGAGGTGTGTTGGGTAATTGTCCTGTTGAAAAACAAATGATAGTCCCAGTAAGCGCAAACCAGATGGGATGGTGTATCGCTGCAGAATGCTGTGGTAGCCATGCTGGTTAAGTGTGCCTTGAATTCTAAATAAATCAAAGACAGTGTCACCAGCAAAGCACCCCCACATCATCACACCTCCTCCTCCATGCTTCATGGTGGGAACCACACATTCAGAGATCATCCATTCACCTACTCTGTGTCTCACAAAGACACAGCGGTTGGAACCAAAAATCTCAAATTTGGATTCATCAGACCAAATGACAGATTTCCACCAGTCTAATGTCCATTGCTCGTGTTTCTTGGCCTAAGCAAGTCTCTTCTTATTATTGGTGTCTTTTAGTAATGGTTTATTTGCAGCAATTTGACCATGAAGGCCTGATTCACGCAGTCTTCTCTGAACAGTTGATGTTAAGATATGTCTGTTACTTGAACTCTGTGAAGCATTTATTTGGGCTGAAATGTTTTATGGTTGGTAGCTCTAATGAACTTATCCTCTGCAGCAGAGGTAAGTCTGGGCCATCCTTTCCTGTGGCGGTCCTCATGAGAGTTTCATCATAGCGCTTGATGGTTTTTGCGACTGCACTTGAAGAAACTTAATGTCTTTAAGACTGACCTTCATGTTTTAAAGTAATGATGGACTGTCGTTTCTCTTTTCTTATTTGAGCTGTTCTTGCCATAATGTGGACTTGGTCTTTTACCAAATAGGGCTTTCTGTATACCACACCTACCTTGTCACAACACAACTGATTGGCTCAAACTCATTAAGAAGGAGATACATTCCACAACTTTTAACAAGGCATTCTGTTAATTGAAATGCATTCCAGGTGACTACCTCGTGAAGCTGGTTGAGAGAATGCCAAGAGTGTGCAAACCTGGCAAAGGGTGGCTTCTTTGAAGAATCTCAAATATAAAAAAAAATGTGATTTGTTTAACACTTTTTTTGGTTACTACATGATTCCATATGTGTTATTACATAGTTTTGATGTCTTCACTATTATTCTACAATGTAGAAAATAGTACAAATAAAGAAAAACCCTTGAATGAGTAGGTGTGTCCAAACTTGTAACTGGTACTGTATAATAAACTTGAATTGAGTTACTTAGAAAATTAATTGAGTTATAGGACAATGATTTAATCATTAATCTCAATGGCAGTGGCTGAAACATGACCCAGGTAGTATAATAGCCAGGCAATATCAAATTTACGTAATCCAAGACCTTTGACACATTTCCATCATTGCTCAAATGCCACTTAAGCTGTCAATTCCTATGAACATGAGTAGTGGCACACGAGTCAATGATATATAGTCGTGGTCAAAAGTTTTGAGAATGACACAAGTATTGGTCTCCACAAAGTTTGCTGTCTCAGTGTTGATGATGGCAATTTGCATATACTCCAGAATGTCATGAAGAGTGATCAAATGAATTGCAATTAATTGCAAAGTCTCTCTTTGCCATGAAAATTAACTTAATCCCAAAAAAACATTTCCATTGCATTTCAGCCCTGCCACAAAAGGACCAGCTGCCATCATATCAGTGATTGTCTCGTTAACACAGGTGAGAGTGTTGACGAGGACAAGGCTGGAGATCACTCTGTCATGCTGATTGAGTCAAAATAACAGACTGGAAGCTTTAAAAGGAGGGTGGTGCATGAAATCATTGTTCTTCCTCTGTCAACCATGGTTACCTGCAAGGAAACACGTGCCGTCATCATTGCTTTGCACAAAAAGGGCTTCACAGGCAAGGATATTGCTGCTGGTAAGATTGCACCTAAATCAACCATTTATTGGATCATCAAGAACTTCAAGGAGAGAGGTTCAATTGTTGTGAAGAAGGCGTCAGGGCGCCCAAGACAGTCCAGCAAGTGACCGGACCGTCTCCTAAAGTTGATTCAGCTGCGGGATTGGGGCACCACCTGTGCAGAGCTTGCTCAGGAATGGCAGCAGGCAGGTGTGAGTGCATCTGCACGCACAGTGAGGCAAAGACTTTTGGAGGGTGGCCTGGTGTCAAGAAGGGCAGCAAAGAAGCCACTTCTCTCCAGGAAAAACATCAGGGACAGACTGATATTCTGCAAAAGGTACAGGGATTGGACTGCTGAGGACTGGGGTAGAGTCATTTTCTCTGATGAATCCCCTTTCCGATTGTTTGGGCCATCCGGAAAACACCTTGTCCTGAGAAGACAAGGTTAGCGCTACCATCAGTCCTGTGTCATACCAACAGTAAAGCATCCTGAGACCATTCATGTGTGGGGTTGCTTCTCAGCCAAGGGAGTGGGCTCACTCACAATTTTGCCTAAGAACACAGCCATGAATAAATAATGGTACCAACACATCCTCCGAGAGAAACTTCTCCCAACCATCCAAGAACAGTTTGGTGACGACCAATGCCTTTTCCAGCGTGATGGAGCACCTTGCCATAAGTGGCTCGGGGAACAAAACATCAACATTTTGGGTCCATGGACAGGAAACTCCCCAGACCTTAATCCCATTGAGAACTTGTGGTCGATCCTCAAGAGGCTGGTGGACAAACAAAAACCCACAACTTCTGACAAACTCCAAGCATTGATTATGCAAGAATGGCCTGCCATCAGTCAGGATGTGGCCCAGAAGTTAATTGACAGCATGCCAGGGCGGATTGCAGAGGTCTTGAAAAAGAAGGGTCAACACTGCAAATATTGACTCTTAGCATAAACTGAATGTCATTGTCAATGAAAGCCTTTGACACATAGTAACTACTGACATAAAGATCTAAGAACACTGAAGCAGCAAACTCTGTGGAGACCAATACTTGTGTCATTCTCAAAACTTTGGACCATGACTTCAGAAAATATTCACACCCACATGCCTTTTTCCACATTTTGTTGTGTTACAGCCTGAATTTAAAATGGATTAAATATAGATGTTTTGGTCACTGGCCAACACACAATACCCCATAATGTCAAAGTGGAATTATGTTTTTAGAAATGTTTACAAATGTATTAAAAATGAAAAGCAGAAATGTCTTCAGTCAATAAGTATTCAATCCCTTTATTATGGCAAGCCTAAGTAAGTTCAGGAGTAAATATGTGCTTAACAAGTCGCATAATAAGTGACATGGACTCTGTGTACAATAATAGTGGCAAAGCAATTCACTTTTTGTCCTGAATACAAAGTGGTATGTTTGGGTCAAATCCAATACAACACATCACTGAGCACCACTCTCCCTGGGTTGCCTGCTTTCCACCAGACGCTAGGAGATGAATTAACCTTTATTTAACTAGGCAAGTCAGTTAAGAACAAATTCTTATTTACAATGACAGCCTTGTTAACTGCCTTGTTCAGGGGCAGAACGACAGATTATTTACCTTGTTAGATCAGGGACTCAATCCAGCAACCTTTCAGTTACTGGCCCAACACCTTAACCACTAGGCTACCTGCCACCCCAAAGCAGGACAATTTCAGCAGCACAATAACCTTAAACACAAGGCCAAATCTACACTGGAGTTGGCCGAGTTACAGTTTTGATTTAAATCTGCTTGTAAATCTATGGCAAGAACTGAGAATGGTTGTCTAGCAATGGTCAACAACCAATTTGACAGAGCTTGAAGAATAAAAATAAAAATGTTGCACAATGCAGGTGTGGAAGCTCTTAGAGACTTACCCATAAAGACACAGCTGTAATTGCTGTCAAAGGTGATTCTAACATTTATTGACTCAGGGGGTTCAATACTTATCTAATCAAGATATATTAGTGTTTTATTTTTCATATTTCTATTTTTATTTTTTTCACTTTTGTAAGGGCTGGGTTGTGGTTAGGCATGACTCCCACCAGGGGGAGTAAAAAAGAGCCACAATCCAGTCCTCACTTCAGTGAGGGAGGATTAATGATCCCCAATCAGAGACAGCTGTCTAGCGTTGTCTCTGATTGGGGATAGTATTTAACCATCCTTCACATCCACCTGTGTGGATCATTGTTTGTTGTGTTTGTCTGCACTGCCAGCAGATCACAGTAAGTCACCTTGCTTTTGTGTGTTAGTTTAGAGAATAGTACTCTCCAGTTTATTTATGTGCCTCGTGAGACAATCTCACATAATAAACAAGGATGACACTCCACGAATGCTCCGTCTACCGTCCCATGTATACGCACCGTGACAGAATGATCCACCACCAAGGGAACCCGCATCGAGAGAAGGAGGAGGATTATTGGAGTCAGGACACCACGGGCTTCGAAGAGGAGAGTGGAGGGCACCAACACAATAGGCGGAGAAGTCGGGGAGGAAAAGTTGTGGAGGGTGCACAGCCACTGGAGGTGGGGAGCATCAGGGACTTATCGACACCTGCGGGAGACGATGGGTTCGTGACTGGACCAGCGTGGGGGCTTGGGACAGAGCCCTTACCAGCGGAGTATGAGGAGAGGAAGGACCGACCGTGGACAGCCCCGAAGGTCCCCCATATTGAAGGTGGGGGGGTGGTTGTGGGGTCCTTGGGACGCGAGGGATAAGGAGGAGGAGAAGCGGCTGAGGAGGTATTTCGGGTGGGCCGAGGAAGACGACGAGATGATGCGTTCGGTCTCCGGTCCCAGTACCAGATCCCCAGCGCGCTCCCGGCCTGCCCAACCCACGCGCCTCCTCAGCCCGGTACGTCCAGCGACAGCTCCCAGCACCGGAGATCCAGTGCGTGTTCCCAGCCCATGGACCCCAGCTCCACGAGTCCAACCGTCGGTTAGCCAACCCAGGTTGGAAGATCAACTCCCACCACTTCCGCCTCCGACGGTCGAGAACAGGAAAACGCTGGAGGATTTCTTCAATCGATCGTCGGTGGAACAAAATAAGTGCCAGCCCGGGACCAGTTGTGTGGTCAATCGAACAGCTGTTGCGTTTTTCTGCACAACTGTCCGGGCGGGGCACGGCAACCGATCTGGCCTCAAAACTAGATTTGTCTCCCGGTCGAAGGGTCCAGCCCTACGTCTCCCGTGCCTGCTTCTCACCCCAGACCACCGGTTCACCTCCACAGTCAGGTACAGCTGGTGCCTGCTCCTCGCACCAGACCAGTGGTGCGTTCCCCCAGCCCGGTGCGGCCAGTGCCTGCTACTCGCACCAGACCAGTGGTGCGTTCCCCCAGCCTGGGTACGGCCCGTGCCTGCTACTCGCACCAGACCAGTGGTGCGTTCCCCCAGCCCGGTACGGTCCGTGCCTGCTACTCGCATCAGACCAGTGGTGCGTTCCCCCAGCCCGGTACGGCCCGTGCCTGCTACTCGCACCAGACCAGTGGTGCGCTCCCCCAGCCCGGTACGGCCCGTGCCTGCTACTCGCACCAGAGCAGTGGTGCGGCCCCCCAGCCCGGTACGGTTCGTGCCTGCTACTCGCACCAGACCAGTGGTGCGCTCCCCCAGCCCGGTACGACCCGTGCCTGCTACTCGCGCCAGACCAGTGGTGCGTTCCCCCAGCCCGGTACGGCACGTGTCTGCTCCTCGCACCAGACCAGTGGTGCGTTCCCCCAGTTCGGTACGTCCCGTGCCTGCTCCTCGCATGGAGTCTACAGCGACGGTCGACAGCCCGGAGCCTCCAGAGACGGTCGACAGCCCGGAGCCTCCAGAGACGGTCGACAGCCCGGAGCCTCCAATGACGGTCGACAGCCCAGAGCCTCCAGCGACGATCGACAGCACGGAGCCTCCAGCAACGGTCGACAGCACGGAACCTCCAGCGACGATCGACAGTACGGAGCCTCCAGCGACAATCGACAGCACGGAGCCTCCAGCAACGGTCGACAGCACAGAGCCTCCAGCAAGGATGACACTCCACGAACGCTTCGTCTACCGTCCCAATTATACGCACCGTGACAACTTTGACATTACAGAGTATTTTGTGTAGATAGTTGACAAAAACATGACAATTAAATCCATTTTAATCTCACTTTGTAACACAACAAAATTTGGAAAAAGTCAAAAGGTGTAAATACTTACTTAAGGCACTGTACATGCAAAAGAATGTCTATGGTATTTTTATATTTTTCCTTGGCAGTATATTACTGACAATGTGCTCTGTATGGTTCACTTATGTAAAGGTGATTTGGCTGGTCAAGCTACCCCATAGAGAAAAAAACACCTTCCAGGCTCCTATATAATCCACAACCAATTCAGACTCACTCAAACTCAACCTATAGATAAACTAACAAATACAGATTTTATATTTATTGAATTTATGAATGTAAAACCTGCATTATAATGTTTGTCTTATTAAAAAAGACTGAAAACATGTAAGGCTCTAGTGTTACCTTACTACGATAACCATTTCATATTTCATATACCGTCAGATTAGAACACACTGTACACTACACCAAATGAGGCTTCAAATTGGTTTTCCATCCTTTCTGCCTGCCTACACTGTACTGTACTCGTACTGAATAGGCTCCAAGGCTCTGCTGCCACCTGTTGGTAATTGTGTGCCCAGCGACATTATGGACCTGGAACCAGAAGCTTGATGTACTCTGCGCCAGACGGGGTCGCTGTATAATTTACAGCTACCATAATATAACCGTCTCGCTCTCCGTTGAAAATGTTGGAAACCGCTCCCCCGAAAGAGGGCTTGGACCGTTCGTGCACAGATAGAACAATGAGACAGATATTTCACTGGATGTATAAATGTGAATCATCCACTTGGCGTTTCCACTCACTACCAAATATGGTAGGGAGAGGAAGTATACTGGCGGGACGAGTTTTGGCCGAAATTCTGCTCTCAGTACAGTTTCCTGTTCCCAAAACTAGAATATACTATGAACAGAGTGGACAAAGACTTTACCCTTTGCAAAAGTTTTTAAAAATCGTCTGTGTAGAAGGAGTGCAAAGGCAAATTGAGTTATTGCACACGCGCACTTCACAGTGTAGGCGTCCCGGAAATATGCAAATATGCAAATAATGCTAGAACGCGCCAATAGGATCTCGCTAGCGCGTGCTTGGCTCTGTCCACCTCCTTGCTCGTTCTGCCCACTATGACTAATTTGTTCCCATTGGAAACGACAGGCAGTGGTCTATCTTGTTTTACTTATACATGTTTGGTTCGAGCGTGGACTGTGCATTGCGGGTTCCTGATGTGATTATGTCAAACATGGGGGCACGCGTTGCACAGTTGTTTAGGAATTTTAATTTAGAAAACCGAGTACATCGTGAGATTGGGAAGGCAAAACCTGAAGAGGCACCTCGACATCTGACCCACATTGATCCTGTTCAGAGTACAGAGGGTGAGTACATAGGGCTTTTTGTTGTTGCATTGAAGAACTTGTGTACGTCGCAGGGTCAACTCAGCCGGTAGCTACGCCAGCCAGGTTCGCAAGTATACCTAAGCTTGCTGTCCTGGCTAGTGTTTCTTAACGTTACAGCTTAGTAGCCAAGTAGTTATTTGAAACCAAGGTTTAAGTGTTGAGCACGTATTTGTGTTTTTCTAATTCTGTAGCAAGCACAAGCGAAGATACCTAACTAGGTAGAAGCAAAGATGGCAAATTACCCATTCAACACTAGGATTCACCCTCCGTTTCTAACGTTATGCTCGGCTGCCAGTACATACCAGGCTGTATCCACAGTCACACTTCTTTAATATGTTGTTCTTTGTCCCCTGAGGCCTTAACTATTTTGTTTCCTTCAGTTACTGAGATCAATGATGCCATCCACAAGAGAAACGACCCCCTCCTGGGGTTGCTGAAGTCTGTGTATGTGGAATCAAAGGATCCTACAGAGGTGAGAGCCTAAAATAATGACTATTCAATAGAAATTTCAGTGAGGGATTATTTGATAGCTAGGCATATAGCTGTGTGCTTGATTAGCGCCCTACTCTGTTTCAATACAAACAGGCTCCAAAGGAGGTGACTGAGGAGAACGCGGAGGAGCGCAGACCACTGAAGTTCAGCCTACCTGGGGACCCCTATGGGATTGTTGTGATCACTGATGTCCCCAAAGGCAAACTGTCTATTGTTGAGGCCCTAAAAGCTCTTAACAATCACAAGAATGCTCCCCAAACATGGACATTGGACAAAATTGCCCATGAGTACTCTCTTGACTTGAAAGACACTAAAGTACTTCTAGAGCATTTTATCCCCTTTGAGGTTAAGATCATACCCCCCAAGACAAAGGACAATGCAAAGCAGATCAAAGATACCTAGGACAAAGATGCAGTATTCCTGGCCTTTAAAGACAACAGCTATCAGCCAAGTGAATTATTTATGTAAATGTACTTGAAGGTTGTCTGCCCTGCTTCAAGTTTCAGTCTTGGAATGGAGAAAGTGAGGAATTATTTGTTTTTTTCGACACTGCAATATTTTGAGTGTTAAATACTGTTACAAAACGAGGGAGACACATGAGGTTTCAAGGCATGATTTAAACCCAGTACACCAGTGTTTAGAGCCAGACACATTACCCTTACTCCAGGAAAGCTAGCCTCGTTGTGGGAGTGGTAATCGTTGTTATAAACGGCAAGGTTGTAACAATATGATTTGTGTCAATCTTTAGTAAATCTCAATACACATTTAAAAATTACTAAATCAACCAACTATATAATTGTATGAATGATGTATGTATGAATGATGTGATATTGGCCTGAAAATCCATTCATACTACTTTGCTAAGGCCTTCATCCCTGTATCACAAAATGTACAGTAAATTGACTGTCACTTGCTAATTTGTCATCTTTCTACAAATCTCAATGTCTCTTAAATATTTCATATATATAAACCAATGTTATGTATTTTTGTAATTCCTGTTAAGAGTGGAAAACATTTTGATGTTGGATTGTTTTGTCTTCCATGGGTATCCACGCAAGCATTTGTGTTTTAAGTACTGTATCATGATTTATATACACTACATGGGCAAAAGTATGTGGACACCAGCTTGTCGAACATCACATTCCAAAATCATTGGCAATAATATTGAGTTGGTTCCCTCGTTGCTGCTAAAACAGCATCCACTCTTCTGGGAAGGCTTTCCACTAGATGTTGGAACAGTGCTTCGGGGACTTGCCTCCATTCAGCCACGAGCATTAGTGATGTAGGGTGATTAGGCCTGGCTCGTGGTCGGTGTTCCAATTCATCCCAAAGGTGTTTGATGGGGTTGTGGGCAGGGCTCTGTGCAGGCCAGTCAAGTTCTTCCACACCGATCTCGACAAACCTTTTCTGTATGTACCTCGCTTGGTGCATGGGGGCAGTGTCATGCTGAAATTATTCATTGTCCACCAAACTTTACAGTTGGCACTATGCATTCGTGCATGTAACATTCTCCTGGCATCTGCCAAAGCCAGATTTGTCTGTCGGACTGCCAAATGGTGAAGCGTGATTCATCACTCCAGAGAATGTTTCCACTGCTCCAGAGTCCATTGATGGCAAGCTTTACACAACTCCAGCCAAAGTTTGGCGTTGCGCATGGTGATCGTAGGCTCGTGTGCGGCTGCTCAGCAATGGAAACCCATTTCATGAAGCTCCCGACGAAAAGGCAGTTTGGAGCTCTGTAGTGAGTGTTGCAACCAAGGACAGACGATTTTTACGTGCTTCAGCACGATGTTAGATGTTTTCACTTCACAATAACAGCACTTATAGTTGCCCAGGGCAGCCCTAACAGGGCAGACATTTTAGGAACTGACTTGTTGGAATGGTGGCATCCTATGATGGCGCCATGTTGAAAGTCACTGAGCTCTTCAGTAAGGCCATTCTACTGCCATTGTTTGTCTATGGAGATTGCATGGCTGTATGCTTGATTTTATACACCTGTCATCAACGGGTGTGGCTGAAATAGCCAAATCCACACATTTAAAGGGGTGTCCACATACTTTTGTATATTTAGTGTACCCTGCCAATAGTGCCAATTGTGTGCCACCCTATGGGACTCCCAATCACAGATGGTTGTGATACAGTCTGGATTCGAACCAGGTTGTCTATAGTGACATCTCTAGCACTGAGATGCAGTGTCTTAGACCACTGTGCCACCTTGGAGGGGAGGAGGCAGGTTAAAGAAGGATTTTAAAGACATGGATTGTGTGTGTATTCCCTTCAGAAGGTGAGGAAAGCCAAAATATTTACGTGCCTTTGAACGCGGTATGGTAGTAGGTGCCAGGCGCACCAGTTTATGTATCAAGACCTGCAATGCTACTGGGTTTTTCACCCTCAACAGTTTCTCGTGTGTATCAAGAATGGTCCAGCACCCAAAGGACTTCCAGCCAACATGACACAACTGTGGGAAACATTGGAGTCAACATGGGCCAGCATCCCTTTGGAATGGTTTCGACACATTGTAGAATCCACGTCCCTACGAATTCAGGCTATTCTGAGGACAAAAGGGGGTTCAACTCAATAATTAGGAAAATTTGTTCCAGTTACATGTCGCAATATTATTTTGGGAAGATTTATCAATATATATCGATATTTGGCTCCAAGTATCTATCTGTATACAGGTAGCATTAGCTAGCGCTTGTCGGCTGTACCTGCGCCAAAACTCAAATTCCCAGCCCAGAGCTATGGATGCAAGAACTGACCATCCATGATATCAAAATTATAGTTTTGACCATGTTATAGTGTTTACATTTTCATTGTTAACAAACATTGAAGTAAAACAAGATTATATTTTGGGTTCTGATGGGTATGACAGTTGAACTAAGTTCATGAGGAATTTCTAAGTTATATTATCATTAATGTATAAGTCAGAAAATGGATGTAGCAACTAAGGATTTTAACTTTTATGTATTTTATGGCAAGAAGGATAGGAGAGGATCTATTACATGTACAAAATGTGTAATATTAGTATTTCCAAAGCTTTCTCATGAGCGTGCAGTTACCTTTAATAGGGGAACACCTAATGACCAAACCCTACACTGAATGGAACCATGTTGTAATATTTTATTTCTCTGTGTGTTTGATGATGATTGTATACAATGTAACAATACAACGCCTATATGCACGTGCACTGTAGGCCTAGTCCTTGAACCAAAACGTTACGCCTCTTTATCGCCATTTGTCCATTTCAATTGGAGCTCTAATAAATGGGTGTGTCCTACCAGAGGTCCGTACCCGACCTATCCACACTATTGGATGATGGGACTGTCCGTTAACCAGTAAACCGACAGTGGTCGCAGTTCGTAACAGAGATGGAAAAATATACCGTGGACCCCGAATAGTAGAAAACGAAATTATCATTCTCAGGATAACAGAAAGATGAGGGTAGAAGAGAAAATGAAATTACTGACTATCAAATTGTTTAATGCCGCTTTGAGTCATGATTTTGTCTTGTTAACCAATCCAGCGGTTGTTTCTTTTGTCGGAGAACCCATTCCCTGCATAACAAAGACCGAATGATACGCGGAACTACATTTTACTTACCGCTTTTGTTGAATTGTGTAGGTGGCATTGGCCGTTTTTCGCCTTGTAAGTAATGTTATTTGATTAGAATTATACATTCGCGTGCAATGAGAGATCAATACATATAGTTGTGACTTCGAAGAATTACAAAAAGCATCTGGACAGCGAATTGGATCAACTGAAAGACTGAAATGAGCAGCGAGGAATTGTCTGTCTACTGAAACCCAACGATCTCAGGAAAACGGTAATTTCATTTGAGGATTCTGCTGTATAGAGAAATGAATCAAAAACAACAAACAATAATACTCCCTGTAAAGTGGTTTCAATTAATCCAATGTAAACATATTTTCAAACAATTCTGCTTGTTTGATTGAACTAATCTTAGGCTAATTTGATCTTAAATGTATTTCCACAGTATAATAATATAAAAAATATAAAGATAAATAGACCTACACTCAAAACAATGCTGTGTTAAAAACAACCCAATTTGGGTTATTTGGTAACCCAGCCCTGGTTAAATATTGGACAGAACACGCGCTGGGTTATTTTGATCTAGCCAGTTCGGTTGTTGGAATTACACAAACATGGGTTAATTTGTAAGTAAAGAGACTTGGGGCTTGTATGGATAGCCCAGGGCTTAATTTAACCATCAGTTGGGCTTTTATTCACTTTCATGCTGGGCCTTTTTGAATGTAATCCATAGGCTTCCAGATAGTTATTTTTGGCCACATGTGAGAGTAAATATCATTCCAGTTGATCATGTTAAGTTTGTACACTGCACATTTAAACTTTCCTTGATTATTTTTGCACATTATATCAAATTAATAACATTATTATATACATATTCTAACAGTGGTAACTATCCCAACATTGGGATATACACTCAGCGGACAGTTTATTAAGTACACTAACCCGTTCACAAAAATGGTTCGCCCTTACAGACAGTGAGTCACGTGACCTAAGCGACTGTTTTGGTACCCTTCCCCAGATCTGTGCCTTGACACAATCCTGTCTCGGAGCTATACAGACAATTCCTTGGTTTTTGCTCTGACATGCACTGTCAACTGTGGGACCTTATATAGTGTGTGCCTTTCCAAATCATGTCTAATCAATTGAATTTACTCAAATCAAGCTGTAGAAACATCTCAAGGATGATCAATGGAAACAGGATGCCCCCCTCAGCTCAATTTCGAGTCTCATAGCAAAGGGTCTGAATAGTTATGTAAATAAAATATTTATTTCAATTTATTTTTAACCTTAACTAGACGAGTCAGTTAAGAACAAATTCTTATTTACAATGTCGGCCTACACCAGCCAAACTTGGGACGACGCTGGGCCAATTGTGCGCCGCCCTATGGGACTCCCAATCACGCCTGGATGTGATACAGCTTGGAATCGAGCCAGGGTGTCTGTAGTGACGCCTCTAGTACTAAGATGCAGTGCCTTAGACCGTTGCGCCACTTGGGAGTGTGTAGATTGATGAGAATTTGTTGTGTTTTTATCCATTTTAGAATAAGGCTGTAACGTCAAGGGGTCTGAATACTTTTCGAATGCACTGTAGTATTCAATATTCCACATGTATACCTACGCTACATTGGTCTTCTTTCCAACTCGTTACACTGATGGTGAGAGAAACTCTCAGGACCATGTTAGTATCTGGGGGACAAAGACATAACAAGGTTTTAGGGGAGAGTCAAAATGGATAAATGTGGATGAACATTTAAGAAAATACTTTAATTTTAATATGTAGCTACCTGAATTCGGTATTCTGGTGGTGGGATAAGCACTCTCAGGGCCATGCAGCCTCTAGTATTTTGGCAGTGGGGGACAAAGACATAACGTTAACACAGAGTGGAGAGTCAAAATGGTAAACCTAAACTTGGATGAACAATTGAGACACTCCTTTTCATAGCACACAGTAACGTTAATGTTAGGTTTACAGAAGACAAGCTTTCTACAGGCACTGACATAGCTAGCTAGACAAACTTTTAAAAAAAACTCAAACGTTTGCTACCATACACAGCACAGGAAAATACCTTGCTAGCCAGCTAACTTAGCCATTTTTAGCTAAGTAGCTAGCTAATGCTCGAGCTTGCATGCATGGGGTTGTTTGCTAGCTAGCTTTCTAGCTAAGATTATCTAAAATTGTCAATGACTGGGATAATATGTAATGATGATAGCTAGGTCATTTATTCCTGAATTAATAATTAGTCATGTAAGTTAGCTAGCTTTTTACTCACCGTTTTTGGTCAACCACAACTCCTTGCCCATTGTCCAGGGTTGCCAGGTCTAGCTACATTTCTAGCCCAATGAATACTCAAAACCTGCAACAAGGCCTGAAAACTAGCCCAAATAGTTTTTGTTTCACAACAAGAGAGGAGTTGCCACATTTAGCCAGTAAACCCTTTTTCCAAAAAGGAATCTCTATTTAACTTCTAACAATTTAAGAAGCAAAATTATTTTTTCCATCTAAATAATAATTATTGCGAGCTAATGTAACTAATAAATGCATTGGAATTGTCGCAAGAGAAAAGATAATTCGCCCTTTATTAAACTTCCAAAAAACGAATGTTAGGCAATTTTCTGGAAATTGTGCAGTTATTATCAAATCAAACTTTATTTGTCACATGCGCTGAATACAACAGGTGTAGACTTGACGTGAAATGCTTACTTACAAGCCCTTAACCAACAATGCAGTTCAAGAAAGAGTAAAAATAAATAAAAAGTAACACCATAAAATAACGATACCAAGGCTATATACAGGGGGTACCGGGACCGAGTCAATGTGCGGTGGTACAGGTTAGTTGAGGTAATTTGTACATGTAGGTAGGGGCAAAATGACTATGCATAGGCCGCGGTAGCAGAAGTGTAAAAACACTGTGTGTCAATGTAAATAGTCCGGGTGGCCATTTGATGAATTGTTCAGCAGTCTTATGGCTTGGGAGTTCAAGCTGTTAAGATGCCTTTTGGTCCTAGACTTGGCACTCCGGTAACGTTTGCCGTGCGGAACCGCTTGTCAGATGTTAAGACTTCAAACCGTTATAAAAGGCCTGTTTGTGAGATTGATTTGCTATTTCAATAGGCATTGGCTATGCCTGCTGACTAAAATCTGGGTTTATGATTGTAATTCAATTTTGCCATGGTTTGGTTAGCTAGGTGCAGGTAACCTATAGGCTAGCCCTCGATAGGCCTACATCTAATTTCAGATAGCGTACAGTAGCCTAGGCAAGATGTAAGATGAATGATTTAGCAGCTTGCTTAGTTCAAATTAAGACTAATTTATTATTTCTAGGTAAGGAGTGCTTCCATTTCCCAATAGCCTGCTGGAATATGCTACTGAGGATGGGGTCGTAATTTCAATCACCGACTCAAATATTAAAATATACATATGAACTGAATAGGCCTATGATTGTCAGTGTGTTTTTTTTTGTGTTTTATTTTTACTGTAGCCTAATCTGACGGTAACAATGAAGGTAACAATCTAAATGCATTCTAACAATTGCAATTGCGATAGAATTTTGACAATGTTCACAATTGATCAGTTGCAATTTGATTAACTAACCATTAATTATTGTATAATAACACAAGGCTACAACAACAATAAACTTATTAAATCAGTTTGCAAGCTCCAGTGATATCATTTCAGCATATTTATTGTTTAAAAGGGTAGACCCAGTATTAACAACCCAACCTTGCTATTATTTTTTTTTTTAAACAAGCCAGCTATGTGACCCAATGCCTGCAACCCATTAGTCGGGTCATCCAAACCCAGCATTTGATGAGATATTCTTTAAATAGGCCGGCACATAATATTTTAAATTGACAGCTGTAATGGCTGACTGTAGGCTAAAAATTTTGTTTAATCCCTAGTAACCCATTTCTACACCTCTTACAATGTTAAACTGGACTACTACAGAGCTGCCAACTCTCACACATTGGAGATTTTTCTTGAAGTTTGGGTGATTTTGAGAAATTAATTGTTATAAAAAATAATAGTTTCAAACACTCAGCACGTGGGAAACATAGATCAGGGGAGGCCATCCCTCCTGGAGAGCAAGCAAGATTTTCTTCTAGAATCTAAGGCTAAATGGACCATAAATAATTCAAAATAGTATTACACATAGCTAGTTTATTTGTAGTGGTTAATGAAAGGCTCAAAAGCTGTTTGAAAGAGATACAAAGCAACCAGATATAAATACTGTCTGGATGCAGGTCCCTGTTGCTAGGTTCCACAACTACTCAACATGCAGTGTTATCATTGACTCGCAAGGTACCAGGCAGATGCTTTTTAGTAGTTACTATGGTTTCTGTGGATATATGTACTTGATATGGAAAACGTGTTCCTCTAATCTTTTTCTAGCTTTTCCATCACGTTTTAAATGCCTGTATTATGCTGAATATCTGAATAGGGACTGCATGGACGAATACTGCCCTAACCACCCTAATTCATGTTTATGTTCTATTTAAAAGTGTTAGGTTAAAAGGTTGCTGTTATGGGTCATCTTTGTGTATAGCTCCCGAATTACTCTTGAGTCATTCTGTATGAGAAACAGATACTGGAATTATGTAGAAATTAGAAGACTGCTACACAGTGCCGAATTGGTGCGACTCTATCTATCAACAGTGTCTGCCATAGCATCCTCATGAGAGGAGAGGGCAGAGCGTTAAGATCAGTCCTTGTCAGTGAGTAGTCAGGAGGCAGACCTAGATTTCGGTCTGAGGCTTGTTTGCACACATCCACACACATCCTTTTGGTCTTAATCATAATCCAGCCGTGCGTATTCTAACCCTTGTTGTCAAGGTAAGAGGAGCGCACCAGTCAGTGTATTATCGCCTAATGATACACTTGTTCCTGTTCTACTATGGTAGACTGTTTATCTAATTAATACAACATTTGACTCTCTCCTTTGCTTTGGTGAGGTGACTTTGACATGATTATAGTTCTGCAGCATGGTAAATGGATAGAATTTGCCTCAAGGTTTCAGACTAGCGACAGCCATCACACAATCATATCCTCCCGGCACTGTACAGAAAATGTTGAAAACATAAGTCCAATTTACATTTTTACGGACAGTTATTTAATAGGCTTAGAATCCCCTGTATCGCTTTGTCTGTTCAACCCACATGGACTGACTAAAAATAGAAATGAGAGAAGAGAGCATATTTGAAAGTGCTGCAGAAATCTGGGAAAATCACACTCATGGATAAGACTGCTTATAGTCTGCCGCTTTTAACACCACCAGTCCTATTCTCCCCGAGGACAAGCGGGTCAACATTTTTTTGTTTGACGTTTGCCGTTGAGCCATTGTAAATGATACCAGCCAGTCTAAAATAACAGTATCCAATGTTTATATTAGCGATAAGCCTTTGTTATTGCAGTCTTAAGTTATCCCCAGAAAAACATTGACTTGGTCAGTGACATGGTATGAGAAATCTCTCCCTGGCACGGTTCGAATAATTCATAAAATTGCTATTTTGGTGATAGAGAGCATTGGTAAGCCGGTTGTGTTGGCATGCTTATAATAGTGTAGTAACCGGGCTTACATGGTAATAGCCAGACTGCAAGGGAATACTGCTTTTCTGTAAATTCTGGATATAAACCATGTGCCAGACAAAGTACCAACAAATAGTCTTAGCCTTATCTAAATACAGTATGTAAGCTAGACATACAAATCTCTGTAAAATAAACACTTCTTCTGGGAAAGGAACTCACTGATGATAGAGAACAGTCTTGCAAGGGCAGGAAAGATAATTTCCAATCCTGTATGAAGTTTGTAGCTTTTGGCTTTTTTGCTGTCTTCTCTGACTGACTGTGCCCCACAATGGCCTTCCCTCCCGTCCAACACTGAGTGGATTAGAGGCTTTAGCTTCTCGTTCACTGTAACGCCAAGGGGATTTGGAGGGAAAGGATGTTCTCAATCTCTGTTGAACTCCTTTCAAAGTGCATAATTAGGGAGACTGTGAATGACGTGCAGATCATGATCAGATCGTGTATATAAACATTTCAGTCTGACAAATGAACTTAGAGGTGATTTCATTTCATGCACAATATTGTATTTTGAGGAAGGCAACAGTTTAAAACAAAGAATGCTAATTTAAGGGATTATCATGAAAGAAAAACAGTCATAGCATTTATGATGTTAATGTTCTCCTCTTTCTGTTTTGCCTACATTTCCCTTTTTGTCTCCCCAGGATCTCTTATCCATGCTAAGATGCTGGCTTCTTCAGTTGGTCTAAGAACAGCATCCGAGGCATCATGTTTGACAAGAGAAGAATTCCAGTAACGATGCCTAAACCCAAGCCTGCACCCCCTGTGGAAAAATGGTTTACTCCACTGTCGTTCCCCCTGTGGAGACTGGTGAGACCAATAATGTCAGCCTCTGCTGCCTCGTCACGGCGGGGCTGCTGAACCTCTCTGACCACCTCTTTCAGGGCCAGCCTGACACGGAAGACATGTCCATGGAAAACAGCTCCTATGGCTCCTCCTTTTCACCTCTGGACCTGGACACAGTCGCGCAGACAGCCGAGGCCCAGGAGAGGGTGCAAGGAGTCAGCCTGCCCCTCCAGGTGTTTTTCTGCACCGCCATGGTCTCCATTCTGCTGGTTGCCTTCCTGGGGAACGTGGTGGTGGTCCTGATGGTCTACCAGCGTGCCGCCATGCGATCCGCCATCAACATCCTGTTGGCCAGCCTGGCCTTTGCAGACATGATGCTGGCCGTCCTGAACATGCCCTTTGCCCTGGTTACCGTGGTGACCACACACTGGATCTTCGGTGATGTCTTCTGCAGAGTGTCGGCCATGTTTTTCTGGCTTTTTGTCATAGAGGGCATGGCCATCCTGCTTATAATAAGCATAGATCGGTTCCTGATCATAGTGCAGAAACAAGACAAGTTGAGTCCCCACAGAGCCAAAGTGCTCATAGTCATCGCTTGGACTTCCTCCTTCTGTTTTTCTTTCCCACTAGCCACAGGTCACCCATCTCTCCAGATCCCCTCTAGAGCTCCACAGTGTGTGTTCGGCTACACCAGAGAGCCGGGGAACCACGCCTATGTGTTGCTCCTTATGCTAGCCTTCTTCTTCATCCCCTTCATGGTCATGCTGTACACCTTCATGGGGATCCTGAACACCATCCGGCACAACGCCGTGCGCATCCACAGCCACCCGGACAGCATATGTCTGAGTCAGGCCAGCAAGCTTGGCCTCATGAGCCTGCAGAGGCCCTTCGAGATGAACATAGACATGAGCTTCAAGACACGTGCCTTCACCACCATCCTCATCCTCTTCTCTGTGTTCACCGTGTGCTGGGCGCCCTTCACCGCCTACAGCCTGGTGTCCACCTTCAGCAGCCCCTTCTACCACAAGGCCAACTTCTTTGAAGTCAGCACTTGGTTCCTTTTGTTGTGCTACCTCAAGTCGGCCCTCAACCCTCTCATTTACTACTGGCGGATCAAGAAGTTCCGCGACGCCTGCCTTGACCTGATGCCCAAGTATTTCAAGTTTCTTCCTCAGCTGCCCGGCCACACGAAGCGACGTATCCGACCCAGCGCTGTGTATGTGTGTGGGGAGCATCGCTCTGTGGTCTAATAACACTGGCCTGACTTGGAGGACACTGACTTCACTGCCATGTAGGTTTGGTTTGACCATTTATCCAATTTGTTCTCGCCAGTCAAATGAATAAATTGTGATTACGGTTTCGACAGTATATTTTAGCTGTGTAGAATTTGTTTACAAAGCATGAAAATTAACTGCTTCAGTGGTTTTGAATATGGTCACAAGGCCGCCAGGATTACATTTTGTTGTTGATATTTCTATGTAATTGTGTGGTGCCTATTAATTGGTCTATACGAGTCAGAATGCTGCTACATCTGGTGAAAATGTGCAATTTCAGTGTACTGTATTTATCTTGAATCTAATAAAACATGTAGACATTTCTTACCTTGTTAATACATCTTTGGGGATTACTTTTGGTTTGGTTTACTTCTTTACATCTCATGTTAGATTTCATGGAAGTTTCTGCAATTATACAAATGTCATAAAGGCAGAAAAATGTCTAACATGTTTGCCTCGGCAACCCACTCATAGCTTTATAGAGAAATGGTTAAACAAATGTAAATTGCAGCAGTCTATATGTTTAGATGTTTGTCTCAACATGGCCTTGAATCCTATTTGTGTTGTTTAATGTACCATACACTTTAGAGACACACAACACTGTGGTTGAGTGAGGATGCACTGAGTATACCAAGTCTGCCTCCATCTTGGCTGTTGATATATGGAAATGGTCATGGCTTATTACCAGTCATGTCTGATGCCTGGACTGTTTGAAATTGTTTATCGCACGGTTCTGTTTACTATGCTAAGAGGTTTTAGTGGAATTTTCCTAATGTATTTAACTGGAATGGATAGTAATAGGTAAACAGCTAACATGATCAAAAGAATTTCAAAGCCATTTATTTTCATGTGAACTTAAAAGACACTAAATCTAGGGTAATCTCTACAGACACATTTGGGACATTAACAAAGAGAGAGAGAGAGAGAGAGAACGAGGCGGCAGTAGGAGCAGGCAGGTCCCAGGAAACATAATCTAAAACGGATGCCAGACTGAAAGGTCAACAGGTTGATTTCCAATGTGGACATTTAGCCTCAAAGAGACTTCTGCCTCTGTGGCCCTTTGCAGCCGGATCAGGTCCATTTAGATAAAGATGCATTCAAAAGAACACAATTGGACCAAGGCGATTCTTCTCAGCTTGAAGAATATAAAGGATGGTTTTCTTAATCTGCTTCCTCCTTGGAATTCATTATTCTGCCAACAGTGACTAATGAGTGTGCTTGGGGCTTTGAAGCTCACTTTAATCATAGCGCCGAGCACTATTACTAAGCAACAGCAACTTGGGGGTGTCTCAAGAGAAGGTGGATCTAGTATTGTTCAGTAAAAGGTGTCTTCTTTCTCTTGAGGCGCCTTGCGTTTATACTGTATAACATGCATTATATACTGAACACAAATATAAACGCAACATGTAAAGTGTTGGTCCCATGTTTCATGAGCTGAAATAAATTATCCCAGAAATGTTCCATATGCACAAAAAACATGTCTCAAATTTTGGGCAGAAATGTGTTTACATCCCTGTTAGTGAGCATTTATCCTTTGCCAAGATAATCCATCCACCTGACATGGATTATCTTGGCAAAGGATAATCAAAAACCTTCTCGGAACCTCATATGCGTGCTCGTCGTCCTCAACAGGGTCTTGACCTGACTGCAGTTCGGCATCGTAACCGACTTCAGTGGGCAAATGTTCACTTTCAATGGCCACTGGCACGCTGGAGAAGTATGCTCTTCACAGATGAATCCCGTTTTCAACTGTACCGGGAAGATGGCAGACAGCATGTATGGCGTTGTGTGGGCAAACGGTTTGATGATATCAACGTTATGAACAGAGTGCCCCATAGTGGCGGTGGGGTTATGGTGTGGGCAGGCATAAACTACGGACAATGAACACAATTGCATTTTATTGATGGCAATGTAAATGCAGAGATACCGTGGCGAGATCCTGAGGCCCACCGCCATCGCCTCATGTTTTAGCATGATAATGCACGGCCCCATGTTGCAGGGATCTGTTTACAATATCCAGCAACTTCGCACAGCCTTGTAACAGGATTAGGACAACATTCCGCAGGCCACAATCAACAGCCCGATCAACTCTATGCGAAGGAGATGTGTCACGCTGCAGATACTGATCACTGTGCTGTTTGTTGCTTCTTGGCTACCTGCCAAACTTGACGGTTTTCCCTTTATTATAACCTTTTAATCAATCTTCATTTAACACATTTACCAATGTCTTAGTTATTTTTTATTTTTTCCCTCGGTCTACTTTTTTTTCATTCAACTTTTTTACCCCGGACAGGACTTCCACCAAAATCCCCTCGCACAGTCCCCGCAGCCGGACAATTTTCTCAGGGCTTCTGGAAAGAAATGCAGTCGGCATGTTCAACCGGTGTCGCTCATTCAGCCGACAGAAACTTTCAACCAGTTCTCCCCATTAAGCAACGAGTCGGAGCCAGGGACTTATCGGGTCTCTCCTCCACCCGTTACGGGGTCTGGGCCACCGAAGCCTCCCACTCTGACCAATTGAAAAGCCTAGTCATTGGCGACTCCATTACCCGCAATATTAGACTTAAAAATAATCAGTTACCGACGTAAAGGCTAATCTGAAGATGGTGCTGGCTAAAACAAAATCTGGCGAGTGTAGAGAGGGGATATTGTTATCCACGTCGGCACCAACGATTTTAGAATGAAACAGTCAGAGGTCACCAAGCGCAACATAGCTTCAGTGTGTAAATTAGCTAGAAAGATGTGTCGGCATCGAGTAATTGTCTCTGGCCCCCTCCAAGTTAGGGGGAGTGATGAGCTCTACAGCAGTCTCACAACTCAATCGCTGGTTGAAAACTGTTTTCTGCCCCTCCCAAAGGATAGCATTTGTAGACAATTGGCCCTCTTTCTGGGACTCACCCACAAACCTAGGATCAATGGAGACACTCACTCAAGTGTTTTAATCCTATATCTCTTGACACATTCATGAAAATTGTCATGGCCTCTAAACCTTCAATCTGCATACTGGACCCTATTCTAACTAAACTACTGAAAGAGCTACTTCCTGTGCTTGTCCCTCCTATGCTGAACATAATAAATGACTCCCTATCCACCGGATGTGTACCAAACTCTCTAAAAATGGCAGTAATAAAGCCTCTCTTGAAAAAGCCAAGCCTTGACCCAGAAAATGTAAAAAACTATCAGCCTATATCGAATCTCCCATTTCTCTCAAAAATCTTAGAAAAAGCTGTTGTGCAGCATCTCACTGCCTTCCTGAAGACAAATAATAATGTATACGAAACACTTCAGTCTGGTTTTAGGCCCTATCATAGCACTGAGACTGCACTCGTGAAAATGGTAAATTACCCTTTAATGGCGTCACACCAAGGCTCTGCATCTGTCCTCGTGCTCTTAAACCTTCATGCTGATTTTGACACCATCGACCACCATATTCTTTTGGAGAGATTGGAAACTTTAATTGGTCTACACGGACAAGTTCTTGCCTGGTTTAGATCTTATCTGTCGGCGAGATATCAGTTAGTCTCTGTGGATGGTTTGTCCTCTGACAAATCAATTGTATGTTTCGGTGTTCCTCAAGGTTCCGTTTTAGGGACACTATATATTTTACCTCTTGGTGATGTCATTCGGAAACATAATGTTAACTTCCATTGCTATGCGGACGACCCACAGCTGTACATTTCGATGAAACATGGTGATGCCCCAAAATTGCCTGCCCTGGAAGCCTGTGTTTCAGACATAAGGAAGTGGATGGCGGCAATTATTTTTACTTTTAAACTACAGTCGTCCCCCAAAAAACTGAAGGACCATGGTCCAAAAATGATGCAGAAAAGCTAATCCATGCTTTTGTCACTTCTAGATTAGATTACTGCAATGCTCTACTCTCTGGCTTCCCGGATAAAGCACTAAATAAACTTCAATTAGTGCTAAACACGGCTGCTAGAATCTTGACTAGAACCCCAAAATGTGATCATATTACTCCCATGCTAACCTCTCTACACTGGCTTTCTGTTAAGGCTAGGGCTGATTTCAAGGTTTTACTGCTAACCTACAAAGCATTACATGGGCTTGTCCTACTTATCTCTCAGATTTGGTCATGCCGTACATACCTACACGTACGCTCCGGTCACAAGACGCAGGCCTCCTTATTGTCCCTAGAATTTCTAAGCAAACAGCTGGAGGCAGGGCTTTCTCCTATAGAGCTCAATTTTTATGGAATGGTCTGCCTATCCATGTGAGAGATGCAGACTCCGTCTCGACCTTTAAGTATTTACTGAAGACTCATCTCTTCAGTTGGTCCTATGATTGAGTGTAGTCTGTCCCAGGGGTGCAAAGGTGAACGGCAAGGCACTGGAGCGACGAACCACCCTTGCCGTCTCTGCCTGGCCGGTTCCCGTCTCTTCATTGGGATTCTCTGCCTCTGACCCTATTACGGGGGCTGAGTCACTGGCTTACTGGTGCTTTCCATGCCATCCCTAGGAGGGGTGCGTCACTTCCTGTCCGGTTTGTCGCCCCCTCAGGCTTGTGCAGTGGAGGGGATCTTTCATGGGCTATACTCAGCCTTGTCTCAGGTTAGGAAGTTGGTGGTTGTTGATATCCATCTATTGGTGTGGGGACTGTGCTTATATCCTGCCTGGTTGGCCCTGTCCGGGGGTATTTTCGTGGGGTATTGTCGGAAGGGGCCACGATGTCTCCCGACTCTACCTCCCCTCCCGGAGGACCTGAGTCTTAGGACCATGCTTCAGGACTACCTGCCCTGATGACTCCTAGCTGTCCCCAGTCCACCTGGTCGTGCTGCTGCACCGGTTTAAACTCTTCTGCCTGCGGTTATGGAACCCTGACCTGCCACCTTGTCCCAGACCTGCTGTTTTAATTTCTCTCTCTCGCGCGCGCACCGTACCTGCGCTCTCTACCGGATCTAAATGCCTGGCTATGAAAAGCCAAGTGACATTCATTCCTAATGGTCATCTATGAACATTTGAACATCTTGGAAAAAGAACGGGCCTTAATGGCCATGAATTGTTATAATCTCCACCCGGCACAGTCAGAAGAGGACTGGCCACCCATCAGAGCCTGGTTCCTCTCTAGGTTTATTCCTTTCTAGGGAGTTTTTCCTAGCCACCGTGCTTCTACATCTGCATTGCTTGCTGTTTTAGGCTGGGTTTCTGTATAGCACTTTGTGACATCGGCTGATGTAAAAAGGGCTATATAAATACATTTGATTTGATTCTAGGGGGATTTTTACAGCCCATTTTTAAGGTATCTGTGACCAACAGGTCTATATCTGTATTCCCAGTCGTGAAATCCATAGATTAGGGCCAAATGAATATAAATTGACTGATTTCCTTTAATGAACTGTAACTCAATAAAATGTTTGAAATTATTGCATGTTGCATTTATATTTTTGTTGTGTATATAGCATGTGTTGTACATAACACTCATGATATTCAATTAAGTGTCCAATAAATGGTACATGACCTGTGCCATGACCTGATTATTCTAGAATGTTGGAGTTGCTTGTGTGTACTGTCTACTAGCCAAATATATCAAACAGACTTCCTGGAAATGGGGTTTGCTTGAAAAGTTCATCAGTGTTGTCAGGCCAGCTGCAGCAGACAACCCATTGACCAGGCACCCCTTGAGTCATTGTCAGCTCTGTGGTAAGTCTGAAGCTTCCCTTGAGTAAGGGTTTGTTTTTCAATTTCAGGGTTTAATGATTGCCTTCAAAAGATTAAAAATGTTCAAGCAAACGAGAAGAAATGTGTGTTAAATCATTTATTTTTATGAAAATAAAAATGTAAACAAATAACAATATTCAAACGTGTTACAAATACATGTGAAAACATTCAGGTGATGTTAACAAGCAAAGTCACGTTTGTTTGAGCGCGACAAGAGATGAGGGAGAAAAGAGAGGAGATGGACAGCCTCTGAGGAGAGATGATGGGCGGCTAAAAATACAAAATCCATTAAAACCTTGGACCAAAAATAAAAGACAGTTCACACTTTTGTGCTTGGGCCCAGTCTCTTATTACTTTAAAGCACATAACTCCTCCAGTTTCAGCTCTTGCTTGTTTCCATGGCAATCGAAGACTTGTGCCTGTGGATAGGCTTGTGTGCTGCATGTGTCCCTCCTGATCATTAGTGGAGCGCATGGGAGACTATGTGAAAACCACCTGAGAGACAGACTCCCCCATCTCTCTGTGTTGCCATAGTCAGTCAACCACACGTGTAGCAGTCAGGTGTTAGACACAGACCCACTGCAAAAGAGACGATCTGATTATGCACCAATCGGGAGGCACTGTGGCCCCTTCCGACAATACCCGCGAAAATACCCCCGGACTGGGCCAACCAGGCAGGATATAACCCCCCCCCCCCCCCCACTCTGCCAAAGCACAGCCCCCACACCAATAGATGGATATCAACAACCACCAACTTCCTACCCTGAGACAAGGCTGAGTATAGCCCACGAAAGATCCCCTCCACTGCACAAGCCTGAGGGGGCGACAAACCGGACAGGAGCCACAATTACAGCATAATCAAATCAAACTTTGTCACATGCGCCAAATACAACAGGTGTAGACCATAGAGTGAAATGCTTAATTACAAGCCCTTAACCAACAATGCAGTTCAAGAAATAGTAAAAAAACATTTACAATAAAAACGAACACAAAATAACAATAACAAGGCTATATACAGGGGGTACCAGTACCTAGTCAATGTGCAGGGGTACAAGGTAGTTGAGGTAACTGAGGTAATATAGGTTAAGGGGTAAGTGACTAGGCAATCAGGATAGATAATAAACAGTAGCAGCAGCGTATGTGAAGAGTGGGAGAGAGTGTCTATGTATGAGTGTGTGTGTGTGTGTGTGTGTGTGTGTGTGTGTGTGTGTAGAGTCCAGTGAGTGACTATGCATAGATAATAGACAGAGGGTAGCAGCAGTGTAAAAACAAATAGTCTGGGTGGCCATTTTGATTAATTGTTCAGCAGTCTTATAGCTTGGGGGTAGAAGCTGTTAAGAAGCCTTTCGGTTCTAGACTTGGCACTCCGGTACCGCTTGCTTTGCGGTAGCAGAGAGAACAGTCTATGACTTGGGTGACTGGAGTCTGACAATTTTTGGGGATTTCCTCTGACACCGCCTAGTATATAAGTCCTGAATGGCAGGAAGCTTGGCTTGGATGAACACAGTCATTAAAATAACAGCTGACTGAAGACAGGACTCCTGGGCATTTGAGTCTGTTTCCGCAGTTACATTGACTATTTACAACGTGATGAAACTGTTGCTCATTGCTGAAACATGGTGTTGTAGCAAACAAGTATTTGGTTGCCTAGGCAACACCACCCTTTCTGCAGCAGCGGTGACCGTGGTCATTTAGCCGACCAATAACCGCCATCCAAAATGACATGACCATCACAGCCCTACGTCTAGACACTGACTTTCCTAAAACCAGGACAAGCATTTTATAATCAAGTTTTTCTTTTAAAGCAGTCTATATTAGGTTACATCTAAAAATGTATCATCAAGCAAGCTATACAATGTTGATTACTACCTTCCAGTTAAAAATCCTCTTTAGCATTCCCGCAAAAAAAATTCAGTCTGACACACAATACAGACAATATAATACAATCCAAGCCACTCAACATCTGAGCGGTTTATCACTATTGACATGGTGACATTGAGGGCTAAAAAGGATTAAAATGTACTGCCATAATCTAAAGAGAAAATCCTTTATAGATTCCAGTCTATTTTTCTGTTCAATAGTCACCTCTCACATGATAATGATGATTATGATATTGTGCTTTAGAAAGTCATGAGCGAAAAGCGTAATACAAGTTTCATGTGAAGTTGTATGTTACCAATGGAGGGCGCCAGTGGTCTAGGTATCTTTCTTACAAGAAAAAATATGCTGAAGATACAGTATTAGCCTGGATGAAGCAATGATTTAGAACTACTAAGGATAAATATCTAGCTTCTGTGAAGTTAAATAAACAAAGATAGTTGCCACCTCAGAATAACATTGCAAAAGTATTCAGACCCCTTGGATTTCTTCACATAGTGTTACAAAGTGAGATTAAATTGATGTCATTTTTTGTCAACAATCTACCCAAAATAAGTGGAAGAAATATACACTACCGTTCAAAAGTTTGGGGTCACTTAGAAATACAGTGTAAATATTGTAAATTACAATTTTAGCTGGAAACTGCAGATTTCTTTATGGAATATCTACATAGGCGTACAGAGGCCACTATCAGCAACCATCACTCCCCTGTTCCAATGTCACGTTGTGTTAGCTAATCCAAGTTTATAATTTTAAAAGGCTAATTGATCATAAAAAAAAAAACTTTTGGCAAATATGTTAGCAAAACACCGGTCTCAATGTCAACAGTGAAGAGGCAACTCCGGGCTTTTTCTTTGCAACTCTGCCTAGGAGGCAAATAATCTAAAATAACAGGACCATTCACAAGGCTACAGGGTTGGGTTAAAACGCAGAAGACACATTTAACTTGAATGCATTCAGTTGTACAACTGACTAGTATTCCCCCTTTACCTTTGACACAGTATTTCATCATTAAAAACGTTTAAAAATGTATTTCTGGTCATATATTGGCCCTGTTCGAGAACATCAAATCTGCATTGTGGCTAAATTGTGACTGACTGATCTACAAATACACTGCAACAAACTCAACATGCAGCAATTTCAAAGATTTTACTGAGTTACAATTCATATAAGGATATTAGTCAATTTAAATAAATGGATTTCAAGACTGGGAATACTGATATGCATCTGTTGATCACAGACACAGTGCCTTCGGGAAGGTCCCGTGTAGCTCAACTGGTAGAGCATGGCGCTTGCAATGCCAGGGTTCTGGGTTCGATTCCCATGGGGGACCAGTACGAAGAATGTATGAAAATGTATGCAAATCACTACTGTAAGTTGCTCTGAATAAGAGCGTCTGCTAAATGACTTCAATGTAATGTTGAATGGGAAGTATTCAGACCCCTTGACTTAATCACATTGTTACATTAGTCTTATTCTAAAAAATATTAAATAATATCCTTAGCAATCTACACACAATACCCCTTAATAACAAAGCGAAAACAGGTTTAGAAATTTTTGCAAATTTATTAAAAACAAAAAACAGAAATACCTTATTTACATAAGTATTCAGGCTCAGGTGCATTCCTGTTTCCATTGATCATCCTTGAGATGTTTCTATAACTTGAATGGAGTCCACCTGTGATAAATTCAACTGATTTAACATGATTTGGAAAGACTATGCATGTCAGAGCAAAAACAAAACCATGAGGTCGAAGGAATTGTCCGTAGAGCTCTAAGACAGGATTGTGTCGAGGCACAGATTTGTGGAAGGGTACCAAAAAACTTTCTGCAGCATTGAAGGTCCCCAAGAACAGTGGTCTCAACCATTCTTAAATTTAAAGACGTTTGGAACCACCAAGGGCAACAATCTCTGCAGCACTACACCAATCACGCCTTTATGGTAGAGTGGCCAGACGGAAGCCACTCCTCAGTAAAAAGCACATGGCAGGCCGCTTCGATTTTTCCAAAAGGCACCTAAAGACTGTCAGAGCATAAGAAACTGGTTTGATGAAACCAAGATGGAACTCTTTGGCCTGAATGCCAAGCATCACGCCTGTAGGAAACCTGGCACCGTCCCTACACTGAAGCATGGTGGTGGCAGCATCATGCTGTGGGGAGTTTTTTCAGTAGCAGGGACTAGGAGACTAGTCAGGATCGAGGCAAAGATGAACGGAGCCAAGTACAGAGCACACAGCCAAGACAACGCAGGAGTGGCTTCGGGACAAGTCTGAATGTCCTTGAGTTGCCCAGCCAGAGCCCGGACTTGAACCTGATCCAACATCTCTGGAGAGACCTGAAAATAGCTGTGCAGCAACGTTCCCCATCCAACCTGACAGAGCTTGAGAGGATCTGCAGAGACAAATGGGAGGAACTAAAAACAGATGTGCCAAGCTTGTATTGTACCTTAATTTAACTAGGCAAGTCAGTTAAAATTAAATTCCTACCCCGGCCAAACCTGGATGACCGCTGGGCCAATTGTGCGCCGCCCTATGGGACTCCCAATCACGGCCGGATGTGATACAGCCTGGATTCGAACCAGTGACTGTAGGGACGCCTCTTGCACTGAGATGCATTGCCTCAGACCGCTGAACCACTAGAGAGCCCCAAGTGGCATCATAACCAAGGAGACTAGAGGCTGTAGTCGCAGCCAAAGAAGACTCGAGGCAGTAGTCGCTTCAACAAAGCACTGCGTAAAGGGTCTGAATACTTATGTAAATGTACTAAACCATTTTTTATAAAATTAGGAAATATTTCTGTGTCATTATGAGGTATTGTGTGTAGATTGAGGGGGGGGGGAACTATTTAAAACTATTTTTAGAATAAGCCTGTAACGTAACAAAATGTGGAAAAAGGGGGCTGAATACTTTCCAAAGGCAATGTACATTAAAAAAAAAAAAAAAGGTAGGGGCATGGATCAGAAAAAGAGTCGGAATCTGGTGTGACCACCATTTTCCGCGACATCTCCTTCGCAAAGAGTTGATCAGGCTGTTGATTGCGACCTGTGGAATGTTGTCCCCCTCTTCAAAGGCTGTGCGAAGTTGCTGGATATTGTCAGGGACTGGAACGTGCGGTTGTACGTGTCGATCCAGAGCATCCCAAACATGCTCAATGGGAAACATCTGGTGAGTACGCAGGCCATTGAAGAACTGGGACATTTTCAGCTTCCAGGAATTGTGTACAGATCCTTGCGACATGAGAAGTTCTGAAACATGAGGTGATGGCGGCTGATGAATATCTGTGCATTCAAATTGCCATCGATAAAATGCAACTGTGTTCGTTGTCCGTAGCTTATGCCTGCCCACACCATAACCCCTCTGTTCACAACGTTGACATCAGCAAACCACTTGCCAACACGTGGTCTGCAGTTGAGGCCGGTTGGACGGACGGCCAAATTCTCTAAAAAGACGTTGGATGCGGCTTATGGTAGAGAAATTAACATTCAATGCTTTGGCAACAGCTCTGGAGGACATTCCTGCAGTCAGCATGCCAATTGGCATGCTCCCTCAAAACTTGAGACATCTGTGGCATTGTGTCGTGTGACAAAACTGCACATTTTAGTGGCCTTTTATTGTCCCCAGCACAAGGTGCACCTGTATAATGACCATGCTGTTTAATTAGCTTCTTGATATGCCACACCTTTCAGGTGAATGGATTATCTTGGCAAAGGAGAAATGCTCACCAACAGGGATGTGTGCACATTTTGAGAAGTAGGTCTTTTGTGCGTATGGACAATATCTGGGATAATTTATTTCAGTTCATGAAACATGGGACCAACACTTTACATGTTGTGTTTATATTTTTGTTAAGCGTAATAATGAGTAGTTAGGTGATTTATAGATCAGTCAGCCGGCAGTTGCCAACCTCAATGCACTCAAAGTTGTTATTCACTCTTCAGTCCCAGACGTCTTCTTCTGAGAGAGGATCAGATCCTTCAACTCACTGGTCAGGGAATCCAGCTCCTTCCGGATGGCCTTTGCGTCGTCCCCATGGCTCACAAGCTGCTTAACCACCAGGGCCTGTGAGCATGTCAGTAGCCTGTGCTGCTCCTGGAACAACAACCACCACACTTAACCAAGACCTTCAGTAAACCTAACAGAAAACATCCCAATTACTTACAAGCTGGCAAAGATACACCACTAACTATTTCTAGTGTAATAACACTAGCAATATAGCTAGATTATAAATGAGAACCAGGAAGAGAGGGGGCAGTACCTCAGAGACGCGGCCCAGCAAAGTGCCTACGATCTGGGGGACACAGCGTCCGGGGGCGTGCAGCATGCAGTGCGTGCTGGCCTGGAAGAGCAGAAAGCTGGTCAGGTGGAGAATCAGGGCTGGGTCTTCAGTCTCCTTCAGTTGCTCTATCAGAGCCTGCCGGTGCAGGAACATGGCCTGTCTAGTAGACATGAATACACACATCAGCCAATAATGTGTGGCACCTAGGGTTGCACATTTTGGGGAATATTCAGAGGTGGAAACTTTCCGAAGGAATTTACGGGAATTAATATTAATACCATTTAAATGTAGATGTTTTTTTGCATTGGATATATTTACCATATCATATGGAGACAAACATAAACCTTTAATCTTATCATCATAAGTAGAAATAATTGCAAATGAGAATCAGCTGTACATGTGATGGAAGAATGCACTGTGCATGCAGAGGGTTGCAATTCCATTGAATTGGGGATAGTTTAACCAAAATATGCCATAAGACCTAGAATTGCCTTATGTGTATGCCAGAAAAAAGGTTCACTGTTATAAGCTAACTTTTTTGATGAATTTAAGCAAAATTCCCCAAATTCCAGGGCTTAACATCCCATGGAAAATTGCTGGAGAAATTCTGGAAATTTACCAGAAAGTTTCAGACCCTTTGCAACCCTAGTGGCACCTCCAGTCCAGGTCCATGTTTATGGACAGCATTTTAGGCAATTTTTAGGAAAGAGTAAAGCAGGATGATAGTGGTTTTATCTTTCTCTTTTCTTGTCTCCCTTCTTCAGCATGAATCCACATACCTCAACCGCGGTTTCTATATTATTTAAAAAATCTTCAATCGTCTGAAGAAATTATCAAGTGTCAGAAAACCTTTCCATACATACATGAATCAGAACAATCTCAAACATTTGTGCTTTATACTAACATCTGCAATAATCATGTAAATCTCCAACTACTAAATTAACATAACTGACCTTTCCATTCAGACTGTTGTGCACCTTCATAAGAGGCCCTTTGGTTTCCTCTGGTAACTTTCCTAATATCTTCACTCTCACCTAAAGAGACAGATACACTGTGATTTATGGGAATGTACAGGACATTCACAAAGCCTAACTGAATAACACAACCCAAACTACTCAATGGGTATGGAATGAGAAGGCTGAGAGAAGAACTAACCTCGTTGGTGATAGAACTGGGATTCTCTGCTGACATCATGAGTTCAGCTGCCATGAAATTCACCAGAATGTTGGTGATGTCTGTGCACACAGTCTTCAGGACGTGCTTGGCAATGAGGACCTGGGTCTCATCTGCGGGAGGTCAAATATCTCAGTTGATGTTTATTCTACGATAACGTGTTGGTGGTAAGGTCCACCTCTACTTCTACTTCTGTAGAAGGGGTAAAATAAAGCAGTTTACCAGAGAAGAGCTTGGTCCCTTTCTCAAAGAGCCTGATGTTGTTGTACAGGTTGGAGAGCTCCTCCTGGAAGTCTTTCACACTTAGTTTCTTGGTCACCCCGGTCGTGGAGCTAGTGGAGGACATGAACACAGTCCAAACCACCTCCTGGTAAGTCTTTGTCAAAGGCCTGCAAACAGAGCAAGACTCTTACATGTTCAAATCAATACATTGATGCAAAATGTTTATTTAGTGTGTCGAGTGTGGGGGTAAATCCATTGTGATCGACAGTGATTTGGACAGAAACCCTTACCTTACTAAATGTTCTGCCAACTCAGAGAGGATTTCTTCAGGACAGTCGCACACTCGCCTTTCTAGGACAGCTGCGATTTCCTCCAGGACCATGAAGGGGACTTCAGTCGGTTTGTTACGATCTGCAAAAGAGTAAAAATAAAATATAATTGGTCTCATGGGGTTACCTTTGTCTTACACTAACTAGACTTAAGCACCCAGGGGAGCCATCTCTTCCAACACAACCGTTAACGTGTTACATAGAACTGCCTTACTGTACAAACAATGTAATACTGTGCTAAGGTTTTACTGTGCTACATAGTGAATTCAGTGTGGAACGGAGGCTATAATGAATGTAGTCATACTGTTAGAGACATTTTGTATGTGGAAGATGATTTGTTATTTAATAAAACGTATTGAAATTGTATAGAAATGCTTATTATGGTAATTGGACACTCCCTTATTGTTATGACACCTAGAGGCCTATTGTGGGTTTACCTGTAGAGAAGCATACAAGGGGGTTATGGGGAAAGATGTCGTCAGGAACAATAATTAGGACAGGCGTGCAGCCCATAGAGAATGATAGAGGACTCTAGTGGCCTAGAGGCCATTCTAGCATGGGCAGCACCATCGAAGGCTTCCACCATTTTAATGTAGTCAACTGTGTGGGACTTCAACTTCATTGGCTGATCCCTCCTGATGACCCTGTTGGAGTCAAGAAGAACATTTACTACTTCAAAATTGCCTCAAAAGGCACTGCCCGTACGCTCACAGACACCATAATGGAAACCAATATAGGCATGCTTTTTTTTTGGGGGGGGGGGGGGGGGGGGGCATTCTCTATGGTGCAGCCTGACATCATATAGACAAACGTTTTTACTGTTTCATTTGGATTTCTTTGGCACTATTTTACTTTACCATTCATCAACCTTGGAATCTGTGTGGCAACTCTGGACAATCTCACTGTGAGTAATAAATATAATTTAACTGCAATCAAGATCTCTTAAGTATCATCTATGGAAACGCATATAACCAAGTGTGTATTTGGCACCTAAGGAAGTGGTATTTTTAACTCTAGTGAACGCTAGGAACCTTAGCCACAACATTAGTAAAATACTTTCAAGATACAGGGACAGTATCGAATGTAAATATGGACAATACAATGTAAAAACATTCATCTGAAAATGTTTGCGCTGCATTGAATCAAATTGGAACTTTGTTGAACAATGGAATGCGGTGCTTGGATCGCTGTGGAGAGAAGCTTCGTGGCAACCATTAAATGCACTGCATATTGATAAATATCATTTTGAGTAATAAATATACTTTATCTGCAATCAAGAACATTCTATGGAAACGTGAATAACAAAGTCTGTATTTGGCATCTAAGGAAGCGGCCTTTTTGAACTCTAGGAACCTTATCCACTACACATACTTTGTGGGGTGACTGCTGTCTCCTCGTCACTGTCCTCATCCCTCCTGCCCTTCTTCTTGGTTTTGCGTATCTTGACCTCTCTGGCATTGCATCCTCCAACACCTCCTTTACAGCCACTACCCTCTAGGAAGCAAAACGAGAACAGTCAACCAATGAATGAATAACAGGGAACTAAACAGGAATCAAGTCTCTTCAACCACCCAGCAGAAAATACCTGGGCTGAAAAGAGTTTACAGCCCATGTCTAGTTGATAACCTAACAGACATTTTATACAGGGATCACAGAGGCCTGGCCTGTACTACCTGTAGTTTTTTTCCTCCTCTCTGCCTCCCTTTTCTCCTTTTTGGAAGGTGCTGTATTTTCTGTCATCATAGAGCCTTGCTTGAGGTCGTCTTCAGTTATCAGGAAAACAGGGTTGTTCTTGACTTCCTGAAAGAGAACACATTGAATTGATGACGTGGAGAGGAGACACAGCTATATGACCCTATCAAAAGACAATCACAGGCAACTTCATGACAGGTTTGTTTTACCTTCTGAGCTTGATGCTGCATGGCCTTATCAGAGAGAGAGAGACATTTGCTGATGAACTTCTCGCTGACCACCACAGTGTCTCCCAGGACCCTGGTAGTCGACTGCACGTTGGTCTTTCTCATGGCCTCGTTGATTATGATGCCAACGTCTTCCATGGACAGACAGCTGGGCAGAATGGGATTTTGAATGTCAAAAGCGGGGGAGCACATGGAATACTTTAAGTGAGCGAGGCAGAGTAACTCAAGAATATGAGATGATTATATTTAAGCACATTTTTGAAATAAAATAATAAATAAATTGGTGCTTTGGCAGAGAATTAAGTACAGGAAGGTTTGTATGGACCTGCACATCTGTCCATGTGGCAGAGTTGACAGCCTCTTCCACGGAGGCCTCCACCTGGTCTACTAGGGCCTGGCCTACACAGGCTGTCCGAAGGAACAGCAGCTTGCTTGACTTGAAACGTTTCTTGATGTAGCTCACTGGGTCAAGGATCCCAAGTCTGATCAAGGCATCAAACTCTGTGTGGAGGGAACATTTTAGGGTACAAAACACATTTTAGGCAGAATTCCAGTACGTAAATTATGAAAAAGACCAAAAATAATTTTAAAGGTTAGCGTACCCAAGTATCCGTTCTGCATGAGGAAGGAGTCCACCCAGGTGTTCTGTGTTTTGGAGTAGATGTCAGGGATGTAGACAGCTTTGTCCTGCCGGCCCCCGACCACAGTGCCTTTCAGACGGCCAGTACTCACCAGCTCCTCCAAAACAGCTGGGGAACAATGGACCAAGATGAAAAGTTAGTATGACATAAGTGCATTTGTAGGATTACTCATAACACAGATCAAACCATTTTACACCCAAAACATTGGTATAGTGCTGACAATATTCAAACAGCTTGGTTTGAATTCTAACATAACAGAAGGAATAGCTACTTACAGTAGAGAAGATGTTCCTGAAAACCATAGACGCCAATCACGTTACTGACTGGTGTTGGCCTACACAAGGAGATCAAATTAATTCATTATTAGGAGCCAGGTGAAAAAAAAGAAAAGATGGTATTGGTTAAAAAAGCAAGATAGGAAAAGATTTGGATGAAACCTACCGAGTCACTGCACTAAAAAGCCCACGGATGCGAGCTCCGTGGCGAGACACGAACGCAGGGGTGAATAAGACTCTCCTGTTGTACTCATCCATCTGGCCTTCGATTACTTTCCCAAGGCGCTTTGACAGCTCCTAGGAGTCGAAGGAAGGCACACAATCAGACAAAGTGGTTAACATTTTAGATAAGAACTCTGCGTACATGTCCATAAATGCAAGCTGAAACCTCAAGCTGAAGACGAAGCACACATGTACACTACTGAAAGGATACACATGATAAATTGCACATAGTTTGAGGACGGTATTGGTAAAGATACAAAAAGGTGGCTCTTCACTCACCACAGTCAGGAAATCCCCTGGAAGGTCATAGTTTTTACATAGTTCTGGGATGTTCACCAAGCCAGCCTCTTGTAGTTTATCATTCACCTCCTCAGAGACACGATTCAGGTAGTTTCTAAAAGACAGACGGAAATCAGAACAAATCTGATAGCCCAGTAGTTGACTGTACAACAATGAAAAAGTCCTACTTACTAATCAATAAGCTGCCCCAGCACCAGTTGAATGCTTTTATCAGCTCTTGCTATGTCATTTGCTCTGGCCTCAACATGGACCCAATCAACATTGATAATCTATAAACAATAATAAAAATGCATTATTGTCTGACAGACAATATGGTAAGTGAAATAAAACTGATCAACTACAGTGCTGCAAAATTATTTATTAGTAATGTACACCTTCTGTAGGTCCACAATGTTGACCCGACCTTTGGAAAGCAAAAACACAAGATCAAATACCCATATCACTATCTTTTCCATAACTTTTTATCCATGTCAATTAATCCAGATGCATGATAAACCTTGCACATCTATGCAGCCATGACCTGAGTTGAATGAAACACTTGTTTGAAGACTAAGGCATTGGAATCAGAAGGTTGTCTAGCAGCCAACTGACCTCCATGGATGTAGAGCTCATCCCGTATCTCCCTACTGATCTGGGACGGGGTAATGTACTCCTTGCCATCAAGTGTGTGTACCACATGCAACTTCTTCTCTGCAACCAGTTTGGCAACGATTTCAATGCAGTTTCTCTCCGACAACCTGGGAAGGATTTACAGTAGAAGAGGCATTTACACACAGAGAATGCTAAATTGGTTCAGCCAGAACTTAAGTTCAGCCCACCATAGCTAACGTTTGGTCCTACTCCTAGTTTAGCTAACTAATTTGCTAGCTTCACGTTAACGTTACATAAATTAGCAAGGTAGCTAGCAATCAATCAATCAATATGCATTGTTGTGCTTAGCGATTTAGCTAGCCAACAATGGATTTACCTAGCCAAATAACTAGGACTCTAGTTCTACAGTAGATATATATTTTTCACTAGCCAGTTGGCATTACCTCTGCACTGTATCAGCAAACTGTGCTCTCTGAAAATCCGCTGCCAGACGTCTGATTTCGTCCCATGCGTCTGCCATAGTATTTGTTGGCTTCGAAAACTGTTAAAATGTATAACTGTTTTAGTACAGCTTTGAGGTAAACTTCAGCTCTAGGACTATATTGCCACTACTAGCTAAACCATGTTGCGCAAAGTAACATGCAAAGCTAGCGATCCACAAAGTCAACATAACAACAACGTACTACGGGAAGAACGTGAGTCTAAAAAACACCATCATTTATTCCACCCCTTCCCCCCCACCACACCTCCCCCTTCGTCACTCGTGACGTCACGGAATTCAATTCAGCATCAGCATCATCCTCATCATCTGACAACTGCACAACACATCTTCGGCAAAACATCAAACAAACACACCTTATTATACATTCACACAAAAAAACATAATTATATTTAGTGTATTTCACTGATTCACACACATTTATTATCAAAATAGCCTAATTCCATAAAAACAATTTGAGAGCAGGAAATGCAAGCTTTCTACAAAAGGGTTTGATTATCCATTGTTGTAAATTGCTCACTGGAAACCAGCCTACAAACAAATTGGCTTATTGAACGACGAAATTAATGACATATGAAATGATGTAGCCTACCCTCTTAGAAAAAAAGCTATAGAAGAACCCTTTGAGGAACCCTTTTTGGTTGCAGGTATAACTCTTCTGGGTTTAATGTGGAACCCTTTCCACAGAGGGTTCTACCTGGAACCAAAAAGGGTTATCCTATGGGGACAGCCAAAGAACCCATTTGGAACATTTTTTTCTAAGAGTGTACAGAATAGATTACAAGCATGGAAATTCTGCTGAAAAACATGTGGCAGTTTTCTTAACATGAGCACCCTTTGCCCTCCCACTCACCAAGTGCATTTTTGGGTGATGGTATAATATATTTGGTCGTCAAGTTCACCACCCCCAACACGTCCGTTGGTTACACCCTAATTTTTAAAGTCCATGGTTGCATGTCCATGGTTGCATGTTGGTCTGCCCTGGAGCTCGCGCCTGTTTCGTGGTCTGCCCACGGAGATTGCGCGCGCCAGATATCCAAACATGCATGTCTTGAGATGCATGAGTTTGAGTAGGAAAAAACTACCTATTTTAAATATCAACATTACTGCCACAGCAGCTGCAGCCATCATTTGATTAACACTTGATAATACTTGGTATTCGGTCTGTCTGGTTGTCTGATAAACGCAGCAGAGGCAGAAACACATAGCAGGAGAGAGTCAAGAAACTGAATTCTTCCGCTGCTCTATTGGTGCTTTCATACGGAAGTCCAGGGAGAAAATATGAATGAAAAAATATTTGGAGATCACAACTTTATTATATCATGATCACTGCATACCAAAAGCCTTATGTATGAAACAGCACACAAGGCAGCATACTGATTTATCAGCCTCTGAAGCTGCTATTGAAACTGATCAGCCTGCCAAGATTTGAGCTCACCCACTCTGGATTATATGAGTCAGTCTATAAAGCGTTTACAGCTAATCTGCCTGGAAGGAGCATTACCTATGAAACAGCATACAAGGCAGCATCCTGATTTGTCAGCCTCTGAGGTTGAAATTGAATCTGATCAGCCTGTCTGGAATTGAGCTCACTCACTGTAAATGTAAATATTATCCACAAAAAATGAAGTGTCCCTTATAATTATACACATATCAGTTATGCAGCATAGATAATGGGGAAAATGAATGGGGAAAGAATACGATTTTGGGATAAACGCAGAAAATAATATACATTTAATTCTATGAGATAATATCAGTCAGTTAATATGACATTTATGAATTAAAAAGTCTTTATGTGCTTTTAAAAATTACATATGCTTCCAAATTCACAAAAAGCGACGTTAGCCGATGATGATTATCTCAAAGAACAAAATGTATATGATCTCGAATACCTTTCCTGCAGTCAAATGACCAAATCCCCCCTAGTGGCCTCATGGGTGGAGTGTTATTCATATTTTTCATAATTATTAAAAAAATATATTTTTTTGACGCTGCAAATCTGGCATTTCTATGTAAAAAGGTTTTCTGTGATGTATATAAAGTGTAATATTGGGTTGCAAACTCAAAATGTAATACATTTCAACTCTATACACACCCCCGGGCAAAAGTTTGGAATATTACTAACTCAAGGGTTTTTCTTTATTTGCACTATTTTTTACATTATAGAATAAAAGTGAAGACATCAAAACTATGACATAGCACATATGGAATCATGTAGTAACCAAAAAAGTATTAAACAAATCAAAATATATTTTATATTTGAGATTCTTCAAATAGCCACTCTTTGCCTTGATGACAGCTTTGCACACTCTTGGCATTCTCTCAACCAGCTTCACCTGAAATGCTTTTCCATCAGTCTTGAAAGAGTTCCCAAATATGCTGAGCACTTGTTGGCTGCTTTTCCTTCACTGCAGTCCAACTCATCCCAAACAATCTAAATTTGGTTGAGGTTGGAACCACAAATATCAAATTTTGAGTCCAGACCTAAGGACAAATTTCCACCGGTCTAATGTCCATTGCTCGTGTGTCTTGGCCCAAGCAAGTCTCTTCTTCTTATTGGTGTCCTTTAGTAGTGGTTTATTTGCAGCAATCCAACAATGAAGGCCTGATTCACACAGTCTCCTTTGAACAGTTGATGTTGAGATGTGTCTGTTACTTGAACTCAGTGAAGCATTTATTTGGGCTGCAATCTGAGGCTGGTAACTCTAATGACCTTAACCTCTGCAGGCTTTATCCAATGAACCATTGTGGAGTAATGTGCGTGTGTTCTTCAGCTTTTGTATATGTTTTATGAGATACCATAACATTGAACCACAACATTGCAGAAGCAAATGAGCTGTCAACCCCAAAACCAAGTGTCAAGGTTATTACAAACTTTATATTCCTTGTGTCTTTTAATGTAATCACAGGCATGACATGTGTGTTCAGCCCAGAAATGGGACCTCTTGATATTGAAATGCCTGCGCCAGTCAAAATACCGCAGATACATTTCTTCTTTTGTATGTAACAGTGTGAGTTGGTTAGCCAGCTCTTTGGGAGTGAGGAAATCATCCACATGTATAAAGGCATCTCCAGGCACAAAGTTCTCATAGTTCTGCCTAGGTGGACCAAGAGCAATTGGCACAGATCCAGCAGCTAGTGGGTTGTACAGCTTTTCAGTGATGTAATCTTTGTGAATCGAGTTCTCAAACGAAAGATAGAATTTACAACTGGATATTGTGTCCACGAAGTCTTGATCATTGACGGGTTCTCCAAAGGCTTTTCCATAGGTGTGTATCTCAATGTGTTTTTGCAATTCATTGAAGTACCTCACTCTGGCATGGTCAGGGTTCCAGTTGCTCACAATCCAGCAGACCAATTTAGTTTTATTTGGCAATACGAAAGCATCCCCCTCCTCTTGTCTGAATACAACTGACCCATAAGGCACTTCAATATCTGCATCTTGCCTATAATTCAAAGTCAAATTGAAAATATTTCCAAGACCTGGATTTTTATACGTGTGTGATGGGGACTCTAGATTCATCCACACCCACTTTTGGAAAGGTGGGCGCTGCAATGGTGGTAGATTTGATAAATCACTTTTTATGTCTCTATGGTGAATGATGACACCACTTGACTTATTGTATAGGTCTCGGTCAGCTGTTAAAAAACAGCCTTCAATATTAAACAGGGTGCTGCATGTGTCCAGGTCATAGGACTGACCAAAAGGCCACAGCCATAATAGAACTATGGTAATATTATTACCCTTATTTGCTATAAGATGTTCTTCCTTCTGAATTGGTAGTGTTGATGATTCAATGGGCTTTGCAAGCCAGTTATGTTGCGGTTTAAAATACATGAGGAAAACAGTCACAAAACAGCCTATTGCAATGATTGCAGTCACAAGTAGGCGCAGTAAACTGTCAAAAGTTGCCATTGCCATTTTTGTCCTGTAAAAAAAATAATACAAATCTCATTAGTTTGTTTCAAAACAATGTTGATGACACTGGTTCAATAACGAAACAAACAATGCAGTAATGTACTGGTTTGGTTCAGTGCTTATATTTTCGAATTTATTGATTATATTTAAGCTTTATTTAAGTCAGTTAAGAACAAACTATTATTTACAATGACGACCTACCAAAAGGCAAAAGGCCTCCTGCGGGCATGGCAGGTGATATGGATTGTTTATCATATAGCCTTTTATATCACAAAACCTGACTCTATCTAATCACAGATGTCCAACGTGGAAATACGTCTACATATTTTAGCTTTCTTATGCAAGATCACAATCAATGCATAGGCTAAGATTATGAAATAAGTTGACTAGAGGTCGATGAATAATGAACTATAACAACTAATTTCATACATGACTAACAAATGGGAACATAGGATAGCTAGAGAAACTCAGAGGATAATCTAATCAATATGCTGCTGATTCATTATATTACTTCTGCTTGTAGCTTACGTTTTAAAAGGCAATTTACAAACCTTGAGCATTCGTTCATTCGCATTTGAAGATGAACGCGCACTCTGAATTAGGCTACCCTTTTGATGTTGACCAATAGTGAAACGTTGTGCAAAACGAAATCATGATGTTTGATATAGGCCTACATTACGCTACTCAAGCAATAGATGATGCACAATAATTAGGCTACATGTCTGTAAATCTCACAGTTTACGTCAGAAGGATGTACAAGCTGCCACTCCCCTTGAACAGTCGGACAGGTGAATATCCCCTGGACGGGTGCCAAGGCTCACTCACGTGCCCCTTCACCCTTCAGTAGCCTATTAGAATGAGATTCTATTTCTATAGTAGCTTCAGCATTCTATGCGTAAAATGTAGCCTATGCTTTGAAGACAGACGGGTGCCTTTAATAGATTTAGACTATTGTACACATGTATATGCTGCGAATGCTGTTTTAGATAAATAAAAAATGAAACACTGCCATGTAAGCCTAGCCTAGTGGTCTTGTGAGTAGAAAGAGGGGGGTATGTAACTCCACCCACATGCAGACGTTTAGTTTTACTTCAGAAAATAGCCTAAACATGGCCAATAACAATATTAACGTCATAGGACCTGCCCTTACCTGGCACAAACCTAAAACAGGTATACTTTTAAAATGTTAATGAACAATGCTAATAGGCTGCAATACGATTGCTCAATTAACATCAATGACCAACAATTAACACATTAAACAATCTAAAGGAATTTGCATAAACATGAGCGTTTCTAATAAACAATGAAAATAGGTGCTACCTACCCGCGAAACGGAAACAAGCAAGTAACCAGAGACGCGAAACCTGTGAGCTGTGAACTTGAGCCACGCCCACGAGTCAGATCACAGCGTAGGTGAGCAGAACAGGGCCAGGTTGTCGAAACAGACAAACATTTATAAATAAATGACATGATTATGCCACCGGACACTGGCGTTTGATCATAATAATGTTTGAAGGGATCAGAAATCACATATTCATAGGTCGACATGATGAGTAATCAACAATTGTATGCAGAAAATTAGGCCTAGCCCTTTTGTGTAGGGAGAAAAGAGAGGGAATGCCCAGCACAGGCCTATTATTAGCCTTCTTCATTTATTTACGTTAATACATTTATCATCTGAAGTGAATTCGCTTTTAATTTGGGTATCTATCTGGTTCCTCCAGGTCAGGAGAAACAACCTATTGACTGGCATGGCTCATGTAGGGCCTATATAAACCCCAGTGGTGGAGAGCAGAAGTTAGCAATTATCCCCCAAAATACAATTAAAACACAAACATTTCTCTAAAACATTTCTCTAAATGACTATATGATTACCAGACCCTGGGGTTTGTTCAGTTACATTAACTAAAGCATAGGCCTAATGTTTCAAGTGATTAGTGATAGCATAGTCATAGGTTAGCAAGAGCAGCCTAGGCTTAAAACGAACAATTAGTCAGTTTGTGTGTGGAGAAATGGAGGGCAATGATCGACATGACTTTACAGGACTAATTAAGCTCACCAATAGAGTACCACAGTATGTCATAATACCCATAAAACCTAGCAGTCAAACATCAAAATGGTTCCAATCGTTTTTCCAATAGGGGATTTTAGAAACACTTAAAATAAGGGCTGTGTTTCGTGTAGGCTTTCCCTGGCGTGACATTTTGACATGTAAATCTCTCTCAGACAAGGGGACATTTATCAATATATTCGCCTGTATTTACCCCCAACAAATGAAATTCTAATTAGCTGCTAATGTAGCTATCATAAAGAACTACAAATGCCATCATGATCTGGACAAGACTGCCGAATGGAGGCAAAAGTAACTATCTAATGTTAGCTAAATGTAATAATGAATAAATTGGCTAAATTTCTTTAAATGTACCTGTTAGCAAAGGTGCCTTCTAGAGATGACGTGCAGAAGCTTGCAGAGATTTGTAGTCTTGCATGATGTCTACTTTGATGCTAATTAGCATTCTCGAAGCTGAGCATAAATAGAGCTGAATATATTGATAAATGTCACCTTGTTCATGAGAGATTTACATGGTTATCAAGGGTAAGCCTACACGAAACACAGCCCTTATTTTAAGTGTTTGGGAAACCCTGCTGTGACCCACCTAAAGCCTTTTTTAAATTTCTAGACCCGCTAAAATTAATGAAAATATGTTTTTTTGTGTAGACCCAATCCAGTCTGAATATATGACCCATAAGGAATATGCTGCAAGTGCATCCAATAGTGTCTGCCGAGAGCTTAATTTTACACTATTTTAGATTAATGTGTAGTTTCCAAGTACAGACTCCAGAGGGCAGTAAAAGACAAGTAATGTATTTTTTTTCACAGCTGCAGCTGGCACTAGATAGCATGAACCCATTCATGCCACTACCACAGCAATGTCATGGCAGTTCGTTTAAGATCTGAATAGGACGCCACTATAATAAGTCTCAGTTGTCTGGACTAGCAAGTACAGGTATGTCTAGACTCACATACATACATTCTTATAAGCTGTTTTTACCCATAGAATAGTGTCCCTGTGATGGGTACCAATTATGCACTGCAAAAAGTGAAATCTAAGCAAATCTAAATATGGTAATGTGGAGTGCGGTATATTGGCCATATATAACAAACCCTCTGGCCTTATTACTTAAATATACCATATTTAGACTTGCTTAGATTTCACTTTCGGCAGTGCATAATTGGTACCCAACACTTGCCTATTTAAATAAAGGTTAAATTATTATTATAACAATTTTTTTATATACCACAAACCCCGAGGTGCCCTATTGATATTATAAACTGGTTATCAACGTAATTAGGGCAGTAAAAATAAGTGTTTTGTCATACCCGTGGTATAAGGTCTGATATACCACGGCTGTCAGCCAATCAGCATTCATGGCTCAAACCGAAATGATCTGCCAATGACATTAGATAATTTAGCTTGGTAAGAAAGAAACAAACATTAAGCAAATTATCACTCAATATAAGATAGGCCTGCTTAGATTTCTTATTTTATGTTATGGTTACTGATATGGACCAAAGGATAGTTTTCATTTCTGCAAAATCCCCCTTAGAGATAAGCATGGCTTTCTCATGTGATAGGATTTCAGTGGAATGGGAATGCTGTGCTCTGAATAGCAGCAGCAGGAAAATGGCTCTGTCCTTGTACACTCTCTCTCTCTCTCTCTCTCTCTCTCTCTCTCTCTCTCTCTCTCTCTCTCTCTCTCTCTCTCTCTCTCTCTCTCTCTCTCTCTCTCTCTCTCTCTCTCTCTCTCTCTCTCTCTCTCTCTCTCTCTCTCTCTCTCTCTCTCTCTCTCTCTCTCTCTCTCTCTCTCTCTCTCTCTCTCTCTCTCTCTCTCTCTCTCTCTCTCTCTCTCTCTCTCTCTCTCTCTCTCTCTCTCTCTCTCTCTCTCTCTCTCTCTCTCTCTGCCCCTCTCTCTCTGCTCTCCCTGATTAACCTGTGGGCCCTGCTGTGTCCAGTGTCAGCCGGCTCCATCCTCAGACAGAGCTATTTCATTTTCACTGGGATTCTTTTCATTTTCCTCTTCAAAATGGACTCCATTCGTGCCTGCAACGAGATTGAAGAACTCTTAAAGGTAGGCTCTGTGATATGCTGTAGATGCAGAACGTAAACAGCATAGTGGGTCAATTTCCACAACAACTAAGAGTGCTGAAGCCAGGGCCGGCCCTGGACGTTCTGCTGCCCTAGGCAAGACAAAAATATGCCGCCCCCCCCAATAAGTTTGGCCGTGGGCCAATTTTTATCTCAGCCAAAAGTTGGAGGAAAATAACATAATAGCAGCCCAAGTCAAAATCAAACCAGAGTGTATTGTTTGCAATGCTGTGTGCAAATAATTAAATCTTAGACATCCTTATGAATCTAAGCATGGCACTTTTAAAAGTAAAATGTCCACCCAGACAGACGCGATACCGAGACAACTGCTGGCTACTTGTCCATTACATAACACAAAAACAGAAGTGCTTCCCTAATAGGTGCCTTGATTTAAACAAACATACATTTTTTTCAGAAAGCGGAAAGCTCAATTAATAGGGACAGAATAGCAAAGTCAAAATGTTTGTCTCCTTGAATACTATAGGCTGCAGCTCAGCTTCAGATTGTCATAGAGAGGAATCAATATATCCCCATAAGCATCGGAGTCTTTTGCGGGCATTTTAAAGCTTGTTTCTACCATAAAGCATCACAGAACTAAGCCTTTTTATAGAATGTTTTATATAATCTAGATACTTTTCATGTATTGTTTTGAAAATATGAAGCAAACAATATATATCCTTTTTGCCATTTTCTTTAACAAAGGGTATAGGATACCCTCACTCAATTCGAGCCCAGGTTTGAACCAAACACACCAAGCCCTTCCCAGACACACCAAGCCCTTCCCAGACACTCCAACATCAGTTTCAGCATTTATTTATTTTGTCTGCGCCTAGACTGGCCTCTTTCCTCCGCTGCAGTCAGTGATGTTTTCTCTCTGTAGCTGTCAATGGTCCTGAAGTCAAATCATCTGTGAGAGACAGAGCGAGATAGAGAGAGGTAAGACAACTCATGCTCAATTGATATGGTGGCGAGTCCATCGATTCTCTCTTGATTCATAGCAGAGCACAGATGTTTTTGATGAGTTTGAGCCATGGTCTCCACCCTCTCTCCATTCGCCATCCTCCTATTGTAGTGGGCCACCGAAAACTTTTGTTGGGAAATTCCCCTCCTTATCCTGATGTGGCCCAGCCTGCACTAACATATCCCGTAAAGAACAATTAATATATTTTGGCCACTTACCGGGATCTTTTATGTTTTTTGTCTGAAAATGCAAAGGCTTACAACTATTAATTACAAAAGGGGATGGGAAAGGAAAAGCATTTTAATTGACTTTTACAAGCAGGGCTAACGTTGGCTAACTAGACTAGCTAAGATGTCAATAAAATATAGGCCTATGCCTGGTTTCTTGAGTCAGACAGTGGATGGTTCGTGCAGCACACTTGAAAGATAAAGTGTATTTCTCAAAATTATGTTATTGTCACGATGCGGGTTTAAGGGACGATACACGGAGCACTGGTGGAGCGTTATTCCTTCTTTATTTTGGAGTTGTACTCACGAAGCACAAAATAACAACAGGAGATGACTGAACTAAACTAAATACAATACTAAGTGACTTATGTGTACAACACCTATGCTGTGCCACAAACAGGAGCTTAAATACCCAAACAGAGACAACCCTGTCCAGCTGTCTCTGATTGAGGATTATTGCTCCCCTAGTTAGGGTGTGAGGACTGGATTAACCACAATCCAGCCCTTACAGCTATAGGTTTGGTTATTCCCCAAACACCTGAATAGTCTTTCCAACATTCCCTAATGAATTTAAGGTAAAAGTAACTGACATTAACTCTAGCTAGCTATTTAAATTAGTGCACGTTACTAGTATCATCCAAAGTAAACTAGCTAGTAGTAGGCTGGACACATAACATTTTTTACAATGCTTTTTTCGGATTAAAAACGAGTTCATTGCATCCACCCTGGAGCCCAGTTTCATAAAATGACCATATTTCCCAGCTGCTTGACGTAGTTTTGAAGTAACCCAAAAAACAGGCCTTATTTTAGGGCATTTTTCACCCTGCCAGCTCCTATTAATTTTATTGAGCACCCTGGCACCAACTCGCCTTCCAAATATTCTATTCCCAGTTTATTGTTCTACATCACAATGCCTGCTTTGCTATTGTTGGCAATGAGACCTGTCCATGTTGTTTGTAATTAAAATGTAAACAACCACAAAAAATTACTCATGGAACTCTGAGGCCGTCCCATTGTTTCCTATAGGGAAATATAGCTATCTATTTTGCCAAATATCTCACAATGTATATTTTGATTTTTTCAAGTCGGGAACCATTTTAATCAGGAGAATCTCCTCTTTGTAATTATGTAAGTCTGGGCAGCGAGCTCAGTTGTCATCGATCACTAGACTAGAAATAGTCAGAAGTTTTAATTTCTTCCCTGCTTTCTCATTACGCAAACATAAGCAGAGTTGACACCATCGAATGTTTACTTTCTACACAAGTTGTTTTTTCCCAGTTTCGTGGTCAAATAAAAATTTATACATTTTTTGTGCCATTTTAGTTTAAATGGAATTATAAGCATCACTCCAGTCAAAACAGCCTCTGCGAACATTTGATTCCATTCATTTGCTATGGGCTCGTGCTTGTGTTCCAGCTTAGCCAACGTTCTTTTGCTGTTTTTCAGCCTTGGGTGAATTTTGACTAGTTCTATTGTCCAGCTTACTAGTAGTAACACTGCTCCAATGGTAACTACTATGCAATTAGATAAACTATTAATTCATCACATCACATTACCTCTGTCCTTATCCCGTTTTTCCTCCTCTTCTCTTCTTCTTTTTCTTCCCTGGGCACCAGAGACCTTTGGTCTTTTTGACATCGTTTGAAGTAGACTATTGATGTTAATTTATCATGTTTCACGTTCAGTGTCACTCACCACTTCAGATAACTGAACTCGCCCATACCCCACAAGCAGGTAAGTCTAACTCCGCTGTTTTGGTCCCCTTGGCTACCACGCTGTAACAGCATGAAGCATATCCATGCACATATGCAGATACCGTGTGTGACTGTGTGAGAGCGAAGTCTTGCATCTCGCTCATCTCAATGGCTGTGTTTTAGAGGTTCAAACCGTAGTGTATCATGGGTAAATTGTGACTGGCTGACTAATCTACAAATAATAATGAGTAGATATTAGCCCAGCGTCGTCCGTGTTTGGCCGGTTTAGGCCGTCATTGTAAATAAGAATTTGTTCTTAACTGACTTGCCTAGTTTAATGATAATTTTAGCTGATGCCCGTACACATTGTGACATATTTTATTATGACGTACATCATCTTCACGCAATCTCATTCCGCTACTGGACAAGATGGAGGAGAGCCTAGTCTCTCGTCAGAGATCGCATTTATTTTGGGAGATTGCAAAATATAACATTTTAATTCAAGACAGTTTAGTTACTTTTTCCTTAAGTTGTTTCTCTAACTTTCTAGCAAGTCAAACTAGCTTACAGAGCAGCTAGATAGCTAAAAGCTAGGCTATGTTGAAGATACTGTAGCTAGCGACCTCCACCTAATAATGATAAAAAACAAATGTCATAACCATCACAATAAACTAAAATGGCAGGCCACAGTCATATAATATAATTGGCCTAACGGCCAATGTGTATTATTTAACATTACTATTAAAATAGTACTCACTTATGGGAATGGGTAATTGCTAGCTATCCCATAAAGCCATCACCAAAAAACACATTTTTAACTAACTTTCTGTACTATTGATGAGCTGTGTTCGAATACCCATACTAACATACTACATACTTAATGAGTATATACTATTAGTTCATTTTAGTATACTGTAAACAAACGGTATCTTTTCAGTTGAGCATACTAGAGCTTTGCCTGTCTACCGGAAGTTGATGCTGTTGCTATGCAACCTCTTGCTAGCTTGTTAGCATAACAAATGACTAGCTTAACATTTTACGATTTCGGGTGTGTTCGTAAATTCAATCTGCAGTTCCAAAGTGTGCTCTGGGCATTCGTAAATCCATAGCGTTGTGTTTCGCTCTTGGAACGTTCAGAGCACACACTGGATGCTCTGGTCAAGGAGTAGGGTTGATTTGAGCATTCAACGGCCACCCAAGCTAACTGGCTAACGTTGGCTAGCTACTTCCAGACACAAATGAGAGAACACCTCACTCTGACCATTTTACTCACACTAGCATAGCTTGTTAGGCTGTTTTCATGTTATATAGAGCGTTGCTGGCAACAATTTAATTACGCTTTTTTTTGTCAACGTTTACTGACACCGGCCATATTCAATGGGCTTTGAGCGTTCGTAAATTAGATAGCCATAATTAACTCCATTGAAATGCACAACGACTATACTACTTAGCTAAGAATTATGTGAATAATCAAGTCAATAAATGTTTGGTAGTTAGTTAGATAGCAGATAGTTAATATACTGCCTGGCAAGTTTGATATATTAGTAGCCAACTAACGATGTTAGGTAACTAGCTAACATACCGATTACCGGTACATACTGCTGTAATGCTATGCTGTTCGTAAGGATAGCATAGCTAACAAATTGTCAGCCAACATAACGTGTAACTTATTTGAAAAGTCATGACTTTATTACATTGCTCAACATTTTCTTAACATTTGTCCTAATTAGTTAAAGCAATGAATTTGTATCCACTCTCATCAGACTTTGGCTGCATATTTTCTGCCATTTTCTTAAAATCTGAACTCCCATTTTCTGAAGAATTGCAATATGGGCCCTAAAAGTGCGGAAGTAGTGTACACTGCTTGTATACTTCGTATTTAGGAGAATGTAGTACGACATCCGTGAACTTTTGGCATACTAACTCTATCCATACTAGGACCAAACTGCTCAGACTGCTCAGATGTTATGTGAATTAGGCTTGAGTCTACCTTTAAGTACTCATATGTAGGCCCGACCGTGCAGATACTGTACATAAAGTGCCTTCAGAAAGTATACACACCCCTTGACTTTAAAAATGATTAAATTGAGATCACTGGCCTATACACAATACCCTATAATGTCAAAGTGGAATTATGTTGATTTCTTTTGTTTGCTAATTAAAAAAAAAGCTGAAATATCTAGTGGTCTAAAAATACTTTAAAGTACTACTTAAGTCGTTTTTGGGGGTATCTGTACTTTACTTTACTATTTATATTTTTGCCAACTTTTACATTTACTTAACTACATTCCTAAAGAAAATAATGTACTTTTTACTCTGACATTTTTCCTGACACCCAAAAGTACTTGTTACATTTTGACAGGAAAATGGTCAAATTCACACAAATATCAAGAAAACATTCCTGGTCATCCCTACTGCCTCTGATCTGGCGGACTCACTAAAGACAAATGCTTTGTTTGTAAGTTATGTATGAGTGTTGGAGTGCGCCCCCGGCTATCCGTAAAAATAAATAAATAATAATAATAATTGTGTCGTCTGATTTGCTTAAAATAAGGAATTTGAAGTGGGTTATACTTTTACTTTTACTTTTGATACTTAATTACATTTGAGCAATTCCATTTACTTTTGATACTTAAGTATATTTCATAACAAATACTTTTAGACTTTTACTCAAGTAGAATTTTATTGGTTGACTTTCACTTTTACTTGAGTCATTGTCTATTAAGGTATCTTAAACTTTTACTCAAGTATGACAATTGAGTACTTTTTCCACCACTGGAAATATCTTGATTCAATAAGTATTCAACCCCTTTGTTATGGCAAGCCTAAATAATTTCAGGAGTAAAAGTTTGCTTAACTAGTCACATAATAAGTTGCATGGACTCAATGTGTGCAATAATAGTGTTTAACACGTGTAAATCTAAGCCCTTAGATTGCAATATCTACTAAGCTAACATATGGAATTGTTTTAAGATGGCCATAAAAAGAACCATTTAGCCATTGTATTTTGAATTTTAGGACCCATGTAGGTATAAAAAAATATATCAAAAATGATTTGATTAAACATTGAATTTGGGCTTCACTGCTATAACCCACAGAAAGGCATTGCATAACATATTTGTACATGACAAAACAGACAGTAAAAAAAAAAATCATTAGGAACAAAGTTGTGAAGTGTTGCACCATGTGATGCACTGGTGGGTCAATTGACTCTATTAACATGAGTTTTGAATCCCTACCTCATTTCTGTAAAGTCCCTCAATCAAGAAGTGAATTTCAAACACAGATTCAACCACAAAGAATAGGGTAGATGGGTAAGCATGGTGAAGTTATTAATGACACTTTTGATGGTGTATCAATTCACCCAGTCACTGCAAAGATACAGGCGTGCTTCCTAACTCAGTTGCCTGAGAGGAAGGAAACAGCTCTGGGATTTCACCATGAGGCCAACAGTTACAGAGTTTAATGGCCGTCATAGGAGAAAACTGAGGATGGATCAATAACATTGTAGTTACTCCACAATACTAACTTAATTGACAGAGTGAAAAGAAGGAAGGCTGTACACCATCAAAGTATTCAAAAACATGCATCCTGTTTGCAACAAGGCACTCAATTAATACTGCAAAAAATGTGGCAAAGCAATTAACTCTTTGTCCTGAATACAAAGTGTTATGTTTCGGCAAATCCAATAAAATACATTACTGAGTACCACTCTCCATATTTTCAAGCATAGTGGTGGCTGCGTCATGTTATGGGTATACTTGTAATTGTTAAGGACTGGGGAATTTTTCAGGATAATTTTTTTTTTTTAATGGAGCTAAGCATTGGCAAATTCTAGAGGAAAACCCTGTTCAGTCTGCTTTCCACTAGACACTGATGGATGAATTCACCTTTCAGCAGGACAATAACATAAAACAGAAGGCCAAATATACACTGGAGTTGCTTACCAAGGAGACAGTGAATGTTCCTGAGTGGCCGACTTACAGTTTTGACTTCTTCAAAATCTATGACAAGACCTGAAAATGTTTTTCTAGCAACAATCAACAACCAATTTGAAATAGCTTGAACAATCTTAAAAATACTAATTGGCAAATGTTGCACAATCCAGGTGTGGAAAGCTTTTAGGGACTTACCCAGAAAGCCTCACAGCTGTAATCACTGCCAAAGGTGTTTCTACAAAGTATTTACTCAAGGGTTTGAAAACTTATGTGAATTAGATATATCTGTATGTAATTTTAAAAAATTTGCAAAAATGTCTAAAAACATGTTTTTAATCCATTTAGAATTAATGTTGTGTTAATAATTTCTGAAGGCACTGTATAAGATTTACAAAGCAAAGTGCAAGGTATTTTCTCCCACGAAATAATGGAGCTCTGTGTGCATTACACGTCACGATGCGTATATATGGGACGATACACGGAGCGTTCGTGGAGTGTCATCCTTTTCATTTATATGAGTTGTTCTCACGAGGCATATAAATCAAAGAGGAGAGTGTAACTAAAAATGACTACAAACAAAAGCAAGGTGACTTACGTGCATTCTGCTCACATGCAGACAAACACAAAAAATGATGTGTGGGGTTGAGCAACTTAAATAGAATCCCCAATCAGAGACAACGTCTCACAGCTGTCTCCAATTGGGGATTCAACACAAAATGAAAACCACATAGATCTAGAGATCTAGATCTGTCAGGCTCTGACCATGGCCAAAAGGTACTCCCTATGGCCAGAGCCTGACAGTACCCCCCACTAAGGTGCGGACTCCCGGCCGCGACAATCACACAAAAAAAAATACAAAAAAAATAACTAAATGACATGGGAGGTGTGAGGAGGGACAATCCACCTTGGTGGCGGCTCAGGCCCCGGCGAAGTGGATATCTTCCTCCCTGACATGAGTCCGATGACCAGTCCCGGACTGGGACCTGGCATGGCGAACGGCTCCGGCCATGGATCGGTACAGACGACTGGACCCGGACTGGGCACCGGTGTGGCAGGTCGCTCCGGTTCTGGAGCTGGGCAGACGACCGGCCCCGGACTGTGCACCGGTGGAGCGGACTGCTCCGGCACTGGAGTGAAGCAGACGACCGGCCCCGGACTGGGCACCGGTGGAGCGGACTGCTCCGGCACTGGAGTGAAGCAGACGACCGGCCCCGGACTGGGCACCGGTGGAGCGGACTGCTCCGGCACTGGAGTGAAGCAGACGACCGGCCCCGGACTGGGCACCGGTGGAGCGGACTGCTCCGGCACTGGAGTGAAGCAGACGACCGGCCCCGGACTGGGCACCAATGGAGCGGACTGCTCCGGCTGCGGTCTGCGGACCTTCGCTGGAGGCTGCGGGCTGCGGACCTTCGCTGGAGGCTCCGGGCTGCGGACCTTCGCTGGAGGCTCCGGGCTGCGGACCTTCGCTGGAGGTTCCGGGCTGCGGACCTTCGCTGGAGGTTCCGGGCTGCGGACCTTCGCTGGAGGTTGCGGGCTGCGGACCTTCGCTGGAGGCTCCGAACTGCTGACCTTCACTGTAGGCTTAAGGTTGCGGACCTTCATTATAGGCTCATGGTTACTGACCTTCGCTGGAGGTTCCGTGTTGCGGACCTTCGCTGTAGGCTCCGGGCTACGGACCTTCGCTGGAGGTTATGGTTTGCTGACCTTTACTGGAGGTTCTGGGTTGCTGATCTTCACTGGAGGCTCCGAACTGCTGACCTTCACTGTAGGCTTAAGGTTGCGGACCTTCATTATAGGCTCATGGTTACTGACCTTCACTGGAGGTTCCGTGTTGCGGACCTTCGCTGTAGGCTCTGGGCTACGGACCTGCGCTGGAGGTTCTGGTTTGCTGACCTTCACTGGAGGTTCTGGGTTGCTGACCTTCACTGGAGGCTCCGAACTGCTGACCTTCACTGTAGGCTTAAGGTTGCGGACCATCATTATAGGTTCCGTGTTGCTGACCTTCACTGGAGGTTCCGTGTTGCTGAACTTCACTGTAGGCTCAGGGTTACTGACCTTCACTGTAGGCTCACGGTTACTGACCTTCACTGTAGGCTCACGGTTACTGACCTTCACTGTAGGTTTTGGATTGCTGACCTTCACTGTAGGCTCACGGTTACTGACCTTCACTGTAGGCTCATGGTTACTGATCTTCACTGTAGGTTTTGGGTTGCTGACCTTCACTGTAGGCTCAGGGTTGCTGACCTTCACTGGAGGTTCCGTGTTGCTGACCTTCACTGGAGGTTCCGGGCTGCTCTGGCTTGGGACACGCACCACTGGTCTGGTGCGAGGAGCAGGAACGGGCCTTACCGGGCTGGGGGAACGCACCACTGGTCTGGTGCGAGGAGTAAGCACGGGCCGTACCGGGCTGGGGGAACGCACCGTTGGTCTGGTGCGTTGAGCTGGCACGTGTCGCGCCGGACTGGGGACACGCACCATTGGGCTGGTGCGCGGAGCAGGAGCGGGCCGTACCGGGCTGTTGGTGCGCACTGATGGTGTGGTGCGCTGAGTCTGTCTTTTTCGTCTCCGACTCCGGACCGGCGCTGGAGGCACCGGACTGGGAACTGGCGCTGGAGCACGACTGTTCCTGTCATCCCTTCTCCACCGCCAATCCCCATCCTGTGAGGGTTCCTCCGGGAACCCCCACGAGTGAGGGAACAGAAGCACATCGTCGTCGTCTTCCTCCGACTCCTCTCTGTACTCCTGCTCCCATGGCTGTAGGGGCTCCTCCTGGAACCCCCACGAGTGCAGTGGTCAGGGCTCTTCTCCTTCGATCCCCGACCACCCCCATAGCCCCCCCCCCCCCCCCAAAATCAGTTTGGGAGGTTTTCTGGGCTCCAGGCTGGTCCTTAGCCTTTCTGGCCCGTCACTTTTTCCCTGATGACGGCGCCGCTGCTCCGGACCCCAGCCTTCCTCCACTGAACGATAATGGGAGTTTTCCTCCCCATACCGAGGAGGATATCTCCCAATGTCAAACCCCGCTGCGTCCCAGGGTGGTGGGTCATTCTGTCACGATGCGTATATATGGGACGACACACGGAGCGTTCGTGGAGTGTCATCCTTTTTATTTATATGAGTTGTTCTCACGAGGCATATAAATCAAAGAGGAGAGTATAACTAAAAATGACTACAAACAAAAGCAAGGTGACTTACGTGCATTCTGCTCACATGCAGACAAACACAAACAATGACCCACACAAACGTGTGGGGTTGAGCAACTTAAATAGAATCCCCAATCAGAGACAACGTCTCACAGCTGTCTCCAATTGGGGATTCAACACAAAATGAAAACCACATAGATCTAGAGATCTAGATCTGTCAGGCTCTGACCATGGCCAAAAGGTACTCCCTATGGCCAGAGCCTGACAACACAAAGATCTAGTGAACCTCCCTTGCATTTCATCTAATCGTCAGTACATATTACGAGTGGAAGGTGCAGGCTAAAGTGGCCATTTTAGATAGGGGCTGTAGGTGGCTATTTCTTCTTTGTGTAAGATCAAACTCTTATACTGTATGTTTAGAATAAAATAGGACTGGCCTCTTTGTATTTAATTTTTTTTCTTTCACACAGTATTATTGGATTGTTTATTTTGTGGGGGAATGCTACCACCTTCTGCAATGTGGTATGCCATATGTATGGAGATGTATTTGGGGGAATTCCGCAGGTGAGCATTATACTCTATTTAGTACACACAGTATGACCCTATTCCACCAAATGTGAGATATCACATTTTCTCTGCCTTTAAGGTCAAATTTAATAGAATTCCAAAATTAGACTCACAAATGTGTTTGAACTTCTGTGGCACTGATCACCTATGGGTTTTAGTGAATTGGACTACATTCATTTTGGGCTCATCCTGCACTTGTATGTAGCCTAGCTCTTCAGTTGTGTAGCATAGCAGGGTCGTTCCACGAATTCGGTGCCGTTTGAGAAGTGTTACTTGAAAAAGAAAAACGTTTTCACCTAATTTTAACATTCAGTCGTAAAGAGCACATGTTAAACTTAATAAAAAACATGTTTTACATTCTCAAGAGGTAATTACTATACTAAGTGCCTATTTGGTGCCACATAAAGTAATGGGGTTGACCGTAATGTGGTTGACCATAACAGTGTTGACAATTTCATCTTAAATCAGCCATTAATCACCTCATGACATGGGGAATGGACACTTGTTGTGTGCAACAGGGAGTGGCAATTGAATGCTTCTTAAAAAAGAAATATATCAAAAAATATTTCTAGCCTGTCAATCTATGGGTAACAGGGTTGACGTGTTATGCTCAACCAGCTCAGTTTTCCACCAGAAAAGGGCCAAAAAGAGTGGAAACAGCTCACCTGCTTTCACACTATGATTTGACTATTACATGTTCAATGTTTATTTTTTAAGGAATAGTTTCATCATATTTAAATGAGAGTTCTGTTCACATAACAGGGTTGTCTTTAAAATGAGGGACAGACGTAAATTAATCACTAATCACATGAAATAACTACGGCTTTACAATGATGGTGAAACTTGGATATATTTTGGGAATAAGTGGGTTAGAAGTGACACAGGGTTGAAGGAGGGCCTGTCAAAGTGATACATTTTAGCACTTTAGCAAGCCTTTATTCATATTAAAAATCTTATATGTTGAATTCTCCATATATTAAAGGGCACTTAATTTAATATAACAGGCATTTAAAATGCAACGTAGATGCACAATTTCTACATAAAATATCAGAGATGCAAAAGGCTCTCTTTTCGTGGAATGACTGAGAACAAAAAACCTGTTCATTTGCACCACCAAAATGTAGCTAATTCCCTATTATCGCATATTCAGCATGTACTGTATGTTGATTGTAATGAGATGATACTGTTTTAGGACAAACGACATGTTGCTCAAACTCGCAAGAATAGAACAGAAAATGCTATCAAGAATTTTCTTTGCAATCTTTTGTGTCAACCTTCTGTTAAGTGTGTCAAGACCAGCGAAGTGGTTTGTCAATGATAAAATACATCAGAGCACTTGTAAAGCTGTGAGTTTTAATATTTAATCAACAAAACATATGTTCGATAAGCAAAGGAGGGACGAGTTCAATCTAAATCTAAACTTCCAAGGAAATTACGAGACTCCCTCTTTGAAATGTCATCACTTTTAGCAGCATGTGTAAACACATTACAGACAGTCTTCTATTACTTCAAATAATTCAACTTTAGATATGAATAATTATTCTAAATGTGCACAATACCCTTGTTAGGATAAATATTTGTTGTCTGTAAAAGTAATACACTTGTAGCAATGGTTGAAATTCAGTTGTAACACATTATACTCTACATTCTACACAGACACACAAAAAAACGACATGGCGACGGACAGTGATGGCTGAGTTTGAGGAGATGCTATGGCCAAAGATCGACTCCAGTGGAAGAATATTATTGCAGCCTTATGTCCCACAAGAAACAAAGAAGACTAAGAAAATAACATTATACTCTGCAATACAGTTTCATCCAAGTTGTTGCCATGCCATATCATGTCAACAGGGGTGTCAACTGGGTTATGGTCCGATGACCAAGGCCCAGTCGGATCCACTAGGACTGAGACTGAGACGGGTTGCAGAGAAAGGTAATTCCACACAACCTGTCAAAGGTATTGACACCCTCTTGGTGATCTTCCGATTCCTTAAAAGGGAAAGAGTGAACATTTTTCTTATGGCTTCTCTGTTGTACTGTGTGGAATGTAGGAGTAAGTTGAGTTATTCAGGACAAGCAACCATTTATTGCAGTAAAACCTCCCACAGAGAAGGCGCTTTCAAATCATTATGCAAAGATATTGGGATCACTAACACCACCCCTTGGTTACTGTGGGAAAAGTTGCTTAATTTGTGTGCTTTCTTGTGTAACACCGGTAACATGTTTATAGGGCATGTTTTACAGTGCGGTTCAGAATTGTAGACTTAGCAGCTTGTTCTAAATGACCTCAGTACACTGTTTATCCCTCTTCTTATGCTGTCTCTGACGAGTTAGGTTATACATGGGTTATACATGTCACTGTTTTTACTTCCTGTCATAAATGTGTATTGTCTCATTGTCATCAAAGACAGTGATCCATAACACTTCACCTTGATGTTGAGACTCATTTCCCAATATGGCAAAATCAATGAGCCCATTTGTACAATTATTAGTTCAACACTTTGGATTTTTGAATTGATAATGCTGTTTTTCTTAGCTGGAGTGTACAGATATTAAGCACTCTCTAATTGGGGCGGCAGGTAGCCTAGTGGTTAGTGCGTTGTAACGAAAGGTTGTTGGATCTAATCCCCGAGCTGACAAGGTTAAAATCTGCTGTTCTGCCACTGAACAAGGCAGTTAACCCACTGTTCAACCGTAGGCCGTCATAGTAAATAAGAATTTGTTCCGTCATTGTAAATAAGAATTTGTTCTTAACTGACTTGCCTAGTTAATTAAACAAAATAAAAAGACAGAATGATCTCAGGTATACTCTCCCTGCTGTCCCCACCGAAGGGAAAAAGGAACAATGCCGATGTGCTCACTTGACATTTGGATCTCTAACAGGTAGAATAAATCATTTTGAAAGGCCTTGTAAGGAACAATTCTGCTTGTTCAAACGACTATTTGTAATGATGAGAAACATCTCGTTGTTAAGCAGAGAAGGAAATGAAACATGAGAAAGACAGGAATACAACAGAGTAGTGCCACTGTGAGAGCAGAAGGACCTTCACAGTAGTGTCTCTCTGGGTTGCTCTCTTTGATTCAACACTGCTATTACATCCTATGGATGGTATTCATGCAGGCCTGAAATCTTTGCATGTTGTCTGTGAATGCTCAGACAACAATCATGTTCTGGTTATGAATACATGGTTAACATGGATTTCTGTCTGCTCTAAATATTACTTTAAAAAACATTACAGTGCAGAAGGGTTTTATCCAGTATTCCTCTTTCTCAGCTTTGACCAGAATTTAAATGCCCCACTAACAATAGATCTAACAAGCTCAGATTCACGGTGGTCCCACAGTATTTAGCTTTGTTCAGGAATTATACAAATTCAGACATTTCAGTTTTATCTCTGTAAAAGTGAATTGCATTTGATTGAAACACATCTCACTAACTAACTATGCATAGGCCAACTGAACATTGTGTGAGATGACTATACAGTTGGCAACATGAAGAGTAGAACGGAGAGAGAGAGAGAGAGACAGCGATGGAGAGAGAGGGAGCCCTTCAGCTGTCCAAGTCTCCTGCAGTAGTTGGAGAGGTGGGGGGGGGGGGATACGTTCACAGCAGCCAGCACTCCTTTCAGGGGATATATAGTCAATTACCACATTGGTCTCTATTTAAGCAAAGCCAACACGTTCAGTGAGGGTGTGGAGGGTAGACAGTTTTATTTATTTCTCTCCTAGGTGAGCTGCCTATCTATCATGCAGCAGAAGTTCTGGGTGAATTCACCCAGGGATTGTATTGCCCACAGCGGGGACTTTGAGCTGGCGCTTATCTTTTCATTCGCTGACAGGAGTAAAAGCCCCATGGTCCCAGGTATCACCCTAGTATCAACCCCCCCCCCTCAACAAACCCTCCAACCTCTGGGGATAGCTGGTGGTCAGCGAGTTGTGAGGTGGAGCCTCATCTGACAGGGTATAGCCTTGCACTGTGATCTGACCTAATCCAATCACAGGGGTGGAAATGAATATGTGAAAGGGGGACATACTAAAAGGGACTTCCTAACCCGAGGACGGCATGGCGGTCACCTACGTCCTGGGTTCTGACTGATGCACACGTCCTTATATGAATTTCATGAGTGCTCTGCTCTCCGTATGCATTCACAAGATGTGTTCATATTGACTGTTGTGTGGGAATGTACCGTTTTATAGATGTCAGAAAACATATTGGATTAAAGTGTAGGCAGTGCAAAGTCTGTGTAATTGTTGTCCGTATCTTAAGTCTTAGCCAGAACAGTACCATGTTCTTGTGGCATTGTGGACTTGGTGCTGGTAACATTGGCTGTCTCTCTGTCTCTCTCAGCACGTCATTGTTATTCCTGAGGGCACCGCTGGGAGATCCCCTTGACTGGCCATCTGGATACCTACTGTAGAAACATGCTCTGTCCACATCCACTAGCTTGACAGATATCCTTATTTTGCCTGAGCCGAAACCTGGTCATAGGGAGCTGTACGTGTCCTTGGTTTCACTGAGGCACATATTTTTATTGAAATAACACAGGAGTCGCTGCCAAAAAGGGGTGTCTGGTGAAAAGGTGTAGGAAATAGATGCTTCATAAATGGCTGACTGCCACTCAGAAAGTGGAACTGAAGTATTGGTTTTTTGTCGTTGAAGTTTGTCAGGACCCAAAAGGAGGAATAGATAGTGTGATAGATAGTCTGAACTAGCGACACAATATACTAGCTTATACGTACCTACACTGAGTGTACAAAACATTAAGAACATGCTCTTTCCATGACATAGACTTTCCATGACATAGACTTACCAGGTGAAAGCTATGATCCCTTATTGATGTCACTTGGTAAATCCACTTCAATCAGTGTAGATGAAGCGGAGGAGACAAGTTAAAGAAGGATTTTTAAACCTTGAGACAATTGAGACATTGATTGTGTATGTGCGCCATTCAGAGGGTGAATGGGCAAGATGAAAATGCCTTTGAACGGGGTATGGTAGTAGGCGCCTGGAGCACCGGTTTGTGGGGGGGGGGTGTTCTTAATGTTTTTCATACTCAGTGTATGAATAAATTCTGACCTTGTGTTTAATAGCTTTGTTACTGAAACAATGATTAACATCTAGATAGGAATTTGATGAAAAGATGAGGAATTAAAATCATACATTATTGTGGATTCAATGATACTGTATGTATTAGTCCCAGAGGTAATCTCAAATTTGATCAGAAAGTCTATTATAGCGGTCATTTCTGCTCTCCTTTATGATAGGAGAATACAACACACACACGCACACACACACGCACACACACGCACACAAATGTAGAGGTTACTGGACATGGTGAATGTGAATCATTTGCATTCTTGTGTTACACATACTGCAGTGAAAATGAACTCTGACACAGAATTAATAGAAAACCAGTTTAGTCTGGGTCACCCTCTGATGGGGACTGCATTAAAGCCTGTAGACACCGCCTGTCCTTTGCCTCATGCATTTTCATCCATCTATTACAGTATCCCCATGCCACCCCCCAACCACACACACACAGACTTGTGTAGAAATAGATTTTTCTACCTCATGAAATGATTCACAGAAAATGCCAAAATTACATAGAGACAATATAAGTGGTTGTGGGTCACGATGACCAAATATTGCACGCTCAGATATTCAGTAAACTTGTAGAAATGCATAAGCACTGTTATTCATCATGGTGATCTTTAACATGACTTACGTTCCACAAAGTTTCTCCAACTGGTTATTCGATTGGGTGACATATGACCCATACACTTACATAAATACCTACATAAGTCATAAAATTCAATATGAGTGGGAAGGCTAATATTCTTAGAGGACCTTAACTCCCACAGCCAACCATAAAAAGAGCACATTTACATCTGTGACTTTTGTTCACATTGACATTTCAAATGTTTGACATTTCAGATGTACAGTATTAGCTAACATAAACTGGATTGACTCTCAGAAATACCCTTTTCTTTCTTCATAAACCGAATTACAATAAGTTAAAATATGGTAACACTTTGAGAGTTCATGTTTATGCATGGCTAGGTCTCAGCAAAGCTAAGATCTTTTGTTCACAGTAAGAGAAGCTTGTTTTTGAAATGCCTGTAAATAGATTCTTGTCCGGAAGGATTTAGGGAAAGCAGTGAACCTGAAAGGAATGTTGAGCTAAACAAATGTCTTGAAGTACACCTGATTCACATTAAACCCATTTATCTTTGGTTGTCCACTCGTCCTGTTACATATCTACATTTTTCATAGCTGTTACCTCCCATCAGGGTGGCTGACACCAGTTTATTTCACATTGGTAGTCACTTTTATTGTAAGTAAGAATATAATACGTTTTTGAACACTTCTACATTAATGTGGAGTACGGATAATCATGAATGAATCGTGATTAAGAAGCATAAATATCATATACCCACAAAAATGCTAACCTACCCTGCTAATGGTGAGAATTTAGCTTGTCTTGGGGGAATGATCTTTGTGCGTCTGTAACTTTCTCACTCATCATTATTCACAATTTATCCATGATTATCTGTAATCATGGTAGCATCCACATTAAGGTAGAGGTTGTCAGAAACATATTCTGTTCTTTTTTACAATAAAAGTGACTCCAAAATGACAAAATGCATTATTTACCAATCATTTCTATTGGGCACAACATAATCCGAAACACAACCAAAACAAACTTTGAAATGCTTCCAACAAGTTTGTAGAGTCACAACCTTGATGTAGTCATTGTGTTCTAGGATTATGGGACCAAATACTAACGTTTTGACTAAATTTAATACAGTAATTTCACTAAGCAAAATTGTCCAAATAGTTATGTCACCTTAAAATGGAGGGACTAGATACATCAAAGTGTTTTAATTTCCAAACGGTAAAACAGATATGTATGACAATACCCTCAAATAAAAGGTGACATTCTGTACTGTCCCCTTGTATAAAACCTTTGATCTATAGAGCCAAATTAAAAGTTTTAGCTTCACTGTCCAAATAAAGTGTTCAGAGTAGCCGCTAATTGCACTCGGCTCACTATGACACTTATGCCAAATCATGCTATATAGTCAGTGTACAATTACCTGGCAGAGGCAGTATTCTATGACATTGAGACTCACATGAATGATGTTGCATTATTTTCAGGGTCATTATCTACAGGGACTCCCTCGTTAGTGGTACAGGCTTTTCACTATGGCCAGCTGTTTATTTGCAAACGCATGCATACACACAAGCACGCACACACACTCTGCTGGAGGTGGAGGGGTTTAACTGTCCTTTTCTGCAGCTTGCAGGGTTGCAGAGGGAGTGTGAAAAGTTCATTTAGATTTATCAAGAAAAAAGTTCCAGAACAAATAATAAAGCAACACATTCTCTGCTGGGACCTGTATCTACTAGCTAATTTGCATAAAGGTCTACACATCAAAAGTAGCGGGTGCCCTTTTTAAAATATTAATGTGCAGCTTGTTTGAAGCTCCCTATCAAAGGCAGAGAAACGGAGGGAGAGGAGGGAGTTGTGTGGCTGTGTATGTGTAGGTGTGTACATGTAGGTTTTCTGTCAGCTCCTTTTCTCTCCTCCATCAGCCAGCTTGTCAGTTCCTCACGCCTTCAGACTTGACAGAGACTGTCTTTTCAAATAGCTATTCAATTGGCAACCAATTCCTTATCTCTCCAGGACAAATTAAGCTGACTAGTTGCTATACTTAAAGCAGGGATGGGCGACTGGCGGCCGCGCTCCTTTTGTAGGTCTAAGGATTAATTTCCACACAACTATTTAAAAATAATACTAATAAAAATAAAATTGGAACTCAGTCGAGGTCTCAACTCAAGTTTTCCTCTTGTTATGTCAGTCACTGGCAGTCAGTCAATTAGCCCATGTCAGCTAAACTGTCTAGCGGCCAGCCATCTAAACTTGTAGTAACCATGGTCGAATTACCAACTGGGGGGCCCACATTGATTTTGTAAGTCACGCTCACTCAAATATCATATTAAAAACTGCAAACATTTCTCTCCGCCCCATGGCAAAATGAGTAGAAATGCATGAAATTAGTTATAACATTGCAAACATTTCTCTCTGCCCCATAGAAAAATGAGTAGAATTGCATGAAATGAGTTATGCAAATGTAAAAACTTCTCCCTGCCCCATGGCAAAATGTGTAGAATTGCTGCATAATTGCTTTAAAACTGCAGTATTTTCTTTACATCCCATGGCAAAATGTGTAGGATTATATTATTTTATTATATTATTAACTCTGAAACTTCAATTTATTCTCTCTGCTGTCAAGAGGGTGGCCAGTAAATGTTTTGCTCGTGAGGTGGCGGGGGCCCCCCAACCCACACATGCTCTAACTGCATGTGTGGGTATGGATGTGGGTAGGCAGACACGATGCAGACCCGCAAGCCCCTCATGATTAGTTCAGAGGTATTTGTGTCCCCCACCCCCATCAAAGTTGCCCATCTCTGATTTAAAGTAAGGCATGAGAGCAAATGTGTTGAAGGAAATGTTTTCAGAGGCCCAGGCAGACATTTAGATGCTGGTCTACATAACAGAGGGGAAATTGCTGTAGTGGCTTTTCTGCCTAGGCATCAGGTCTGAGGGGCAGACCGATTAACTTGTTTATGTGCCATGTCTGAGTTTCCTTTCCTCCTCTGAAGTCTGTGGTGGGAGGAGGTCATCTCTGCATATGGTAGAGATTTTTGGAAGGGATTGTCACATGATTGAAGCGCAATATTCTTTTCACATGGATGTGTTTATTCACAAGAATGTGTGTGTGTGTGCGCAGTGTGTGTGTGTGCGCAGTGTGTGTGTGTGTGTGTGTGTGTGCGTGTGTGGGCACTCACTCGCACGTTTGTATAATTTTGCTTCTCACATATGCTCAGACTAAAATGCAATACATCTAATTAAAAAGTAAAACCTGCCATGTGTTCCTAAACAAAGCAGTTTCTGCACCATTTATCACTACATTAAAGTAGTAATTTATCAAGTTCCATTGTAGGTTGGACAATGTTTTCAAATCTACAAACAATTAATATATTAATTCGTAATGAGTTCTACCTCATTCTACCTCTTTTCCTGATATTGAAAAGAGGTAGAATGAGGTAGGAATGAGGTAGAACCCATTACTAATGAATGCATTTTTTTAATGATCTTTGGGTAGGTGTGGTAAAGGGAATACGCTTGACTAGGGTACTGTATGTATGCTTAGCTTGTATTATTTGAAACAACATGTTCTTTGTTACTATTCAGTGATACTGTATCTATTCACTATTCATAAATACCTCAGATGATCATTGCAAAGACATAGGATTTTTTTCTAATCTGGTTTTTGCCTTCATAATGTGAAAGCCCTTGAAAGTTAGCTGCTAATGTCTGCTTCTGTTTGTGTTTATCTTCCGTTAATAGAATCTTATGATCAACTTGCCATCCACCATTCTGTTTCTCCCTATAGACAGGAAAGTAAACAACGTCCTTTGTTTTACTTTGAGAGCTATCCCATCTGCCGCCTCTTAATTAAAATATGCATGGAACCAAACATTCGGTTAAAGCTGGAATCAGTAATGGTGAAACTGCCTTGTCCGTTTGCGATATTACGACAACAAAGAAATTACTTCAAACTACTAACAATGTTTTTTTTTCTCTGAAATCGTTGCACATCATTGCAGGCACGATAGAACAGCAATGTATTACAGGTTTTTTTTCACCATGATGCTGGACACGCCTCTCCTCCGTTTTCATAAATAAAACAAAAACAATAAGAAATGTGTTGGGATGAACAGTGGCGCTGTTTCCCCTAATGCGGATTCCATGATCATTAACATGATCATTTAAATTCATCAAGGCATGCTACCATTGATTCCTTGAAACATTGACATACAGAAATATTTAATTCATGTAGTGCACTATTAGATAATAATTGAAATAATATTTGTTCTTTATTTTGGGTGAATATACAAAGAGAAATGGAACCTATATAGTATACTTACTGTAATTATAAGCTCATCAATAGGCCAACATGTAGCCTGCTGGCTGCCCTGTCTCTCAAGCTTTCTATCTCCACACCTTCGGCTCAGGGACCAGTGGTTAATCAAGTTTAATTGAGGTAATATAGTATTGATTTCTCCTCTGTTTTCTCAGTGTTTTTACACCCTCTTGGCTCCAGGCGTGCCGGTGAGTACACAGTCGGTAACAGAAGCCTTGCTTTACCAACAGCTGTGTCATTTGTAATGGCCTAATTACCTGCATGATAAACAACTGCTGCTGGTCATTTGTCACAAGGTGTACAAACTCAACAGCCATTGGCTAGGCTTTAGAATGGACTGCCGCGCATGGAAGTGCATAGTGAAGTGATGGTGGTATTTGTGTTAGATGGATGCTCTCTAATATGAAAAAAATGGATTAATTTTAATTTGTACCCATTCTCTCTCAGATCCTACCTCATCGACTCATCATGATCATCAAGGAGAAGAAAAGTAGCCCATCTCCCTCTTGGAAACTACTTAAAGATTTAAATCACCTGGATCTAAATCAAATTTCAAGATCCCTATTTCAGGTGTGTGAACAAAATGAACAAGGCTTTAATTTATGCCTATACTATAAGAAAAATAATTGACCTTCAAAATGAAATGGGAAGCGGAGGGAACCAGTCATTCATCACGGCCAAGTGAAGGACGTTTCACCAAGCAGTCTTTTTATAGTTTAGAGGGCTATTTGGTTTAAATGACCCCTGCTGTGAATTATAGTTAATAGAGCACAAACAATCTCCTTGAAAAGTTCTGGGAGAAATTAAGGGCAGACAATATGCTCTTTAATTATTAAAACTGCTAATTATTTCTCAATGCTTGCCATCAGAGTAATTTCTGCAACAACAGAAAAAACAGTCAATGACTATAGTTTTGTTACTCTAAAATACAAAAGTGAGGAAAAAGAGAGAGTATAAGTCAAGAATTGAGATATCAGTAAGGGGTCATAAGTCCTTTATGAGCATTCTCGATAGTTCTAGTCCTTTTCCGTCAGGCTGAACACTTTGAGCGAAATGTGCCACGACATGGGCAGGACCTTGAGCAGCTACAATTAGAGCCAGACTCTGACTGAAATCTATTTCCACATCCAGAGGGATCCGTAGCCTCCACGGAGTGCAGAAAACCCTCAGCCTTGTTGGCCTGGCCCCGCTACAGAGCCAATTCCTCTGGGGATCCTAATCATAGCTGCAAACTGAGAAATCGGGGTCAGGAAAATGCAAAGGAGAACTCCGGAGAGGACCGGGATAGAAGGCACTGAAATGTAGATTTTCTATACCGAACAACATCTTAATCCACTGACGTGCCTTGTACAGTGCTAGGCTAGAGTTGTAGATGAAACAACCTTTCTATGTGGTGTGCATAACTAGCAGGCCTCGATGATAAAACAGAATACCTTCAAAACAGAAAACGGAGATCAAATTAAGATTGCCATGTGGACAACATGTCAACGCTTGTTCATAAAACGTATCATAAATCCATTGTTTGCCAGGCTTTGCTGTTCAAAAGAACTCACATATAGTGTAGCTTATGCATGCAGAAGTGAGCAGTACAAGCCTTCTGTTAACCGGTCGAAGGTCCAAATCTAGCCTACTACTACATACTGTTGCCAAGCAACACACAGTTTTATCATGCATGGTCTACAAAGTGGACAGGAAGGCACTGTTGTCAACTTGTTAGCATTGTTTCAGCTTTTGATAATTCAGAGCCAATGTTGAGAATCAGCATCGCAGCTCTGTTCCCTATTTCAATGTCCGTCCTAACATCTCCCTTCCTCTCGCTTCTGATGTCAATAAGAGTTTTCATTACATGCCATGCAACCTATTCCAGATGACTTCCTTTCAATCTGTCTTGATTCAATCCAACAAAAGGTCTCCACTTAAAAGCCTTGGAAATGGGATACAATGTGCAGCATTTCCTCTTGGATTGAGTTTATTGCCAGGGGATTTAGCAAGGTAGCAATTAAAAATGCAATTATGTAAACACATAGCATTGTCAAATGAGAAACTATTTTGTGGGCTGCGGCAGTGCATGCTACGGCACTGCTTATAATTGTAAGTTAAATAACTAAGATGTGCCAAATAAATTATTTGCAGCTCAGAGGAGTATACTGCAAAGCAGAATCAATGAGTTAGCCGTCTAACTTTCCTATGTAAGGTTCAGGTCCCTGACATTACTCCTATACTCACCTGCTCGTCCTATCTTCTTGGATCTCCCCTCCTGATGTCGCTGTTTACCATAATTACTTTCACCTGTGTTTCTGTGTATATAAGCAATGTCATATCAGTTGCCCCTTGTGAGGTATTGTTTTCCTGTTATTGGTAGTCATGCAAGTTCCCATTGGTTGGGCCTTTTTGAATTTGTGGCTTAGCTTGTTTTTTGTTATAGTTCACCTGGATTGTGAACTCTGTGATGTCACGTTCAGTAAAACTACGCTCTGCGATTGGATCCACCCAAGTCTCCTGCGTAAATCCTTACAGAATACCTCACCAGCTATGGATCCATCAGACGTTAATGCCCATCTGGCTCATCATGATACCCAGCTTAACGAGATCTTGAAACATCTACAAAGTTACCCTGTTGTTACGGGACCCTCCATTGTCACGTCGGGAACAGGGACCGCCTCAGGTATACAAGCTTTTCCCAATCGTTTCGACGGGACTCCCAGAGACGTGGCTGGATTTCTCATGCAATGTGAGATATACATAATTGAAAATCCGCTTTTTTATCTCGCTGCTCACAGGAAAAGCACGAAACAGGGTTACAGCATTATGGTCCACCCAGAGTGACATTTTAGTTACTGCGGCTCGGTTTTTAGCCGCTTTCAGGATGGTTTTCGATCATCTGCATGTACTGTGGAGACTCACGCCATTTCGTGTACCGCTGCCCACTGCCCGATTCGACCACAACCCCGAGAAGAATCCCAGGCCAAGGTAGGAGTACCGGTTTTATACAACATCACAGAGAGACAGTTGTATGTAGAGGCCCAATTGACGTTTCCTAGTGGTTCCACCACTATAGAGGCCTTGGTTGATTCCGGGGCAGCGGGTAACTTCATTTCCTTAAACTTAGCCCAGAAATTAAAGTTACAGTTAACCCCTGTTTATCCGCCTTTAAAGATTAATGCTCTAGATGGGAGGGCTTTGGGTATAGGGAGGGTTGTTCGTCAGACGGAGCAGGTTACTCTGCGTGTTGCTCAGCACACTGAAATGATTCGTTTTTTAGTTCTCACGGTATCCCATGAACAGCTTGTGTTGGGACATCCCTGGTTGTGCAGTCATGACCCGATCATCTCCTGGAAGAAGGGAGAGATTCTTGATTGGAGTGAGTCGTGTCAAGAACACTGCTTGTCTCTTCTTGGCCAGACGACAGTGAGGGAGACTCCTGTCATGCCCACAGCATCGGGCATACCTGCTGATTACAAATATATGAGTGATGTGTTCAGCAAGGTGAGTGCAGCCATTCTTCCGCCACACAGGATTTGGGACTGTTCCATAGAACTTTTGCCTGGAGTATCCCCTCCTCGGGGGAAAATGTATCCGTTGTCACTACCAGAGACTGCTTCCATGAATGCCTATATTGACGATATAGCTACGCTGGAACAGGTGGGAAGCGCTTCTATCTACACTAAACTCGATCTTCGCAACGCTTACAATCTAGTTTGTGTTAAGAAGGGAGACGAATGGAAGACAGCTTTCGTTACGAGCAGAGGCCATTATGAATATTTAGTAATGCCGTTCGGGCTTACTAACGCCCCCGCCGTGTTCCAGGGCTTTATGAACGAAATCTTCTCTGACATGATTGACCGGTTTATGATCGTCTATATCGATGACATCCTCATCTACTCCTCCGACCCGGAGGAACATGTACAACACGTCCGTCGTGTACTTCAGCGACTTTCTGGGATACGTGCTGTTTCCAGGAGGTGTCGGCATGGATATTGAAAAGGTCGCAGCGGTGCGTAATTGGCCACAACCGCAAACTGTGAAGGATTTACAAAGATTCTTAGGATTTGCTAATTACTATAGGCGGTTTATTCGCAATTTCAGTGCTACAGCAAGTTCCTTATCCGCAATGACTAGTCAAAAATCACGTCGTTTACACTGGAGTCCCGATGCTCTTGCTGCTTTTACGTGATTGAAGCACCTTTTCACCACAGCGCCTGTGCTATGCCAACCCGACCCCAACTTACCGTTTACAGTAGAAGTAGACGCTTCAGAAACAGGAGTAGGGGCTGTCTTATCCCAGAGAACAGGAAATCCTCCCAAGATGCACCCCTGTGCCTTTAAAAATAAAAACAAACTGTCCTCTGCAGAGCAAAATTACGACGTAGGAAACCGGGAATTACTAGGCATGGAACTCGCTTTAGAAGAATGGAGGCATTGGCTGGAGGGAGCGTGTCATGCTTTTGTCATTCTCACCGACCATCGCAACCTTGAGTATATTAAGACTGCCAAACGCCTTAACGCTCGCCAAGCTTGCTGGTCGCTGTTTTTTAATCGGTTTGAATTTAAAGTGTCCTACATTCCAGGAAAGAAGAACGTAAAGGCAGACTCTCTCTCTCGTCAGTACAACCAGGGAGCCAAGGAGATTCAACCCGACTTCATACTCCCAGCCACCTGCACAGTGGCACTCATAAGTTGGGAATTACAGTCACAAATAGAGGACGCACTGCAGACCGAGGCCGCACCAGCCGGGACACCGGCGGGGAAAACTTATGTGCCCGTTACTACGCGCTCTCAACTGATGGAGTGGGCACATACCGCCCTTGCATCTGGTCATCCAGGGATTACAAAAACCATTGAACTGGTGTCACAACGTTATTGGTGGTCTTCTCTGTCCTCAGACGTCCAGGACTATGTTCTGTCTTGTCCCACCTGTGCAATCTCAAAGACCCCCAGGCAGCTCCTAGAGGGAAAGCTCTGTCCTTTACCGGTACCAGTCCGTCCATGGACACATTTAGCTATGGACTTCATTACTGATCTTCCCGTCATCAGGCCACACCACCATTTTGGTCATAATCGACAGGTTCTCCAAAATGTGTCGATTAGTCCCGTTTCCTCAGCTGCCCTCTGCCCTGGAATTGGCTGAACTGGTTTTCCTTCACGTCTTCCGTCAATTTGGTATTCCTGAGGACATCGTTTCTGACCGGGGGCCCCAATTCATTTCACAAGTGTGGAAAGCGTTCTGTGAGCGCTTGGGGATTAGGGTCAGTTTGTCGTCAGGGTACCATCCTGAATCTAATGGTCAAACCGAACGCCTGAACCAAGAGATAGGAAAATACCTCAGACAACAATGCAGTAAGCGTCCGGCGGACTGGAGACGTTTCCTTCCGTGGGTGGAATATGTTCAAAATTCATCAATACATTCTTCTCTTAGATTAACCCCCTTCCAGTGTGTATACGGGCAGCAACCGTCCATGTTCCCGTGGGATACAGAACCAGGACCTGTGCCTGCAGTGGATGACTGGTTTCGTCGTAGCAGCCAGGTATGGGAATCAGCTCATCGCCATCTCCAGCAAGCATCTCAGACTCAGAAGCGGCATGCTGATCATCGCCGCCGTCCCACACCCCGCTATCGACCAGGACAGAAGGTATGGTTGTCAACCAAGGATATCCGTCTCCCGTGCCGTAAGCTTGGTGCTAAGTGCATTGGACCATTTAAAATATTGAAACAAATCAACCAGGTTACCTACAGACTGTTGTTGCCAAGGCAATACCACATGCATCCATCATTCCATGTGTCCCTATTAAAGCCTGTTCGGTATAGCTCTTTGCACCCTCCAGTAACCACTCAACATCCGCCTCCCATGGTTATTGGAGGAGAACCTGCATACCGAATTAAAGAGATACTCGACTCCCGCCGTTGAGAGGGGGTACTGCAGTACCTTATCGACTGGGAGGGCTACGGGCCCGAGGAGAGGTCTTGGGTGCCTACAAGAGACATTTTGGACCCAGGCCTACTGCGTGCTTACCACGCTGCACATCTGGACCCTGACATCACTCCTATACTCACCTGCTCGTCCTATCTTGTTGGATCTCCCCTCCTGATGACGCTGTTTACCATAATTACTTTCACCTGTGTTTCTGTGTATATAAGCAATGTCATATCAGTTGCCCCTTGTGAGGTATTGTTTTCCTGTTATTGGTAGTCATGCAAGTTCCCATTGGTTGGGCCTTTTTGAATTTGTGGCTTAGCTTGTTTTTTGTTATAGTTCACCTGGATTGTGAACTCTGTGCTGTCACGTTCAGTAAAACTACGCTCTGCGATTGGATCCACCCAAGTCTCCTGCGTAATTCCTTACAGCCAGACATAACTTTACATTTCTTGAAAGATAAGCTTGAAACTGACATGATCTAGTTGACTAAACAACCAAAAACACATATGTAAGTTTAGCATTCCAAATTAACCATAAAATAAGTGGTTATTTTTGGTTGTTTATACAAGTTAGCAGGCTAATTCATTTATCTTGCTGTGTACCCCTAAGGGATCCAGCTATGCATTTGGTTTGCTAACTTGCTAGCTAAGTGGCTAGCTTTCAAGATCAATATTCAGAGACAATCAATCCCCTCCTGTATCATCATCCCTGCTGCCTAAGTTGTTTGTGTGTCAATTATTGTAATTATGATTATTTATTTATTTTTGTTTGGAAAGAAATGGTGCCCCTTGTATGAACTGCCGGTAATACCATGTGTGTATATATACACTCAGCAAACTTAACATGTGTAAATATTTGTATGAACATAAAAAGATTCAACAACTGAGACATAAACTGAACAAGTTTCACAAGACATGTGACTAACAGAAATGGAATAATGTGTCCCTGAACAAAGGGGGGGGTCAAAACTAACAGTGAGTATCCTCATGGACTGCACCAGATTTGCCAGTTCTTGCTGTGAGCACTGATGGAGGGATTGTGCGATCCTGAAGTTGTTGTTGCCATCCTGTACCTGTCCCGCAGGTGTGATGTTTGGATGTAATGATCCTGTGCAGGTGTTGTTACACGTGGTCTGCCACTGCCATCAGCTGTCTGTCCTATCTCCCTGTAGCGCTGTCTTAGGCGTCACACAGTACGGACATTGCAATGTATTGCCCTGACCACATCTGCAGTCCTCATTCCTCCTTGCAGCATGCCTAAGGCACGTTCACTTAGATGAGCAGGGACCCTGGGCATCTTTCTTTTGGTGTTTTTCAGAGTCAGTAGAAAGGCCTCTTTAGTGTCCTAAGTTTTCATAACTGTGACCTTAATTGCCTATCGTCTGTAAGCTGTTAGTGTCTTAATGACCGTTCCAGATGTGCATGTTCATTAATTGTTTATGGTTCATTGAACAAGCATGGGAAACAGTGTTTACCCCTTTACAATGAAGATCTGTGAAGTTATTTGGATTTTTACGAATTATCTTTGAAAGACAGGGTCCTGAAAAAGGGACATTTATTTTTTTGCTGAGTGTATATATACTGTATATACACTACCGTTCAAAAGTTTGGGGTCACTTAGAAATGTCCTTGTTTTTGAAAGAAAAGCAAATATATTATCCATTAAAATAACATCAAATTGATGTGTAGACATTGTTAATGTTGTAAATGAGTAAATTTGAGCCTGTAATTTTTTTAATTTTATTTCACCTTTATTTAACCAGGTAGGTCAGTTGAGAACAAGTTCTCATTTGCAACTGCGACCTGGCCAAGACAAAGCAAAGCAGTGCGACAAAAGACAACACAGAGTTACACAGTAAACAAACAGTCAAAAACACAATAGAAAAATCTATTTACAGAGTGCAAAATGTAGTGCAATAATTGAACCCACAAATCTAGATACTCAACTATGTCACGGTGCGCATTAATGGGACGATACACGGAGCGCTGGTGGAGCGTCATTCCTCTTTTATTTAATGAGATGTACTCTCGAAGCATTAAATAAACAGACGGAGATGACTAGCAAACAAAACACGATTACCAACGAAAAACACTGTGACTCACTTGCTCTCTGATACACGAAGCAGACAAGCAGGAACAATGATCCACACACAGGTGGCTGTGTGTGGTGACTAAATACTATCCCCAATCAGAGACAACGCTATACAGCTGTCTCTGATTGGGGATGATAATCTCCCTAATAGGAGTGTGAGGACTTGGTTGTGTGCCTCTCATCCTCAACTAGGTGGGGGTAAGAGGCCTTATCACAACCAAGCCCTCACAGTACCCCCCCCCTAAGGTGCGGACTCCCGATCGCACACATACAATCGCACCGACACGATATGGAGCTCCTGCTCCACAGCGGGACTGAACGTCGTGCCCACCCTGGGCTCCGACGCAGAGATGGTATCCAGCCCTGTGGTTGGGCTGGCTGTCGTCCCCAAACTGGGCACCGACGCGCTATGGAGCTCCTGCTCCACAGCGGGACTGAACGTCGTGCCCACCCTGGGCACCGACGCAGAGATGGTATCCAGCCCTGTGGTTGGGCTGGCTGTCGGCCCCAAACTGGGCACCGACGCGCTATGGAGCTCCTGCTCCACAGTGGGACTGAACGTCGTGCCCACCCTGGGCACCGACGCGGAGATGGTCTCCAACCACAGAGCTGTGCTGGCGACCGTCGTTGTAGCCTCCGTGCGAGGAGTAGGCACGGGGCGTACAGGACTGGGGAAACGCACCAGTGGTCTGATGCGAGGCGCTGGCACGGGTCGCGCCGGGCTGGGGAAACGCACCGTTTGGCTAGTGCGTGGAGCAGGCGCGGGCCGTACCGGGCTGGGGAAACGCACCATAGGGCTGGTGCGTGGAGCTGGCACGGGTCGCGCCGGGCTGGGGAAACGCACCGTTTGGCTGGTGCGTGGAGCAGGCACGGGCCGTACCGGGCTGGGGAAACGCACCGTTGGGTTGGTGCGTTTAGCTGGTACGGGTCGCACCGGGCTAGTGTTGCGCACCGATGGTGTGGTGCGCTGAGTCGGTCTCCTCTTCCTCCGACTCTGGACCGGCGCTGGAGGCACCGGACTGGGAACTGGCGCTGGAGCACGACTGTGAGGGAACAGAAGCACATCGTCGTCGTCTTCCTCCGACTCCTCTCTGTACTCCTGCTCCCATGGCTGTAGGGGCTCCTCCTGGAACCCCCACGAGTGCAGTGGTCGGGGCTCTTCTCCCTCGATCCCCGACCACCCCCATAGCCCCCCCCCAAAATCAGTTTGAGGGGTTTTCTGGGCTCCAGGCTGGTCCTCAACTCTAGCCCGGTGACGTGTCCTCCGTCTCCGGCGCCTCGGCTGCTCCGGACCCCAGCCCTCCTCCACCGCACGATAATAGGAGTGTTCCTCCTCGGTAATTTTCCCCATACCGAGGAGGATATCTCCTAATGTAATCCCCCGTTGCGTCCCAGGGTGGTGGATCATTCTGTCACGGTGTGCATTAATGGGACGATACACGGAGCGCTGGTGGAGCGTCATTCCTCTTTTATTTAATGAGATGTACTCTCGAAGCATTAAATAAACAGACGGAGATGACTAGCAAACAAAACACGATTACCAACGAAAAACACTGTGACTCACTTGCTCTCTGATACACGAAGCAGACAAGCAGGAACAATGATCCACACACAGGTGGCTGTGTGTGGTGACTAAATACTATCCCCAATCAGAGACAACGCTATACAGCTGTCTCTGATTGGGGATGATAATCTCCCTAATAGGAGTGTGAGGACTTGGTTGTGTGCCTCTCATCCTCCCCTAGGTGGGGGTAAGAGGCCTTATCACAACCAAGCCCTCACAAACTAGTCTAAAGAAGGCCAGTTTTATTGCTTCTTTAATCAGCACAACAGTTTTCAGCTGTGCTAACATAATTGCAAAAGGGTTTTCTAATGATCAATTAGCCTTTTAAAATGATAAACTTGGATTAGCTAACACAACGTGCCATTGGAACACAGGAGTGATGGTTGCTGATAATAGGCCTCTGTACGCCTATATAGATATTCCATTACAAATCAGCCGTTTCCAGCTACAATAGTCATTTACAACATTAAATGTCTACACTGCATTTCTGATCAATTTGATGTTATTTTAATTGACAAAAACAAGGACATTTCTAAGTGACCCCAAATTTTTGAATGGTGTTGTATATATACAGTATGGTACATGAACCGTATGAATGTATGAAAATAGGGATATTACCCTTAAAATCAGAAGTGCCTAGTTGAGATAGAAAGTTGATTTGATACGATCTTTGCTGTCTTACTGTGTGACTGCTTGTTTTTGGGTGACCTGTGAAGCGAGGCTCAGCTGTGTTGCTGGTGATAGCTGCTTCTAAATCAGTTTTGTCTCCCAGCCAGGCGCTGCTCAGAGAGCTTTTTCCCCATCAACACTGCCCTTTCCCTGTGGAGCCACACAGGTTGCAGGGAAAAAAACATCTTCCCAGTAAGTCAGATCCTTCTCCGATGGAATAAATGGCAGACAGACAGCACAACATGCTACCCTCTCTAACTTTTTACTGTGTCCATGGCAACCAGGTTAGAGCGCACAGTGGGTTTTGCTGTCAAAATATGTATCTTGACTAAAAGCACAAGGGATATACTAGGACAGCAGAGTAACGTGGCTTCGAGGTGCTTTTACATACTACCACAGTGCAGTGTGAGCCCACACACAAAGAACACATTTATGCTTGGCCTGAAACTCACCCCAGTATTTTAGAGACTTCAGTAGAATCATGAACTTGTCATAGATTGAACACTGAATTGCATTCCATTACAGGGTTTTAACATGTTATTTACCTCGAGGCAATGTGTGTCTGCTGAAGGGATGATGACAATAGTGAGAATTAATTATTACTGCAACCTTAGTTTTATGGGTTACAGAACTACCCGATAACCTTATTGGCAATGCTCATATTGTTTTAAAACCCACTTTCAGCCGCCAGCGCTTTCAGCAGGTATTCATGTGCTGTTTTGAATTCAGCTCAGTTTTTTCTCAGTCAAGTGTTTTCCAACTCAAGGAGGAAGGATAGGCCTATGCTCATGTTTTAATGAACAATTTAATTTGTACTCTGTCTATGTTACACTGCGACTAGCTCCAGTCAAAAGGGCAAATATTCTTCTCCAGACTTTATGGATAAACAGTTAATGTTATCTAAAGACTCTTTTGATTTAAAGAAGTGTATTGAATATGTGGTATATATTATTATGAAGGACTTCCCCCTCGGGCCGGCACTATGAAATTGACATTAATGAGAATTGAGCTGTGGGAGAAAGATATGACTGTTCAACTATGCCTGACTCCCTCATCTTAGGTGAACTCTTGAGTCTACGAAACTGTTAGCTAGCTTAAAAGTCAACTTTTCAGTGCATATTATTATTATTATCATCTTCGAAACATAACACACGTAGCATTTATATGACATCCATTTGAAGCTGCACAGCTTGCTTAGTACAATTAAAATGTCACAGCAGGGTAAGATACATGTTAGACAGACACCATGAAAATCAATACCCTTACAGAGTGTAGCCTAGTGTCAGTCAACCCATACCATCATATGCTGCTATCTAAAAAAAAAAATAAATAATAATTGTTCACTGACATTTGAATCACTTAGCACTGTATCAGTCTGAATTACAGTGCCTTCAGAAAATATTCACACCCCTTGACTTTTTCCACATTTTGTTGTGTAAAATGTCATGATTTGTCAATGATTTACACAAAATACTCTGTGGAAGAAAATTTCTAAGAAATAAATACAATTTATGAAAAATAAAGCCCTAATATATCTTGATTATATACAGTGCATTCGTAAAGTATTCCGACCCCTTCCCTTTTTCCACATTTTGTTACGTTACAGCCTTATTCTAAAATGTATTAAATATATATTTTTTCTCATCAATTTACACACAATACCCAATAATGACAAAGTGAACACAGGTTTTTTGAAATTTTTGCAAATGTATAAAAAACGTAAAACGGATACCTTATTTACATAAGAATTCAGACCCTTTGCTATGATACTTGAACGTCCCCAAGAACACAGTGGCCGCCATAATTCTTAAATGGAAGTAGTTTGGAACCACCAAGCCTCTTCCTAGAGCTGGCCGCCCGGCCAAACTGAGCAATCGGTGGATAAGGGCCTTGGCCAGGGACAAAGCTCCAGCGTTCCTCCGTGGAGATGGGAGAACCTTGCAGAAAGACAACCATCTCTGCAGCACTCAACCAGTCAGGCCTTTATGGTAGAGTGGCTATGAGAAACAAGATTCACTCTTCTGATGAAACCAAGATTGAACTCTTTGGCCTGAATGCCAAGCATCACGTCTGGATGAAACCTGGCACCATCCCTACGGTGAAGCATGGTGGTGGCAGTATCATGCTGTGGGGATGTTTTTCAGCGCCAGGGACTGGGAGACTAGTCAGGATCGAGGGAAAGATGAACGGAGCAAAGTACAGAGAGATCATTGATGAAAACCTGCTCAGGACCTCAGACTGGGGCGAAGGTTCTCCTTCCAACCGGACAACGACCCTAAGCACACAGCCAAGACAACGCAGGAGTGGCTTCGGGACAAGTCTCTGAATGTCCTTGAGTGGTCCAGCCAGAGCCCGGACTTGAACCCGATTAGCAAAAATGTCTAAACCTGCTTTAGCTTTTTCATTAGGGGGTATTGTGTGTAGATTGATGAGAAATAAAAAAAACAATTTTAGAATAAGGCTGTCTTGCCATAGACTTTCAAGCCGATTTAAGTCAAAACTGTAACTCGGATACTCAGGAACTTTCAATGTCGTCTTGGTAAGCAACTCCTGTGTATATTTGGCCTTGTGTTTTAGGTTATTGTCCTGCTGGAAGGTGAATACGTCTCCCTGTGTCTGGTGGAAAGCAGACTGAACCAGGTTTTCCTCTAGGATTTTGCCTGTGCTTAGCTCTATTCTGTTTCTTTTTATACAAAAAAACTCACTAGTCCTTGCCGATGACAAGCATACCCATAACATGCTGCCACCACCATGCTTAAAAATATGAAGAGTAGTACTCAGTGATGTAAACTCAACTTCCAGACTCACATTAACCATCTCCAATCCAAAATTAAATCTAGAATTGGCTTCCTATTTCGCAACAAAGCCTCCTTCACTCATGCTGCCAAACATGCTCTTGTAAAACTTACCATCCAACCGAACCTTGACTTCGGCGATGTCATTTACAAAATAGCCTCCAACACTCTACTCAGCAAATTGGATGTAGTCTATCACAGTGCCATCCGTTTTGTTACCAAAGCCCCATATAATACCCACCACTGCGACCTGTATTCGCTCGTTGGCTGGCCCTCACTACATATTCGTCGCCAAACCCACTGGCTCCAGGTCATCTATAAGTCTTTATTAGGTAAATCCCCGCCTTTTCTCTGCTCGCTGGTCACCATAGCAACACCCACCCGTAGCATGCGCTCCAGCAGGTATATTTCACTGGCCACCCCCAAAGCCAACACCTCCTTTGGCCGCCATTCCTTCCAGTTCTCTGCTGCCAATGACTGGAACGAATTGCAAAAATCCTTGAAGCTAGAGGTTCCTATCTCCCTCACTAACTTTAAGCATCAGCTGTCAAAGCTGCTTATCAATCACTGCACCTGTATATAGCCCTTCTGTAAATAGCCCACCCTACTACCTCATCCCCATATTTATTTTTTTACTTCCGCTCATTTTGCACTCCAGTATCTCTATTTGCACATCATCATTTGCACATTCCCTCATTCCAGTGTTAATGCTAATCTGTAATTTATTTCGCCACTCTGGCCTATTTATTGTCTTCCTAACCTTACTGCATTTTGCACTACATTTGCACTCTGTATATATATTTTCTATTGTGTTATTGACTGTACGTTTGTTTATTTCCCATGTGTAACTCTGTGTTGTTTTTTGTCGCACTGCTTTGCTTTGTCTTGGCCAGGTCACAGTTGTAAATGAGAACTTTTTGTCAACTGACTACCTGGTTAAATAAAGGTGAAATAAAAAATAATAATAAATGTGTTGTGTTGGATTTGCCCCAAACATAACACTTATTCTGTACAGGCTTCCTTCTTGCCACTCTGTAATTTGGTTAGCATTGTCGACTAAGTACAATGTTGTTGGTCCATCCGTTCTCCTATCATAGCCATTAAACTCTGTAACTGTTTTAAAGTCACCATTGGCCTCCTGGTGAAATCCCTGAGTGGTTTCCTTCCTCTCCGGAGTTAGGAAGGAAGCCTGTATCTTTCTAGTGACTGGGATTATTGATCCACCAACCAAAGTGTAATTAATAACTTCACCATGCTCAAAGGGATATTCAATGTTTGTTTTTTATTTTTTACCCATCTACCAATGGGAGCCCGTTGTGAGCCATTGGAAAACCTCCCTGGTCTTTGTGGTTGAATATGTGTTTGAAATTCACTGCTCAACTGAGGGAACTTACAGATAATTTTATGTGTGGGGTACAGCGATGAGGTAGTCATTCAAAAATCGTGTTAAACACTATTATTGCATACAGAGTGAGTCCATGCAACATATTTGACTTATCAAGCACATTTTTACTCCTGGACTTGTTTAGGCTTGCCATAACAAAGGGGTTGAACACTTCTTGACTAAAGACATTTCAGCTTTCCATTTTGTATACATTAAAAAAAATTCTTAAAACATAATTACACTTTGACATTATGGGGTATTGTGTGTAGGCGAGTGGCACAAAATCATTTTAAATTCAGGCTGTTACACCACAAAATGTGAAAAAGTCAAGGGGTGTGAATACTTTCTGAAGGCACTGTAAGTGTGATAAGCATACCCTTCCAGCATTACATCAGTGAATGTAACACAACACCCACACTTGATCTAACTTCAGGTTTAATTTCCGCACAGTATTTCTCACTGTGTTACGCAAGACGAGAGCCGTGCTGTTCACTTTCCCAAGATCATTATGGTTCATCTTAACAAGAAAAACTCACACTAGCTGACATTTTAGACATGCAACTCAATCATTCTGTTATCGAGGAATAATAGTTTTACTTAATTCATCTGATCATACATACTTCAGTTCACAAATGACCACTTACAGATGAACTGTATTCTTGTCGAATACTCTGGTTTTTCATGCAGGTTTACAGTCAAGCTTTCCCCACCTGAAAGATTAACACACATGCAATTTAGATTAAATTACTGTAATCACTTTTTTCCCATGGCCTGACTGAGATACAAAGATGGTCCATCTTTCTGTCCCCTTGCAGAAGAGGCTTAAGAGCCAAATCTAATTCGTTGACTTAATATTCACATTATAGTGTTGCGGATCCAGCCTGGATGTGGTCAATTGGAATAAACAGTGGCATTCATACTGTATATGGATTAATTACCGTTATAGGCCCTTCTGTTTGATCTACCCTTTAAGTTACTATATACTGTACCTGCAGTGATGTTGAGGGAGGGGAACAAATGGATGGATATAAAGTGAATGGCAACATAACACCATTTCAGTTAGACTGTGGTTTATGTTCTTGATCGTAAATGCTTTGATTCGGTTGGATGGTCTTGAGTTTCTTTGCACTGCCTGGAGAAGTTAAAGGCTTTTGGATCTCCTCAAAGTTGCATGGTTTAACAAAAGTTGCCCTATACAGTGGGGAGAACAAGTATTTGATACACTGCCGATTTTGCAGGTTTTCCCACTTACAAAGCATGTAGAGGTCTGTAATTTTTATCATAGGTACACTTCAACTGTGAGAGACGGAATCTAAAACAAAAATCCAGAAAATCACATTGTATGATTTTTAAATAATTAATTTGCATTTTATTGCATGACATAAGTATTTGATCACCTACCAACCAGTAAGAATTCCGGCTCTCACAGACCTGTTAGTTTTTCTTTAAGAAGCCCTCCTGTTCTCCACTCATTACCTGTATTAACTGCACCTGTTTGAACTCGTTACCTGTATAAAAGACACCTGTCCACACACTCAATCAAACAGACTCCAACCTCTCCACAATGGCCAAGACCAGAGAGCTGTGTAAGGACATCAGGGATAAAATTGTAGACCTGCACAAGGCTGGGATGGGCTACAGGACAATAGGCAAGCAGCTTGGTGAGAAGGCAACAACTGTTGGCGCAATTATTAGAAAATGGAAGAAGTTCAAGATGACGGTCAATCTCCCTCGGTCTGGGGCACCATGCAAGATCTCACCTCGTGGGGCATCAATGATCATGAGGAAGGTGAGGGATCAGCCCAGAACTACACGGCAGGACCTGGTCAATGACCTGAAGAGAGCTGGGACCACAGTCTCAAAGAAAACCATTAGTAACACACTACGCCGTCATGGATTAAAATCCTGCAGCGCATGCAAGGTCCCCCTGCTCAAGCCAGCGCATGTCCAGGCCCGTCTGAAGTTTGCCAATGACCATCTGGATGATCCAGAGGAGGAATGGGAGAAGGTCATGTGGTCTGATGAGACAAAAATAGAGCTTTTTGGTCTAAACTCCACTCGCCGTGTTTGGAGGAAGAAGAAGGATGAGTACAACCCCAAGAACACCATCCCAACCGTGAAGCATGGAGGTGGAAACATCATTCTTTGGGGATGCTTTTCTGCAAAGGGGACAGGACGACTGCACCGTATTGAGGGGAGGATGGATGGGGCCATGTATCGCGAGATCTTGGCCAACAACCTCCTTCCCTCAGTAAGAGCATTGAAGATGGGTCGTGGCTGGGTCTTCCAGCATGACAACGACCCGAAACACACAGCCAGGGCAACTAAGGAGTGGCTCCGTAAGAAGCATCTCAAGGTCCTGGAGTGGCCTAGCCAGTCTCCAGACCTGAACCCAATAGAAAATCTTTGGAGGGAGCTGAAAGTCCATATTGCCCAGCGACAGCCCCGAAACCTGAAGGATCTGGATGGAGGAGTGGGCCAAAATCCCTGCTGCAGTGTGTGCAAACCTGGTCAAGAACTACAGGAAACATATGATCTCTGTAATTGCAAACAAAGGTTTCTGTACCAAATATTACGTTCTGCTTTTCTGATGTATCAAATACTTATGTCATGCAATAAAATGCAAATGAATTACTTAAAAATCGTAGAATGTGATTTTCTGTATATTTGTTTTAGATTCCGTCACTCACAGTTGAAGAGTAACTATGATAAAAATTACAGACTTCTACATGCTTTGTAAGTGGGAAAACCTGCAAAATCGGCAGTGTATCAAATTCTTGTTCTCCCCACTGTATGTCCATCGGCCGTTTTTAGGGTTAAAAGGAGAAAGGCTTACTTACGTGTGATCACCTATGCTGTCTCACTGTGATGGTGTATACAAGTACAGGGATTCTTATCAAGGGAGCCCAGCCAACATGTCCCTATAATGTGAAGATAATCTCAAACATTGGCAGCGTATTGACAGTAGCAGCTACTCAGTTCCATTAGCTGATACGAGACACTTGAGTGGCTGAAGTTGGGGCGATCAGATTGCGGTGACACCGCCATTTCCTGGACTTGATGTGTCAAAGCATAAATCTGTTTACTAAGCTGCAATGCATGGTGACAGCAGATTACACTGATAGTGACATGGGCAGCCAACCTTTTAATGACTCATGAAGCCATTAACTTCCATTTAAGGAGACCGAACACACACAGTGAGCTACACACACAGACAACCACATTTGCAACCGGCAATGAATGCTGTTCAAAGATGTATTTCAACAGCAAGATGGGATGTCCATGCATTATCAGTATGGAATACTGATTTGCATAATACATGAGGATATACTACATGTATGGTACAGGTGCTACAATAGAAATTACACACAATTTGAGCATTTGGAAGTTGTCATTGGTGGTCCAGTCAGTTGTTTTTATGGGCACATTCAGTTAATGTCAGGCAAACTTCAAATTCCATTGGACTGCCTGCCTTATGTCTACCTACTGAGTAAGGTCAGGAACACGCCAGGTGTAGAGCTGCACACACTGAATTGGATGTGAGATTGAAAGAGGCCTCCACCACTGAGAGGTTGTGTTTGCAGGTCTGAATACTAATCTACACAGGGATCTCCAAGGATACGAGCAAGGCATCACACACACTGGGGGATCATGGGAAAAAGCTTTAATTTGCTCCCCTTGTGCAGCTTAAGACATTTCCCCTCGGATATAAGTAGATTAAGGAAGTGGTATTGCTCAGTGTAAAGTAGCAGCAGGTAGATAACAAGATACTGTACCACTTACCATTTACTTTGCAGGGTTTAATGTTCCGGGCTTGATCCCTGTGTCATTGTTTGTTTGGATTCGCTGTGTGGAGCCACGTTTTCATTGGCAGCTTGGCATTTTGAATGGGTCCCTTAGGCTGCCTGGGGTTAACAATGGCTAGCAGGTGGTTGCTGCTTTTCAGGGATTTAAGCCTTACCTCCAGCCAAAACAGCTACTTAACCTATTAATGTCTAGATGAGAGGAATAGTAAGCAGCTTCTGCTACTGTTTGATGGACAGATGGAGTGGCTAGAACACTAGCATGAGGCTTCAGTCAGAATTAAAGTGCAGGGTGGCCCTCGCAACTTTCAGAAAGGACGCCAAGCTAAATAAAGGCTAACATGTTCTTTCAAATAACCATGTATGTGTAACCCAGCTATGAAATCTAAACATATTTCAATATGGGAATTCATGAAGATGCCCCTTGAGGCGTATGGGTTAAGTTGTATTAATGGAACGCAACATAGTTTCCAGTGTGTGGTTCGTTCTATAACCCATGGCCTGCAGAGGAATGGAGAGTGGGAGTCCTCCGCCCCGCTGAAAGTTCAGAGCACAGCTGGCAGAGCAGTGATTCATGCAGTAACGAAGCTCACGGCAACATGGTGACTGACTCAAAATACTGCCGGCTAATTGACTGCTCCGAGTGGTGCTGCAATTCGGTCACGCCTTGTGCCATCAGGATAGAAAAACTCAATAGACTGAGTGAACATGCTCCCAGAGATGAATGAGTTCACCCTAATCACACAATGTGGTGACATTAAGAAGCAGGCAATATTCACACTCAATATGCATAATATTGTTACAGCGTGCTGGTTAAGTAATCAGAGCTATGTAGAGCAATAGAACTACCTTGTTTTCTCAAATATGCTAGGTACTAATCTCTTAAAATAGAACCCCCAGTAGCCAATTGGTAAAAGGGGCTTCCCAATGGGGTCATAGAGAGGGTGTTGAACAATCCCATGCTATGTTCACAGGACACATCCATTTTGTGAACTCCTTTGTCCCCAGAGTACCCATTTACTATGTGAAAAAGTCAATACCAAATCAAAAGGAAAAATCCATCAGAATTGGGAGTTATAGTGTCCATATTAATTATAGCCTCCTACTCAAAGAACCTCTGGCCATTTGAGTTCACATGGTTAAAGTACCACACATCTGTGCCAGTGTTGCCCTTGAGCAGATAAAACCAAACCCTAAAATCTTTGTCATTGAAATTACTGTTAAACTAGATAGAAAGTGGTTCATAAATTGGCAACCATAGAGGTCAGAATATGTAATATATGAAACTTGCAGATGCATCTGACTAATTTGAAAACATATATTTGGTTTGTGAATTTATGCCCTCAGCGTACATACATCACACACAAACTTCCTTGGGGATAACCTTTTAAAAAGGCTATTGGTGAAATAATGGAAAGTAGAAATAAGCCTTCATTGTCCAAATATGGCGCCACATATAATCAAAACAAAGACTCATCTTTACATGATCACTTACCAGAATGGATTTTTCTTGGCCAATGAAAAAACCCAGGAATTAAGTCATTTAGTCATTTAGTAGACACTCTTATCCAGAGCGACTTAGTTAGTGCATTCATGTTAAGATACAGTAGCTAACCACATCAGTCATAGTAACCACATCAGTCATTGTTCTTAACTGACTTGACTTAAATTAAAAAAATTAAAAATAAAAGCAACAAAAAAAATCCTCAATAAAGCAGCTATCAACAACTTCACTACAAGTAAGAAAAGACAAATGAAAGTGTTACTGCAAGAAAGACAAGGGTGTTTAATGCTGTGGAATTAATCAAGATAATGTTTTGGTCATCAGGTCACTAGCCCAGTATAAACCCACTGTGTCCCACAGTGTCGGTGAGGCAGCCAAACCACAAACGGAGACAGGCATTCACTTCTGTTGATTCACCTCTTAAGTTTGGATATGTAGCACTGGCCACTCAGCTGACCGTGTGTGCGTGCGTGGGAGTTGTATTGGGGGGGGGTCTGGACTTCCCAGTCAGGCCCAGGGCAGGACCCACTTCTATTATCACCAGACAGCAGGGTCTCTTTATTTCATACCGTGCACAGAGTTCACGCTGGCAGGCTGTGGGCAACCAAGTCACACTGGCACAGCATCATAGCCCAGGCTTTGGAGCGGACTGAGCAGCGCTGAACTCCTGACCCCCTCTGTCTTGGAGACTAGTGGCACAGCGCTGTAATCCCCTAATCCTTTTTCACAACACATTTTGCTGAACATAAAATGTGTGATGTAAAAAAAGGTACGCGTTTAGAGACCTTGGGCAGACAACCCTGTCCTTGGCATTTTTAAGGTGGACATTCCTTGTGTTTGCGTGGTTGTCTAGAAGAGAAGAGGAGGAGACGAGGAGTGGGCTAGCTTTAACAGTTATTATTTGCCATCTGCTGTTGCTGCAGCTGCCTCCTCCTCAGCCTCTGTGCAGTGTGAAATAAGCCTGTTCGCCATGTAAAACTGAGAGAACAGGCAGAGCGGAGTGCAGCTGAACAAGTGACCGGCTAATCCCCTTAACACATGGGACGGACGGTGCAGGCACCAGCTCTAATTGATTCTGAAATGACTTGGGCTCTATCTGGGTGTAAATGAAAGGTTGGAGATTCTTGCTTGGTTTCTATTTTAGGAGCCAGGATCTGAGATCTGTCTTATGCTAGATGTAGTTTTGCTAGATGACTCTCTCGATCTCCAGAATCGGATAAGAGATCCAGATTGGTTATGACGCATTGAATGTATATGCATATACTGTACATTTCAGTCTTTGTAGGACCCAATATAAATCTTGGAACCTGTTTTGTTTCCTGTGGAGATGGCGGATTTTCAGAGGGGGGAGGTTGTTCGATTTTTTTTCTCTAGTTCCCATTGCATATTTATTGAATCCTCTTTCAGAGGCTGGGAGGCAGAAAATTATATTATGATGGTTCCTATGAGAGATGTTCTGTGTGCCAAACTTGGCTCTTATTTTCTCCCTCTAACCCAGTGACTGATTAGGCTGTCTGAATTATTGTCAGACATCTCAATATTTGCCTATTAGAACATCCCTATTTCATATCAAACAGATGTGTTCTCAAATCCTTCTTCTTATACGGCCATTATAGTGACCACATATCAAACTTTACATTACTCAGCATGACATTATGCAGATTTCACCTGTCATACGTTCAGCAGTTGTAAGAAGGTAAATGATGTCTTGCACTGCTTCACCGATGAATAATACACAGCAAACACATACTATTTACAGTATCAATTGCTTAACGGTTAAAAGGATGAAAATCAGCAGTTACTGAGGCCCCTAAAGTCCAGACTCCGGCATGACATATTCAGGAGCCATTTGACTGCACAGATTTGTCGTTTCGAGGATAGTGGAGTGGTATTGCCAAGTTATCTCCCCCTACTGGGAGCCTGACAAACTGCAGAGGACAGCCTCACATACCTCTACTACCAATTGAATTAGCTCACACTGCACGCAATGAGCCAACTGTGTGCAGTTTTGCATCCGTCTACCAGTATAGCTTTTGTACTATTGTGTCAATGTACTATTGTATGCATGTCCACTTAATGATTGGTCTATATAAAGTAATGACTGTGACACTATTGAATGGCTGTTACTATGTCAGTAGTATTGCATGGAAATATCTTTTTTTGTTTGAGCGTCCATTTATGTGATCATTTTCATAACAGTGTTGATACAACTCAACTAAGTGTTTAACAATGACACACACAGGGTTGAGACAACAACACATTGAAAGATACAAAAACACCTCAAGCTGATCCAAAGTTGTTTCTCATCATAAAACACGTCATCCAGCATCATCAATCCTCTCATTTAAAATATTATGCATCAAAACAATATAGGAATGTTTCAAAGTGATCTGCACTTTGGAAATATACCATTTATCCATGTCTCATTTATCTATTTGGTTAGAGGGAGACTACCATAGATTAAATAAATTGTAGACATCAATGCAAAGCACAAAATGATTGAACCCCAAACACACCCATGACTATACTTTCATCTTGCTTCTTTTCAGGAGTAAATGTGCATTAACACTGTTGATGTTTTGAATGTGACAGATTCCATCCTATGCCAATTGTCTGAGAGAGGTAAAACTCATTAAAAGTTATCTTTTTAAAGTGATTAATCCTACAAGGGTTAATCCCCTTGTCAGAACCTCGATTAAATTGAGTAACAAACGCTCCCAGTGGATTACAAGAGTGAAAGGTTGACCCAGGACCTGTAGGGGATATAGTCTTAATCATCAGAACAAATTGTCTGGCTGCTCACTAACAAATACATCTCTTTTCAACCAACCTTTTATGCCAATAAAATGAGCTAACTCACCTCGGTAAAAGACTCATTCATTTGACTCCCTGCCTCTGTCCCACTCGAGTGTGGCCCACTGCTTGTAGCTAACCTTTCGTAGGGCTTACGCGACCTGAATTAACGGGAAGCACTGAACAAAACAGCATGCTAGATGAACACATCTTTGTACTGAGCAAAATTAAGACATCCAGAACTCTGAAATAAGTTTCTTCAGCTGTGGGAGGCAGGTAGCCTAGTGGTTAGGGTGTTGGGCCAGTAACCGAAAGGTTTCTGGATTGAATCCCCGAGCTGACAAGGTAAATGTTCTGCCCCAAACAAGGCAGTTATCCCACTGTTCCCTGTTAGGCCGTCATTGTAAATCAGAATTTGTTCTTAAGTGATTTGCCTAGTTAAATAAAGGTTAAAGGAAAGTTGTCTTTTTAGTTGTCCCATGTCTAGAATAAATACAGAGATTACCAATACCACCTACATGTTTACATTGATGCCCATCCCATCTGTCAGAATAAAACAAAAACAGTGTTGAAATAAGAATTCTTCATTGGTCATCCTTAGCAAAATCAACTGAAAACATCCACCTGACCGTTGGGTGACCGGTCCTCTCTTGTGTGTTGAGATTTTAATTCGAAATGCATGGCCTGTGTGGTGACGGTGCCAGTGGCGGTAATCTGTTGCACATCCCCAGTGTGGTACGAAGGCCTCTGTCAACGACGCAATAGGGGGCTGTCTCCGGCACGGCGCTATCTGCAGAGCTTGACGCCTTCGAGATGAAATGTTTTTTATTTGGGAAAAACAAACAAATAAATAAATAAAATGTGAATATCACCAAACAGAGGGAAAAACAGTGTGACTTGGGAGCCTTCTTCTTCACTGAGACTATGGTAATGGCCCAAAGTTTGTTACAGTAAACAACGGTCTTAAGATGTTATGGGAATCGAGTTAAACTTGATATAAACGACTGAAATCAATCCTATAATATAGAATCACTTATCCAAAACTGGTATTTTTTTTATATTCACCAAATGAGTAGAGAGATACAATTTAAAGATGTACTATTTATATCTGAATTTAACATCAAGCTCTTTTTTTATATTAATTTTTTAACCTTTATTTAACTTGGCAAGTCAGTTAAGAACAAATTCTTATTTACAATGACAGCCTACATACAAGGTCAGCCCCTGGAGCAAGTTAGGGCTAAGTGCCTTGCTCAAGGACACATCGACAGGTTTTTTTCACCTTGTCAGCTCAGGTATTCAAACCAGGGACCTTTCAGTCACTGGCCCAACAGTCTAACCACTAGGCTACTTGCCACCCTTTCCAGTAAGCCATCACAGATTCCCCCTCTAAATGTTATTAAAGAGTGATCATTACATAAATGCATTCAGCCTGATACCTGCGATACCTGCCATTCATACCAATGATTTGGATTCTATTCAGGGTTTATCAATATTGGCCTTTTATCTGTTTTTCAAATGTAATTAACGTCAATCCCAAAGTGTCTCAGTCTTAAGGGATTTATTGCAACCTGCCTGAAATATCTCCCTCCCAGTGAGCCTGCTGCCTGCCATCTTCGAGTGGAATCCCAAGCCACAATAATTAATCCCCTTGAAATGGAGTTCCATAGTGTTACCTTGAATTAGGGTGCTAACTAGAAGTCAATCATGAGGATCAGCGGGATCAAACGCAGCTCAGAGAAAAACGTTAATCGTACCCAAGAAGAGAGATGCCACATCTAATCACACTGTGGAAAGGGTATTTGTATGAACCTGAAGCGCTAGAAGTAGTAGATGGTAAAATATAGAGTTTTGATAAAGGGATTAGTCCGTCAGTCCATTATAAATCGTTACAATGATCTGATGAAAGGCTAGCGGATGTCTCACCCTGCTCAGTAGCTGGACCACAGAGGGATCCTGTCTCTCTCTGTCTAAGATAACGGTTCATTCTCACATACGGTGCATTCGGAAAGTATTCAGACCCCTTGACTTTTTCCACATTTTGTTACGTTACAGCCTTATTCTAAAATTGATTAAATTAAAACATCTGCAGACAATACCCCATAATGACAAAGCGAAAACAGGTTTTTAGACATATTTACAAATTTATAAAAATAAAAAACAGAAATACCTTATTTACATAAGTATTCAGACCCTTTGCTATGAGACTCGAAATTGAGCTCAGGTGCGTCCTGTTTCCATTGATCATCCTTGAGATTATTCTACAACTTAATTGGAATCCACCTGTGGTAAATTCAATTGATTGGACATGATTTGGAAAGGCACACACCTGTCTATATAAGGTCCCACAGTTGACAGTCGAAGGAATTGTCCGTAGAGCTCCGAGACAGGATTGTGTCGAGGCACAGATCTGGGGAAGGGTACCAAAAAATGTCTGCAGCATTGAAGGTTCCCAAGAACACAGTGGCCTCCATAATTCTTAAATGGAAGAAGTTTGGATCCACCAAGACTCTTCCTAGAGCTGGCCACCCGGCCAAACTGAGAAATCGGGGGAGAAGGGCTTTGGTCAGGGAGGTGACCAAGAACCTGATCACTATGACAGAGCTCAAGAGTTCCTCTGTGGAGATGGGAGAACCTTCCAGACGGACAACCATCTCTGCAGCACTCCACCAATCAGGTCTTTAAGGTAGTGGCCAGACGGAAGCCACTCCTCAGTAAAAGGCACATGACGCTTGGAGTTTGCCAAAAGGACCCAAAAGACCATGAGAAACAAGATTCTGATGAAACCAAGATTGCACTCTTTGGCCTAAATGCCAAGCATCATGTCTGGAGGAAACCTGGCACCATCCCTACGGTGAAGCATGGTGGTGGCAGCATCATGCTGTGGGGATGTCTTTCAGCGGTAGCGACTGGGAGACTAGTCAGGATCGAGGGAAAGATGAAAGGAGCAAAGTACAAAGAGATCCTTGATGAAAATCTGCTCCAGAGCGCTCAGGACCTCAGACTAGGGTGAAGGTTCACCTTCCAACAGGACAATGGCCCTAAGCACACAGCCAAGACGACGAAGGCGTGGTTTCGGGACAAGTCTATGAATGTCCTTGAGTGTTCCAAGCTTGTAGCGTCATACCCAAGAAGACTCAATGATGTAATCGCTTCCAAAAGTGCTTCAACAAAGTACTGAGTAAAGGGTCTGAATTCTTATGTAAATTGTATATTTAAGTTTTAGCAAATTAGCAACAATTTATGAAAAACTATTTTTACTTTTTGATTATATTGTGTGTAGATTGATGAGGGGGATAAAACTATTTAATCAATTTTAGAACAAGGCCGTAATGTAACAACATTTGGAAAAAGTCAAGGGGTCCGAATACTTTCCGAAGGCACTGTACCTCTGACCCACTTGGGCAAAATGTACGGAACTAGCCTAATCCCTGTTACCTTATTACCCATACAGAATAGATGGTAGCTACTAATTGGGTTTGGGCCAGCAGGTATTCATTGTTCTGCTGATAATAACACTATCCCACTGTTAAAATTAGGAACACTAACTAACAATTGGGGTTGTTAAAAGGAATGTTTGTTTACCTTTCTTGTAAAGGGATTTGATAACTGTCTCAGCATCAACTAAACACTGGTTTTATTCAGCCAGCTATCCCTAATGGCCATGAATGCAGCACAAGGAAGACCACCCCATTTGTTTGTAATCAAACATCAGAGAAAACAAACAGATTGTGAAAGCAAAGCTATTACAAGCTTATGTATTGGTAAACCAGAACAAATGCATAGCGATGTTTGACTGTTTGTGTATGCAAATAAGTCCATGATTCAAAGCATGTGGATATAGATATAGTTGAATCCAAACTTTTCTCAATCTATTTACAAACAACATCTAACAAACAGGTAATGACCTAGAAGCTAGAAGGTGGCTATACAGCGTTATTTGTCAATGAAAAGATATGGACGGAAAGGAATAGGATGTTTTTTTGTAATATCAACACGTTGTTTGTTACCAATTTCCTATGTCCAAAAAGCTGTTGAAATGCATGTCCGTTTACTTATGTGTGTGAGTATCACTGACACCCTGGCGCTATCAGTGGGCTGCTGGGAACAGGAAGTGATAAAACTAGAGTACCACACAAATAGTTTTGTTCAGCTATTCCATCTGTGTGGAGGAAATTGAAAAGTTAACCCAAACAGTTTAACACTTGCTTGAAAAAATTAGAGGACCAGCGTTTCATTATATAATGCCAATAGACTGTATCTATGTAGCCTAACTATCATATCATAAGATACCATTATCACCTATTGGCTTTGATTCTCACTACCAGTGTTAGTCTAGTTACTTTCTTAAATATACTTTGTAAAATGCTATACTTTTAGATATAGTACAATGAGATGTTTGTGAGCATTTCATCATTTGCAATGTGTGAAACCAGTACTTTTGAGGCCCAAATTATTGCATTTATGGCAGAACTACGTCAAATCTAAATTGAATGAAATGTGCGAACATTGCTCTTGTTGACCCCCGTGAGTTGTGCTAAAATGGAACACCTACTGAAATCTTGCCAGAGACCGTAAAAAAGTGAGACATTTTCCAATCTGGAAACTTGTTGCACACTTGGACAAGAGGTAAAAACCTGAACAGGCCTCAGATAAACACTTCCCGGAAATAGTAACTGGCAATAACATACAGTATGTAGAAAATGTCAGTGCATAAGCCTGCAATGGAGTTGGCAATAACACTAAGCCAGTCCATGGTGAGAATGGACCACCTGGAGGAAAATTGAGTGAGCAGGGAACTAAGTGTAGAAATGACTGAACTGAAATTATTTAATTAGCTGTATTGAGTCCCCCCATTGTCCCGTCAGAATACACCTGAAGCCTATGTTTGAGCTGGGTACAAAAGAGAGCCAGCGAATGAGAAAGACGGTCTGTCTGGCTGACTGGAATGGTAAAGGCCCGCAAGCCAATTAGTCAGGACTGTGTTTGAGATGGCATGGGGCTGAAGCACACCTTCCATTTCTTGCTCTCTTGCTCTCTCTCTCTCTATCTCTTGCTCTCTATCTCTTGCTCTGTTTCCCGCACTCTCTGTCTCTCTCTCTCTGTCTTCCCCCCTTCTCTGTTTTTCTGTCTCCCCCCCACACATGGTTGATGTGATGTGTGAGGTTCTTTTTTTTATAGAGTTGATAGCTCGGTGCTTGAGAGATGACATATTCGCCAGTAAATCTTTGTTTACCGTTTCATATAATCCACAGTCAGAAATTATGTAAGAACCTAATCTACATATCCCTCGTGAAACTGCAATTTTAGGAAGTCTGAGTGCTCCCAGGACAGTCTATACTGAATCCTGATTGTATTGCTGTTGATATCGAGAAGACAGATTTTTCCCTGTTAAGATTTGGCAGCCTAAAAATATTTTTTATAGTCATTTTATTTGGGTTAAAAGATGTTTTGGGGAACACATCCAGTCTAAACCCATCCTGACCCCTCTGCTATGATTGGTGACCCCGGGGGGATTGCCGGGCCCCGGGGCTGATCCCACAACTCACCACAATGCCTCCCGCTGACCACACACACCACAAACCCATGAACTTGCCCTGGAGAAAAGTGTTGCTGTCTGCATATCAACAGCCAGCCAGGAAAGGATGCTCTGGGCCAGAAGCTGCCTGCCACCACCATCACCCCTCAGCTGCACCCCTTATGGCTGCATCCCAAATGGCACCCTGTTCCCTAATTTGTGCATTACTACTGCAAAAGTAGTGCACTATGTAGAGAATAGTGTGCCATTTGGGACGTAACCATACCAAAGGTCAACGAGAGTCAACACTGTCACTCCACCTAGGTATCAGCAACACTGCTGCTGACAGGTTCACACGGCTGGCAAGGAGGATCTCGCTTTCTGTCCACGTAACTGCTGTTAAAAAACAGACGCCTACTGTAGAAATCCATGAGCTGATTAGTGAAATGGCTGCCATAGTTCATCCATGAATTCCGTGCTAGAGCGAGGTTTCTAGCACTTAACTGATCTGTCATGACTTAAACATGTAGGACTGTGTAGTAGTACGTAATGGTGATGTGGAGACCTAGATCAGTAATGGGACCTGAGGGGGGTTCGGTCCCAGATGGCATCGCACTCCACTCCAACTGTAGGAGTGCTAACAAGATCTTATGTAACAGAACACAATAGATGCTAATCGGTATGTATATCTCAGTATATGCAGGTGTCTGCACAATACTGTAGCTAATTACTCTAATACTGTCATTCTGAACCCTCATTTGGTTTATATTTCAGCACTGCGTGGGCTATAGGCTACACAACGGTTTTGATAGAGAAGGCCCACATCTCACTGTAGTGTGCTCTCTCTCTCTTCTCAACCAATTGGCAAGATCATTGAGGGTGATTACTGTTATTGTCATAAAATTGGTTTGAGGACAGGGGAAATGAATGAGTTGGGGAAAAATCATTAAAGATATAATTGAAAAGCACCAAGCACTCTGTCTGGTGGGCTAAACTGCTGCCAGATCTCTGATAGGTTGCATGTTGATTGAGAAAAGATCTCTGCAGAATGTAGTTATTCATAAAAAAACTAAAAACCAACAACAACATCAACCAGATGGGGTCGTGATATCATATAGTAATCATTATTACTATTCAATTCGTTTTGCTTTACCTTAGCATTTACAGTACAAGTACCTTTATGAAAGAGAATCGAGTTTTGTAACACATACTTTTCAGAGAACAATAGCTAGGGAACAAGACAGCGCCAAACAAACATTGTTTATTTCAAAGAGGAAAAAGTCATTATCATGCTGTGGAGTTGTGTATTGTGCCCCTTCTACCTTGGTGTCAACCTGGGACATTAGATGCCAACCAGGCCTCTCCTGCTGAAAAATGCATTGACAGGGCTGCCTAATATTATATCTGTTTATGTACCGTAGCCCCCCATCGTTCGTCTCTCTAGCTTTTAGAAGCTTTTGAGGTACATCAGATATTCCTTTTCTGTGTGGTTGGACGTAGATCTGTTCAGAGGAGTACTGGATGTCTCGTGAATTGTGAGGTTGTTTCAAATTGTGTATTTCATCTTGAGAACGAAGACAGAGAGTGCTCTGCAGACGTGCTCCATACAGTCTTCATCACTTGATGAAAATAAATAAAGTATTGAAAATGGAATAGTCTTGATGAAGCCTATTTATGAATTTGTCGTAGACTGGCGTTAATTCTGTTCTTTGTCTTCTACTGAGGAGAGAGTGTACTTTCCGTTATAAAAGCTTAAAGTGTTTTATTCAAATGCACAGACGGTGGCTAGAAGTATCTGTCATCTTCACCTATACAATAGTTCCACTAGGCATTGTTAATAAACGGCAGGCCATAGCCTATGAGTGCATAAGAGATGAAGGGGAGTGTAATCTTTAAATCCACGACCCATAGTGCATTAAAAGGCTCTTCATGGTCAATCCGGCGACTGCAGTGGGCGTACAGCATTTACTGGGATGCGGCCTCCGCAGAAGTCAGAGCGAACAGACATTTTGCATTTCGCGGAGCTGTTGTGAAGGAAGTTGTCAAGGAATTGAGTTCGTGTTTATACAGAACCTTCCGCCGACACCTACCGTCAACCAGTCATGTCAGTGCAGAGCTATACGAAGCCCCCCGCATTGTTACAATATTTGAGAGGTGCACGGCGAAGCTTGATTTGGCCTCTGCGTGCCTCCGGTGGCGCCACAATTGCGTCACACCCTCCATACAAAGTGTTCTACCACATTTTCAGATCAAGCATAAATTGGATTTAAGTGATTCATGTTCCTTCCAGCACCCAGTCTAACAACCCTGCACATTGCAGTGAGTTGGCCTTAACAACCGTCTGAATATCTACCATTGCAAATTAAAATAACAGCTTTTTCACGTCTGCAGTAATTCCATGGTGACAAACCGACGGGAACATTTCAGAAATGTTTTCTTCTTCCTCCAGCACCGCTGTTGCACTCGTTAGAGCCATAAATAAAGTCTGTGCTGAAAAGCTGAGGGAAAAGCCGCATCATGTTCTCCTGTAGAATACAGACATCAACTTTCTCTTCCCCTCTATCCCCCACTCCCCCTCTCCCTCACCACCATCAGTCTTTTTTCCCCCCCTTTTTGTTGGGTTTTTCTTGTGAAGTTGGCACACTTCAAAGCTATCGGATTGACAGCACTGTAGACTGAGAGGTTCTATTCATCTGCATGGTGGAATTACGCAGGCATCTCTCTAGAGCGCTACTTCAGAAACCAGCTCTCTTTACTTTAAATATCTGGCCTCTGTATGACACCCGGCAACAAGCAGGGAAAAAAATATAGCTGTGAATCCCCCCCAAAAATAATATCTGTTCTCTCATCTAAAGAAGGGGAAAAGAAGACGATGGTTTAATGCCATATAATCGCACTTCAGTAAAGCATCCTGCAAGTTGCTAAATAAAATGACATCAGTGTTACTTTGTGAGATTGTCATCCAGAGTATGAGACAAAGAGCTTCTCACAGAAAGGTGCTTTTCTTCCCCTCGGACAGAAAAACCTGGGAGTATTCTGTTTAAACCGGTACCAGACTGCCACAAAGTAACAAATAAGAGCCCAGCGTATGCAAGGCTAATGAGTTTTCTGCTGCATTGTCCCCATGTCAGCGACATCGCTCCCTCTAAAGGAGGATTTACTTTATTGTGCTTTAAGAGACGAGAGGGGGATGATTTCTTTTGGTTCCCAGTAGTGTCGTGTAGCTATGCTGCATCGTCTGAGCATGCTCAGCAGTGACGGTCCTGTCCTCTGGGCCATGTGCAGTGCGTCGGCGCTGACCTGCCTGCCACACCATCCTCTGTGCATTCAGGACCAGGTCACTGCTCTCATTATGTCATCCATCATGGCTGTCATCATCCTATCTCTAGCAGTATCACAAACAAAGCCTGTGTGTCAGAGCAGTTATCTAAACAGCGTCAGGGTGCTACAATACAGCCTGGTGGGAAATATCTTACACAGGGCCCTAGTGCTGAGGCACCAGAGGGACATCTGAAAGCAGTGTTGAGAAAATGCAGTTTTGTCATAGTGTCTACATGACATTGGCTTGAAGTTTGATAAAACATGTAATGTTAGTTCATGACACCTAACAGTATATCACATTTCCGGTCTCCATAACAGAACCGTGGTGCATTGTGCATCATTCTAGCCCACTGGCTAACAGACAAAGGGCTTTTTACCAAATGTGCTCCCAATTGTTACCAGGTGGATCTTGTTACAAATGTTGCACATAAAACATGTTTCAGGCATTGTCTAATGATGAATAAAGCAGTTTACTGACGATTACATTCAGTGAAGTAAGCAAAGAATAAGTTTAGTGAAACGAGACCAAAGATTAAGACCATCCAGCATAGATGCAATCAATGTGTTGCGACCAATGTTGCTTTGTAGTATAAGCTGCTGCATTTACAACAGCATGATTACAGGACTAATTGGACATAACAGTAATTGTAACTTAAACCTGAAGCCTCATTGGTATGAGTAAAAAATTTTGAACAGAGCGAGGGCTGGTTTGTACAAACCTCTGTGCTCCTCTGAGCGGCCTGATGCTCTGGTGTTGTGAGGATCCAGTGCACTGATCTTGTAGGGTGTGTGAGGCTGATGATGGAGGGTGAGTGAAGCTGACGTTGGAGGGTGAGGGAGGTTGATTTTGGAGGGTGTGTGAGGCGGATGTTGGATGGTGTGGGAGGACAGAGCAGCAGTGCTCCGGTCCGATCCCCTAGCGACCTGCTGCACCCTAACCCCCTTAGCAGACACACAGCAGCTGTTCCAGAGACAGATGAGTGTTGAGGTAGAGAAAACCCCTCCGACCGCTTATCTCCTCCATCATCCATCATCACTGACAGGTTTCCATCATTATTCATATTAAGAAAAAGCGTCCCATCAATACGGCAGGCTGGCATGTTCCCCAGTGAGCTGCTGTTTGTCTCTGTCTTTGTGTGTGGATGGACACTATAGATCTACTGTCCATCACAGCATATCCAGAGGCAACATCTGAACAAAATAATCTACTGAGCATGAACATTACATTGAGTTGCTTGGAGTGTAAGCATTAAAGAAAGAGATAAAACAAAATATATATCTAGGAATTATTTCGATGTTGATTGGCACCCGCCTTTTTAGTTACCATGTGATGTATGGCGTGATCAAAATAAATTAATATCTGAAACTGAAATATATTTATGAAATATTTCAACTGAGATAAACTAACAACCCACATAATACAGCATATCTACTGTATGTTTTTTTCCCCCTGCTGATTATATAAGTGTTCATTTTGAAGGTCTCTGCCTTTCCTTGATGCGGATGTGACTGGAATGAGACTGTGTTTGAACTCTGAGCAGAACTTGGAAAGGACTGCGTTCCTCAGATGTAATCTCCTTCGCCTGGATGAAAGGCACGGTCATAACGGACCATCTCCTGCTCATGAGGGCTTTTGGAGCAGGTCTGTAGCTTACAGGGAGATTACAATGGATTTAGCACTGATCTCACACACTCCTATGCAAAAAAAAGTAAACTCCCACTCCAACGAACCAGAGGAGGCTACAGCCGATTGTCACCAGCTTTAGAGAAGGTATGGGAGGCAGCAGCTGGGACTGTGTGTAACGACAAGGGAGACTTTTCTTCTGCTCAATCGGTGGGTGTTCACTGCTATCCCTGCTAGCAAGCTAGCTAGCTCCTCTATTTATAATAAACACAATAAAAGCCACTGCCGAAAGCTGGGGGGCTAGTTTCTTTGAGTTCGCAACTTCAAAAAGGGAGATTTCTGAAATCTGGGTCACGTCTTAATCACGGTGGGGTGAAGACGCAGTCAGAGGGAAAAGGCCACACTTGGGAGTCATTCCTATCCCAGCAAATACGTAGCTAGTTTCCGTTGATGAATGTGACTGTGCTCCTCTCCTAAACACAATATAGGTCATTACTGAATAGATTTGTATGCATCACACAGAAGGAAGGGGGCCTTGCCAATGAATAATTAATTTAGCCGGACTGTTGGGTGAAAAAAATCAGATGTTTGTATATAAAATCAGAGGAATGAGAAACACCTCACTGTGCTTGCAGCGAGACGCAAAGGGCACGTATCAAGGGACTTAGCCAAGTTTTGAGCGATTAGTCATGTTTATTACTACAGACAATAATGTCTCCCACAAGGATACACTGTGAAGGGCCTAGGAGTGAGGCAAGGATTTTATAATTTCCTTTCAGTGTTTTGGGGTAGACATTGATCATGAGCATGAATTTGATTATAATGTGGATGCTTTGTTGACTGCAGCTAACTATATTCTTCAGTAATGTTATTGTAGGGAGCATATGTATACCAAGCATGTGTTACACATAAAGTGCATTGCTGCATTCTCTCATACTGGGGTCCAGAGCCAAGTGCTGTATCTACAGTGCCTTCAGAAAGTATTCATACCCCTTGACTTATTCCACTCTTTGTTGTGTTACACCCATCTACACACAATACCCCCAAATTACAAAATGTAAACATGTTTTAGAAATGTTTGCAAATGTATTGAAAATGAAATACAGAAATATTCCATGTATATAAATATTCACACCCCTGAGTCGATACTTTGTAGAAGCACCATTGGTAGGGAGTCTTTCTGGGTTTCCACACCTGTATTGTGCAATATTTGCCCATTTTCAGGACTTACCATAGATTTTCAAGTAGATTTAAGTCAAAACTGTAACTCAGACACATTCACTGTCTTCTTGGTAAGCAACTCCAGTATATATTTGGCCTTGTGTTTTAGGTTACTGAAAGGTGAATTAATCTCCCTGTGTCTGGTGGAAAGCAGACTGAACCAGGTTTTACTCTAGGATTTTGCCTGTGCTTAGCTTATTTTTATCCTGGAAAAACTCCCCAGTCCTTAACGATTACAAACATACCCATAACATGATGCAGCCCCCACTATGCTTGGAAATATTAAGTGGTACTCAGTAAACGTGTTGTATTGAATTTGCTCCAAACATAACGCTTTGTATTCAGGATAAAAAGTTAATTGCTTTTGCCACATTTTTTACTTTAGTGCCTTGTTACAAACAGGATGCATGTTTTGGAATATTTGTATTCTGTACAGGCTTCCTTCTTTTTACTCTGTCAATTAGGTTAGTATTGTGGAGTAACTGCAATGTTATTGATCCATCCTCAGTTTTCACCTATCACTGTCATTAAACTCTGTAACTGTTTTAAAGACACCAGTGTGGTTTCCTTCCTCTCCGGCAACTGAGTTAGGAAGAACGCCTGTATCCAGTGACTGGGTGTATTGATACACCATCCAAAGTGTAATTAATAACTTCACCATGCTCAAGGGGATTCTCAATGTCTGATTTTTTTTCTACCAATAGGTGCCCTTCTTTGCGAAGCACTGGAAAACCTCCCTGGTCTTTGTGGTTGAATCTGTGTTTGAAATCAACTGCTCAACTGAGGGATCTTACAGATAATTGTATGTGTGGGGTGCAGAGATGAGTTAGGCATTCAAAAAACATGTTAATAAACACTATTGCACATAGTTAGTCTATGCAACTTATTATGTAACTTGTTAAACACATTTTTACTGCTGAACTTATTTAGGCTTGCCATCACAAAGGGGTTGAATACTTATTGACTCAAGACATTCCAGCTTTTTATTTTTTATTTCAACATAATTCCACTTTGACATTATGGTGTATTGTGTGTAGGCCAGTGACAAAGACATCTCACTTCAATCCATTTTAAATTCAGGCTGTAACACAACAAAATGTGGAAAAAGTCAAGAGTTGTGGATACTTTCTGAAGGCATTGTATGTCATGAGATCCATACGTTTGCGGGGATTTCTTTTTTGGGCCATTACTTTAGAGGAAAATAGTGTAGTGGAATATTAAAAGGATTGTTAATTGTTGTATACTTTCTTTCGCCTTCTGTGCCTGGCACACTTTCATTATTTCTGCTTGATATCTAAAGCAAACATAATCTAATCCAAAACAAAACTCTGGAGGAGAATACCTCATTATTAATTTCTTGTTCAGTAAATTCCACCTTCACTTCAATAATATGGACGCGTTTCAAATACACCAGCTCCCTCAAAAGTACAGTACTCGCATGTTGTCTTGTTTAGCTGGACTTAGAGATCTTTTCACCTCTGATGGCTGAATTACCTTGAAATTAGTCATTAGTATCAGGATTATTGCTGATACTGGATGTGTACTGCAGGTTAACATCAGTCCCATCAGCAATAATTTGGAGAATGATTAGAATCTAATGGTAGTTTTGTTGAATATCAGTATTGATACCTGCTTTTTCTCCAACGTGAAAATATCACTCTGAACAGTTTAAGCATGAACAATCTATTATCGTAAATCTTGTATGCTGATTCATATAGAGTTTCAAATACATATGCTACTCAGATATAGATTTTATTTGTATGAGATATTCTAGCGTGTATCTAATTAAGTGTATTGATATGTTAAACCATTGGCCATGAGTAAACCAAAATGCAACTTTTGAGAGAAAGTGTCTTGGTGAATAGTGAAATACTTAAACTGAAATATAAAGCCATACAGAGCTAGGATATCTATATATAGGCAAATACCGGCAGCATAACTAATGGTTAGTTTAAATGTTTGCTGAGAAAATGAAGTCTCTCTTTTGATTATAGGCAGACAGAAATTTCATGGGCAATACTTCAGGGATATTGAAATGCTGCTCATTTGGGCCAGTGATCTACTAAGTTAATCTGGAATAGTAGCCTGTGTGATTACTGTGAGAAAACATTAGGACATTCCGATTCCTATTTTGATCCTTTATGTCCTGTGCTGAATCAGCTATTTAAATCATGAGGCAACGTCATTACACTTTACTGACTAGACAAGTTTTACTTCAAGTTGTACATATTTTACTTTCCTAACTAATTAATGGACAGCAATTGCTTTTACAGTATGTTTATCTAAGTCAAAAAACGTTTTGATGAGTTCAGTTATTATTATATCTAGTAGTTGAGAATACCCTTTTAAATGACATTATGTTTGCATGATATATCGCTAATGAACAGTCAGAATAACACTTTGCTGCAAATTTTACCAGAATACGCCTGTCACGATCGTTCTGAGACAGGACTCGATGCGCAGAGCTGTAGTGCGAAAACATTCCTTTATTATTCCGACATTCAAAATAACAAAGGAGAGACAGCGACCATGAACCGGTGTGAACACAAACAGGAAACACACACAAGAATCCACAACGCAGGTGGACACAATGAAACATAAATAGAATCCCTAATTAGAGACAACTCAAGACAGCTGCCTCTAATTGGGGATAATCCAACACAAAAAGACTCCCTAACTGTTCCTGACTGTTGCCACACGACTCCCCCTAGGGGGAGCCAGAGACCTGGCCTCAGTCAGGGCCTGACAGTACCCCCCCTAAGGCGCGGACGCCCAAAGGCGAGATTCCCCTCCCAACAAAAATACAAAACACAAGGGTGGGAAGGGGGGCAGAGTGGAGTACTGCGGAGGTTGTTGGTGGGGGCTCCGGCTCCGGCGTCAGGCGTGATGCAGGCTCCGGTGGCAGCTCCTCCCTCGCCCCAGCACCGCACGCCCGGTCCTGTCTGGACCCCGACGTGATGGCACCAAGTCCTGTCTGGACCCTGGTGTAAACTCTGACCCGGCAGCCGGGCTGGCGACCGGTCCCGGACTGGGCACCCGTGGAGCGGACTGCTCCGGCACTGAAGCAGGGCTGACGGCCGGTCCCGGACTCTCTATGTTTGGGATTGGTCCCCAATTAGAGGCAGCTGCGTCGCATTCCCTCTAATTGGGGAGCCTATTTAAGTATTAGTTATTCCCACCTGTGTTTGTGGGTTTTTGTGTGTGTTCCTTTGTGTTCGCGCTGGTTCATGGTCGCTGTCTCTCCCTTTGTTATTTTTGTGCTTTCGTCTTAATAAAAGGATTGTATTCTCACCACAGCTCTGCGCTTCGGGTCCTGTCTCATAGCGATCGTGACAACGGCCTTTTATTGTTTTAATTACCCTTTTTAGATTACCATGACTATGTAAGAGTGACAAATTAGAAGTCTGACTTTTAGATGTAACACTTTCCTGCTTGTTCCTCCAGGGTGTTTGCTAGTAATTCTTAGATATTCTCTGTGTCAGCCTTCGCACAATCGTCTAATTAGTTTGTTTCATTTTTCTAGAGAAAATAAATGACTTTCTGTCATGCAAAACACTAGTGTCAGACTTCTATCAACGTGTTGTCTGATAAGTGTTTCAGATCACAACCATCAAACCTTCAAAGAATGCTTTCAAGGTTAGATTGACGGATAATAAACCACGGTCTAAAATTTTGTTTCACAATTTTGGTGGAATTAAAGCAGCTGATTCTTAACGCTCTTCAAAAAAATGTTATCTTTACATTTAACACTGTATCAGCCCTTAGGACGTGTTAATTCACCTCAGATGTCTGTTTCAAATTGGCCTCCACAATGAGGAATAAGTGAGATCTAAAATGTGCATTGTGTGCTCTTTGATAACGCAGCAAACCACAACTTCCACTCAAAGGGGAGTGCAGAGATAATGGATCTCCTTCACTGATGAACTTTCCAATTACTAAATAAACTGGAAAGTAGAAAGATTCAATTATGTTTAATGTTGACTTGAAAATAAGTAGAAAAGTAATTACTTTGGGCTTGAAAAAACTAAAGTAGCAAGTTCATGACCAATGCAGTCTTGAATTCATTTTTTATATACAGTGAATTAATGCGACATTCAGAGTTCTTTGATGACATGGTGGTCTAATATAGCTGCCTATTCTAATTTACTCTTGGGCTAATTGCTTGAGTCATCGGCTATCTATTCAAGCTAGTGCACAATGAAAATCACATTGATTTGCAATGAATCATCATCATAGACGACTGCACCAGTCCACCATCCGGTCAACCTCTCTCCGGTACATGGGCCTTTTCTCATTTGGGAAAAAGTTATTTCTCTGTCCTCTTTTGCTCTGTCCTCTCTCATCTGTGGTCGAGGAAACTGTTAATTTGTTAGTAGTCGAACAGAAGAGTGTCCTCCACGCCTCGATAGCCACCTTTCATTGAGGATAGTCGTGTATCCTACCTGAGTCCTTCGTGGAAGAGTTTTGAAATCTGCCACGCCCCCTTTGAAGCAGTTGTTGTTTTCTCGAAGTTGAAAAGCATGAAAACATTTTAAAACAACATGCTACTTATCCTTTCATCTTCAAAATGTCTTACACAACTAGCTACATTTGTTTTTTCACCTTACACATTCATTTTGGGATTCCACCCCTGTAAATATCATTTGCCTTAATTGAGAGGACAATCTAATTTCATCCAAGGTCATTTTCGTCAATGTTCCATCTCCTCACCGCCTCTCCTCGATAACCTTTTACCTTTTTCAAAATGACTTGTGACAGGACGGTGGATGGAGGACGCAAAAGTTTAGCATATCCAATTGAGATAAGACCATGCACCCCCCCCCCCTTGAAATCAGTGGCTCAGCTGTAAGCACAGCTGAGACATTCAAAGTCCTGGGGACCGTCATCTTCCACAACCTCAAGTGGAAGGACAACATCACATCGATCACCAAAGCGGTTCACCAGCAGATGTACTGTTTGTGTGAGCTGAAGAAATTCTAACTCTTCGATCACTGTCTGATTTGGGAATGCATCTGCCCAAACCAAGGGCAAACTGCAACAGATTGTCCGGTCTGCTGAGAGGGTCATCGGCTGCCACCTACCCTCCATCAAGGTCCTGCACGACTCTAGGGCAAGGAAGCATGCAGAAAAGATCATCACTCACCCAGGACAGCCCCTCTTCCGAAGACTCCCCTTTGGCAAATGGTTCAGGTCAATTACAAACAAAACCTTCAACCACCTGAACAGCTTCTTCCCATACCTGGTCCACGATCTTCTCGTTCACGGACTATGGACTCGGCACTCTGCACTATTATCCTAGAACTGCACATTGCTTTTTGCACTCTCTGCACATCCCCATGTGCATCTCTCTTGTCCTATATACTGTATATTTCCCCCACCGCACATCACTCATCCTGTGAAACTGTTTATTTATTTATACATCCCTACATACATAATTCATAATGTAGCTAGTGTTTACAGTGCAGCCTGTAGTTCTTAGCTTAGTGTACATACTGCATGTGGATTTGTGTAAACTCTTCTTCTACATAAAATAATGGAAACACTAAATGAGGGATACAAAGGACAGTGCCTTCAGAAAGTCTTTGTGTTACAACCTGAATTGAAAATGGCTTAAATATATAATTTTCTCATCCATCTACACACAATACCCCATAATGACAAAGTGAAAACATGTTTTTAGAAATGTTGGCAAATGTATTGAAAATGAAATACAGAAATATCTCGTTTACATAAGTATTCACACCCTTGAGTCAATACTTTGTAGAAGCACCTTTGACAGCGATAACAGCTGTGATTCTTTCTGGGTAAGTCTCTTTAAATGCTTTCCACAACTGGATTGTGCAACATTTGCCCCTTATTATTTTCAATATTCTTAAAGCTCTGTCAAATTGGTTGTTGATCATTGCTAGAAAACCATTTTCAGGTCTTGCCATAGATTTTCAAGTATATGTAAGTCAAAACTGTAACTTGGCCACTCAGGAACATGTTCTTGGTAAGCAACTCAAGTGTAGATTTGGCCTTGTGTTTTAGGTTATTGTCCTGCTGAAAGGTTAATTCTCCCAGTGTCTGGTGGAAAGCAGACTGAACCACCAGGATTTTGCTTGTGCTTAGCTCCATCCCGTTTCTTTCTTTATCCAGAAAAACTCCCAATTCGGGTCTTATGTAGCAACATTTGAAGTTGTGTTTTTTTACATTGGATAAAAGTAGAGACTCTGAGCTAGAAAATTGTATATCAAACACTACACTTGAGGAACAATGGGAAAGTAATTCTGCTTTGAAAGTTGATATACTCACTTTTGAGAAAATGGCCTTTGAATGTTTTGGTACATATACTGGAGAATTCTTCTTTGTCTACACCCATTCAACATTGTTAACACCCTCTTAAGCTTTAGCCCTGCCCATCTCTTTAAGGAGCGTTCAGAGAGCACACTGGACGCTCTGGCCGAGGAGTAGGGTTTATCAGAGTGTTCTGTCCTAACAACAGTAGTCAAGCACACAAGCTATTTGGCTAATGTTGGCTAGCTTGCTAGCTACTTCCAGACACAAATGAGAGAACAGCTCACTCTGACCATTTTACTCGCACTAGCAGAGCTGGTTAGGCTGTTTTTATGTTATCCAGAACGTTGGTGATTGCAACTGTGCTGCTGAAAAACAATTTAATTACGCTTTTTTGCCAATGTTTACTGACACGGCCATATTCAACAGGTGTTGAGCGTTCGTAAATTTGTCAGTTATTCTGCCTTCTGGCACACTCAGACACAATCAGACGGGAGTGTGATCACATATTATTGAAATGGTTACTTGCATAGTGGAGTCTTTTGTTAACACATGTAGCTAGCTGGCTAAACAATTAACCATAATCCCATCTCATGAAGTTAATACCCTGCATAAATCTGCAGGTAGCTAACCAATCAGGTTCAATGTTAGCTAGCTAACATTAGTCTCTAACAAGCAAAGCAAATGGCGATGACAATTCTCCCTCTGTCACGGATGCCATGGTTGCCCTTAATTTGAAGATGTAATCCCGAGACAGGTGTTTTCTCCATCTCCTTAGCTATCATACTCTAATTCCACTGATTTCCAAACTCGATCCTCCAGAAAGTAGAGATCAACACTTATGCAGTTTTACTACGTGATATCTTTAAAAAACAATCAGCGTTAGAAAGGATTACCTACTACACATACTGACTAGCTCAAATAGACAGAAGCATGCTACATGGCAGACCAATCCGAACTCATCTCTCTGCATTTCCAGCCCACTCATTATCTCAGCCAATCATGGCTAGCGGGAAGGTTGCTGTCTTTGTCTGTGGCTAAACAAACTAAGCTCGTAATTTAACAATTTTATTCGTATTTACAGATGGCATATACATTTGTTATTAAGGCACATGAAAGTTCACATGTTCCAGAAGGTATTTCTGCCAAAAAACGCATATTGATAAAAAGGTTACATTCAAATGGTTCTCCTGTGAGGTAGGCGACATACACCTAGTTTCCTGAAACGAGTCACGTTTACTCATAACATGATGTAGCCACCACTATGCTTAAAATATGTAGAGTGGTACTCAGTAATGTGTTGTATTGGATTTGCCCCAAACATAACACTTTATATTTAGGACAAAAAGTTAATTGCTTTGCCACATTTTTTGCAGCATTACTTTAGTGCCTTGTTGCAAACAGCATGCATGTTTTGGAATATTTCTATTCTGTACAGGCTTCCTTCTTTTCACTCTGTCAATTAGGTTAGTATTGCAGAGTAAATCTAATGTTGTTGATAAATCCTCAGTTTTCTCCAGTTACAGCCATTAAACTCTGTAACCATATTAAAGACACCATTGGGCCTCATGGTGAAATCCCTGAGTGGTTTCCTTCCTCTCCGTCAACTGAGTTAGGAAGGATGCACCATCCAAAGTGTAATTAATAACTTCATTATGCTCAAAGTGATATCTACCAATAGGTGACCTTTGCGACGCATTAGAAAATCTCCCTGGTCTTAGTGGTTTAATCTGTGTTTGAAATTCACTGCTCGACAGAGGGAACTTACAGATAATTGTATGTGTGGGGTACAGAGATGAGGTAGTCATTCAAAAACCGTGTTACATACTATTATCGCAGACAGAGTCCATGCAACTTATTATGTGACTTGTTAAGCAAATATTTAACAAAGGGGTTGAATACCTATTGACATTTCAGCTTTTCATTTTTAATTAATTTGTAATAATTTCTAAAAACATAATTCCACTTTGACGTTATTGGGTATTGTGTGTAGGCAGTGTTTTATTTTAAATTCAGGCTGTAACATAACAAAATGTGGAAAGAATCAATGGGTGTGAATACTTTCTGAAGGCATGGTATTGAAAGCATGTGCTTCCACACAGGTATGGTTTCTGAGTTAATTAAGTAATTATCATCCTCTTATGCTTAGGGTCAGGTATAAAAATGCTGGGCAGGCCATTGTTTTGGCTACCATGGCTATGCCCCCATAGGATGACATACAGTTGAAGTCGGAAGTTTGCATACACCTTAGCCAAATACATTTAAACTCAGTGTTTCACAATTCCTGACATTTAATCCTAGTAAAAAATCCCTGTTTTAGGTCAGTTAGGATCACCACTTTATTTTAAGAATGTGAAATGTCAGAATAATAGTAGAGAGAATGATTTATTTCATCTTTTATTTCTTTCATCACATTCCCAGTGGGTCAGAAGTTTACATACACTCCATTAGTATTTGGTAGCATTGCCTTTAAATTGTTTAACTTGGGTCAAACATTTCGGGTAGCCTTCCACAAGTTTCCCACAATATATTTGGTTAATTTTGGCCCATTCCTCCTCACAGAACTGGTGTAAATGAGTCAGGTCTTTGTGATGGCCACTTCAATACCTTGACTTTGTTGTTACCCCCACAATATGATGCTGCCACCCCGTGCATCACGGTTGGGGTGGTGTTCTTTAGCTTGCAAGCCTCCCCCTTTTTCCTCCAAACATAACAATGGTCATTATGGCCAAACAGTTATATTTTTGTTTCACCAGACCAGAGGACATTTCTCCAAAAAGTACGATCTTTGTCCCCATGTGCAGTTGCAAACCGTAGTCTGGCTTTTTATGGTTTTGGAGCAGTGGCTTCTTCCTTGCTGAGCGGCCTTCCAGGTTATGTCGATATAGGACTCGTTTTACTGTAGATATAGATACTTTTGTACCTGTTTCGTCCTTTGCTGTTGTTCTGGGATTGATTTGCACTTTTCGCACCAAAGTACATTAGTATGACGGCTACATGGTCCCATGGTTTATACGTGCGTACTATTGTTTGTACAGATGAACGTGGTACCTTCAGGCATTTGGAAATTGCTCCCAAGGATGAACCAGACTTGTGGAGGTCTACAATTATTTTTCTGAGGTCTTGGCTGATTTCTTTTGATTTTCCCATGATGTCGAGCAAAGAGGCACTGAGTTTTTATGTCAATTAGCCTATCAGAAGCTTCTAAAGCCATGACATCATTTTCTGGAATTTTCCAAGCTGTTTAAAGGCACAGTCAACTTAGTGTATGTAAACTTCTGACCCACTGGAATTGTGATATAGTGAATTATAAGTGAAATAATCTGTCTGTAAGCAATTGTTGGAAGAATTACTTGTGTCATGCACAAAGTAGATGTCCTAACCGACTTGCCAGAACAATAGTTAATATGAAATCTGTGGAGTGGTTGAAAAATGAGTTTTAATGACTTCAACCTAAGTGTATGTAAACTTCCAACTTCAACTGTATATATATATATATATATATATAATAAAAATAAAAATACACTTTAATTAACTAGGCAAGTCAGTTAAGAACAAATTCTTATTTACTATGACGGCCTACACCGGCCAAACTCGGACAACGCTAGGCCAATTGTGAGCAGCCCTATGGGACTCCCAGTCACGACCGGTTGTGATACATCCTGGATTCGAGTGACGCCTCTAGCACTGAGATGCAGTGTCTTAGACCGCTGCGCTACTTGGGAGCCCATCCGCAAGGCATGAGTGGTCACTTAATGGTTTGATGATCATGAAAACGATGTAAACCATATGCCATGGCCGTCCCAGTCACCAGATATCAACCCAATTGAACACTTTCGGGAGATTCTGGATCGGCGCCTGAGAAAGCGGTATCCATAAACAAAACACCAAATGATGGAATTTCTCATGGATGAATGGTGTGGCATCCCTCCAAGTTCCAGACACTTGTAGAATATATTCCAAGGTCCGTTGAAGCTGTTCTGGTTCGTAGTGACCCAACAACCTATTAAGATATTTTATGTTGGTGTATCCTTTATTTTGGCAGTTACCTGTATGTTGTTTTTTTATATCCTGTTTATCGTCTGTCTGCATATTCTGCTTATTGTTGCAGCACCATTTCACCTAGTCAAATTCCTGTACATTCAAATGTCTTTGGCAGATTTGTGTTATTTCTTCTTCATCTGTCCCCTCCTTGATGACCTGTAGTTGTTTTGGAGTGAAGGTTTGAATCACGATCGGTCCAGGTGTTTATTTTTTGTTTGAATAATTGATGTAACATTTTTCAATTGGGGAGGAAGGAAGCGCACAGCGTGTTCTTCATGCCCACAGAGCTATTTTTGAACTCTCTGATAGTACACAGCTGTGTGATACACAAGTCTTTTGTAACCCTTCCTTATAGAGTTTTCAGTCAGATAACCCACAGGCTGAGTGGGTCTAACCAACTGTTTCGGCAGTTTCCTCTCAATTGCCATTCTTGTAATCAAAGGATAAGCTTTCTTTGTCTGATATACAGTATATTGATTAAAATTACTACAATTTAACATCACAGTACGCATTTTTGGTGAATGTATGTCGACCGAGCAAGCTGTAAGAGCCAGTGATGTAAAGAATTAGCGTTACAGAATGGTGGACACACACATAGACACATGCACGCACACATGCGCGTGCACACGCACACTCAAGCAATCTCTGTGTACCGTGTGACTACCTGACCTCGGCCTTGTATTTCAGAATGCAGTTGTTGGCTCAGCTGGCTGATTGGTTATTTTACTAGTAATCTGAAGTACTTATGAAAGGTATAATATATAAGATTGTTTTTGGCGTGTGGTCATTGCTTTTGTTTTCATGTTCAACAGAGAGGAGCTGGTATCATCTGGATAAGTAGAAATTGATGAAAGCCTTTCTGAATTCACAGCGTTATATGCACAGAGCTAAGTCATGTTCACTCTACTGTGAGACATACCTTTCATTACAAAATGAAAAATAAGCCCTAGAGCCAGAATGTGTTTTTGGAGTATGCCACGTACTGATTACATTAATAAAAAACCCATAATGAGTACTGAAATATTAGTACTTGAGTACTATTAATATTAGTAATGAAGCTCAATGCACAGAAACGGGCCCTCCACAAGTTATCCTTGATCCGGTCTACAATAAAAGTTTGGTTATTTAACTTAGAAAAGTGTCTGCTAATGAATTTGTCTGCTTCTCAGCATGTTTGCATATTTAGGAGTATGTATTTGGTATATTTCTCATTATAATTCAGGCTAGTTCAGTTTCAGATTCTGACTTGGTGCACAGATGGTGGAAATACCATATCAGTGTTATGTATCCTAAATTATTAATAAGCAATGCCAGTTGCAGGTCTAAATTTAGCGTTTGGTTCCTATGCAGAAAGCTAGACAGGGGCTGAATACTGATAAAAGGTTGAAGGCACATTGGTGGTGGATTATTTACCATCAAGGATTTAAGGAGTAACGAGGTCTTTGAGTTCACTTTTTGTTACTGTACATCAGAGTTAGTCTCTTGTCACTGCCACTGTGCCACACGTCTGTAGAGTAGAGATTAGTTATTACAAAAGTAAATAAAAACATCCCCCCCATCACCTTTACCATATTTATTGTAAGAACAATTAAACACATATGGCCTGGGAGGGGGAAAGAACGCTGTAATTTTCATTTGAAAAAACTACACACAACTTGCGTAGGAAGCATGTTTCGGAGGCATCCCCTTAGTAAAGGCCACAGTTAGACCGAGTAATGGCACTTGCATTGCATTGCCTGGTATATTCTTCAGGGCAACAACCATTAATTTACCACAGATGAGCTGGGAGACCCTCTCATCCTTTATGGTGATAGTAAATTAAAGTACGTACAGGGGAACTGCAGGAGGAGAGAGGCACATTATTAATGACTTTCCAGAGTCTAATCAAGAAATCATTTAGCAGCCACACTCGTTACAGACTTTATTTCCCTCAGCGTCACGTGCTTCGGCTGTATAATATATGTGTTGTTGATTACGCACTCTGTCATGGACATGTACACAGTGCCATGTCTTCTTTAGTACCAATGTGAAATGACATGTGTAGATTATATTCACTTTGTTTTATTACAATGGAGCATGGCTAAGGATGTTGTCAGGGGTTTTCCTTGTTTGTTTTAGTTACCAAATGAATGGCAAAAGAACATTGGAATTCTTTTTAATGCTCTAATTACAAGGGGATGTTACCTTTATTTGTTCAATATGTGAGAGATCAACAAATCCTTGTTTTTATGCCTGCCTTAATCTATTTATTATTCATGTTTTTAAAGTTGTGTAAATGTAATTCTAGATTAGCATGACACACTCGTAAGTGGCAGGAAATTGCAGAGTTCGACAAAACAGTGACTCATCTCGTAGTCACAACCCAAATCTAGTTCTTGGCGCCGGCAGAGCGGCTTGGTGTCATTGCTAAAGGTCAAAGGTCCAATCTGTTCACATTGTTGTGTATTGTTAAAAAATGGCCCATAGGATTCAACAGGCAGTCAGCCCTGGAAAAAGGAACATGTATAGGGGTGAATATGAACTGAAAAATAGAATGGGGAGATCAATCTATGTTGGTATTCAACTCTTACCGTATAAGGGTCCAGAGCCTGCTGGTATCCTGTCCTGATAATTCATTGCACCCACCTGGTGTCCCAGGTCTAAATCAGTCCCCGATTAGAGGGGAACAATGGAAAAAAAAAGCAGCGGGCCTGGCTTCGAGGTCCAGAGTTGAGTTTGAGGGGTCTAGAGTTTCAGATGTATAGGGTGGATATCATGACCCTTACTGTCTGCTTTCAGCCACAATTTGTTTATTGTCTGGGCAGATATCAGTATAGTTTCATATTGATGTGTTTAGCCAGACTGGTACTGTATATATATATATACAGTATATATACAGTACCAGTCAAAAGTTTGGACACACCTACTCATTCAAGGGTTTTTATTTATTTGTACTATTTTCTACATTGTAGAATAATAGTGAAGACATCAACACTATGAAATAACACATATGGAATCATGTAGTAACCAAAAGAGTGTTAAACAAATCCAAATATATTACATTTTTTGAGATTCTTCAAAGTAGCCACCCTTTGCCTTGATGACAGCTTTGCACACTGTTGGCATTTTCTCAACCAGCTTCATGAGGCAGTCACCTGGAATGCATTTAAAATAACAGGTGTGCCTTGTTAAAAGTTAATTTGTGGAATTTCTGTGTTATCTTCTGTGTTATGACAAGGTAGGGGTGGTATACAGAAGATAGCCCTATTTGGTAAAAGACCAAGTCCATTTTATGGCAAGAACAGCTCAAATAAGCAAAGAGAAATGACAGTCCATCATTACTTTAAGACATGAAGGTCAGCCAATCTGGAAAATTTGAAGACCTTTGAACGTTTCTTCAAGTGCGGTCGCAAAAACTATCTAGCACTATGATGAAACTGGCTCTCATGAGGACCACAGGAAAGAAAGACCCAGAGTTACCTCTGCTGCAAAGGATAAGTTCATTAGAGTTAACTGCACCTCAGATTGTAGCCCAAATAAATGCATCACAGAGTTCAAGTCACAGGCACATCTCAACATCAACTGTTCAGAGGAGACTGTGTGAATCAGGCCTTCATGGTCGAATTGCTGCAAAGAAACCACTACTAAAGGACACCAATAATAAGAAGAGACTTGTTTGGGCCAAGAAACACGAGCAATGGACATTAGACTGGTGGAAATCTGTCATTTGGTCTGATGAGTCCAAATGTGTGATTTTTGGTTCCAACCGCTGTGTCTTTGTGAGACACAGAGTAGGTGAACGGATGATCTCTGCATGTGTAGTTCCCACCGTGAATTATGGAGTAGGAGGTGTGATGGTGTGGGGATGCTTTTCTGGTGACACTGTCTGTGATTTATTTAGAATTCAAGGCACACTTAACCAGCATGGCTACCACAGCATTCTGCAGCGATACACCATCCCATCTGGTTTGCGCTTAGTGGGACCATAATTTGTTTTTCAACAGGACAATGACCCAAAACACACCTCCAGACAGACTGTGTAAGAGATATTTGACCAATGAGAGTGATGGAGTGCTGCATCAGATGACCTGGCCTCCAAAATCAACCTACCACAACCCAATTGAGATGGTTTGGGATTAGTTGGACCGCAGAGTGAAGGAAAAGCAGCCAACAAGTGCTCAGCATATGTGGGAACTCCTTCAAGACTGTTGGAAAAGCCTTCCTCATGAAGCTGGTTGATAGAATGCCAAGAGTGTGCAAAGCTGTCATCAAGGCAAAGGGTGGCTACTTTGAAGAATCTAGAATATAAAATATATATACATTTTTTTAACAGATTTTTGGCTACTACATGATTCTATATGTGTTATTTCATAGTTTTGTTGTCTTCACTATTATTCTACAATGTATAAAATATTACAAATAAAGAAAAACCCTTGAATGAGTAGGTTTGTCCAAACTTTTGACTGGTACTGTATATACATATATCATTTTTAAAATATATCTATTTTCTGAAGTTATAAAGAGTATCACATAAAAATTATTATTTTGCATTTAACGATAAAACTTTGAAATAATCAAACAATAACAGAATAGAATACAAAGACAAAGTTGTGATTCATTTTAGTTCCCGTCCTTCAGTAAAAGCAGTGGAGATGATAATGCAGTCTGAGCAGAGGGAGGCAGAGGCCCAGCGGTAAGACAGCTGTGGCCCTCCTGGGATGTGAGCCTGTGACCCTGAAAACCCAGAGGCTCTGAATATAACCCTACCCAGTCACAGGGGTCTGCCGGAGCCTGCAAAATGGAGGAATCAACGTCATTTAGATTCCAGACGCCTCCCCCATCCCTCCCCATGCCAAGCTATAACTTTATACTTGACATTGATCCATACTTCAAAACCACAACAGGGCCCCACGTCCTATCCCTCAGCTGACGAAAACAATTTGTTGGTGACGGTTCTCTGTAAGCGTGAGCGCTGACAACGAGTGTTGTTTTCCCTCCCCTCTCTCTCAACTGACAAGCAATGTTTTTGTTTTGCAATGCAAAGTGGCTTTTCTGAGCGCTCCTCTGGCGTTTCAACACATGACCAAACACACGTGTGAATTTGTTTGCCACACAGACAATCATTACCACGTCTGTCTCCATCAGCAACCTGTCTTCATGAATACATGTCTTGTAGTGGATCAAGTCCTTGCTGTGTGTTCTCCTGTATGACTAATGATTGGGGGGTTCTCTGCAGCTCTTCAGGGTAGATTTTGAGAGCCCAGGCTTTCACCTCAAATATATTGCTGGTCCATTGCAACACTTTTGAACTACATGTCAGAGAATTCATTACCTCATCCAGAAGTCAACCAATAGAAAGTTGGCTAGATTAGCTGTTCATGATATTGTTGACAGTCTATGTCAGGGATCGTCAACTAGATTCAGCCGTGGGCCAATTTTCTTGGTCGGATGGTCGAGGGGCCAGAACAGAGGGTGTTCTTTAATGGAAGCCAGGGCAGCTGTTTAGGCCTCTTACTTTTTTCAATCAGTTAGTTTCAGAATGGGTGGCAAGGAATAAGTTAGTACTAAATATTTCTAAAACTTACTAAATCCTAAACCTTAACTAAATCTTGTAATTAATAATGTGGAAATTGAGCAAGTTGAGTTGACTAAACTGCTTAGAGTAAAACCTGGATTGTAAACTGTCATGGTCAAAACATGTCGATACAACAGTAGCTAAGATGCGGGAGAAGTCTCTCCATAATAAAGCACTGCTCTGCCTTCTTAACAACATAATCAACAAGGCAGGTCCTACAGGCCCTAGTTTTGTTGCACCTGGACTACTGTTCAGTCGTGTGGTCTGGTGCCACAAAGAGGGACTTAGGGGAATTACAATTGACTCAGAACAGGCAGCACTGCTGGCCCTTAAATGTACACGGGGAGCTAGAATTAAAGTTATGCATGTCAATCTCTCATGGCTCAAAGTGGAGGAGAGATTGACTTCATCACTACTTGTTTTTGTTAGAAGTGTTGTCAAGCTGAATGCACCGATTTGTCTCTTTAAACTACTAGCACACAGCTTTGACACCTATGCATTAACCACAAGACATGCCACCAGAGGTCTCTTCACAATCCCCAAGTCCAGAACAGACTATGGGAGGCGCACAGTACTACATAGTGCCATAACTAATGGAACTCTATTCCACATCAGGTGACTGATGCAAGCAGATAAAAATACACCTTATGGAACAGCTAGGACTGTGGATAGACGCACACACAGGTAAAGACACACACCTACATTGTAATATTGTAGTATGGTGGTATTATATGTTTTATATTGTAGATATGTAGTGGTGTAATAATGTTACATTATGTACTGTTTTATATTTTGTTTTATGTGTAATATAAGTACCTTAATGTGTTTGGACCCCAGGAAGAATAGCTGGTGCCTTGGCAATGGAGATCCCTAATAAATACAAATACAAACATAATTACAAATAATTTGTAATCCACAAATTGACCAAAAGAATCCCAAACAGATATAATAATTTCAGACGATCACTTGTCTCTGTATTATGCGTAGGAATACTTGGAAACAGATTTCCAAACATTAAAATCAATGGGAGATGTTTTTACAGTCTTTTCTGTCCAATAATGCTCAGAAAACATGGGAGGAAGGAGGGGGGGTAAATAAAACCACCCGTGGGACAAATTTGGCCCACGGGCCGCTAGTTGGGGAACCCTGGTCTATGTAATCACAATGATGCTATGATATCAGAATGCTGTGGTACAGTTGTAGTAGATTAAAAACCTGTAATTGCATGCCATACATTTTTTCAGGCAACTGATAATAAAGTGAGTCCTGTAGATAGCACTAGCATAGCACTTTAAGGCCACTTCGTAAATCCTCCCTGAGCAATGAAAGGAAATTCTCTAGAGTGTGATAGGGTGTCATGTGTTCTCAGCGAGAGAGCAAAGACCCTTGCTCATTCTCCACCGCATTCCTTGAGCTAAATCATCACCAAAGCGGTCCTAAAATAAGCAGTTTTACAGGAACTCCAAATAAATTACACAATTTACATAAATAGTCTGTTTCCACGTCCCCCCAGCAGAAGAATGTACCCTAATGCTACTGTTTATCTATGGTCTAGCTAGCTTGTCTGTTTCAAAGGAGGAGGAGGAGTGACCTAACCTTGGGAGATCATGGGAGTTTCGCTACTTTAACCCCCAAACACGAATCTTTTCTGTGGGGTTGCTGTGACTTACTATGTGCCAAAGCCAAGTAGCTCCCATCAGTGTGATTTACACAGTGCAAATGGATTTGGAATGAGACTTAAAACCATTTAAGTTTACAACAGGGTATACTTCCCTTTATTTCATATCAGCCATCCACAGAGTCTTTCCAAGACATTGGAGCTCAGCAGCACTGACGACAGTACAAAAAGTTTATGGTCCATCTATGTTATTTATGAATAAAATGCCTGTTGCCTGTGTGTGATTCCTCCACAGCTGTGCTAATGTATCTTAACAGCTCCTGAATGGATACCTAAGTTAGAGTGCTCTTTGATTTTTTTCCCCCTCTTACAACAATATCCCCCAAAACACAACGAGGACCAAGGAACAATATTTCACCTCTACATAATTCATGGTGTGTTTGACTTTTAACGAGGTTCTAAATCCTGACGCAAGGCCCCGTTCAACACCGTATACCACAGCATAAATTCTTAATACAGTTTTATGAACTGCATCAGTCCTATGTATTTATATAATTTATAATAAAAATCCCAGACTATAATTTAGTGACTTTACATTTCCCCCCAGAGATTGAATATGACTCAAAGATCACTCTTGGGCATGTTTTTATTGACAGCTGAGATCAACATCATCTAATTTCACTACCTTCTCAACTGAGGACACATATTTTGTTCTCACATCGCTCAAGTCCATTTTCTCAGTATAAAAGTATGAGATTTAATCTGTGCAGTTTGTTTCAACACATTACACATTATTAACCCACATTATTTATTTAGCTAGAGGGGATTCGACATTAGTTATTGGGCTAGAGTAATATCAGCTGTACCTCAACTGTCTTGCCTATAGCTTAATGTACCGTACAGTAGTATTAGTAGGTTGATCCATGCGATCCTCAATAACCAGTGACACATGTTGGCATGGATAATTTGCCTGACTTTTAGGGATGGTCTCACGTTTCGGAGAGTCTGAAGGGTGAGGGGTGTAAAAGGACATGTCAAAACGGGGATGTACTGTGTGTCCACCTCTATAAATGCGATCATAAATCTGCTGTCCGCCGGCTACCCACTCCACCCTGCTGTCTGTCCCTTACTGGGCCAGGAATCCAGGCTACAAGAAGGTTGTCATAGATCTTCGTAAGAGAGAGAGAGTCCATCTTTTAGACCATGAAATGAATTGCATGTGCCATCCAGGCCTCTATACTCACATCTTTGTCTGTCTCCCCAATGATGAATAGATAGACGTTTTTACAGGGAAAAGATGGGTACTGTGACAAATGTGCCATATTTTTGGAGCGACGTGACCTGTGAGTAACATGCTACTCTTATTCATTCACACACGCACATAGCTGATTTTGTCATGGTGAACATTTTGACAGTGGAATGGCTGGATGGCCTGCAGTGTAAATACTAATTATTTGTCTCTACGCTTGAAATTCATGTTTTACTTTCACATGAGCACTGTTTACTTTCACACTGTAACATAAATATGGATCATATCATTTGAACAAATAGTAGGGATGAACTCAAGCAAAAGTAAATCATATAGAAGATAAGATACAACATTTAAACAGATAGCTATGAGATTTGCCGTTATGAGTGGGATATTACAAATGCCTGGCAACCAAGATTCCTTGCTCCGGCCAAACGTTCCGGGCAAAATATTTGACGTTATTTAGACACTACTGTGCATATACAAAGTGTATACATAGAGTATAGTGTATATATAAAGTGTATATATAAAGTATATACAGTAGATATTTACCATTTATATAGTAGTTCAGTATTCTTGGAATGGGCTATGATTAGGTTGTCTAATTAATAGAGACATATGCATTGATGCATCTATGCATTCTTTATGCACAAGTCCTAATTACATTGCACATATCTCAAGTAAATGCCATTCATTCTTAATCAAGCAAGTAAAATGAATGCATGAAATCCCAAGCCAATGATTTATTACTAATCACCATATAACACATAAATGTAATTTTCAAATAACTGTAAAAACAATCAACTTCAGGTTGAAGTGAAGTGCAAGTTAGAAACAAAACTGTTTCTGCACTGTGTAAAACATACAAATGTTTTCAAAGTTCCCTGAGAGGAAGTATCCACCCAGTATTACTCCATGAGCATGACACGTTGAAAAAGATACGTAGATAATCCACATGGCCTGGTCCAATTAGTGCGTTGATTTGAATGCAGAACTAGATACACTGACACAACAGCAGTGACCCTGGGAGCGCATAGCACCATAGGAAAAATGGGTCACACAATCAGGTCCCTGGTGTTTTCTATTGATGTAGCTGTACAAATACCCTGCAATAGTTTGCTGCCTAACGTAATACAGATGTTTTCCTGGAACTCTGTGGCAATGTTTTGATTAGGTTTGATGCAAATGTAGGAATGTGTAGAGCTGTGGAGGCGTATGCAATGCATTGGCACATCTATGACAGTTTAACTCCGTACACAAGGGGTCATAGTTTATCTTTCATGCCAACTATATACTGACAACAGGCAACCCGGCCCCAGACTCTGGACTGTTCCTAGTCTCTAAATATTGCTTGTGAAAGTTGTATATACTGTATAAAATTGCACACTGTAGCTAAGGTTGTTTTTTATTTGAACAAAAAAAGGACTGTCTGAAAACCTCAAACACACACAGAAACATAACCACACAGTGTACATTATATTCCCACTCACCCCAACACACTCCCAGGAACCAAAAACAAATGGTCTGGGACATGATGCACCTGCCTTGTGAATTAGCCTGTGTAGCCTAGGTCTGGCTCCTCTCTCGCCCACACATGCCTCCCAGGCAGCCGACTCTGGGCTTCTGGACAGCACCGTGCTCCACTCCACCAACATCCTTTCCTGTGACAGCAGCATCAGTTGTTTCTGTTGGCTAATGCCTGCATGGTCTATTTTCCCCTTCCATCTGGGGCCAGGTTCTATAGAGTCTTTACATTAGAGCCAGCTTTAAACCATCTCCCAGCAATCTGGGAAATGTCTCTGCAGATATACTGAAACATTTTATTTACAATGTGTCTGGAGTTTTTGGTCTAATGATTGGGGAACATTAGAGAAGTGATGTACGGGGCCTCCCGAGTGGTGCAGTGGTCTAAGGAGGATTACTACAGATGGGGGTTCGAGCCCCGTCTGTGTCGCAGCCGGTTGCGACCGGGAGACCCATGAGGCGACGCACAATTGGCCCATCGTCGTCCGGGTTAGGGAGGGTTTGGCCGGCCGGGTTGTCCTTGTCCCATCGCGCTCTAGCATCTCCTGTGGCGGGCCGGGCGCATGCACGTTGACTCAGTCGCCAGGTTTACGGTGGTTCCTCCGACACGTTGGTGCGCCTGGCTTCCGGGTTAAGCGTTCATTGTGTCAAGAAGCAGTGTGGCTTGGCGGGGTTGTGTTTCGGAGGACGCACGGCTCTCAACCTTCGCCTCTCCCGAGTCCATACGGGAGTTGTAGCGATTGGACAAGACTGTAACTACCAATTGGATATGACGAAAATGGGAGAGAAAAAAAGCTATGTACATATGGAAAATGACCGCAGGCGTCGATGCGAAAGACTGTAGTAAGATTTACATTAATTAAATGTTTTGACAACTTTCAGTACCTTCTCCAACACTAACGAGCTCTCACTCTTTGTGCTTGAGTAACTTAATTAAGTTATCGGTTGACAAACTGCTGTTGTTTTCAAACAGGTGTTTTCGTGTGGTCCGTAATACATTCCATGGACCCAATAGTTTACACATATAGTCCGTTCCACGTGCGTTGCATGTGTAAGCTACACTGTAGGCTACGCACAGCATGTTTAACAGTTGATTGTCAACAGCAGTCATGCAAACTCACTACAGATTAATTGGGATGACCGCATCCCAAAATAGTGAGGGGACAGACTATAGTATGTGTGAAACACAGGAGGTTGGTGGCACCTTAATTGAGGAGGACGGGCTCGTGGTAATGGCTGGAGCAGAATCAATGGAATGGTATCAAACACATGGTTTCTATGTGTTTGATGCCATTCTATTTGCACCGTTCCAGACATTATTATGAGCCATCCTCCCTTTAGCAGCCTCCACTGGGGTGAAAGTAGACTTGTAGTGTACAATCTGGAGGAGCAGGGTCAAATAGAGTGCAACTACAACACTAGCTTCACAATCAATCACACCGATTGGAGGGTTATTGGTGTATAAAGGACGATTAACAACTCCCTACATCAATTACAATCCAAATGAAAAAAATACACCACTTTCAATGGAGGGACACTTATTACAACTGAACAACACATTTGATCAATAGTAATTATGAGATGTTAAAGTAGACGTTTAGCAATTAAAACAAACTACTATGAATGATCTTATTCAAAGTCCAGGGCTGCGTCCCAAATGGCACCCTATTCCCTAGTTCAGTAGTGCACTATGTGGGAATAGTGTACCATTTGGGACGCAGATCTTGTTCAGAAAGAGCCGAGTTCCTAAACGATCAGGGAGGAAATCACACGAGAGCAGAGCAGTAACACAACTAAGCGGGTCTGACTTGGATTTCATGGCTATATGAATAAATAATGTAATTGTTCATTAGCTTTGGTGTTTAATGATATGTTGTAATTGCTTGGGTTACTGAAGCCTAATCATGAAAAAAATAATAATAATAATCACCCCAAAAAATAAGTTCATCATTATTCAGATGTGAACAAGCAGGATGTACTGGAACTATGGTTTTCCGTTTGTCTTAATTTACATCAACATATATTAATAAATTGTTTTCGCTCCATATCTTTTCCATCTGAAAACGATGACAAATGCATACCGCAGGGGGAAGCTGACAGTTCTAGGCCAACAATGAAGCATTATCTCACCCAATAATAAAACAGAAAAATACATTTGGTGGAATTTGTCACAGGGGTTTTCTGAGAGACAAATATCTCTGTCAACCGGAGCAATACCTTTTCCACACTGTCACATTATAAGTGTGTTCCATTTGGATCAAATTATGTAAGTCCTATAGAAAATATATTCCGCACATCTCTTGACGTGTATAATGAAAATAGATGTCTAGGTGGAGTGGATGGGACTGGACACCTGACAGTCTTTTGTTTCTCTCTGTCACAGCAGTCAGCTCTATCCTTATCCAGTCACAAGGCTCCTCCAAGGAAATGAAGACGTCTCACCTAATGGGAAGCCTAATGACTGTGGACAGATGGAAGACAGCTCCTTTTACCGCATATATGTTTCACTTTAATGAAGGAACTGCTTGTTGACAGATAACTGTTTGGAGAAGGGAGAGAGGGAGAGAGTGCGATCTGTCACTGTGCAGCTCAGTCACGTCCTTTTGGGAACATTTTATTCTTCACCTTCTATGGATTTGGGCTTCCAACACTGGAATGTAGTCTTTGTGAAAATATGATTTGATATAATACACTCACGGTACAGTACATGTTAATGTTTGTGAACAACAATGGGATCCAGACATTTTCCCCCTCATAACACCAGGTCAAAACCCCCGCTAGGATTCCTGCTCCCGACCAGCCTGGTCAGATGTCACAATGTGTAAAAATAGCAGCTGGCAATTCATTGCCTCTGATTTATGAAGCAATATCGAGACTGTAACAACACATTATCCTGGGGAAGATTGGTGGTCCACCAGTCAGATATTAAGCACAGTCTGGCTACACAATTGAAACCTGCTGTTAAGTGTCAAAATACAGTTTCCAAAAACCTGTCATCTTTACTGACACCATGAGAGCTCAGTAACCAAGTTTTTAAAGCTTCTCTTGTTCTTGACTTTTCCAAGTCATACCTTGTAGTTATTTTTCTAGCGGTCTAGTTCCTAATGCATCATGTGTTTTAGTTTCTTAGATAAAAATATGTCTGCCAATTAAAAACGGTACGAAACAATCTTTATTGTTGTGCTGTTTCCCTTCTGAAACAAGTTGTACTGATCAAACCTATCAAGACCTTGGAGAGCTTGGTCAACCATGGACTCACTTATAGTTGGAGTAGTTTAAAACTGTGTAGTAACACTCCCTGCATGCAGTGGCAAGCTGCAGTCAGACCTGGGAAACTGCTGAGCGGCACAATTGTCATCGTTGAAAAATGGAGACGCAGTGGAGATGGGACAGAAATAGCAGGTGGGCTACCATGCAAAAATAAGTGGCACATGTTGTCTTTCAAGGGGTGTTCCTACGCCTCCGACTGGGCAGGGCACCATCAATCACCAGTCTGTCCCCCCATCAGGGGCTCTGTTCACACACTGACCCCGCCCAGCCGGGCCGTTCTTAACTTCAAAGATGTACAGGGGGGTTGAGGGGTGTGTCAGTGAGGTACTCCGTACATTTTCTCAGGAATATCTTATAAGTCACACGTACAACTTTGTTTACAGTTCTTGATTCTATTGGGCCTTTGAAATAACTTGACTAGATCAAGTGTATTTTACAAGTGAGATGGGCTTTGAGCGAAGGGGTTTGAGGCAGTTTGCAAAGCAAAACTTGAATTGAAAATATATACTTTCTGTTTTGTTAACATCTGAAACCTTGTTTCGATCTATTACTCAAATGCTGTGCAGCAGGCAATGAATTTGAGTGGCATCTTCAGTGAGGGACTCTCCCCATTTTCTCAGGAATATCATACAAGTCACACAACTTTGTTTACAGTTCTTGTTAATATGGGATCTTTGAAATACCTTGACTGGATAAAGTGTATTTTAGGAGTGAGAAACATAGCTTGAATTGAAAAAAATGTGCGTTGCTTTAAGTGCAACATTTGAAACATTATTTCGAGCTATCTCTAACATAAAAAGTGCAATTAATTTTAGTGGCATCATCTGTAAACGCTAGCTTAAATGATGTCATAGTCTGTGGTGCACAGAAAGTATAATCTGTACAAAGAGTTCAACAGCTAACCTATCTGCTAAGGCACAAAAGGTTGCTCAACAATATTATTTAGATAATTCTGTCAATATTTGGCCATCATTTCCTCGCAAACAAAAGGAAAAACCTATTTTAGGCAAAAATAATGAGAAAATAGGTATTTCTCTGAATATCTGTATGTTATTAATTCATAGTATTGACCATTTCCAACATTTCAATAATAAATCCCCAAAAGAAGGCACCAGCCTTTCTACAGCCATTATCTAAAAATAATCCCCTTTCAAGTCCATCTCCACTCCCCATGTTATATGTGAGAAGAACGGTTGTAAGGAGAAAAATGGACATGCCATGATTTCTGCCATGCAGTAGCCTCCCCCCATGGAGAGAGATAGAGAATGGAGTGGTGGCATCACTGCATGCATAATTCATGAGTGTAAATTAACCCTGAAAGGGGCTGATCCATCAATCAGGAAAGCTGCCATAACAGGGTGCCGGCTGGGGGTACAGGCAGGGCCAGGTCGATGGGGTGAGGGTCTTGGGGGTATCGAGGGTGGCGGTTGGAGGTTGGAAGGGGTAGGGTGGTTTGTCAAGGGGAGTGTAACACCCACCCATGTGTCATAACTTGCTCCTAGAATTAGCCACCCACTATTTCAACAGGTGGCCTCTACAGTAATGTGTGGCATGTGGGCAGGCCCAGACTAAGGGGCTTGAATTTGGAGGAGCAAACTGGTCCACTTTGAACGCAACAACAGACTGGGCTGTGTGGATCCCCCATATCAAAGAGAATACTTGTTGTACTTTCTAAAATCATTTGAACAGCGACATAATTTTTTGTGATGTTATGGAATCAACAAAAGGCCTTACAGTGGAGGATTTCAATGTGAGCATTAATCTGAGCACAAATGCCTATCTAGTGCTGAGCTACATTTGTAGAAATGAATTCCTTTAAAAAACGAATTCAATTTATTTGTGTATTTCTTTTTTTATTTATAAATTTTTTGTCACTGTTGTGAAACGCAGGGAAATATTTTATTGATTGCCTTACAGCTAGCTATGTGGGGCACTTACTAGAGGCCTTTTTGCACCTGTGATATATTTATTCTGGATTCTGCAAGAGCGATTCTTATGTAACAGAAGGAGAAAAAAAAAACATGAAACAAGTGAAAAATAAAAGAATCTGTACTTTTTTAAGGAGACCCATGAGAGCATCCATATTGGCATCCGTATTGGCTTCACTGGGTGCAATGACACACAATCATGTGTGAATTCACTGCATTTTCTTTGTATACTCACCAATTATTTGTTTATCACAGTGCTACAGGGTGCTATATTCTAGAATATCCTGTGAAGATAGATTCAATTTGAAGATATTGCACAATGTTTGGCCTACAGTATACTACCCTCCTTCAGGTTTCCTTGATCAATATAGTACACTTCTTTGCATCATTGTACTGATGGAAATGGAGTTCCATCAAAGGCCCGTTAAACTATAGTTCCTGCATACAAGCCACATTAGAGATTCAAAGCATTATCCAATGGAGAGAAAGGCTATTAACTCGGCTTTCTGGGACAGAGTCCAAGTCTGATCAGAATTCTGGTGTGGTTAAATCCCCACAAGAGTTCCTCAAACGGGGCTGGCGCTTTCTCCCGACAGACAAACCGTAGACACAGACATAATGATGTTAGCCACGGTGGTCTTATATGTGGATGGTTGTTTGTTTAACTGCATATTCATTGGCTGTTTGTTTAACTGCATATTCATTGGTTGTTTGTTTAACTGCATATTCATTGGTTGTTTGTTTAACTGCATATTTATTGGCTGTTTGCTGATAAAACTGTCGGAAACCTCTCAGAGCCACCTCTGATGAATTGCCATGAGCTTTTGGCGAAGACCTTTGTTTAATTTTCTCCACCTTGGCACACCTTGCGTTAGAGTGACTCGGGTAAATTGACTTTGAATATGGCTGGTGTTGACGTTTGGCCTGTGGAACACATTGACATCCACAGATGTTAAAATCTGCTTTTGATGGAAATGGGGATACATGAGAGGGATAATGGTTGTTCTTACTCCCAAACATGTATGTCCAATTTATGACCATAGTCCAATATACACAGCTCATGTGTTCTACTTTGTTTCTCACGTGTTTCTCCATGTAGGTCATGCTACAGTTGGGCTTCGGTGAGATGTAAAGTTGTCATAATCACTCACCACATTGCACTCACTGACATAAAGTATTCAACAACAATACTTAGAAAATCACCTTGCTCTTTCTTTCCTATATATTTCAAAAAAAATGTTTTACTTAAGTGTAGAACTTTTATCATTTTGGTCAATGATGGGTTCATTAGTGTCCTGAAACCTACAGTATGTACATGATATTACATAGACAATGTTATTACAGTTTGCTGTATCTCTCCTGTAAGTTATTATGCAAATCCTTGAAATTGTAGGTCGACCTACATTCCACATCCAACCGTAAGTTAAAAGTGAAATTACAGGCTACATACACTGAGTGTACAAAACATTGCTCTTTCCATGACATAGACTGACCAGGTGAATCCAGGTGAAAGCTATTATCCCTTTTTGATGTCACCTGTTATATACACTTCAATCAGTGTAGATGAAGGTTGAGGAGACAGGTTGAAAAATGATTTTTAAGCCTTGAGACAATTGAGACATGGATTGTGTATGTGTGCCATTCAGAGGATGAATGGGCAAGATAAAATATTTAAGTGCCTTTGAACTGGGTATGGCAGTAGGTGGCAGGCTCACCAGTTCTAGTGTGTCAATTACTGCAACACTCTGGGTTTTCATGCCCAACAGTTTCCTGTGTGTGTCAAGAATGGTCCACCACCCAAAGGACATCCAGCCAACTTGACACAACTGTGAGAAGCACTGGAGTCAAAATGGAGCCAGCATCCCTGTGGAACGCTTTCAACACCTTGTAGAGTCCATCCCTCGACAAATTGAGGCTGTTCTGAGGGCAAAAGGGGGTGCAACATTAGGAAGGTGTTCCTAATGTTTTGTACACTCAGTGTATGTGACTACCATGTCAAATCAAATCAAATCAAATATTTTGGTCACATACACATGTTTAGCAGATGTTAATGCGGGTGTAGCGGAATGCTTGTGCTTCTAGTTCCGACAGTGCAGTATATCTAACAGTAATATCTAACAGTTACACAACATATACCCAATACACACAAATCTAAGTAAAGAATGAATTAGGCCTATATACATATACGGACGAGTGGCATGGACTAAGATGCAGTAGAAGAGTATTGAATACAGTATATACAAATGAGATGGGGAACACAAGATATGTAAACATTATTAATGTAACTACAGTAGATACAGTACTAGCGACAATGTGGGAGTGAAAAAGTAATTTTCTTACATCTAAAGATACAATATTGTTTTAACCAGAGCCTGTGAGTAAAAGCTAAGGAATTCTTCACTTATTTATTTATTTATTCAAACTGCCAATAAAATGTAGATATTAAAACCATTCACCCTAAAATCAAAACAGATGACACATCCTTCAAAGAAAGGCATTGACCAAGCAGAGACAACTGGGATAGAGAAACACTGGAACCCATGGAAGTCCTGGCCTGGCCCATCTTGTGCACTAGCCAATGCCAACAGCCTTTTGAAGGTTTTGATTTGCACCGTCATAACTCAACCGTTCCCACATTAATCTATGAGCGAGACCGGGGGCACAGTATTAATTCTCTGGGCGGGCTTCTCTACCCAGGTGCCCATCTGCCCAAGAAGCAGGGCACAGAGTTCAACACATGGACTGTGTCCAAAGTGGCACCCTATTCACTATATAGCCCACTACTGTTGATAGGGCTTTGGTCAAACGTAGTGCACTATGTAGGCAATAGGGTGCCATTTGTGTTGCAGACATGGTCTAATTACCCTAAAACCAGCTGGTGAGAGAGGGCATAGAGTGGTGTTGCTCCAACACAATGCCAAGTATCCTGCTTTTGCTCTGTGGATTTATTTCTTATCTCGTACATTTAGCCAGTACAGCCAACATTACTTTACACAGGGCCCAGATGGAACAGTGTGTGTCAACATCTTGAGCTCCATTCATCCTGTGGTCTTCTTTATTGAATGGCCATGGGCTTCAATGCCAGTCAGTATGGCCGGCATCTGGTGATGGCACAGCTCAGATACAAAAGGCCATATGCCTGTCCACTGCGGCAACATATGCAGTATATTTCCCTTCTTTGTGGTTGATTTGTCATGGTATATGAAATGTGTGACATTGATACTATATTGAACTGAGTTACTTCCTTAATTGAACTGAGAAGACTCAAAGGAGATGTTGAGCAGATTGAGCTGTAGCACACGTGCTGACTCTACGGCCCTCCAAGGCTAGTTAAGCAGCTCTCTGGATTGGAGATCTAGACATGACATAACCCTGATGTGTTCCTAATGGCGCCAGCGGGCCTGTCTCCCTATCTGGAGGGGATGTGAAAACTGTCACATCAGTGGCTGGCTTCCAACTGATAACAGACTTGTAGTGGTGGATCATTCAGGGCTTTGACACGGTGAATGAAAGAACTTGACATGTTGACATGAATGTGCATACAATGGCACTGACAATCAGCCATGGCTTTAAAAGGGAGTTTTACAGACGCCACTCTCACCAACATGCTCCACACGGCACTTATCTACTTGTCGAACGGCTGACGCACTGTGTGATTTAAATGCCTTGGATATTATTAGATCTGACAAAGTTCTGCCCATTTTTGATAACATCTACAAAAATAAGTAATCCCTAATAAAACGTCCCTTCTGTCAACTGATCATTGATTTAATCTCCAGAGGGGTATACTACCGGTACCATGGAAGTGGCTCACCTTTTAGCCAGGTACATTTCTATGGCAACAAATCCTTCAGAAGTAACCTGCTCCGAGGCAGGCTAACTCCACTTACCCTGAATGAAAGTACTGAGCCATGAGTTGAGGACCAATGAAATCAGGTTCCCTCCCTCTTGCAAAGACTGCATCATCATCCCCTTCATTTGAGGAAGACGACTCTTGAAATATTTGATTAATCCAAAAATAGTCACGTTAAAATATATCACGTTACACGTGATGACAAAAGGGCAAAATGCATAAAAAAAAACAACACTTTTTTTATGACTTAATAATCTAGAAAATATCGATAGGAGTGCCGGCATTAACGATAACTAATAAAAGAAAGAGGGCACTTCTTATAGCCTATTTCACATCATAGCACTAACTTTCTTTCATGTTAATCCGGCCAAAATGAAAACGTGGCACTGAATCACCCATGGATTGATGATTCAGCATTGTCTCAATGAAGAGTTTGGCAGTTGACTAGCCGCGTGCGACATGAACATGTAGTTACAAGCCAGTTAGACTTGGTGGCAGGTGGACATGCAATATCCACCGTCGTAGTACGGATGAAGCCTGAGCTGGAATGTGAAGCTAACTTAGCTAATTTCAGAATAGCCTGGGGACATCTAGCTACTACGTACGTAGTATAGGCTACCGCTCTGGGCTATCAGATAAGACAGTTGTGTCTATTGTTGTTTGAACCATAAACAAAGCATCCTCTGTGGCGTGTAGCCCCCTTCTACATCGATGGACCCACCATATTAATCAACCGGGTGTGTCAGCCCAGCCTGCCAGTACAGAGAAACCCAGTCCCTACAGTTACACTTTGTGTTTTTTTGTTTAATGGGGGGGGGGGGGGGGGGTTCAAACAGCAACTGTCACATCAATCAAAGGGGCTGGTCGTCCAGCAATCACTCAGCTAGCCGGTGGTGGCATGGGCATCAATAACAAGGCCTGACAGCAGGCTTGGAGGGGCTGTATACAGAACTCCCTCTGCTCCCCCTGTAGTCCCACCCAAACAGAGAACAGCTCACTCTCCAGCCGAGGTGCCAGCTCTCTGCCACTTATTCAAATGAGGTCACGAAACTCAGTGGGAGTCCCGCCGAGGACAAAAGCAAGGAGGCCCGGACCATGGAAAGCGATTAACATTTCGCAGAATTTGGATTCCGAATAGCACCGCCACTGCCATTGTCTTCAACTAAACGGATGAAGTGTTTGTTTACTTGGTTGTTTCAATAGTCATTAAAATAATAAAACAGGGCTTGGTCCGCGGAGGAAATGGAGCTGACGCATTACAATGTTTTTTGTCACTCGTAGAACCATAAATCAAGGACTTGCTAAATCAAATAAAAACAGCCGCCATTAACACTTCAGTTTTCCATCATGAAGGGTTGGAAAAGCCCTCATGTTTATGGAATTCTTCCAGACAGCGACAGTTAGGCCTATTTGTCTATTAGCCTTTTTCATTGCTTTCTAAATTCCCGCTGGCCATCACACAGCAATGCTGTTGACCTAATTTTCTCGGACAAATACTAGATAGTTATTTTATTTACTTAGGAAGGATGAATAAAAGTGGGATCTGTAGTTTCTTGAAGGAAACAAACGGTGAAAACGGCTCAAATTGTAATACTACACATATTACAATATGCAATTACACCTTTGTATGGTTGTCAAAGATCATTTCATTACATTTTATCAATATGATAAGTGAGTCTCAGGAAGAGAATCAACATGCATGCTAAGCTTAACTACCATTTGTGTTTCCCAGTATCTGCTTCACTGGGATATGGGCTAGTAACTTGAAAGTGATTGAAGGACTTCTGTCTACTCTAGTCTTCTCCCAGTCCAGTGCACTTTAACTGTGAGTAACCTTGTTCCATTGACAGGCATTGATGAAGTGGTCTTAGGCTCATTGAGGAGGCCTCAGGGTTGATGAGCCAGGACAGGATGTGTTACTGTGGCACCTGTGCCTTGTCAAGCATGTGACCCTCCCATTGAAGAGTCACTCTCTACGGCTAAGCCAACAGCCACAGGTTCTCACTTTCTCAGAGCCTTTCCTGGGCTTTGTCCCCCAACAATGACTTGGGACAGTCTCTTTTAATTTAATTAGAGACTTGGAAAACAATAGACCTAAAGCTTTAAGCTTCCTCAATGGCTATAGAATGAATTCAGCTTTGTTTTCTTCAGCCGCGTGGAGAATGTGAAATAGTGGAAGTAGTAGTAGTCGCTAATAGGTTTAGTTGCAGTGTGCATTTTGCGTGCAGGCCAGGAATTAATTGCATAAGGGTTTATCTTGCAAATAATTTGAGAGGTAATTCAGGGAGATTGCTTCAGAGTTTTGAGATATGCAATTATACATCAACATTATGTCTCTTGGGCTCTTACTCTGGGCCCCTGAATGACATTACAGTTATTGACAGATGCGGCCCTGAACAAATCTTGACTATCATAAACCTCTGTAATTACTCCTACTCAAAGTACCAAATGGAAGTCATTATTTTCCATTTATTGAATTATGAATGATTGAGCATCGATAATTCTGATAATTCTAACGCAAATTAATATTCAGTGGAAAACTAGCGGAATAAATATGTATAGATGTTCTGATACATTGTCATTGGCACAACAAATTAAATACAAGATTGGGATTTTAATGATTTTATGCTAATGAAAAAGATACACTCGGGGCCAAAAGATTAGAATATGAATCATTCAAGGGTTTTTCTTTACTTGCACTATTTTTTACATTGTAGAATAAAAGTGAAGACATCAAAATTATGACATAACACATATGGAATCATGTAGTAATCAAAAAAATATATATTTTATTTTTGAGATTCTTCAACGTAGCCACCCTTTGCCTTGATGACAGCTTTGCACACTCATGGCATTCTCTCAACCAGCTTCATGAAGACCGCCACAGGAATGAAAGACCCAGAAATACCTCTGCTGCAGAGTATAAGTTCATTTTTTCTTTTATTTTTTCTTTAACCAGGTAAGCCAGTTGAGAACTAGTTCTCATTTACAACTGCGACCTGGCCAAGATAAAGCAAAGCAGTGCGACAGTAACAAAAACAACAACACAGACTTACACATGGTATAAACAAACATAGAGTTACCAGCTTCAGATTCTGCAAATAAAGAAAAACCCTTGAATGAGTAATATTGGCCCCCAGTGTACATCTAGACTGTAGCTATGACATTGATTTCTTGATAAACTCTCCTTTCTAATACCGCGGCAGGTTACTTTTAAAAGGTTACTTTTATGCCTCAAATAAAGCAAGACTTAAACTCACGTGTGTGCTTCTCTGCTCTGCTCTGCTCTGCTCTAGATTTCCCTCACTTATATTTTTATAGGCAGTATTTGCAAATTCCACAAAGCCATTTTTCCTGCCAGATCAGAATTTGTTCCAGATTGTCTCTGAATGTTTGTCGGAGGGCCAGTTGGGAGGGGCTATTTAATAACCTCCCCTCCGGCAGACAGGCCAGCCAGGCCAGGCCAGGCACTATGGGAGACTGGCCGTCCACTCAGGCCAAGCTTTTTGTGTGATCTGGTGGCTACTTTTTGAAGCTCTGTCTCACACACATTGACCCCGATCCCGACTCACTGCCCTGTCGTCTTTGCTAATTAATACACTCATATTAAATTGTCATTAATTTAAATGACAAAGGTCTTTTCATCTTTTGCAGTGAGTCCTTTAAATCCCTGCATCGTTTAGGTTTTTTCTCTTTTTTTTTTTGTTACACTTCATGATGCATAAAACGGATCCAAAATGACTTTGTGGTCGTGAAAACAATGCTTCTCTTTACCTTTTTTTTCACTCTGCGCCTTCTGATCAATACAGGCTTTGTTCCTTTGATCAGTGAGCCTACAGTATATATGCATTAAGTCTGCATTAAAAAGATTTTGGTAGTGAACCATAGATATAGACAGCGGGTGGATCTGAACTCAGAGAGAACATATGGGGTTAATTAGGCTGAGTTTGCTCCTGGACAGGGTTCAAGTGATCCACAATATAGACCTGCAGAATAGGTGGTCTCAGGCCATTTGGCAAGGCAATTGTGGGCAGCCTCCGAGTTAGCAACATGAAAGTATCAGGTGTTAGCCAGCAAATGATCCGGGAAAGGTGAGGCTGGGATTGCAGATTGGCTGCTGGCTCTGTCCCTGTGTGTCACTACCACTGTTTACAGATGGAGAGAGGAGAGGCAGGGAGGGTAGCGGTGCATGATCCACACTTCTGTTTAAATACAACACGCTGCCTTTACACAAACACACACTCATAAAAAGCTTGCTTATATTTGTCAATGGAACACAGGCTAAGCAACAAAAGCACATACGGCGAGATTACACTTGGTGAACAAATATTTTCAGTAGGCCTATGCTGTATTCTTAAGCAAATATTCTAAGCATACATTGTTCTTTGTTTTGATTTTGATGTTATTTCTCTTGACCGGCTTAATTCATACCGTGGGACTGTATAGAGGACAGCAGACAATGTTTGAGGAAGCCACGACAGGACACAGCCTGGTCTCATAGACTAGACGTAACCAAGTAAATGTAAATCCACTCAAATTAGTTTGATATGTTACGTTTGGTATGGTTACATAAGACAGAAGGTTACTTAAAGCAAAACAAAAGTAGGGTGGTCTGTCGGGGTGGATGAGTATAAAGTAAACATCTAGCAACCCAAAGGTTGGGTGTTTGAATCTCATCATGAACAAATTTAGCATTTTAGCTAATTAGCAACTTTGCTTTAGCATGTTAGCTAACCCTAACCTTAAACCTTTAACCTAACTCCTAATCTTAACCCTCCCTAACCTTGTACGAATTGCATTTGGTATCATATCATACAAATTATAATTCGTAACATATAATAAAAAATGGATGAAAGACATCCACAAATTAATACGTACCATACGAAACGTGACATACAATACTAATTGGAGTGTCCCGGATTTACATTTACAATGTTACGTCTAGCCCTGAGGCCAGGTTGGACAACACTGATGTACAGTGTAATTCAAAACACATACAGTGGCAGACTGGAATTTTTTCTCATTGTGGTTAGATGTATTTTAAGTCAAGTCTGGGTTGAGCCCACATAATATCATACACATGCATGCTGATCTAAAGTTGAAACAGGATAGTATATTCCATGAGGTTAAGAGCATGTTCTTGAATTTGGATAACACTTGGTGATGGGAAGTGTAAATATAAAGCACTGCTGTATGGTAATGGATGTAAATAGTGCCTTCTTGGGAAATATGTTGTGGTCTTTCATGTCCATGGTAAACATGACAGTGAGGCTTTTTGAGGCAGACTTTAGCATTATAAAGTTCTTGCTTTAACTGAGGAAGAGCGATATATTTATACATCGCCATACTAAGCTGTAAGAAAGAACCAGCTACGGAATGACAGTGACTTTTTGTAGCTTTTGTATTTCTCTTTGCCAGGAACCTCAAATTAATACATAAAATGAAAATAAAATGAACATTTTCAGTGTGACCTTTTCGCCTCATGCATCATTTATATCCTCCCAGAAAACACCTTTCAGAAAAATGAAAAATAAATAAATATATAAAACCCAATCCCGCTTGGATTATATCTTTGTCACTGGGTATATTCCCAATGTATCTTCATTACACGCACATATGTGTGTGTGTCTAAATGTTTTATTTTGTATGTATTCGTATGCATGCACTCACATATAAATGTACAGTACACACATAGAAACAATGCGGCATGTCAGGCAATGTTGCAGGTTCAAGGAATAATTCTGCCTTTCAACTGGTCCCCATTTATTTCATACCAGAGCCCTGTCATTGCACCCCGGATAAGAATAAAAGCATTGTTGTGTAAAGAAATTGAAATGAAAATCCTTCTCCACCCAGCAGGTTGGGGCGGTATTATCCTTGACTCAATGGCGCTTCCCCGGGATAGTATCTAATTCTGGGAGGAAAATGTCTTCATATGCCCACCTGCTGTTGTCAGCTTTGTCCCGGGATCACAAGTTGTTCTGGGTGACCGGTCTTGGGACATGGCGAGAGGAATGCACTCAACTCCCCGCTGACATTTAGATCTCTTTATTTTCTCCACGGCTTTCATTCAGACAAGAACAACTGGCTGGAGTGGGAGGGATATGCCACAGAGCCTGTATGTGTCCAGGATGAGGAGAAGAGGGTGGTGGTGGTGGGGGTGGATTTGGGATATCCCTGAAACAGGGAGGGGCGAGGGATGAGGAGTGACAGCACACTGGCACCGCAAGCAGTTTGAGAACCCCACTACCTCACCACAATACGCAGAGCCAAAATCACTCGTCTCCACGTTCTCACCCAAGGAAAAACGTTTCTGTGAGAAATATGACAAAAGATGAGAAAGTGATCTCAACAGTCTGACAAAGAGCAACAAGCCAAGAGATGCATTGCTTGCTGAGCTCAATCACAAAACTTTTGAACTGTAAAGAACATTTTGTGTTGTTCAACATTCGTTAGACAAGATAATCTCTAATAGTCCCTATGTTTTGTGGAGAATCAGCTAGTGGTAAGTCAGGCATTGCTTCTGAGTTAAACCTATTGGTACTTCTCATTCAGTCCATTGAGGGGAGGGGGTGGCTGTAATTCTTTGTGGACCTCCTATGCCTCTAAACAAAACAATAGATCCTCACAAAGAAGTCAGCACAGAGCCAAGAGACAAATCTCATGAAAAGACACCTTTTGTTTCGCTCACGCTAAATCTGCTGGTCTGCTCCAGATAATTAATAGCCAGACATATGTTTCTGTCTCTCTTCCCTCTGTGGCTGAAAGGAAACTGTACCCATGCGATTTATCTTTCCCACGCATGTCTTCACGATCCAATCCTGATTTGGGCTCTGTTCTCCTAAATTAGGGTGTGAGATATTATGATAATGAAATAAAATTGCAGCGGAAAACACCAAAGGATAAGAGGTTCCCAGAAAACCCTGCCATATTAATGACATTCATAAAGAACTAGGAGGGGTTTTATTTTTTCAATCAGTGATTAAATCATCATCCATCCTGCAACTTGAAAAAAGAAAAAAAATTGGAAATAAATTTAATTAAAGCCTTAAGATCTGCCAAAACTTGGAGCTCCAAGAGATGAGCTACATTTACGCTTGACCCACATTCACAGAGAATTAACAGGCCTTCACATACACAAACAGAGACAGACATGCACGTAGCACACACGCAATCAAGCCGCTTCGGAAATGAATATGTAATAAATAGAGATACGACTTTCATGTGAAAATACTCCAGTTTCATTCCTCATCTAAAGTACATTTGATAGGCTGGTTGGCTGTGAAGCCTCTAGAATGATGTATCCCATATAACGTTTCTATCAGAGTGTGGGCCTAATAGGACCTTGGAATGTAACATCACACTTCCCTTTGGATAGCACCTACCATCCAATATTGTTTTGTATTGAGTTTTACATAATCAACTCATCAATTACATGTCAATAAAATAACTGCTATAGTGACATTAAATCAGCTTTAATTTGATAACGTCATTGTCCTCTGAATTCCATATGCATCTGTCTGCGACTCCTAAGGTTCATGGCCTGTTGAGTTTGTGCATCCCAAGTCTCCCCATTCAGTGCTCTCAAACAGAGAGGTGTTTTCTTTGGGAGCGCAGGCACCAGGACTACAGACAGAGCCTCGGCCGGCAATAGGATCACCTTACGCATACAGCTCGCCTTTGTTATCGGATATCCGCGGACTGAAGGACACAAAGCATCATCTAACCGAGTTTAATGCATACAAGATGTCCAATCAGCGCCGTGTTTGGTCATTACGGCCTCCTCGTCAGGCCTCTTCCTGTATCCAACCATATCCCCATGCTACAGGCCCAGGAGGCCCTCAGATGATACCAGAGGCAAGGCTCTAGTTCCCTCACTGGAGACCCTTGTCCCACGACTTTATTTATGTTGGGCAGAATGCACAAGGACCTGTGTGTCCACCATACATCAAACTCGTTAAATATTTCATTCCAGTAGAAACATTGCTGACTCTCAGATCACATCTAATACTGTGGCAAATATTTGCTTGCTATGGAAGGTGATACCTGTTGGACTATGGACTGTCTACCCCCCGGCATTGTCTCTGCAACTGCGACTGTGAAAGAAACACCTACTGTATGGGGTCTGGGGGGGGGGGGGGGGGGGGAATGTGTACTAGCGTTCTTCACCTCCGTCTTTCAACCACTCCTACTCACAAGCTGAGGAACCTCTCTCTCGCTCTCTCCCACTCTCTCCCTCTCTCTCTCCCACTCTCTCTCTCTCTTTAACTTCCTCAACTATCCTCCCTCTACAGAGCTTAATGATTGAAATGTGGGCTAATTCTCAGCCTGGTTAGCACTCATTATCAGCGAGGATTCATCAGAAACACTGGGCCGCTCCACTTAGCAGGAGCGCTGAAGTGGAACAGCTGGCGTTCATATCACATTTAACCAGTTCAATGTTGCCGTTCAACTCAATGGTGAGAGAAAGCCATTATCAATCCTTATGTATTTTCCACTATGTTATTTGGACAAGATTCTATATGAAGTACTCAGAAAATAGACCATCCTGCACTACCCGTGTTAAACTATGAGATAAAGTTCATTTGAGGCTGTGTTCGTCTATGGTAAAGGTTCCTCGGGTGGTCTGCTGATGTATATAGCTAATGCAGCCTGTTATTCCCCCTGACAAGCGGGCACGAAGGGCACAGAGAAATCTCTAAATCCAAACCCTAATGGACCCGTGATGGCAATTCTTTATCACCCCCATAGAGCTTCCTACACGCTGGAGAGCAGACGTAATTTACAAGGCAACCGTAGGAGTGTATTCATCGCTGTTGTACTATTTAAGACATGTATCATTTCTGCCTAATGTATGTATTCAAAACGTCTGGAAAGAAAGGGACAGAATAAAATCTTACGGACGGAGAGAGGTAGTCGTTGGAGGGATGACAATTTGCTTTGCATGGGAAAAAGGAGTGAAGAAAAACAACAACTAGGAGGCATTTCCTAACAAGCCAGGTAATGTAAAACAGTAGCGAGGAAAAGAGAAAAAAGAGAAAAATAGAGGAATGTATAAAAAGAGAGAGAATTAACCCCCCCGCCCCCCACCAGATTACAGAGTGAAGTAGACCATCAACACAACACAGACTCTCTCCCTGTCAGTTCCCCCACATTAATCACCTGAGCAGCGGCCAAACCAAATATGAGAATCCTGAATGTTACCGTCAAATTAGGGTCAAATAACCCAACAGCAGATTTTCCTGTTTCTGGATGGATGGGAGACGCTGAGAGGTGGGATCCGGTTCTGTGTGTAAAGTTACACACTCTCCTTTGGAGCCCACTGGCTCATAATTCGCTTAATGCCTTTGGTTTCCGGGGATATTATTAATCAATATAACGTACAATGAGACTGGATGCCTGAGGAGGGTTTACACTGAAGCTAAGACCACAAGCCATGAATATTCCAGGTGTTCTATTACAAGGCTGAAGCTCCCCCGTCGCCCCTCACATGCAGTTTTTTGGAGGTATTTCTATTGTTGCTAGATTAAAAAGTCTTTGTTCTACAAAATTGTATGCAGCTCCAACATGGCAAAATATGCTTACAGAATTTGTAATTTTGTAATGAATTGGAAAATGTGTATTCAGTGCCTAACTTCTATCAACATATAGGTATACTGTATGTTGCGTGTATATACAGAATTTTTTATTTTACTAGGCAATTCTTATTTTCAATGACAGCCTAGGAACAGTGGGTTAACTGCCTTGTTCAGGGGCAGAATGACAGATTTTTACCTTGTCAGCTCGGGGATTCAATCCAGCAACCTTTCGGTTACGGGCCCAACACTCTAACCACTGGGCTACCTGCCGGAATAAGTCAAGGGGTATGAATTTTTTCTGAAGGCTTTGTAGTTATACGTTACGTACTGTATATAAATAATTAGCCAAACGTCCACATCCTTGTGGATGCTGGGTTGCAGGGCTTGCAGTTGGTTGTCAGCTCTGTGTTACTAATACAAACCAGTGTGTTAACTACCTCACTCTTCAACAGCAGCCAGTTTTGTCCTTGTTTGTTGACGCTGAACAACAGTGTGAATTGTTGCACCTGAGCTTCAAGGAGATTCAGTTACTCTTGCCTTGCTTTTGTTTGGAAGGGTACATGTGTAATCCGGCTGGGGGAATGCAGGGCCGCCGCTATTTCAGAGGGGTTCAAAGCGCCACAGCCGTTTAATGTCAACAACGCTGCTGTGTTTACACTAATGCTGTCTTTAAAAGAGGGTCAGAGTGGGGGGCGCTACGACAGGGACACGATGATGCAATGAGGCTGGAGGCTGACCTCTAACCCCTACTACAACAGGAAGCAGGCATGTTGTTCCCAGGAGAAGTGAAGAAGAAAGGCCATCCTCATTTACAGTGTGTCTGCGTCCCAAATAGCACCCTATTCCATTTATAGTGCACTACTTTTGACCAGGGCTCTGGTCAAAAATATTACACTGTTTAGGGAGCAGGGTGCCATTTGGGACATAGCGGAACTCTGACTTTAACTGTCCGTAAACACATTCCACATCTGTTTACACAGTACAGAAGCCTTAGTCAGCATCACTCCATAGGAGATGTGATGGATCAAAATGTTCCTGTACACACCACTAGACACAACATGGAAGACAATGAGAGAGGTGAACAATGACAATGCCCCTGTTTGTTGGCATTCTCAGAGTCCTGTCCAACCAGCTCCACGTTGCTTGTGGAGTCTGGAGAGCACCGTTGTCTTTGTCCTGTCAGGATAAACACTTTACATAGAGGTGAACCGGAAGACCCAGTGCTGTACCGATTATTTTCTTTACTGTCCAAATCATGGTTGGACAATGCAACTTCCTTTGTTTTTCACTTGAACTCACGCATGACCAGTTTCCTTCTCAGAAAGGCTCGATTGTGAAGGCCTAAAGAGTTACTAGAAAGTAGCTAAAGTATGCACTCACAGTTGGTTTCCTTCTTAAAATACTGCAATCATTTCAATTATTAAAAAAAGAGTTGCTAAAATGTGCAGTATTGTAACACTTCTGGAATGGAATCGCCCTGTTGTAATTAACTGTTCGAAGGTCTATGCTCTTTAACTCCGATGATAAGCCTCACTCTTTTTATTGTCCATTATATATTTGCCTTTACTGGGGTTGTGGCTGATGAAACCTTTATAGCCATGTAGAGGAATAAAACCCTAAAGTCTGTCATCTAAAGACAGCTGACAGTTATTCAATAAGAGGACAGCATGGGGTTTTAACGATTTTACTGGGCAGGGATTTTCACTTAGAGCAAAGCACATAAATCTGGACAAACACAGGGTCCTGTTCAGATGACACACAAACCAACCGCTGCCTTGTTAGAATCAATAAAGTAAAACACAATGCGCTAGGAAAAGCTGAAGAGCCAACTGTGAGCCACCGGGTCTCAATAGCCCCAAAGAATGCGTGGGAATGGAGAGCTCAGGTTAGCAATGAGGCTCCAGTCCCACCAACTCTGCTATCTAATAGAATGGGAAAGAGCAATTGACCCATGAACCGGGCTGAAAGAGAAATCACTTGTCCTAGTAATGACTGCTTTCCACATCGCCAGAGAGAGATCCCATCCCAGATATATGGCCAAATGGTTACAACATTCGTTGTACAAAACTCTGTTGAGAATAGATGAGGAGCGAGAGAGGGGAAAGATGCTCGCTGCCTCTCATCAAACGTCCAGCTGGTGTGCAGAAAGACGATCAGGCTGCTCGAACCACACTCCATCCTCTATCTAAACAAGAGGTATCGGATTAACACCAACAGGGCTGGATCCTGTAAAATGGAGTGTGAGAGTAATTAGCAAACCCATTAAGGCAGCGGAGGTGAACAACTTACTGAATGAAAAGCTGAATGAGGGGAAACAAGTTATTTACACAAGAAAGCCAGATCATTTGCATTCTAAGCTGTCCCAAGGCGAAATGGGAGCTTGTGCCTATACGTAAGGGGAGGGGTTATCTCGCCTATTAGGGAATGTCTGTGTGGATTCTAAACATTCACCCTGCTTATAGAACCTATTGTCAGACCGGACCGGTCCACACGATTCACACTAATCTATCCTATCTGAGGCTGATTCAGGTGTTGAGTACATGTCTCCATGTAGTAAATTAGCCTCGCCCGAGCCTCCCCAAACCTCCCTGTAATCCTGGTGGTTTTAACTCCCCCCTACTGCCCCGGGCCACTCAGCCCCCCTCCCATGAGCTCTCACCCCCCTGCCGGTGGTCATGTAATAATCGTCCCTAGTGTTCCATTTGAGAGGAGCATCACTCCCAACCCTCCTAAATCTAGCACCCCCTGCTCTCATCCTCTCACTCTCACATTAATGTCTTCCCCTTCTGCCTATCTGTCGGGGAATTGCACTCTCTCCCGGTGACAGCCTCTTCCAAATGGCTCCTTGATAGTCGGATATATCTGTGCCCAAATACATCCCCTCCACACACAGTGCTGCGGCCGCTGGTCATCTGTCTTCCTCAAATCTATCTAATGGTGTGTTTCCCGGGCCTCTCCACGCCACACCGCCAGGTCTTCAAAGGGCTGAGAATCCGATGGCCCCGTTGTATTTTTAGAGCTGTGCAGGAATATAACTATATGAGGAGCTGTGAGTGGGAATGGTCAGCAGGCTGACAGTTAAAATGTGCAGAATGGCTTCAAAAATGTTTACTGTCTCCCAGTGAAAGTTAAAATCAATAAATAATCCATCACAAAGGCATAATTCTGGTTTCAATTAGCCACATACATTTTTACATGTTGTGAGTGTGTATAGCTCTATTGGGACTGAGAGGAAATTAATAATTAATAAGCAAGCAAGTTAAATGGACTATCCTTCAAAAGGAATATACGGAATATCTACATGTAAAAGATGAATATATAAGACAAGATGAATATAGATCTTAGGAAAGGACTGTATATGAATTAGCTGTCAGTCAGTGGCTAACAATGTTAGTTTCCTTGTGTTGCAATTATACACCAGGCCTCTTCTTCTAAACCACAGAGACTCAGGCCAGACTCCAAAATGGAATCACTAACAAAGACATCAATGTCTGACAGTTTCACAAAGAGGGAGAGATGAGAAAAGGAATATATCAGCAGATGCAAATATTGACCTAGCGCCACAATTTCAAATGAGTTGCTAAATTCTTGGATATAATGACAGTCCCTAATCTACTCTTTCTGGCAAGATAGATAGATTTGAGGGGGAAATAACAACTCTAATGTGTGAGCGGTAACTTTGTTTCTATTTGAGATATGTACTATTTTAGTTTAGTTTAATGATGCAAAAAATATTATTTGTTTCCCGTCTCCAGGGAATATACTGTATTTGTTGTTGTGTTGGCAATCATTGCTTGTATATAGCGTGTTTGTTATTGGGAGTGGTGTGGCATAATGTGAACACATTGGAATGTTTACATGAAGATATGACTTGATATGAAAAGGTCAAAATGTCAGGCTCTCCAGGGTGGCTTCAAAGAATAATTTGGGGAGATGTTTAGATTTCACTTAGGAGTGAGTTGAAAGGAGAGAGGGGCGCAGAGGTCACACACAGGATGAATAATCAATTAGAAGAGAATTACAAGCGTTACACATATTTACCAAACAATATAACTTTTTAAATTGAATATGGCAGCTAGGGCATACCCTTTATGAGGTAGTTTGGAAACAGCATGCTAGACTACTTCCTTCTGCTTTTGAGTAATGGAGGAGTGTGACACGTTCACAAAGGCCAAAATAAGATATTTTTAATTGAATGTTGAGTCCAGCAAACTGGACCCTCTTTCAACTGCCCGGCGATGACTTATGATCCGAACACTTTTGAATGGTTTCGTTTTGCATGTTTAAATTGCTTCTGTTGTTATGCGTCTTGACTTTGCTCAAAGCCTGTCTCTCCTAGGCTATCGAGTTAAATATTAATTGTCTGCTTCGGGAAGATCGCCTATCAGGCTGAAATCAAACACTGCAGTCACTCCCTTTGGTGACAACAGAAAGTTTGGCAGCCCAATGTTTTCCTGGAATCATTGTAACAGCGCCGGGCGAGTGGTGTGTGGGTTAAAGTAATGAGGAGGCGCTATGCCTGAGGCACAATATGAGACTGCAATGAAATGCACTGACAATCTCCAAAACAGACATTGTTATGTGGGAGAAAGAGTTTCTGGCATGCGTTTCATAACACCAAAATGGATTTTAAAAAAAGAAAGAATTATGTAAAGGATATCTATAGATACAAAAGACATTCAGACGGAATTGACCATATAATCTTCTCCTCTATTCTACTTTTTGGAATCTAGGAAAATCCTCTGAAATTCTTCTTCTGAAAACTTGGTTTTTGGTTCCAACTGGAGACTGCCGAGGGGTTAAGGAGACAGAGATATCTCTGGGATCAACTATGCGATAAATCATTCTCAAAAGACTGAACATTACTGTGGAGGAATGTTTCTCAGATTTTTCATAATGTGATAACTTAGAAATAAAAATATAAACGCAACATGCAACAATTTCAGTTCATATAAAGAAATCAGTCAATTGAAATAAATTGGCCCTAATATATGTATTTCACATGACTGGGAATACAGATATACATCTGTTGGTCACAGATACATTTTTTTAAAAGTAGGAGCGTGGATCAGAAAACCAGTCAGTATCTGGTCTGACCACCATTTGCATCATGCACCGCAAAACATCTCCTTTGCATAGAGTTGATCAGGCTGTTGATTGTGGCTTGTGGAATGTTGTCCCACTCCTCTTCAATGGCTGGATATTGGCGGGAACTGGAACATGCTGTCCTACGTGTCAATCCAGAGCATCCCAAACATGCTCAATGGGTGACATGTCTGGTGAGTATGCAGGCCATGGAAGAACTGGGACATTTTCAGCTTCCAGGAATTGGGTACAGATCGTTGCGACATGGGGCCGTGCATTATCATGCCGAAACATGAAGTGATGGCGGCGGATGAATGGCACGACAATGGGCCTCAGGATCTCATAACGGTATCTCTGTGCATTTAAATTGCAATCGATAAAATGCAATTGTGTTCATTGTCCGTAGCTTATGCCTGCCCATAGCATAACCCCACGCCACCATGGGGCACTCTGTTGCCAACAATGACATCAGCAAATTGCTCGCCCACACAACACCATACACGCTGTGCCATCTGCCCACTACAGTTACTCTTCAATTCATCAGTGAAGAGCACACTTCTCCAGCGTGCCAGTGACCATCGAAGGTGAGCATTTGCCCACTGAAGTCGGTTACGATGCCGAACTGCAGTCAGGTCAAGGCCCAGGTGAGGACAGCGAGCACACAGATGAGCTTCCCTGACAGTTTGTGCAACCTCACAGTTTCATCAGCTGTCCAGGTGGCTCGTCTCAGACGATCCCGCATGTGAAGAAGACAGAGGTGGAGGTCCTGGGCTGGCGTGGTTAGACGTGGTCTCTAAAACAATGTTGGAGGCGGCTTATGGTAGAGAATTGAACATCCAACTTGAGACATCTATGGCATTATGTTGTGCGACAAAACTGCACATTTTATTTTCCCTAGCACAAGGTGCGCCTGTGTAATGACCATGCTGTTTAATCAGTTTCTTGATTTGACACACAAATACGCTTTTTGTGCAAATGGAAGATTTATGGGATGTTTAATTTCAGCTCATTAAACATGGGACCAACACATGGGACTAACACACACACACATATGCGCAAGCACATGCAAGCACACAGGCAGACATATACACACATAAACACTCACATATAAAACATAAATCTTTCTGTGCCTCTCATGCGTGGATATCCTTGACATTCTGATGCTGTTGTTGGACTACATCGAATGGCTTTTTTGTTTGCCCACATTTCAATAACCTATAGAAGACCGGATGGCAGACGCTCGCATCACATCTCTGGGCCTTGCTCTTCGCAATGTCGTTACCTTGCTGATTGTCAGTGCCGACTGCCCCTGACGCGCATCTGCATGCCTCTGCTTTGCACATAATTGATGTTGACAGGATGACAAGTGTTCATGTCTAAACTATCCTCCAAATCAGACCTACACTACCTTCCAAATCAGACCTAAACTACTCTCCAAATCAGACCTATGATTGACATGACGTAACAGAGGATCTGAGGTATGGTGAGGAGATGGATGGAAGAAGGGAAGATTTTCAGGTTGACAGAACAGAGACGTCAGCACACACATATAAAAACAAAGTTGACACACAAACTCCAGAAGGCTGAATCTGTCCGTCAACCTATCAGATCCTTCACGTTTGTTGTGTCAAAAGACACCGTCGAGGGGACATCTAACACCTCGCCATCTGTGTACTGATTTTCTTCAAGCTGCTAACCACAACGTTCATCTTAGTCATGGAATAAACAAAGCAGTATGGTGTATCCTCACCTTACGCTTACCATACCATAAGGACAAAGCGGATTGTTATCGATTCCAAAAGTGCTGTGCAGCAGAAATACCACTGAGAAAACGTATAGGACAAAACATGGAGGCTTGCTTGTGAATAAATCAATCTGGCTCACACTGAGAGCTGATGTGAAGCAGTCAGCTCCAATTTCACTCACAAGGCTTCCCGGCTGACCCCAGACCTGTGTACACTGGAATGCTAATTGGAAGACCTGTGTAAACTGCTACAGAAATTATACATGACACTTCTCAGAGCAGCTATAATGTGCTTTTGCAGAAACTGCTTTCTAAGCACATACTGTACCTTATAATAGGTGTGGATGGCTTTTGTGTTGTTGTTTTACAATCCCTTACATAGGCTACACATATGCATGCATCTAGGTGACATCTATGTTTCCCAAGAGTATACCTGTCTGACCATGGTTAGTTAACTAACTTAAAATGCCTTTGAGGAAACCATTTGCATTGATTACCTATTTTAACTGCAGGAGATCTTTGTTTTAAAAGTTAATGAGGTATCCTTTATGGTGTAAAGAAGGCCATATAAAGTGAGAGAAAAATCCATGATTCTTCCTTTTAAGATGGAGGACATTTTTGTCTCTTGAAGATGTGAACATATGCTTTGTGAATCTATACGTGTAGAGCCAGTAAGACTGGAGGCTGGAGGGTGGATCTTAGAGTCTTGGGGGGACCCTTGACAGGTGAAAGGAACAAGTAAAATGGTTGCACGGGAGATCAAGAGTATCTGGTGTGAAACATGAACGTGTCTCGGAGTGTAAACTGAGATTTTCATGTTTCCTGTGGCCCAGGCTTGCACACACTCTCCCCCTGTCCAGCCACGTTCAATCACAGCTGAAGAGCGAAACAGCAGAGGGAAAATCTGTGGAGCGTGAATAACGCTGCAAGTTCCTTCAATCCTCCAGTGAAGAGAGCTGGGCGGGGAAGGGTCATCCGATGGCGTACCCAGCCCTAGTCTGCTGGGCTGGGTGGACATACATTCCTGATTCCGAGTAGGAGTCAACCTGCCTCTATCTGTCCAATGAATCTAGGATCACTTGACAGAAACCCATTTTAAATATAGTATCAGAGTTTATGGCTGTTATCGTGACAACACAGCCTCTTAAAATGATAGTTCAGCCCGTAAATATCCACACTGATGATGTGCATGGTCAATAAATCAAATTGTCAAATCTCTAACTCAATCCGCACCTAATCAATAGAACTCTCTAGTGCACTCTTATTCTCTCTGTCATCCTCCCTCCTCTCGCTTCTCTCCTTCTCTCTCTCTCTCTCTCTCTGCTTCTCTCTCTTTCTCTCTCTCGCTCTGCCTCTCTCTCTCTCTCTCTCTCTCCTTCCCCGTTTCCGCCCTTCTCTCTTTCTCTCTCTTGTTGTTCAGTGGAGGGCCTGTAGAGGTGACTCGCTGCCATGGCACATAGCTGTGTTGTGTTGTGGCTGTGGGGAAGGCGGGGACATATTTCTGACACAAAGAACAGATGCCTTACAGTAACAAACAGCACAGTGGGGCCGCAGTCTCCTGCAGCGCATCGAGCCTCAGAAACAAGAACAGTAAGCCCAGAGACCTGCAGCTGGTGCAGAGGAGACACAATCCTCTCACTAATCCTCACAGGTGATTTCAAATCAAATCAAAACACTTCAGATGTTGATGTTACTTGCGCTGTTTCTTCTTTCACTTGCTAGGTTTGAATGTTTGATATGTTCTTCATGTGTCTATTTTATGTTCGCATATAGAAAGGAGACATTGTGGCTACAGCATGTATTTCTTTCAACAAACAGGCTTCGTTACAAGCTTATTTAACATATTTCAACGTTGAAGATGAGCTGTTTATGTAGTATGCACTGTGAAGTGGATAACCTACTATAACCTACCAAAAGAAATACAAGCGTTTTTTGTTTTTTGCTTGATATTTTTGCGACAATTTTTGTGGTGAACTTTTTCCTTTAAGAAGTGATCAGAGTAAGTTGAAATAACAAGCAATGATGTTAGTCACCAAAGAGCTAAAGAGCCTGACTTCAATCATAGATCTAATTTCATCAACATCACCCCCACTATGCTGAGATTGTTTGTTACTTAAATTGTGGGGTTGAACTTTACTTTAAACAAGCACAGCACACAAACACACCCAGTCCCACACATATAAACACACAAACTGATCTCCCTGATACAGACCCAAAGTAAAACAACTAGTATTTTTGGGTTCGGCCAAAGTGCATAGTAGTGCCTTGGGCTTTAAAATAAGACACAAACAGGCATTTAATTAATCTACCATGAATATTTTAAAGTTACATCTCTTTAAAGTAGGTTTATTATTTATTATCTGGAGTTTCTGGATAAATGATGAAGAGGAACAGGCATGCATTTTAATTACTGTCCTACTGCAGGGAAAATAAAAATGACTTTTCATCCACTGCCAAGTGGTCTACCACCAGTCTTCCTCTCCTCACTGATGAGTACAGCTCTGCTGCCTAACACGCCATTCCAGGTACTTGAAATGTGACATGCAGTATGGCAGTTTAGCTCTATAAAACTGTGGGCTGACTTGTAATGTTGTATTTAGGGCTCTCTCATTAGACAACGTATACAGGAAAAAGGCATGACGGATGGCCTGAAGAGCAACGCAGGCTTTGATCTGATGCTAGTCAAGGCTGAGTGCTTGCCGGTGTGTGCTGTTGGCAAGTTGGTCCATTAAATATGAATCTGTTGTTTTCTTCCTGGCATACGTCTGTCTATATGATCATGTTATAAGCATCATTATCTTATATCATCTAAACGAAACTGTTGAGCTTTTATGCATAATAGTATACACTAAATCTTAAAGTGAATCGATGATTGTATATCAGAAAAATAGTTTCGATTCACTTTAAGATTTAGTGTATACTATTATGCATAAAAGCTCAACTATTTAACTTACAATATTCGGTAATACTTATCCTAATATTGAGTTGCGCTCCCCATTTTGCCCTCAGAACAGCCTCAATTCGTCTGGGCATGGACTCTGTAAGGTGTCAAAAGCGTTCCACAGGGATGCTGGCCCATGTTGACTCCAATGCTTCCCACAGTTGTGTCAAGTTGGCTGGATGTCCTTTGGGTGGTGGACCATTCTTGATACACGCGGGAAACTGTTGAGCGTGAAAAACCCAGCAACTACTACTATACCCCATTCAAAGGCACTTAAATCTTCTGTCTTGCCTGTTCACCTTCTGAATGGCATACATACACAATCCATGTCTCAATCATTCTTTAACCTGTCTCCTCCCTTTCATATACACTGATTGAAGGATTTAACAAATTACATCAATAAAGAATAATAGCCTTCACTAGGATTCACCTGATCTCTGTCATGGAAAGGGCAGGTGTTCTTAATGTTTTGTATACTCAGTGTACAGTACCAGTCAAAAGTTCAGACACACTTACTCATTCAAGGGTTTTTCTTTACTTTTACTATTTTCTACATTGTAGAATAATAGTGAAGACATAACAACTATTAAATAACACATATGGAATCATGTAGTAACCAAAAAAGCGCTAAACAAATCAAAATATATTTGAGATGTGAGATTCTTCAAAGTAGCCACCCTTAGCCTTGATGACAGCTTTGCACACTCTTGGCATTCTCTCAACCAGATTCATGAGGTAGTCACCTGGAATGCATTTCAATTAACCGGTGTGCCTTGTTAAAAGTTAATTTGTGCAATTTCTTTCCTTATTAATGTGTTTGAGCCAATCAGTTGTGTTGTAACAAGGTAGGGGTGGTACACAGAAGATAGCCCTATTTGGTGAAAGACCAAGTCCATTTTATGGCAAAAACAGCTCAAATAAGCAAAAAGAAACACAGTCCATCATTACTTTAAGACATGAAGGTCAGTCAATCCAGAAAATGTCAAGAACTTTGAACGTTTCTTCAAGTGCAGTCGCAAAAAACATCAAGCGCTATGATGAAACTGGCTCTCATGAGGATCACCACAGGAAAGGAAGACCCAGAGTTACGTCTGCTGCAGAAGAAAAGTTCATTAGAGTTACCAGCCTCATAAATTGCAGCCCAAATAAATATTTCACAGAGTCCAAGTAACAGACACATCTCAAAATCAACTGTTCAGAGGAGACTGTAAATCAGGCCTTCATGGTCAAATTGCTGCAAAGAAACCACTACCAAAGGACACCAATAAGAAGAAGAGACTTGCTTGGGCCAAGAAACACGAGCAATGGACATTAGACCGGTGGAAAACTGTCCTTTGGTCCAAATGTGAGATTTTTGGTTCCAACCGCCGTGTCTTTGTGAGAGAGTAGGTGAACGGATGATCTCTGACATAACTTGTCATAACCTGTGCTAATATGGTCATAACACTGTCATGACACATATATTTACACCTATTGTATTGCATTATTTTATGGCTTTTTATTTTATTTTTATGACACCTACATAAGAGTGTTGAAACCCGCAAAACCTACCACACAAGGCAAAACATTCCATTACACCACATCCTACTTGTTAACAGTATTTTTAAGTTATATAACATTTTCTGAAATTGACCATATTAAATTATCCTTGTAATTGCGCACACATTGATGTCAGTCAGACGTGCAACTACCCCAATGCTGCGTTGCTGATGACTTGGATGAATGCAGGAGCAGATTTCAGGAGCAGGACAAGACACCCTCTTTATGACAGATGACTGATATAAGGGCATGTACGTGATAGGCCTATCTGGCTTATGTGATTCTGATGGTCATAATGCTTCTTGACAGTGTCATAAAGTGTATTTTCTTAGTCCAAGTAAAGTGACACAGGATGGTCATAATGCTTCTTGACAGTGTCTTAAAGTGTAAAGACATGACTTTAAAGAATTCATTAGAGTATGAAAAAAAGTATGAAAATGTATGGGTAATTACAACAACAACAACAAAGGATTTAATAAACAAACTTTAATATGAAAGGAAACTTCTTGGCAGGGGAAAAACACATTTGAATAAATGTAGGTGTCATAACCAGCCATTCAATAATGTAATATATGTCACAACAGGTGTAAATATATGGGTCATGACAGTGTTATGACCATATTATGACAGGTTATGACAAGTTATGACATATTATGACAAAGTAAAGTGTTACACAATATTCTCCCCACAAGTCATCATTTTGACATGATGGTTTAATCAAATGCCATGGGAACAGGGCTGGCCTGGGTGACATCTGGTGCCTTATTGAGGGGGTGAGGAGGCAAACATTCTCCCTCGTCTATGACTTCTTGTGCTTTTAATAAGTCATCAAGTGTCTTGGTCCTGCAGGTCTTACTGAGCTCCAAGCTCTTGGACAAACATGCTCCTGCTCATGTTGGTGATTTGCAGGACAATCAGGCCCAATAGGGATATGAAAAGGTCAGGTCGGGGGTGCTTGTCTTGTCCCCTTTTTTAAGCTGATACACAAGCAACCTTATCTCCCTGAAACGAGGGCTCCCAATTACCTGGGTCTGAGAAAGTTTCACTGCTTCATTTTCTCCCAATACAGATATTTAAACAAGCTAAACTGTCTGGGTTTTGATTCAGTTGATTGAGTTGAGAAATTCAAAGCAGCCTGCGGTGTGTCACGGTCCCAATATGATCAGACGTTGCCATCCAAGTGAGTTACATAAATGGTTTTAGACTCTTTGTTCACAAAGGGACGAAGTCTATCATGAAGATTATAATTTTTTTTAACATATCTGAACTGAATAGAAAATATGACAATGTTGCCGACTCATTCACAACCAGATTTATATCCTCTATATGTATCAAGGGCAAATTCAAATGAGGATCCCATCAACATAATACTTGAGAACGCTCTGGGTCAATTAACTGAATCCAATGCTACATTCACATAGAAGACTGACGTGAAAGACACTCAAACCAGTCGTGATTTACTGTAACTTTGAAAAGGGAGCCTGTTTAAGATCTGACAATATTGAATAACCTCCAGTTCAACCACGTCAGACAGTGTGAGGATGGCATTGTACTTACTTAAATACTTACTTACTTACTTACTTACTTACTTAGGCCTCTTCATTATACTGTATGATGAAGACTGAAAGATAGATGGTAGATGGTTCAAGAGTAAAAAGTAACTAACAAAAGAGAAAAGGTATACAATCCTTTCAATTAATTCAACATCTCCCTATGTTAACCTTGATAGTGTTGATATGACTGTGTAACAATCCCTACTGTAGTTCCCTCAGTTCACTCTTTGTACAGATCTCCATAACTCTGATCCTGAAACTAACTTGGTGACATTGTGCATTGTTTCCTCAGGGGCACGGAGAAGGAACACATTCTATGCTATTTCAGCTCTGCATGCCTCCAGTACTGAGGCTGGGTGGGAGGCTACCTGCAGGGCGACAGATGAGATTGCTGATATGCTGTTCCAGAAGTCCCCAACTCTGATAGACCCGGGTACCCCCCTTTGAGCCACCGGCAGCCCCCTGTCTTCACTCTCTGCCCATACATTTTGAACGGTTGCAAGGGATTATGGGTTCATTTGGCCAGCTATTTAGCCCTCCAAAGCCACCCCGGCCTTTGACAAGAGGGGCCTCCAGAACATGAGCCCTGCCGTACGAACCCTGCATGCTAAACGGGGCCGGGGATTCACGAGGCAGCTCTGCTCAATGACAATCCCTGCCCCAGAGCTTGACGGCGTGTCAGACAGTCAGCCCAGGTGGCTCAGCCAAACAGAGCCAAGCCAGGCCTCTGACAGCCTCAGTCTATGGGGAGAGGCTCGGTCCAGACACAGCGCTGACCCCAGTGCCGTCCTGCACGTTGTTTACTTTCATGTGTCCACACTTCCAAGACGAAACAAAAAAACACCTCTGCTTTCTCCTACCTTTTTAAGACAGAAATGTGAAATTGACAATAGTGGGTTTGAAAGCACCTCGTCTGAACCTTTAGGGCCCAGTGGGGCTGCCAGAGTCTGACTGGAGATGGGCTGTGGGGTTAAGCATATTCCAACTGAATACACACAGACACACATTCAGTGTTACCTAGAAGGGATGGGAAGAAGGACACATTAACCACCGTTGAAAATATTAATGAACAGTGCTTATGGGAGAATAGCTGATTTGGCACCTTTGTCCACCTTGAATTTGTTCTGCACTATTAGCTTCATTAAATATTATTGAATGCTTTTTATTAGACAATGTCACATGTAAAATATATGAAACACAATATAATAGATTTAAATACACTTGACCTTTGAAGATGGGGTTAAAAAGAACGGACAGCAATTAGACAAACACACTTCTGGTTTCTGGTTTAGTGAATAGTGTGCTATTCTTGGTGAGCATTAGTGCATGGGAAATTATGGAGAGTTATTCAATGGGAGAGTAATTATGCAAAGTCTTTTAAATGACAGCCAAATCTGTTGTATTATGTTCATTGTTTTGCAAATGTGGTTCATGATTCCGTTATCTGTCTCTTGCTAAGCAACACCTGTTTAGTATAATTAAAACAAACTTTGACATGGGATTTTGACAGTGGCAATCAACATAATCACACATGCCATTCTACACACGGTAATGACTGTCCACAGGTGATATTCCATACGTGCATTCTCCAACTAATAAAAATATATAACAAACCATTAGCATCATTTTGCCTCGTGTTGTAGCTTGTCCAGTCAAAATGGGTATACTATATATTTAGCATGGCAGTTTTCCTGTAAATGTTCTTTCAGAAAATTGAGGCAGATCAATTAGAGATCTCTTGATGTTTGATTTCACTGTCATTTCCAAAATACCATAGCAGAAAACTTAAAGGATGCCATTGAGAAAAGTATAAAGCTGTCATAACACATTTAAATGGTATTTGTGTTTGAACAATTACTGTAGAAGTATATGTATTTGTTTATCTTCTTGATCTGCCTGAGACGCAGAGGAAACTAGTGGATAAATCAAAGCAGTAAATACACCTATATGGGCTCAGAAAGAAATTTGTTTCACCCTTGGAAAATAAATGCTTCAAACGCATTTCAAATTCTTAAACAGATGAAAAAGAGAGAGTAACGGATAAAAGTAAATAGGCGTATTCTGATTGTCTCATGGCAGAACTGTAATGTAAGTAAAATAGGAACACCAATGTCCTCAAACTGAGCTCCCAAGGGCTCAAAGTCAATAACCTATTACATGGATTAAAAAAGCCTGCCCCGTACCTCACTGTTCTCTACTGGACAACAAATAGCTTATGATTTTTATTCATTGGTTTCTATCACAAAGAGATAGTTGGTAAAGAATGTGTCAGAGTCAATCTAGTATCAGACATACCCTCCCCACAGAACACGAGACCCATGCTGACCCTCTGCATTGGACTTCCTACCTCACAAAAGAGAGAAGAAATCCTATTTCATAAGAAATCTTAAAGGTCCATTGCAACTGTTTTCATCGCAATATCAAATCATATCTGGGTACCTGACTGTGATTGTTTTCAAATAAAATTGTCAAAATTGCCAAATATTTGTTTTGCAAATAGTAATTTCTCAATAAAATGGCAGGCCAAAAGTCCCTCTTTTATTTAACTAAGCAAGTCAGTTAAAAACAAATTCTTATTTACAATGACAGCCTACCCCGGCCAAACCTGGACCATGCTGTGCGTCGCCCTATGGGACTCCCAATCACGGTCTGATGTGATACAGCCTGGATTCGAACCAGGGACTGTACAGTAGTGACACCTCTTGCACTGAGATGCAGTGCCTTAGACCACTGCGCCACTCGGGAGCCCAATGATGCCTTTTTCCAACACTTGCAAATTACATCTAGATCTGGCTCAGAATGTTTTTGTTTTTTCTTCTTCTACATAATCACTACATATTAGAGAAGGCAAGATTTTTTTTTCTTCAAATCATGTACTTACATGGATGGCATACAACATACTGCATGCTTGTGTGGGGGACCAGTGTGGTCTCAGACCAGTGGACAGTTTTCTAAAGTTTCAGAGGCTACTGATGCCACAACAATCATACTGACACACAACAAATACTACTGAGAAAAACATCTGGGTCTAAGATCCACTATGTCGTGTTTGACATCCTTTTTTTTTGTTTAGGACCTGTACAGGTTGCAATTTAGGAAACGTTGCAGTTTTGCAATGTTGGGTCTCACAGGATTAAGCAGTTGCAAAAAAAAACATCTACAGCACAAAAATCCCCCATGATCAAATGGCATGGTGTGAAAAAACGCTCTGTGGTTATGAGCTGACAACACAGTGCCTTTATTAAACACGGTTTTCATCTGTGACCGATCTTACCAGTTATTTCTGAGGCGCACCTCAGATCGTGTCTAACCTGAGCCGTGAATTGACTGCTTAGAATTCTTTAAACCATTGCAGCATGAAATGGGATGGGTGCCATGCCTTCAACTCACCACAGATATTTCAGGTTCTGCTTGACAACGTGTTTACCACCCGATAGGGGAACTTCAATAGCTGACTACCATTACACCTGCAATTCAAACACCTTTTGTACCTTGTTCTGAACCAAGCCATGGTTTAATCAAACTGCTTGCAGGTAACCCTTTGAGTTTGCATGGTCTATATAAATGTACATTTCACCCTTTTGGTGACCATACTTGATACTCCATCACAACTCTGTTATACGAACATGAATGCCTGCTATCAATAAAAAAATAAACATCCATACAATATCTGTTCAAGTTAGCGTTCTACCACAATCAACACCATAGTACTCCATTATGTTTAAATCACCTGGGTGATTTGATTCACACTGCCCATTGGGTTCCAGACTAGTCCCCGACACCGAAGTTGTTAAGGCCTGGCTGTGATTTATTTAGCCAATTAAACTTGGGGATAATTAGGTGGAGACAATGAGAGAAGTGGGCAGGGAATTTGTCCAGTATGCAGAGGTTAATGATAATCCTCTTTGAGATAAGTGCCATGTGACCAGAGGGAGTTAAGACTTCAGCGTAACGTCTGATCCCAGACGCACAGACATTGTCGTCGTCGTGCTCTGGTCTCCCAACCCTAGCTGTGGATCTGTTAGCACTGCACAGTGCCTCAAATGCTTCACTGCAAATGCAAGGGCCCAGACAGAGCCATTTAATAGAATGCCAGAACCAGACTACTGCACAGTACCCCCACAATGTATTCAGTCAGATTTATTTGGACCCCATAATTAGCAATATTTTAGACAATAAATGCAGTTACTGTGTTTCTGAACTATGTGCTCTGCTGCGTTGATTCCCTGATCACTAAAGGCATGGTGTAGAGTGAGAACAGAACACAAAATACTGACTCAGTGAGAACAGGCACCGTAAAGTGGGACAAATATTGTGTGGTTGCATAACATACATTCACTGTTCCCATTTCATTTCTTAGCCTGCATATACTGCTATGGTAATAGTCTGTGAAGGAGCTCAGAAAATACAAGTGACAGACGCGAGTCAAAGCCAGGTCTGTGTCCGAAACAATCACCCGGAGTGCTGCGAGACCCCGCACTGCTTGCCACCAACAGATGGATCTGAATTCGAGAAGATAAATGAAAAATGGCTTGTATTGTATTAACACCATCCAAAACACAATACAACACAGAAATGTATCCCTGGCATAGGAAACAGCCCTGGAATGCAGGTTTACTATGGGGAATAAGTAAACCCACATTATTATGATGTGGAACTCAAGCCCTGAGAAAAAGAACACCATGTTTTTCATACTTTCTTCCAAAAGCAGGACATCAATTATTTTAGGCCAGTGCGAATGACAGGTTGTATGAAGCATTAGCAGCATGTACTGTACATTAAAACAACACACAAACCAAAGAATGTGAACAAAACGTCCGCAATTCGTCATAGCTCAGGAGCCACTGGGAATGCTGAGGGAACTGGGAAGAGAAGAACCCCCAGGTGAGGAGATAAACAATCTGGGAGATCAGGTAAGAGAAGTGATCCTGTGAGTCAGCTCTGTTTTTCCTCCACCCTCCTCTGATTCAAACAGCAGGATTTGCAGCCCTGCACTAAACAGACAGCCAATTGTAGCCCCTTTCCCTTCAGGCTACTAGCTTTCATTGGTGGGTTTGTCGTGCCCAAAACAAAAAGGGGAGGGTCTGGGGTCGTTACACACAGAGACATAAGGACTTCCTAAAAGCCTCCCAGCAGCATGGGGGGCGACCACCTTATTCCAAAGATAGAGAGGCTACTATTCAAAGACAAATTCCCCCATCATTGCTCATGACGTACTACTATTATTCATGTTTTCATGTTAGACTCATCTGATTTCAATCTAAAAGGGGCTAGACAATTAGTAGTATTTTCACGAGTGAGTGAATACAGGAAATCACAAATAAATTATTTTGATTCTCAAAATATACCCATTTACTGTATGAATTTGGGGCACGTCTGTGGAATATTCGAAACGTGAGTACAATTATTATTTGTGCCAGATGTCTCAAATAAAATGATAGGGCATGCAATGATCTCATGTGACTTTTTAATTGTCTTTGTGCAGTATTATGAGTATCAATGTTCAGGCAAATCATGGTTAGCGGTTGGGATGGGAATGGGACTTGGGGTTTAGGTTTAAGTGGAAGGCTGCATTTGAATGACAGTAAATCCTTTGAGGACCAATACATTTGAATACAAACTGCATTGACTGGCCATTGTCTTTGCCAATGGCAACGATAGAATTGCGAACAAATGTTTGCAATGCCGTAGCCTACAGCAATCTACTCTGTTGAAGATATATCTTATAAAGGTCATTCAATTATGTTTGAAGCCACTGATTTTCCATTAAAATCACTGTGGTTTAGCCCCATATTCCCAAGTGCAATAACCATATACATTTTCTAATCAAAACCATTTTGCACATTTCATAATGATATCGCATTACAACAGATGGGGCTCATGTCATGTCTCAGGTCTGAATTTGATAATGCTCTATGCCCTCTAGTAATCGTTTAGAGGGCCTGAGATAAGTTTCTGTTGTCAGAAATTCATGTGACTTGAACATGAAATTGTAATATTTAGGTTAAACTGAAGCTAGGGTTATGTACATTTTTGTTATTGCTGGTGTTTATAAGCTAGATGTTTGTAATAAGACATAATTGTTTGTAAATGTTTGTAATAAGAGCTTTATTAAGCAAGACAAAAATATGGAACTTGCTGGATATACGTTTTTAAAGGGATACTTTCGGCAAATATCTACTTCCCCAGTGTCAGATGCACTTGTGAATACCATTTTTATCTCTCTGCGTGCAGTTTGAAGGAAGTTGCTAACTAGTGTTAGCTCAACTGCTACTAGCGTTAGCCCAATCAAATAGCATGCTAGCTGTTATCATAGACTTTCAGTCACGCTAGTTTGCATTGGCTCGTGGAAATACCTCTAACTTCCTTCATAATGTATGCATAGACATAGAAATGGTATGAATGAGTTCATCTGACTCTGGGGAAGTAGATAAAGGGCTTAATCCCAAAGTATCCCTTTATACTAGCCTGTACATTTTTTTTTTGCTGAGTTGCAAAATGCAGAGGAGACTGCATCAAAAGCATGTTATATAGTCTACCATCTCTACATACTGTAGCATTCCCAAGGGAGATATAGTCATCTGGGCTGTCGTCAGTGTCAAATAACCTGACGTCTACACTCAGGCTTTTTCTAGCTTAGTTCTTATGTTCTGGTTCTACGGAAGAAAATGACAGTTGAAATGATATGGGCAGGGTTCTAATGGAATGTCTAAATTGTTTTGTTTTCTGAGACATTAAGAAGATAGATTATTGTGCGTGTCTGTTGTCAAAATGGGATATGCGGTATCCTGACCTGAAGTCTACAGTTGTTATTGCCAGAAAAAGTGAAAGAAAAGCAGGGAATGGAAAACCTATCTGAGTGTGTGATTGCAGTGTGTCCTGGGTAAGAAAGACAAAAACTGGATGCACCCATTTGACAGCTTGCACTTCTTCATCTGATAGGTAAAAAAAGGGAAGAATGTTGAAAGAGATAGATATCAGGAGGATCTGAAAGATTAGAAAAGATAACCAATCAAAAGCAGAGGTAAAAGGTAACACCGGAAGATCTTGTTCATGGTAATTTTTTATTAAATCAACTCATTAAACTAAAGCTTCCAGTCCAGCATTAATTAGACCTACAGTGCCTTCAGAAAGTATTCATACCCCTTTACTTATACATTTTTGTTTTGTTTTACAGCCTGAATTTAAAATAGATTAAATTGAGGTTTCTTGTCTCTGGCCTACACACAATACTTCGTAATGTCAAAGTGTAATTATGTTTTTTTTAAATGAGATTTTCCAATGCCTCGCAAAGAAGGGCACCTATTGGTAGATGGGTAAAAATCTAAATATCCCTTTGAGCATGGTGAAGTTATTAATTACACTTAAATACACTTTCCAGTGTATTGATAGATGGTGTATCAATACACTACAAAGATACAGGAGTCCTTCCTAACTCAGTTGCTGGAGAGGGATGGCTGTAATAGGAGAGAACGTAGGTTGGATCAACAACATTGTAGTTACTCCACAATACTAATTGGCAAAGTGAAAATAAGGAAGCTTGTACAGAATAAAAATATTCCAAAACATGCATCCTGTTTGCAACAAGGCACTAAAGTAATACTGCATCATGTTCTGAGGATGTATGTACTATAAAAGAGGATAGAAAAGAAACGTAATAGCTAAGCAAAGGCAAAATCCTAGAAGAAAACCTGGTTCAGTCTGCTTTGCACCAGACACTGGAAGATTTATTCACCTTTCAGCAGGACAATAACCTAAAAAACAAGGCCAAATCTATACGGGAGTTGCTTACCAAGAAGACAGTGAATGTTCCTGAATGGCCGAGTTACAGTTTTGACCAAAATCTCCCTGAAAAGATCTATGGTTCAAAACACAACCCTGCCAAGCCACACTGCTTCTTGACACACTGCTTGCTTAACCTGGAATCAAGCCGCACCAATGTGTCAGAGGAAACACTGTACAGCTGGCGACCGAGGTCAGCGTGCATGCTCCAGGCCCACCACAAGGAGTCGCTAGAGAGAGATGGGACCAGGACATCCCAACCGGCCAAACCCTCCCCTAACCCGTGGGTCTCCCGGTCACAGCCGGCTGCAACACAGCCTGGGATTGAACCCGGGTCTGTAGTGACGCCTCAAGCACTGCGATGCAGTGCCTTAGACCACTGCACCACTCGGGAGGCATGTATTTCATTTTCAATAGATTTGCTAAATATTCTAAAAACATGTTTTCACTGTGTGAGGAAAAAACATTTTTCGATACTTTTTTAATTCAGGCTGTAACACAACTAAATGTGGAATAAGTCAAGGGGTATGAATACTTTCTGAAGGCACTATATTAATAAAGAGTCAATGTAATCATGTAGGTTCAGCTAAGTTCAGCTAATAACAGCAACACATTCATATTGACCTAGCACCCCGGCACCATTAAGCAATTACCAGCTGATGACTATGTTTGTGAAGGCCAGAGAGTAAAGGTCATTATGTGTGTAGTGAGCCACAGTTTTTAGCTCTGTCTGATCAGTGAGGGAGATGTGAGCGGATGTGACCTTAATAGAGAATCAGTATTTCAACACAGAGGCATGGGGATGAGCAAAACACTGTGATCGGCGACATGCCTGTGCAGGATTAAACTTTTTTATGTTCAACTTCACCGTTTTGCCTAGAGTCATTAAATATTGAATACAATAACATGCCATACTGGGCCAGCTCTAGCTTTTTAGAGGCCCTAAGGGAGATTTGGTTGGGGGGAACACCCACCAAGCGGGCACATTTTTTTAAAGTTAGAGAGAACCTTTTACCACCAAACCACGCTCCTTAACACCTGACCGGAAGCCAGCTGCACCAATGTGTCTGAGGAAACACCTTTTAACTGACGTCCGAAGTCAGCCTGCAGGAGACTGGCCCGCCAAGTAAAGCCCCCCCCCCCGGCCAAACCCTCCCCTAACCCGGACGACACTGGGCCAGTTGTGCGCCACCCTATGGGACTCACGGTCAGATCGCTGCACCACTCGGGAGGCCATGTTTGAAGTTTTAAAGCAAATTTTGCCATGATTTATGCCATGTTTGTCACACCTGCTCCCGCTCTCCCTCCCTGCACTACCCACTCCTGCCACCATCATTACACACACCTACTTCCCTCGTCACGCGCATCAGCGATTATTGGACTCACCTGGACTCACTCACATGTTATTACCTTCCCTATATCTGCCTGTTCCCCAGCTCTGTTCCCCGGTGCTGCATTAATTGTGATTGCTGTATGTCCTTTGTTTGCCCGGTTCTGACGCTGTTCCTGTCTTGTTCTATGTCCGTGCTATTAAATGTTAAACTCCCCGTACCTGCTTCTCATCTCCAGCGTCGGTTCTTTCAATGTTAATGATATCTGAGTGAGAGTAACTAACGAAATCAATGGGGGCACGTGCTCTGCTTGCTCGGTCGGTATTCGGCCATGATAACGACAAGTTTAGATAACTGGCTAGACTGACTTACCAGTCAAAACAGGAGAAATGTGACTGACAAAGCAAGAGAAAAACTGCTGATGCACAACCAAATTTCGAGCTTACACATTGTGTATTCTATTATTCTAACTTTCAACAGTAAGTTGAGACCCTGACTGAGTTCCTAAAATAATTATATACAGTGCATACGGAAAGTATTCAGACCCATTGACTTTTACCACATTTTGTTACATTACAGCTTTATTCTAAAATTGATTAAATAACAAATTATCTTCATCAATCTACACACAATACCCCATAATGACAAAGCGAAAACAGGTTTTATATTTTTTTGCACATTTAAAAAAGATATATAGATTAAATATATATAATAAATTACCAAAAATTCCTGAAACCTGTTTCTGCTTTGTCATTATGGGGTATTGTATGTAGATTGATAAGGAACATTTTTGTGGAAAACGTCAAGGGGTCTGAATACTTTCCGAAGGCACTGTATGTATTGGGATGAGGTGACTAGACATCAGGATACTGTATATGATAAACAAAGTCGCAGCAGCGTATATGATGATTGTACAGTCAGTATAAATGTGTGTGCATGTTATGTGTGTGAGAGCAAATTAAGTGTGTTTGTGAGCGTGTGTGTATGTGTGTGTGTGGTGTGTAGGTCACTGTGAGTGTACATAGAGACAAAAATGTAAATAAAATACAAAGCTCAATTCAGACAGTCTGTGTAGCCATTTTGTTACCTATTTAGCAGTATTATGGCTTGAGGATAGAAGCTGTTCAGGATTTGCCGTGCAGAAGCAGAAAGAACGGTCTATGACTTGGGTGGCTGGAGTCATTTACAATTTTCCGGGGCTTCCTTTAACACCACCTGATATAGAGGTTCTGGATGACAGGGAGCTCAGCCCCAGTAACGTACTGGGCTGTATGCACCACCCTCTGTAGCACCATGTCACCGAGGGTAGTGATGTTGCCATACCAAGCAGTCACGTTTAACAAGTAATACTTAAAAAAATAAAAAGATGGGCGTCAAAATTACTGGGACCCCTGTTTTCAATACCTACCTTGTGTTAATTATCTAAAAATCATACAATGTTATTTTCTGGATTTTTGTTTTAGATTCCGTCTCTCACAGTTGAAGTGTACCTATGATACAGACCTCTACATGCTTTGTAAGTAGGAAAACCTGCAAAATCGGCAGTGTATCAAATACTTGTTCTCCCCACTGTATATGCTTAGGAGGGAATGAGATCTAATAGCTGTCTGAGAATGTCACAACATCTATTTCTCTGAGCAATCGTATTAGTATAGAATAATATAATGTTCAACGTTTTTGAGCATACAATACAGCTCAGTATTTGAATACTTATCTTAGTGGCAATCATTTCGGACCTGACTATCATATGCTGCACACGCATGGGCCTATAGTGAAATGTGAACAATCTGTGAACAAAGTGTAGTAATGCACCGCTATGCAACTGAGGGGACTAATATGAGCTTCATGTGGTGATACGGCGCTAACACTGATGACTTGCCCCGGGGAGTAGAAAACAGTTATTTAGTGAAAGCAGCATCGGGCAAGGATCATTTCATTAAACAAAGTCTGTTTCACCCTGCATCTTCTTACATTTACATTTGAGTCATTTAGCAGATGCTCTTATCTAGAGCGACTTACAGTTAGTTAGAGCAAACATGTTCATACTTTTTTCATACTGATGCCCTGCGGGAATCGAACCCACAACTCTGGCGCTGCAAGCGCCGTGCTGTAACATGCTCTAACATTAATAAGCTACATTAATAAAAGACATGCTTAGGAGGGAATAAGATCTAATAGCTGTCTGAGAATGTCACTACCACCAACTCGATAGGAAGTACGTTATCCCCTCAAGCCAAAGAGACATAAATGTCCATTGAGCAGAGCCCAAGCTAGCGGGGCAATGTTGATGAGCTGTTAAATTGACTTATTATTATTTTCAATGTCATATCTATTATGTCAAGGGAACAGGAATTTCAATTTAACGGCAAATATAACTATATCCATTTAAACCCATAAAATGCACTTTGGAGCTCCCTTTGTTATACGGTGGCCATTTTTAAGCGAAAGCTCTCAGAACGGAGAATAATTGGTATAGTAATTCTTCATAACGTTGAGGTTTCTAATCCTCTGATGTTGAGCTATGGCTGGGAATTTAAAGTGTCTGTTCTTTTTGGGCTTTGTGTCTCTGAGTGCCGGTTTAGATTTCACATGTTGAATCAGACATTTAAGAACACGTGAAATCCAATTGTTCTATGATTTAATTATCTGATAACATTGTAGGAGCTATACTTTTCCAATTAAATCCCATGTATCTGGACCTGTCTTGTTAATCCTCACAAGAACCCAGTCACTGTCTTCCCCTTCCATTTTGTCTATGTTTTGATGTTGTATTATGTATTTCTATAGGTATCTTATTGAAATAATAATTGTAATGTGTATTGTGTCACTGTGTTTGTAATTTGAGACAAAGGTCAAATGTGTGTCGGAGAAAGCCGGCCCCATGACCTAGGTGCCTCATATGTCTTGTAGCTGTTATCTATCCAATCTTGGGACAATGTTGGCTTGGTATGTCTAGCATGCATTCCACTTTTCACCTTATTGTATATACCACCTTACACACTCCCTCAGGATGCCTAGTCTACACTTAGATTTTTCCTAAAGGGTTCTTAGGCTGTCCCCATAGGAGAACCCTGGAAAGAGTTTTACATTAAAGCCAAAACAGTTCTACTTGGAACCAAAAAGGGTTCTTCAAAGGGTTCTAATATGGGGACAGTCGAAGAACCCTTTTAGGTTATAGATAGCAGCAGAGTGTAGGTGAGTGTGGGAGTCTGGCGGTTCTTGAGGTCACTTTGTGATAATTGCTGTATTTCTTTTTTTTGGACCAACATGCAAATACAGTACTACCCTTAGGGGCTTGCTTGGCTTAATTTATCTTGCATTTATTTTCTTGCCCTTTCATGTTACAGTAAGTGGACATTTTAAACTCCCTAAATGTGAAATAATACATCATATTGATTAAAATGTAGGTGGTATTGCCTTACTAGTGTAATTTAACCCCAGGAGTATGTTTATGTTGGCATTAATATTCTATTGGCGTACATTGACTCGGCGAGAGATCACTGTTGCATGCCCACACTTCCCAGGGCGCCTGAATTAGCATGTGAAAATATGCCACTTGCTAACTTGTGTGTGACTTGCGTGTGACTTTGGGGTTTGCGTGGCTGTCAGCTCAAGCATAGTCAGCCGCTCCCTCTCTCTCTCTAACTTATGTACACAGGAAGAAGTGTGGCTTCACAGTGGGAGTAGCAGAGGAAAGGAGAGAGTTTCACACAATGCTGTACACAGTGGCGGTACTAGTTGGTATGCCGCCCTGGGCTAACCCCCCGGCAAGATGCCGCCCTGGGCAGCTGCCCATGTCGCCTATACCTAAATCCGCCACTGGCTGTACATATAGATAGAGGGGGAGTGGGGGAAATTAAAGAGATGGGAATTGGCATAGCAGTGCAAAGAGAGTGGGAGGTGGCACGAAATGCATGCACGCAGAGAGAGAGAGAGAGAGAGAGAGGTGATGTTATGAAAGAAAGAAAAGAGAGAGGGACAGAGAGAAGAGAGAGAGAGAAAGAGAACAGAGGGAGAGCGGCTCCTCAGCCTGTGCTCTCTGAGCAGAGAGAGGGCACTGGTAGAACAGTGTGTTGGTTGCAGCATAGCACGTCCGGCCCTGCTTCAGTCATTCTCTCTATCACTCAGCACTTCTCTCTCCTCCTTTACCCTAACCAATAATTAACCCAATCAGGAGATAAAATGGAACAGAGGAGCAGGGCTAGATGCGGGCCGGTCTCTTTAAAGCTTACATTATCCCTTTTGTTTCCCTGCAGGAAAAATGAACTAAATCTGAAGTCAAAAGTCGACTCAGGTGACAGCGATGAGCCGAAACTTTGCAGTGAGCCAGTGGTATCTCATTAACGTGTCTCACAGGTTAGAGGCGGTGTTAAAGGATTACTTCCTGGACCGTTACTTTGTCTCCCTTCTGAGTCAAGGCATACCGGTACAAAAATGGGTTTTCTGAGAAAAAAATAAAGGGCTGAAAGAATAGCAGACTGACAATAGATTTCTTTATGATAGCAGGTTCTTCCCAAGGCCACTCGTTCATTATATGAAAGCTCAGGGCTTCTGCAAAATCTAGAGAGGATAGAATTATTTTACTTTGACTCACCAGATTAAGGAGCTTGGCCATTTTTCTCCATGGGTAAAGACACACTAAATTAATAATAGAGATGGATAGGGAGCTGTGTAAGTACTAATTGGCCTTTTAGGACAAAACTTCTGAAATTACACTTACCATCTCACAGCTTAATGCAGTGAAAAATTACAGTGTGTGTCCATCTGTCGAATTGGTGAATGTTACTTTTGGGGTAAATTGCAATAAAGTATAGTAGAGCTGTAAAATGTGTTACCATTAAACCATACAATGAAAATGAAGGCCCACTGAGAGCTAGCATTGTTTGCTCAAATGGTTTTCATGCCTCTTTTCTGCCATATTCCACTGTTTTGGTAAAAATGGAATAGTCACCATCTTCCATTTCTTTTGGACTGATCTGTAGGCATTGATCTGAAGCCAAAAAAGAAAGGAAATTCACATGATCATCACAATGCGTACTTCGCCCATGTTTTACCAAGGTTTTCCAGCACGCAGCTTTGACCTACTACAGTAGCTATGTTGGTCTACTGAACTTCCAACAATGTGAAGGCAGGTTGCTTAGGATTCAAACCTTCTCCAAAAGCCTAATACATATTCTTAGAGGAGGTGCTCCCACAATAATGAGATTTGTACCGCATACAATGTATTGCATGCTTCCCACCCCACACTAAGAAATTACCCCATTCCACTACCTTTCTATTATTATATGAAAAGCTTTGCTTTTATACTTACAACAACATTAAGCTTGATTGAGTGAGCTGTTTTGACTGTTTTTGGTCAGTAGGTGCCCAACATAACAACAGGAGGTGGTGTGTTGGGCACGGTCACTCATATAGATATAGAGACCTCTAGAGCATGCATGTCTTCATTCCTAATTTCTGTAACCGTAAGCTTACCTCTGTAATATTGACATGAGACCAAACCACTTGTTTTTAAAACATTTTCCTGTTTTATCAATTGCTGTGCTGATCATTACCTCTGTTAAATTAATGTGTAGCATAAAGTTATGTGTGTATTTGTATTTCTTTTTGCAATAATAAATATGATGATGTTACAATAATAAACATACAGTATGTACACTAAGGTTTTAGAATACCTACACATTCAAGGGTTTTTCTTTATTTTACTATTTTCTACATTGTAGAATAATAGTGAAGACATCAAAACTATGAAATAACACATATTGAATCATGTAGTAAGCAAAAAAAGTGTTAAACAAATCAAAACATATTTGATATTTGATATTCTACAAAGTAGCGAACCTTTGCCTTGATGACAGCTTTGCACACTCTTGGCATTCTCTCAACCAGCTTCACTTGGAATGCTTTTGCAACAGTCTTGAAGGAGTTCCCACATATGCTGAGCACTTGTTGGCTGCTTTTCATTCACTCTGCGGTCCGACTCATCCCAAACCATCTCAATTTGGTTGAGGTCGGATTGTGGAGGCCAGGTCATCTGATGCAGCACTCCATCGCTCTCCTTTTTGGTCAAATAGCCCTTACACAGCCTGGAGGTAGGTTGGGTCATTGTCCTATTGAAAAACAAATTATAGTCCTACTAAACCCAAACCAGATGGGATGGCATTTCGCTGCAGAATGCTGTGGTATCCATGCTGGTTAAGTGTGCCTTGAATTCTAAATAAATCACAGACAGTGTCCCCAGCAAAGCACCCCTACACCGTAACACCTCCTCCTCCATGCTTTAAGGTTTGAAATACACATGCAGAGATCATCCATTCACCCACATGTGTCTCATAAAGAAACGGCTGTTTGAGAAGTTTGGTATACGAATCAACTGGCCTACACTTTGTTGGAGGTACAATAGGCCAACATAGCTACTGCAGTAAGTCAAAGCTGTGTCCTGGAAAACCTTACTTTAGACCAATGCCTACTTCTCTTTTAAAAATTATTTTTTTTGTTTTTAATTTCCATGGTTTGTACACCGGAAGGTGATTATACAACATCATTATACAAGATTATAATACAGCAATACAAGTCAAGTAAAAGTACACAATAATGACACATTGCAACAGAAATAATGTAGTTATTAGTATTTATTTAATATATATAGTTGATTAATGAAAAACCAGAAACCCATTTAAGCCAATATGGAATCAACTGGATAAAATGTCCATGATCTCGTTTAACAAGACAATTGAGAAAGCTCCTGGAAAATACACAAATAATCGACATGTACACATGAACTACTTACATGAAAATGTACCTTAAAGTTTACTGAAGAAAAGCCTAGTAATACATTACCTGTAAATAATTGTGAGTTATTACAAAATATAAAATGTACAATCAAACGTACTTTCATCAGATATAGTCATACAGTTCAGGCATGGCCACAATTTTACTTAAAGATCTATAGACTTATTCAGGCTTTCTTGTTCAAGCCCAGTTCTACCACACCTGATTATACTTTTCAAGGTCTCAATGAACAGCTGAGGTCTTGATGAACAGCTGAGTAGTAGAATCAGGTGTTGTAGCACTGGGCTTGAACAAAAAAGCCTGCGTTACCCTGTGGCTCGTCAATAGCAATTTTGGTAACTCCTGATACAAACAATGACAAACTGCTAAGAAACACCTGTAAAATACAAAGTCATTAGACAAGTACATGCGTATGTTTGTCTGGAAAGGGCAGTGACACTAACCATTACACTACGAACCCTGATATGGATACGTCAACTTCACATTCCATTTAATTGGACAGTCTGGTTATGTCAGTATGCGTTCATTCCAATTATATATTTTTTTGTTCACCCAGTACTGATTGATCGTTTATTTATCTTGCCTGGTAATTTGACGGTGACATGTTGAAAACAGTTTATTTTTATCACATAGCTAACCAAGTTCGCAAGCATGGCGTTCTCTTTTGACTGCGCACAGGTCACGCATGATGTTGTTGTTGTTTTACCTGGATGCTTCGTGTGCAACTTGCACCCCTATTATTTTTTACTTGCGAATGGTGACTTCAGGTTTTATCGGGAGCACATTGAAAACACTTATGGATTTGGATTTTCCATCCGATCTGGTGTGTACATGTATTATAAATTAGCAGCATGGCAGTTTTCCCAAAGTTTTGTGTATCTAACTGGTCAGATATAATAGCAGCCAAGGATGTTCGCTAGCTTATTTGTTGGTGCTCTGATTACACACAATTGTCCACAGCTCAAAGGTTTACACAGATGACTTCAGCCACTTGGTCTTAGCTAGCTAGCTACAGCTGCTAGCCTTCTACTACCTAGCTGCTACTGTTGCGCAGCAACCAAGTTGCTTGATCCAGTTTTAGAACACTGAGATTCGGCTGAAAAGATGTTAGCATTGTCAGAAATGCTACAAAAAGGTAGCATATCATTGGTTTTTATTGGGCAGAAATGTGTTGCACCTACAAACGTATTTATTCCAAATTTATCTATGTCTATTGGTCACCCTATGGACGCTGCAGCCTCGTTTTAATCCAGAGTCTAGAATTTGAGCTAGGTTTGGGCAAATAATTGTCGGGCGACCCTAATGCCAATGACTCTGTCAAAAATCTGGTATAGTGGTTCTTGGTAAAGGCCGGAAAGGCAGGGAGTGTTTTGTGTACCTACAAGTTGATTTGAGAAATTTCATCGACATTGGTGTCATATTGGCCTAAATATAATGGTAGGGATATTTGAATTCAACACTGAGCTTCAACCAGTAATTTGTTGTTGATTATTGGATCATTATTTTGTTATTTATGCTGAACCCCTATGATTTTCCTATCAATACACTATTATTGCATTGAGCAAGTTCCCCAATCTCTTATTTCTGACAAGTTTGCGGTTTGTGCAAGTTTGTTACACAGTAAGCCCCTAAGCAAATTAGCCAAAAATAGCATTGCCTTTCTAATAACATTCCCCAAAGAGTGAGACAATGGAGAAATATGCTTGGTAGTGTTCACAAGAGGATACTATTGCAATATCCAAAACCAAAAGGCCTAAAGGAATTAGAATTGGTCAATACATTGTGCAGGGAACTGATTAAACCATAATTGGAGGACAGGACTTGTAATATTTCTCAGAAGCCTTGGCTGCCAGACAGCAGCTAGCCAAGCTTGGCTTCTGTCTGGGCTGTAGGCCGCCTTTGGCCTGGCTGACTGTCTGAACAGGCCAGGGAGACGGAGACCAACCATCACCAAAGTGGATGCTGTCAGCATTTTAGAGCAGGCAGCTGGAGAAACAGTGAAATAAAACACCTTTCTGCTGGGCATCCTTCAGATTCATGGGGGCCACCAACTACTATTTCACGCTATGGAAATCTTTACCAACTCCCTGGCTGTTTTTTTCTCTCTGAGGTAGTTGATTTATACTGTTACCACATTTGGATCTTGGTGACACGTACAGTAACAGTCTGATAGAGCTGCAATACCTGAAAGAGAGAGGCTTTGGGCCCAAGTCAAAAGTAGTGCACTATGTAGGGAATAGGGTGCCATTTGGGATGCACACCTTGATTTGAGCCCAGCAATCCTATTTTTGGTTTGGTAAAATTTGATTTCTCATTGAATGAACAGCTGAATAATGATAACTTTAAATTATGAGTTCAGTACTTCAGCAGGTTATTAATACATGTATGGTAACACTTTACGTTATACAATACATACACTACTGTTCAAAAGTTTGGGGTCACTTAGAAATGCCCATGTTTTTTAAAGAGAATAGACTGACGGGTTTCAGAAAAAAGTTTTTTGTTTCTGGCCATTTTGAGCCTGTAATCGAAGCCACAAATGCTGATACTCCAGATACTCAACTAGTCTAAAGAAGGCCAGTTTTATTGCTTCTTTAATCAGCACAACAGTTTTCAGCTGTGCTAACATAATTGCAAAAGGGTTTTCTAATGATCAGCCTTTTAAAACGATAAACTTGGATTAGCTAACACAACGTGCCATTGGAACACAGGAGTGATGGTTGCTGATAATGGGCCTCTGTATGCCTATGTAGATATTCTATAAAAAATCTGCCGTTTCCAGCTACAATAGTCATTTACAACATTAACAATGTCTACACTGTATTTTGATCATTTTGATGTTATTTTAATGGACAAAAAATGTGCTTTTCTTTAAAAAACATGGACATTTCTAAGTGACCCCAAACTTTTGAACGGTAGTGTACATAGACGCTATGTTTGCATTCAGTATTACAGAAGAATAGTGTACCTGTGTACTGTTCATGGAGCAGTGATCTGTATGAGACATGGACAGTAATTGGAGGCTTATAGGTTCTTAGTGTCATTGTGACACCTCATACTTTCAGATCCTTTCACTCTTAACTTCTCAAGGTACATTATATCAGAAGATGGTATAGCAGCCCGATAATGTGATCCTTTGTGTGGGAACTAGTTCTCACTTTATGCTTTCATCTGTGTTTCAGAGGACGTAAAGATCACATTTATAGTCAGGTAATTTTTTATGTATATCATTGCTACAATTGTTTTCACACTTAAAAACGACTCAATCATTGATCACAACAATGCCCCACACTTCCTTCTACAATTTACTCAAACGATTGATTTGTGAATTTATTCTTGGCCTAAAGCACTTTATTGTTCCTCATTATTCCAGCTACAAAATGACAGCCGTTTAAATCTGAGGCTATGTAGGCGGGTCTTTTTCACCATGCCAAAATACACAGGGAGACATACAGTGGGGAGAAAAAGTATTTGATTGTTCTTTGTTGCAGGTTTTCCCACTTACAAAGCATGTAGAAGTCTGTAATTTTTATCATAGGTACTCTTCAACTGTGATCACATTGTATGATTTTTAAGTAATTAATTTGCATTTTATTGCATGACATAAGTATTTGATACATCAGAAAAGCAGAACTTAATATTTGGTAGAGAAACCTTTGTTTGCAATTACAGAGATCATACGTTTCCTGTAGTTCTTGACCAGGTTTGCACACACTGCAGCAGGGATTTTGGCCCACTCCTCCATACAGATCCTTCAGGTTTCGGGGCTGTCGCTGGGCAATACGGACTTTCAGCTCCCTCCAAAGATTTTCTATTGGGTTCAGGTCTGGAGACTGGCTAGGCCATTCCAGGACCTTGAGATGCTTCTTACGGAGCCACTCCTTAGTTGCCCTGGCTGTGTGTTTCGGGTCGTTGTCATGCTGGAAGACCCAGCCACGACCCATCTTCAATGCTCTTACTGAGGGAAAGAGGTTGTTGGCCTAGATCTCGCGATACATGGCCCCATCCATCCTCCCCTCAATACGGTGCAGTCGTCCTGTCCCCTTTGCAGAAAAGCATCCCCAAAGAATGATGTTTCCACCTCCATGCTTCACGGTTGGGATGGTGTTCTTGGGGTTGTACTCATCCTTCTTCTTCCTCCAAACACGGCGAGTGGAGTTTAGACCAAAAAGCTCTATTTTTGTCTCATCAGACCACATTACCTTCTTCCATTCCTCCTCTGGATCATCCAGATGGTCATTGGCAAACTTCAGACGGGCCTGGACATGCGCTGGCTTGAGCAGGGGGACCTTGCGTGTGTTGCAGGATTTTAATCCATGACGGCGTAATGTGTTACTAATGGTTTTCTTTGAGACTGTGGTCCCAGCTCTCTTCAGGTCATTGACCAGGTCCTGCCGTGTAGTTCTGGGCTGATCCCTCACCTTCCTCATGATCATTGATGCCCCACGAGGTGAGATCTTGCATGGTGCCCCAGACCGAGGGAGATTGACCGTCATCTTGAACTTCTTCCATTTTCCTTCTCACCAAGCTGCTTGCCTATTGTCCTGTAGCCCATCCCAGCCTTGTGCAGGTCTACAATTTTATCCCTGATGTCCTTACACAGCTCTCTGGCCTTGGCCATTGTGGAGAGGTTGGAGTCTGTTTGATTGAGTGTGTGGACAGGTGTCTTTTATACAGGTAACGAGTTCAAACAGGTGCAGTTAATACAGGTAATGAGTGGAGAACAGGAGAGCTTCTTAAAGAAAAACTAACAGGTCTGTGAGAGCCGGAATTCTTACTGGTAGGTGATCAAATACTTATGTAATGCAATAAAATGCAAATTAATTATTAAAAATTATACAAAGTGATTTTCTGGATTTTTGTTTTAGATTCCGCCTCTCACAGTTGAAGTGTACCTATGATAAAAATTACAGACCTCTACATGCTTTGTAAGTGGGAAAACCTGCAAAATCGGCAGTGTATCAAATACTTGTTCTCCCCACTGTAAATGATCCTGGCTGAGCCAATCAAATTGCTTCTCCTGAAACATGAAGGAGGAACTTACCAATCACATGGTTTCCGTACATATTGATGTCTGGATGTCTTCATCTGTCACTAGAAGAATCGCTCCATATCTGGGGTAGCCCAAAGACCAATGGTGCAGCACTGACCCAGTCATTAATAAGAAGGAACCGACAAGCAGAGGCAGAACTCACAGGACACAAGCTGAACTCAAGGTCTCTCTTCAAAACTACTGGAACTTGAATTATAAATGTTGAAGGAACATGATGGATGGAAATCAGAGTATATATTTTCAGAAAAACAACCGGCTCTATCCCCATTTGCAATTGGTAAAGCGTCAGATTAATTTGAATTTGTTGCATAAAGGCAGTGCTTTTGTCGAACACGGTGCAGATAGTGTTTGAGAGTTTGAATTCATTTCCACTTGCTATGAAATAACATGCTTGAATTGAAAGCACAAGTATTGTTGCTGCTTAACTTTAATGTGAGCACATCGGTCAATGCATGTTTTTTCCTCCTCTGGTGACACTGTTGTGTAGTTTGAGGCTCCATTAATGGGGTTCCTGAGCGGCGCAGCGGTCTAAGGCACTACATCTTAGTGCTAGAGGCGTCACTACAGACCCTGGTTTGATTCCAGGCTGTATCACAATCCGTCCGTGATTGGGAGTCCCATAGGGCATGCACAATTGGCCCAGCGTCGTCCGGGTTTGGCCGGTTTAGGCTGCCATTGTAAATAAGAGTTGGTTCTTAACTGACTTGCGTAGTTAAATAAAACATTTAAATTTAGTCTTTGGTTGTGTCTGTAGTTTTCCATTCTGACTTCTGCTCTTCATGTAATTAAATTAAAGATAAAAAAGTAAAAATTAGTCACGCTAAGCAGCCTGCCATTTTACACTGACAGATCATCGTACTGGTGGTTTCAATGGCCTATACAAGTAGCCTAGAACACAGTCTATGTTCTCTCTTTAATACACATGCCTTGAATGGAACCTTCCTGCTATATCATTTCTGTTATCCTGGAATAGACTTACCTGCCAGACAGGAACATGCCAAATAAAGATACGTTTGCATATCACTCTATTTGAACTGGTTAATTGGATCACTGCATGTTAAGGATTTCCAGCATAATTCCCTCTTTTTTTTTTACTTTTTCATATTAACTTAATTGTGACCAAAGGCATGAATATGAGCATTCTATCTGTTTTAACACTGGGGGAATTGGGTGGCATGATTACTGTTTCTTCAGCACTTTGCATTTTTTTAACAGAGACAGACTCCGACAGGAATGTGATTATATCAACAAACCGGTGTCAGGTGCAAATGGGTGTGAGCTGCCCCACAGCCCCAGTGAATTTTCAACACTTGAGATTTCCTATGGGACCACAATTCCATATTAGGAAACTATAAAAAAGAACTGAATTACCTGCTAGCCCAACTCAACCACCATTTGACAGGGCCTCATGGCTTTTTCCTCATTGTCGCTATTAAACCTCTGGGTGGTGTGTTCCTCCAGGGCCTCACAGACATTCCGACTGCCCCCCACCTAACCATGCAGGATGCCAGGATCAGAGTGTAGCATGCTGCTCTGGAGGTGTTTCCCACTACTTACTAACACAGCCAGAGGTGCATGGGAACAAGACAGAGCTGTATGCATAAGTAGTCAGTCACCCATTTTACATCTCAGCAGTCTTTGGGTTGCTCTGGGTGAGAACCACATCATTCAGTCCTGCAGGGAAATAAGCTTTAGAAGAAGTGACGTGTCACTTCCTGTTGATGAGGACAGTCTGGTTGGTAGAGGTTTAGCTTTCACTGGAAGGGAACCAGAAAAGTAATGAATGTTTAATACTGTATAATAAACTATTGTGTCTGTGTCATTAAACCTGTAGTTAGTCTTGTGAATAATTGGTTGCAGGTGGTAATTTCTTCTCAGGCTCTATGATTTCTTTTGGTTTTGGGGAGTGGGCCTAGTTACGTTCACATGCCTAATGATGTCACATTATTTTCCACTGATATCTCGACAACTATGGGGGTCCTTAAACAGACTGAATGGGAGCGGTAAGTGTCTGTCAGTTCACAGCTTGCAATAACACTTGGTTTTGCAGCAACAGCTGCATCTATCCCTCCGGACACTCCCTTATCAATGTTGTACCATATTAGGGCAGTTGGACACGCATTTCAACCTGAATTAGCTCAAAGCGCAACTCTCACGCACTATTATTTAAATATTAAACCTTTGAAAAAACAAGATTTAATCTGTCACATGTATAGGCTATATGGGTTCTTATGTAATAACCAATCCACACCCCAGACCAAAGGATAGGCCTAGTTGCTGCTGATAGGATAGGCCTAGTTGCTGCTGATAGGGTAGGCCTAGTTGCTGCTGATAGGATAGGCCTAGTTGCTGCTGATAGGGTAGGCCTAGTTGCTGCTGATAGGATAGGCCTAGTTGCTGCTGATAGGGTAGGCCTAGTTGCTGCTGATAGGATAGGCCTAGTTGCTGCTGATAGGATAAGCCTAGTTGCTGCTGATACTTGAAAACACTGAACACACGACTAATACAGTCTTATTCCTTTGTCCAGTGTCACTTCCATCTGGACACAGCATGGTATAATAACAAGAACCCAATTAGAGAGTGCCATGGTAACAGTAAGCAACAGAAAATAAAAGCAAATATAGGTAATTCCTCTCAGAAGCTAATAATGACCTGAGATCTGACCCAGCTTGACAATTCCTTGGCATGATACAGAATATAGTTTCATGGATTGCAGATCTTCTATGTATCAATGCCCGATTGTTGTTAGTATCATTAAAAGACTGCATTGTGCCTTACATTTAACTATTTCTAAATGTAGAAACATATATGGATTGCTCACTATTTGTATATATCATCATGAATCTATTATCCACTGATTCAGTGTATTCTAGAGAACTGGAAGGAAGCCATGTAATGCCTGAGTTTGTCACATGGGAATCAAGCCAAAGATGGAGAGTGAATAACAAACAGCCATGAATATTCAAAGATCTTTGATAAAAATCCAAGAGGCAGAGTATTATCTACCTATATCAGTCAGTGGTACAGTAAATCAACACAAGCAACAGGTCTGAAATGACGCCCCCCTGAACATAATATTTTCTAATTTCTTTGTTTTCTAATCAACGATTAAAGGCACATTTTATATTGTTGAGTTAAGCTATGAATAATACAAAATGCTGTATAATTAAGTTAACTTCAATACATTTTAATTCTATAATAATGCGGGATACAGCATAATGTCGTGGTGGAACATGTATCAAGGGTAAAGAGGATTAACAGTAATTTGCATAATAAACAGGCCAAACAAAAAACTGAGGTAAATAAACCTTGAAGTGAGTCCTTGTCTCCTTCCATCCATTCATGATGTACATAGTTTATTAATCAATATTTGTTAGTCATAATTACAGCTGGTTTTTACTTGGTACGAGGTAAATGGAGATTAATTAGTGACCTGAAACACATGCTGTATATGTGAAGGGCTAATGAGTTTCTCTTTTATGCTTTCATTTATCAGTGATTTGCCAAGTCATCTGAGCAACTGGAAATTAACTTTACACTTTTTAATTGTGTTTTGTTTTTACCATGATTCTAGAGCACTACTTAAAACCCCAGGATGCAGTTAGTTCAATCTGTATGGTAGCAGTCTTTCATGCAGCAACAACACAACATAATGAGTCAACACGTCTCCTCCCAATGACCAGACTCACTGGGACTCCTGCTATCTTATGGTGACCTTCTGAAGAAGATGCACACAACTGTGTCTCACTGTCTCTATTCACTCTTCTCAGCAAATACAAAAGTAAATGGGACAGTGGAGTTTAAAATGGAGGCTCCTTATTAGCATGTTATGTTACAGCACAGAATAAAGCAGTAACATGGTAAAAGTATGGTAAAAAGTTATGAACACAACATTATTTGCCCAGATGCCGTTTAATCTATTTATTTTGTTACTTCAGGGTAATACACCACATGCTTTCATGTAGATTATATCCCCTTTTCCAACCCTCATCCTCAACCCATTACTTCGAGAGGTGAGAGACAAAGAGAGAGAGCGAGAGAGACCAAGAGAGAGAGAGAGAGAGAGAGAGTGCAGTCAAATAGGCCTATTGATATTTTTGGTCTAGGCTATGAAAATGTTTGCTGATAAAAATATGTTTTGTCTTCTACAGAAATATACATTTTTTACCATTATCTTACCCAAAAGAGGTGAATCTTGGCCAAAGACGACTAGACTGTAACATTTCCTAAAATCATACTTTATGCCTTATGTCTAAGAGCAGAATCTGCAACGAATGTATTGGTCACAAAGCTTGCACAGGATCTTTTTCTACGAGCAGTGAGTGGATAATTCCTCTATCAGTCTAGTTTAGTGACATCAGTTGTGTTACAGTCCCCGCCCAGCAGCTGCTGATGCTATTTGAGTGAGAGACGGCAGTTTCTTGTACATTAACCTAAAGTAGCAGGGGGTTTAGCGTCGTCAATGGGAAGCACACGCCACGGTGGAAAAGCGAATACTGTCTAGCTAACTTCCATTTACAACATGGGTTCCACGTCGATTCCGTGTTTGTGGATTACATTTTGCATTCATTTATGTTGTTTTATGGACACTGGAAAAGCACAGAATGCGAAAGAAGGTATGTAATAAAGTTTGATACCCTCTCATCATGCAGGCTACATGCCGAAAACTGATCGGCAATGGCGCGAAGTGACATCCAAAGACAGCGCACATCCTGAAATGATGTTGCTTGCGCATGAATGATCATTAATGTATTTTTGAATTGTGTAAAATACTGTATGTCATAACATTAGTTCAATGACATACAGTGTTGTTAGTCAGTGGATCGCAATCTCTGTGCGCATTCACACGGCGTTTGTGTGACAAACGGTCCGTTGCAGGCTATTTTAGCAGGCTTTTACGCATGGCACCCAATCAAAAATAAGGCTCCGTACGGACGATTTTAGTTTTCAACGCATAGATAATCTACATTTAGGAAGACTGTCATTCCACTCAGTGTCATATCATACATCATGACTATGAATAAACTTCCATGGTCGTTGGATAGGCTAATTACTATCACATTAGACACTATAAATATGGTACACAGTAACCCTCCTTGTCATTATAGGAGTTCATGTTTGAAATACCTTAAATAAATCCGTTTTTCTACAAACTGGCATGCACAGTGCGCGCAAGGAAAGTGTATCTATATCATATACACATAGCGATAGAAAGGAAGATCACTGTGGGTAGAAATAAACTAAATACTTATGTTCATCTTGATAAAGAAATACGCTTATTAATAAATAAATACAATTGGAAAGAGAGAAATAAGATTAAAATGTCCCGAAGCTGTTGACCTTCACTTATAAGGTGATTATTGTGTTCGTAAACACACTGTATTGATTCTGAAATAGTCTACTGAAGTGTCCGTCTGAAGTTTAAAACAGGCTGTGTAAATTGTTTTTAAAACATATAAGGATATAATATAGGGTCGTATGTCTAATCAATATATTTGAACAGATATTTAACCTATAATAACCCTGTTATTAAACACACTCACTGCCCTGCGTTCTAGGGAGACACATCGGCAGTGCGCTCTAGGGTCGGTGAATGGGTCTGCCGTGACTACCCGCTAATAATGTATTGAATGCCTATACCCAATATATTTTACAAGTGACACTTTTACACCAAATTCATGTCGCCGTTGGTAGATTACATCTGAACTGTTTTGGGATAATTGTCCTGTTGTTAGTGCTCCTGTCGTCCGGGCACAGCAAGGACTCATGCATTGCTTTTTAATGTCCTAGATTTACGTATAGAGGCAGGTGTTCTCGTCTGACCTTATTGCACCAGCACGCATGTATACTAAAAAGACACACAGATAGGTTTGAATAATTTTGCTATTTTACCTCATGTTTATGTGGTTTGTAGGCTACATGGAACCCAAAGTTGTCACACACAACACTTACTTTTTAGATAAATGGAGATACAAGTTGTCCTCAGTCTCTATAGCAAGGGGCATGTGTTTATCCAGTGTTTGGTGCTGCAATGTCTTGAATATATAGCCGTTTATGTAGTGTAATTTAGGTGAAAGGTATTGCCATAAATGCCCCTCTGCTCAGCATGAATTGTTCATTTTAATAGCTTGCTGCAGAAAACGCTTCATATGTCTACTCATCTAGCCGCAAAGTAGACTTTTATAGATTAGTAGTAATATTTAGCGAACAGACAGTGGCACATTCAGAGATTTAATCGCCTGCTCTACCGTTTTATTTCCTGTCGCTAGTGATTCTGTTGGATTCCAAGGCGCAGCAGACAGAGCTGGAGTGGATATCCTACCCTCCTAGTGGGGTAAGTGGGACAGACACTAACTAGCCTACACACTTCTGAGAACATCAACATATAACACTCAAATCAACATTATTACTTTCACCGTTATCATGCACCATATGGAAGTCCTTTCCCACCACAAAAAAATAAATACATCTGATTACGAGTTATGACATAGTAAGTCATTATCATGAGATAGTATGTTATTATTACACGATAGTAAGTCATAATTATAAGATTATAATTAATAATAATAAGATAATAATGAATAAGTATGACATATTAAGTCGTTATTACGATATGCATTTAGGCGATCTATCACATTAATATCACATGAATCCAATGTGCACTTTGCATCAGGCCCTCCGCAACTTTCAAGGATGACCTCATGTATATCCTATAGTCAATCACACATTGTGTGCGTGTGTGCGTGTGTGTGTGTGTGTGTGTGTGTGTGTGAGAGAGAGAGAGGTTTGTGGTGATATTGTTCCATATTAATGTATTAAAATGTTTTTTTTGTGTGTGTGTGAGTGGGTGCCTCCATTAAACAGGCAATCTGGGATTGGGACATCCATTTTTTTGACTTTTATTATTAATATACTGTATAGCCATTGATTATTGAGGAAGGAAACTTCAAAATGCATGATTAACAGTCTTACCCATCAATCCCAAATATACGCTTGTTTTACTCCATTGTTTGTAAACAACGTAATTGTAAGCAAAAACAGTATAGCTTCCAAACATGGTTAAGATTATCATTTTGATCTCATGGATGGTCAGTCCTTGCTTCCATATGTGATATTCCTTGCGTCTATGTATTTGAGAGCGGTTACATTTCTCCTGCTCCATTCCTTAGCTGTTTACCAAATAAAGTGGCGGGCAGTACACTTTCTTTTTGTTTGAATCCCAGATTGCCCCTTTAAAATTGGTCGACCTGCGGGACTATTCAATGACCATGATCCAGACTTACTATCTCAGAATTATGACTTACATATGTCATAATTCTGACTTATATATCTCATAATAATGACTTACTATCTTATAGTTACATACTATCTCATAATTCTTTGTTAGATTTTTTTTATTGGTGGCAGGAATGGGCTTCGTAGGCCTACTAACATGGAAAATCTAGGGCTAATTGGAATGGGAAATTTCAACACGGTCCAGTATAATTATATCTGGCTGTCTCATTACCATGCATATGTGCCTCTCGGTAATTGTCAGCTGCTTTTTAAAATTGCCACTGTGTCGGACTGGGATCGACAAAGGCCATTTGGCTGGGATGTTTGTTTATGTCAATTGATGTCAATGGTAGCAGTCCTGAAAATCTATTGGATGGGTGGCATTTAAGTGAAGAGATATTCATTTAGTTTTTGATGTAGCCTAGGCCTCAAGTCAACTTAGCATGTCCCTAATTAGCCTGTCCCTAATAGCCTGTCCCTAAATTATTTCAAATTGTAATAAATAAAAACGTTTTTCAAATAGGTTAAGTAATGTGATTGGAAAGTCATGTATGGAAATAATCTCAATTGATTCATCATTTGTTTTTATGCTTATCAGGTTTACTTACAGTGCCTTCAAAAAGTTTTCCAAATGTTGTTGTCTTACAGCCTGCATTTAAAATGTATTACATTGAGATTTTGTGTCACTGGCCTATACACAATAAGGTGAAAGTGATGTTTTTAGACATTTTTACAAATTCATTACAAATGGAAAGCTGAAATGTCTTCAGTCAATAAGTATTCAACCCATTTGTTATGGCAAGCCTAAATAAATTCAGGAGTTAAACTGTTGCTTAACATGTCACATAATAAGTTGCTTAGACTCACTCTGTGTGCAATAATAGTGTTTAATGTGATTTTTTTATGACTACCTCATCTCTGCACCCAAGTCATACAATTATATGTAAGGTCCCTCAGTCGAGTATATTGAATATCCCTTTGAGCTTGGTGAAGTTATTAATTTCACTTTGGATGGTGTATCAATACACTCAGTCACAACAAAGATACAGGCGCCCTTCCTAACTCAGTTGCTGGAGAGGAAGGAAACCGCTCAGGGATTTCACCATGAGGCCAATTAAAACAGTTACAGAGTTTAATGGCTGTAATTGGAGAAAACTGAGGATGGATCAACAACATTGTAGTTACTCCACAATACTAACCTAAATGACAAAGTGAAAAGAAGGAAGCCTGTACAGAATAAAAAATATTACAAAACATGCATCCTGTTTGCAATAAGGCACTAATGTTAAACTGTAAAAAATGTGTCAAAGAAATGAAATGTATGTCCTGAATACAAGGCGTTATGTTAGGGGCAAATCGAACACAACACACCACTTACTACCACTCTTAATTTTTTCAAGCATGTGGTGGCTGCTTCATGTTATAGCTATGCTTGTCTTCGGAAAGGACTAGGGAGTTGTTTTTAGGATAAAAATAAATGGAATAGAGCTAAGCACAGGCAAAATCCTAGAGGAAAACCTGGTTCAGTCTGCTTTCCACCAGACACTGGGAGATGAATTCACCTTTCAGCAGGACAATAACCTAAAACACAAGGCCAAATCTATGCTGCAGCTGCTTACCAAGAAGACAGTGAATGTTCCTGTTTGGCCTAGTTAAAGTTTGGACTTAAATCAGTTTGAAAATATATGGCAAGCCTTGAAAATGGTTGTCTAGCAGTGATCAACAACCAACTTAGAGACTTACAAAGAAAGACTCACAGCTGTAATCACTGTCAAAGGTGATTCTAGAAATGTATTGACTGTGAATACTTATTTCTGTATTTCATTTTCAATAATTTTGTAAACATTTCTAAAAACATGTTTTTACTTTGTTATTATGGGGTATTGTGTGGTGATGGGTATGAAAAAAAATCTATTCTACTTATTTTATAACACAACAAAATGTGGAATAAGTGAAGGGGTATGAATACTTTCTGAAGGCTCTCTATTTGCTCTGTTAGTTTCTGTTAGTATTTTCGGCCTGGTTTCAGAATAACGGTGATACGTTTATGTATAATAGTTGCAAACTAACTTCCAAATTGTGTAAAAGCGAAATGGATTACACATTTTACACTTTTCTTTCCCTATGTGCTTGGGATTTAATTGTGCTGCACCACCTTTATGCACCTTTATTATTCATTTTTGCACCTTTTCCACTCCTTTATTAGTATGTATTATATACAAAGACACTGTATTGAATCAATACTTCTGTAGGACATAATTAAACAGCCATCATTTACATTGTTGTGTTTTGATTTCATTGCAAAAGTATATCGCCGATGAGAGCCAATCAATATACATTTACCAAACTTGTGCTCTGTTCTTTTTTAGTGGGAAGAGATCAGCGGGTTGGATGAAAACTACACCCCCATTCGCACATACCAGGTTTGTCAGGTCATGGAGCCCAATCAGAATAACTGGCTTCGGACTAGCTGGATAGAGAAGGGTGATGCCCAAAGGATTTTTGTGGAACTGAAGTTCACCTTGAGGGATTGTAACAGTCTACCTGGTGTGGTGGGCACGTGCAAGGAGACGTTCAACTTGTATTATCAGGAAACCGATTCGGAAGTCGGCAGGAATATACGAGAGAACCAGTACGTGAAAATTGACACAATCGCAGCAGACGAGAGCTTCACCCAGGGGGACCTGGGAGAGAGGAAGATGAAGCTGAATACAGAAGTGCGCATCATTGGGCCGCTGTCCAGACGAGGGTTTTACCTGGCCTTCCAGGATGTAGGGGCATGCATCGCTCTGGTCTCTGTCAAAGTTTATTACAAGAAGTGCTGGTCCATCATTGAGAACCTGTCCACTTTCCCAGACACAGTGACGGGATCAGAGTTCTCCTCTCTGGTCGAGGTCGAGGGTATGTGTGTCGGTGACGCAGAGGAGGAGGCTGACAACTCTCCCAAGATGCACTGCAGCGCAGAGGGGGAATGGCTGGTGCCTATAGGGAAATGTATATGCAAAGCGGGATTTCATCAGAAGGGCGATGCATGTGAACGTGAGTACAGTTACAGTATATTTAATTAGTGGCATAACTTTTTTCATCCTAATATTGAGAAATATTAACATTGTTTGAATTAGGGGAAATATTACACTTATTGGTAAGCAGAAAATGTGCCTCATTCATGTTTAGAATAGTTTTTTCCCTTTGATTCATTATCACACAGGATCACCCATGCCATGCCTAAACACCAGAAATAATCTGTTTAGAATTTTTATTTTTAATTATGCAAAGCAAGCAAATGGCAATTTAGGCCACATTGAATAGTTGTGGTGGCAAATACAATTAAAGCAGCTGATTGAAGGAAATAATAATGATGGATAAAGTATGGACTCCCAGAAATCCTCAGTGTAATAATTGGAATCCATGCTAATTGTTTGATTAGCGGGTTCTTAATTTATAGCCGTGGTTCTGTTGACACTGGGATTAAATGATAACTTGCACTTCAGTTTAGCTCAGTACTCCTCGGCAAGAGCACTTACCTCTATGGATGGCCGCTGGCCAAGGCAATCACTTGCAGAATACACAGGTCTGAAGGAAGTCCATCCAATCTTTCAATCCCTCTGCCCAATCCAAACGACCCTGACAGAGAGGGAAACAAATTGCCGCCATACCGTGGCATTTAGGCCCCAGGATATTTATGAAGGGCCCTAACAGGAAACGTAATTACAGTCAAGCTTGGCTGTGTTGTTTGGTCCTAGCACCATGCCTCGGCAATTAGCATTAAAATACTTTATGTCACTATAATTGCACAAAGGATTATTTTCAGTGGCCACCTGACTTGTAAGATAAAAATCACGGTGGATTTAAGGAGACCTACTTAGGTCACATAGTTTAAGTGCCCTGTCTTGTCAGCCAAGCTTTTTTCCCGCTCACAACATCCATCTAAGCAGCTTATGAGGGGTACTGATTAGTAATAATTAAAGGGAATGTGTCTCAGCACAAATTAGAAGTCCAAGTAAGCTAGCCACTTTCAGGCCACTACTGCCGCACATGGTCCTTCACCAGCGAGTTACACTGTGAAGTGTACTTAGGTGATATTAACAAAAACAAAAATAGCCTCTTGAGTTATGTTCCCTCAAATGTGGTAGAGCTCATTCAACACCCAGGAGTACTTTTTCTGGTGTTTATGTTATTTTGGTAAGTAGAGGTGCATTTCTGCCCCAGGGACGAAAGCTACAGTAAAAAGTAATTTGGGCCATTTTCTGATTCACTTCCAAAGGAGCAAACAATGTAGCATATAGTATAAAAGCTTAGTCTAAAAAATGCCTCCTTATGCCTGCTCTTCTGCTTGTAAATCATTGTGCACATGGCCTGTTAGAACTGAACTGTTGCCCATTCCAAGCAATTAACTGATCCAACAAAAAATAAAAATTGTCCTTAACTTTCTAAGAGATTTATTTAGATTGGGTCATGGTTGGCTATTGTATTAAGGGGTAGTTAATCTAAATGAAATGAACATCATACTGCAGCATCAGCAGCTTCTCAGAGATGTGGTGATATTAAACTGCCCATTCAGGGGTTTCCTCTGGAGCAAATCAAAAGGGAAAATACTAGAGTTTTCCATCGGTTGTCCTACAATAGCACAGTAATGCACTTGTGTTGGATTTCACGCAGTCTTTACCCAGGCCTCTCTTTTAGCTTCCTGATCGAGATACTGAGCCTTTCTATATAGATCATAGATACACATTCCCTCACTGTCCCATTTTGAATATCTACAGTGTCCCCCAACTATAAAATGGCCGTCTGTGAAATATCGAGCAGAAGGTTGAAGGAGGAGCAAGTGAGTTGAGCTGTCAGTCGTGTCATTCGAGGACTAGCAGCCCCCCTCTGTGGATGCAGCGGCCTCCTCCAAATCGTGTTGTGATCCACTCATTCATCACCGTCACTGGAGAAGGACTGCATGTCTTTCACTCCTCTCCCTCCCCGTCTCTGTCTCTCTAACTCTCTGTGTGGCAATCTGCAGAACTATAAATTCCTGTCTTTCTCAAAATGCTCTCTTTCTCTTTCTATGAGATTCAGTGTTATGGGTTTTGAAAAAGGCCCATTTGAAGTGTCCTGCAGCGTGTGCAGGGTGTATTTGCATAGATGTGTGTGGTGTTAAAATAGTGGGCGTTCATTTTCAGGTTCTGTTCAGCAGTGGCCCACTCACTGAAATGGAACCACTGAGTTGTTTTGAGAAAGAAAGGGCCCTTGTGTTTTGCCTGAGTTGTTCTCGAACCCCAGGAATGCATGCTGTCCAATTTTAACACATCACATAATTGTTCCTAAGCATCCAACTACTGTGAGCTGAATAACTATTGACCTGTATGTTGTCCAATTTTAACACATCACATAATTATGTTGTTAAAGGCACAATTCCACCACTTTATAACCTTTTATTATGCTGTTAGTATAAACAGTAAGATTTTATATAAACATTTTATCATTTTTGTAAGTAATACTGCACAATTCCTTGTTTTTGTAGTTTCTGAAGCATCTGCATTGCCCTCATCTACAGTATACTACAATTCACAGAGTGAATTTCACTTCCCAGGATGCAATGTTCCGCCAAGTCTGCCGTTAGCTGGCTAGCAAGCTCGATGAAGCTTATGTCATAAGTTATGAGTCCATTTCACATTACTTTTGGATTGTAAATATATTATAATGTTTGCATGAATATCATGCTGAATATAGGTTCACGTCATTGTCACCAATCAATTGCATTACACAAAAAAATATTGGAATTTAGATGCTAATGATTGCTAATGAATGCCAACCCTAAGTTACTCTATCTGATAATTAGCTAGCCTGACTGCTACACCAGAAATAATAGTGTTTGCAACAATTACAGCCAAGTTTAATATTAGTGACTGTCTTAAACAACAATAAAAAAACATGCAGGCCTGTTAAAACAGAACATGTATAATGAAATGTACAGGCACATCACTACGGAATCCTAGTCTCTCATGCTTGAAGCCTATATCTTTGGTGCTAATATTAGCTGTGCTAGCTAGGTTCCATAGCTAACCCTGTTGCATCTGAAATAAAGTATTGTTTTTTTGTTGTTGCCAAATACAGCCTTAAGGACTGTCCAAGCAACCGTCCAGCAACACTGAAGGCCTATTGGAACTAATTATGAAAAAGTTTCATTACGAAAATATGTTCCTTGCAATTAGTGATCCTTGGGATGTCCCTACCTCATTGAAGTTGACATTTAAAATGGTAAAGTTTAGGGTTAGGTAAGGGTTAAGGTTAAGGTTAGGGTAAGGGTAGGGCTAAAGGTTAGGGTTCAGGGTATGGACGTCCCAAGTATCCCAGATAACACTAACCAAGAAAATATATCGCTGTGCAACTTCATAATCGGTGATGGTGGGAGTGGTTTTGCAGAATGGAATCATGGGACTTTGAGCCTTGAGCAACATAATAATATAGGAATAAGTTGGCTATAAATATCATCAGGTTTTTGAGCGTCTATTTAAAATATTTCCAGAAGTTATTAGACAAAGACAAACAGAGCAACATATAGCAGGGAGTTCCAATATGATCAGAAAACTACAGATGGTTTTATAGATCACTGAAAATGACTGTTCATAATTTATTTTATTTGTCATCTCAGGGATCCTACTCATCACTAAACAGTCAATAGACATGAAATCATAAAATTACACTAACTGTGTTGGACAGCACTAAATACTTCATAATAACAACCCAAATGTTAAAAGTGTCGGAGTTGCCCTTTAAGCAACTTATCCTGAGAACTATTGACCTGCTCAATTATTTCTCCAGTGTGAAAGGCCTAGTACCTCAAGTAAACAGATAAAACACGACCTTATCCCAGCGCTATCGCTACATGCTAACAAGAGAATTAATGAAAGCTTATAGCATCCTGCATTCACTGTCCCCATCCATCTTGGGGTGCCAGGGAGTTGGACAGGAGTTAGTTTGGGGCTGATTGATGGGCCGAGGCCCTTGAGGGAAGGATCTAGCTGTGTTGGGGTTGACCACAGAAGCCAAGGTGTGTCTGTGTGGAGGGGAGAGAGGCACCAGGCAGCAGGCAGCCAAGCAGCCCCGGCCTAGCTCCAGGCCCAGGCAACTACTTAGCATTTCAAATGAAGCCAGGAGTCAGGGGACCTCATGCATCTTGACGCTCCTCCTGATTGATAAGGTGCGAATGTAATGCTCCAAATGGCTGTCCTTTGCAACCGCTACCGAGCTTAATTATGCAAATGGCGGTGCACACGGAATCACCAGGAGACGCAACTGGATTTAAATCACTCAAGATTGAAATCATTTGGTGATAGATGGTGGCTAGTCTTGTCACTCTTCCACAGCTTCAGGGTTGTTCCTGTTTTTCTGTTTGACCTGCCAGGTAGCACAGTGATAGGCACAGATGGGCTATTGTATCTGTTGCTTTTGAACACAAACAAGGGTCAACAGCTTACATAAAATTTCAAAATGTATTTGTTTTGTTTTTTGGGGGGGATTTATATAAATAGTAATTAGGACAATACAACATGTTTACCAAGCTTGGGATATTACTATAACTACAAACACCTTCACCTATTTACACCCCCCCCCATATGTATAGTTACTGTGTAATGGAGTATGTGCCTGTTTTGTACAAGGAGAACTGCAAAAAAAAAACTAAGCTTTCATGCTACAGAACACTTCTAAGCACATTTTTAAGTCCCCTCTCCGCCTGCTCTTGGTGAAAGTGGGAAAAAAGTGTGAGCTTATGTAATAAGTTATTGATTTTCCTCTTAAAGGAAGATTGAAGTGCAGAGCCACTGGTCTGCGGAGCTCCCAGAGGAGAGAGCCTCGCTGACAACAGACAGGACCCTCCCTGACACACGGCTAGGTGCTAAGACCCCGGGCCCAGTCACATATCACTTTCACCCACAGGGACAGCATCACTAAATGGCAAGACGTTGTCTTCTGACATCGTGTTCGCCTGTCCAATCGTATCCCTCCCAAGAGTCAGTGGCTGAGCAATTACAAAAAAGACATCGGTGCCACAGTTTAGATAGCCAAAGTGAAGTAAAGCCCGCAATCTCAAGAGGTATGGAACTTGGGATCGATGGAAGTGTCTGAACCTGTTAGTGCAAGTGGAGATGAGGGCTGCTGAGGCAGGGTGAGGGGCTATTGTTGTGCAGGGAGAGGGGGTCGGAGAGGTGACTCTTTTGATGACCAAGGGTCAACTTCTGCGATCATCCATCTTCCGTCTTGGCAGTGTCCTGTCATCCAGGGTGCTCACGTTACTAAGCGCAAGAGGCAGCCCTCCATTGTCCAGCCTTCCTTGTTTGCAGCCATGTGTAAATGAAGTTAATATTCCCTGACCTTATGCATAGCCAATGAGAGACCCCAGTGTCACATTGGAAATAACGCAATCTGACACAAAATAGGGTCAACAATGTCTACCCACATCTCTCCTCGCTGTCTTTGTTTGCTTCAAAACAGAGAATGTTTACTAGGATTATGACTATTCATGAAATTCAACTTGGGTCTCTAATTTGGCCTGACAGCTCTTATTTAGTGACACATCTATAGATGATTAATGTGTGTCTGTTAGTTACTCTCCAATTTGAACTAGCATGACTCAAAGAGTGCTTACTAGAGGGATACTATGTTTGATTTTGCCCCTTGATTAACAGTTATTCAGCTAAGGGGTTAAATAAGTGTAATCTATTGGAATCTTCTGGACACGTTGGTGTGTCCCGACAAGTTTTAATAATATATTTAATATATTATACTATCCTCTGATTTATATTCATATATACATGAGTTAGTTCCAGCAGCTTATCAAGCGAGGTGAAAGAAAAACCTTTTACCAGCAAGCGAGCAACAACGTGTTGTCTTATACCGGATACTTTTAGGTATGGATTTTATACCCTCATTTGATCCACTTTTATCTATAGATTTAATATCTGCAAGAATGACAAATAGTAGGAGCAAACATGAAAGATAATAGAGTTTTCTTTTCATTTGATATAGCCCTAAACCAATATCCATTATGGTAGAGGAAGGCCTATAATCATGTGAATCAATGCATATCGGCTATTCTATTTTTGCATATGACTTTGAAACAAATATTTACCAAACCAAAATTAAATGGAAATGAGTGAGCCTAGTAAAACTCTTTTGTTTGGAAAATTAGGCATTTGTATTTCATTTGACATGTGGACGTGGCCACAGAATGTCAGGCCTGGTAGCATTGTGCATCTAGGAGACTTTATATCCAGGGAAAGGTTTTATTTGTATTTTTTTATTTCTCATGCGGAAGTGGTAGTGTATATTTAAAAGGGAGATCCAACATTAAAATGAATACCCGGTTAACTCTCCAAATTCACAATTCAACAGCTCTCCAAATGCACAATTTAAAAAATGTTGTACATTTTTCAGAGGAAGGAACTATGCTACAGTATACTAATTAGAAGCAGAAGAAACTGCCCTTTTATCATAACAAGGGGTTACAAAGAGCAAAAGCATTGCATTGCGCAGAGGAATACAAGCTACTTTGAGGCAGGCAATAAGTGGATTTCTCTGCTAGGTTATTACCAAATAAAACATTTAAGCACATTCATTGTATAAAAAATAATAAAACAGATAATGTTCTCTTTACTCAAGACGTCTGTTTTTCCCTACTCCAAATAATTTTAACTGCTCACGTAAGCAAAGCAGCACAGTGGTACTGCTTGTTCAGATGCAAAAAAGCAAGTTTGTTCTAATTACCATGATTATTATAATCCATAAACTCATGATTAGCATATGTTTGAACTGGAGCGGCCACAGACAGGAACTGGGTATATATTTGATGTGGTTGGTTGTCAGGACAAGAACTGGGTTTATATTTGGTGTGGTTGGTTGTCAGGACAGGAACTGGGTTTATATTTGGTGTGGTTGGTTGTCAGGACAAGAACTAGGTTTATATTTGGTGTGGTTGGTTGTCAGGACAGGAACTGGGTTTATATTTGGTGTGGTTGGTTGTCAGGACAGGAACTGGGTTTATATTTGGTGTGGTTGGTTGTCAGGACAGGAACTGGGTTTATATTTGGTGTGGTTGGTTGTCAGGACAGGAACTGGGTTTAGATTTGGTGTGATTGGCAAATTGTCAAATCTTGATCAATGGTTCTCTTGGCCTCCTGACGGGACCTGGAGGTCTCTCTAGAGCAGTGTGCACGGCCATCTGAGGGCTAACAGACATCTTTGTGTCACTGGAGGCCACGGGGGCTGGACCGCGGTGGGGAAACTAGTGGCTGGTTTGACATTGTCTGTGTGTTTCAGTCCTTTCTGTCACAGTAGTGGGACCATGGGGATTGGAATGGGGTGAGGGGGGGTAGAAGGAAGTGGGGAGAGTGGGGGGCATTGGCACAATCTGGATATAATGCTTAGTTGCTGACTGGGGACATTTTGAGTGCTGATTCATTGTGGCTGCAGGGGGCTTTAGGTCTGGGTAAACCTTTGGCCCTCTGCTTTTATCTCCAGAACAGCACAGTCTCTTCTCCTTTCCTTAGAAGTCTTTCGGCAGAGGTCCTCTTGGAGCTGACCACATCCTCCATTAAAATGTAGCTGCCCGGCAAGCTGCCCTTAAGACTTTTCTCTCCCGTCGCAATGCAAGTTAAATTAACGAAATAAAAGATGATTAGGCAGAGACATTTTCCATGTCACTGGAAAGTCATTTGGAAAGCCTTTACCCTGCATGATGAATTAAAGAAGTGAAGACCTCTCTCTCTCTCTGGAAGAGGATGTACTTTTGTACGGACACAAGGTTCAGTTTCTGCTCAGGCGGGACCAGAGCTATAAATTCTGTAATATAATTGATTTAATGTGATAACGTCCTTCATTTTCCATCTGCAGATCCATGCAGTAAATCAATACGAAAGCTGAGGGAGGAAACAGGTGCTGGAGTTTATTGTCGCTTATTTGTATTTCTGACAACATGCAGCAGCACAGGCTGAAAATGCGTTAGGAGCAGATGTCTTTTGAAAAAGTTTGGGAACTAGTTATGAACTAACTGGTTTTAACTCAATTATGTTATGTTTTCTTCACACCGATCATGTGACTTTTGTAACTGCTGCAACATTTACCAAAACTATGGTACATATTGATTATTGAATCGGATGTACTGGCGTCACAACCGGCCGTGATTGGGAGTCCCATAGGGCGGCGCACAATTGGCCCAGCGTCGTCCAAGTTTGGCCGGTGTAGGCCGTCATTGTAAATAAGAATTTGTTCTTAACTGACTTGCCTAGTTAAATAAAGGTTAAATAAAAAAATAAAAAAATAAAATGATTATCACCACATCCAATCAATCTGTTTTCTTCTAAGCTTTAGTTTTTAGGTTTAACACATGAAAAATTACAAGTGAGGCTAAATATACTTCCTTTGGTACTACGGACGACAAAGTGGAGCCAACACAAATGGGACTGTCAGAAATATAATGTATTCAGCAGTAGTTAAATTGCCCTGCTGTTTTGCTTAAAGGTCCAAATGCAGTCGTTTTCATCTCAATATCAAATCATTGACATTTTAGTCATTTAGCGGGCGCTCTTATCCTGAGCGACTTACAGTTAGTTAGTGCATACATGTTCATACTTTTTTTGTACTGGTCCCCCGTGGGACTCGAACGCACAACCCTGGCGTTGCAAGCTACACGGGACATTTCTGGGTAACAATTAAATACCTTGCGGTGATTGTTTTCAATTAAAAGCATCAAAAAGAAACAAACATAGCTTCTTAGCAAAGAGCAATTTCTCAAGCAAGAATTTTACTAGGACGGTCTGGGAGTGGTCTGAGTGGGGAGGGGGAAACAGAAAATGAGCTGTTATTGGCAGAGAGGTTTGGAACTCTCTTTCTTATTGGTCTATTAACTAATTTACTGCATGGTGTTGTCAGCATGGAAGGCCAAAACTCCCTCCCACCAAAACAGGCGAAAATGTCAGGCGGTCTTTTCAAACTCTAAAAATGCATTATTATAATTTTCACAATTTCACAGGATTATTCCATTGTGTGTAAATATATATAAAACCCAGGAAAATCAGGATTTTGACTGCTCTGGGCCTAAATCAGGGGGCTAAATAATTTAAATCTGTTCCATTTTGCTGTGAAATTGAAACAATATTTCCTCGTTAGATTTCATTCCCAATGACGTGTAATTTTAAAACCCAAATACTAAGACAAATGATATGGAATGTTTGGTTAGCCAGAACAGTTAGTTAAAACAATTTTGTATTAGTTTATCAGTAGGCTAGTTTTGATCTTAGCTCGGTACATCCAACCAGACACTTCCTCAGGGAGTGTGCCCTCCAACACACTGTAAGGGAATGCTAATCTTCTTTTTGTTTCTCATGGTAAAGCTACTTATCTCCCCCTAAGCACAGTTAGCTCCAATGAATGGAGCAGTTGTCTGGATGTGCCGAGCCAGACACAGCCAATCCAGCTGTGCGTGGTGGGCCTATGTGGGAAGAATTAGAGACAATATGATGGTTTTTAGTTTTTTTAACCATTTAATCTGGTACTTTCTGGCTAAGACTCTTAATCTGATTATTTTTTTTATCGCTCACTGTATCTCCATCCCCCCCATCTAAAGCCCACAGGAGGTGTAGGTGTTTGAAAGTAGCTTGTTTGGAAGGGGTTAGACATTGAAACTAAATTTGCGTCCCCGGTGATGAGGGTTCCAGCAGAGTGTCAGTTCTCTCTCCCTCCACTTCTATGTGTGTCATGCCACTGTTTCCAGGCGCTGGTTAGGCGCCTCGCCTTTCAAAGGTGTCTCGGGGAAAAAGTTGTTCAGCTTAGTTTTTTCTTTCTTTTCTTTCTTTATAGATAAAAAAGGGAGATTTAATAGAAAAGTGCAGTAGGCTACCTCAATATTGTTTTCCTCACAGAGGAAAAAAAACAAACACCTGTTGCTAGGCAGACGCAGTGAAACAAAAGTGCATTAGCATATGCAAGAGAGTGTAGCGTACATAACATGTCAGTAAACAGAGCTTGATGGATGTCTGCACACACTATTTACTGAGGCAAGAACACAAGTTACATCTAATCAGAGCCACACAGTATACACCCTTTAGGCAACGTTAAGTAATGCATAAGAAATCAGCTTCACCAGAGCTATTGCCATCCCTCTCCAGCTACAACACAGTGTCACGGTCATAATTGTATATTATGCCCTGGGAATAAAACCCAAACAATGATCTAAAGCAATGGTTCTGAAATAGAAAATCATGGCTCTGTGAACATTGAGAAGCAGGGTGTTCTTTTTTAATTACTGGCCAAGAATGTCCTTGGTAATATTAACATTGAGTTAGCAGTATAATGGAGTTGACGAAACAATGACTAGCAGAGAGAATAGGAGGTAGATGTTTTTTATGCTGTGTAGCCAGACAACTGAGCACGGAGGTCAGAACAAGCAAAACAACGAAGGAGGGAAAGACACCCGGAGGAAATGGATTAATAAAAACCAGCGTAGACAAGCTTCCCATCTTTCGCGGGGCCTGTGTTTATAGTTTATATTTATAAGGACATTTCCCTATCGTAGCGGCAGCGGGGGCGGCGGAGACTGTTTAAGGAAAGGCAATGGTGTTTTGAAATAAGAAAATAAACTGTTTCCTTTATCACGTTTGACCCGCTCCACCTGGCATTCATCAGCGAGCAGAGCCTGGCCTGCCTGCCTGTTGGTCCTGTCGACTGCAGTTCTCTCCCTCTCCCTGCTTTATCACTCTAATGGGGTGCTATCTCTCCAAACTGCTCTCTCTCTCTCTCCGGGTCTCTTTAGCTTCCGCTCCTCTCCGCTCCTCTACGCTTGCCGGCCGACCGACTCTTGCATTCTTTCCACATCCAACCTTGAAAGGCACGCAGGCGGATTTAACACATAATCAAGCTAGATGGGAGGGTGGCCAGGAGGAGGCCCGGCTCTGACAGGGCTCATCACGGCAGGCCATGGAGACAGACTGGCCCACACCAGTCCATCTCATCGCACTGTGGGTCAGGAGAGCTGGAGCACAACACTGAGCACAACACTCACCACCACCACCACCATAACCCCACTCTTAGCCAAGGCAGGATTACTGGTACTACTGCTAGGGGCTCCGCCAGTCCCTCTGAAGGCCTACCATAGTAAAATGATACAGATGTGGTGAAACTCTATATTACTCCTTGCCTGTTAAGACCCCAAAGATCCCTCTGTCCTCAGTAGTTGATAAGGATAACCTGATTAGATGTGAGGGTTAATAGGGAAGTGGAGAGGGTTGTTTACATATTTCACCGACTTTCTAAAACAAAGGTAAAACCTTTGCTTTTCCACAATGGTAATTTATGAAACGCAAACTGTCAATCTAAGTGGAAGATTAACTGCAGTTCAAGTGCCATTGCGTCGCGCCGGGACATTAGGAATAATTATCATCTGGTAAGGCCACAGGAAGCGATATGTCAGCCTGTCACAAAATGTCAACGCAGGAATCTCATCCATCCTCTTCCCTTTTCCCTGCCTCCGTGTCCTTTATCCAGATTGTAATTTAATCGGCAAACAGTGAGAGCCGCTGTCTGGATGCAATTCAAAAATGTTAAGAAGCCGGGCTCGGTGGAAAAACAAATAAACCAGTATCTTGAAAAAAATTGAGAATTTCATCTCTTAGTGTGTGTCTGTTCGAGATAACGGCTTCTTGTTTTATCCTCTCGTTGTCTCACACAATGTGGAGAGTGATTTAAACGTCCCCAGTAGAGATAGCGTGAGTCGGGGTATAGTCATTCCTAACTGAGGCCTTTTCTGTTCTATCAGTGCGGTGTATAAAAACGCTGACTGCAGACTGTTCCCCCGTCGCTGAATGAGAGCGTTTGACCACTGGAAGGAAAATTACAGATGCTGGGTCTGTTGCTCCTCGCTAAGGAGCCTGGTGGAATGTCAGACTTGTATTTTCTTCCCCTGCTCTCTCCCTGCACAACCTCAGCCTTGTTTTCTAAGGACCGGCTAATTTTGCAGTGTAGCGTAAATGAGGCTGGTGTTTTCTGTGTTTTCTCCCCATCGCCTGTGTCAACAAGCACAGCCTATTAGCCATCATCTGAGTGGTGTTGAAGGGCGGGTGTAGAAAAAAACAGACCTTTTTAAGTTGTCACTATGTACTTTTTCCCCTCACGTGCATGTAATTATATGTTTGTCTGTTGGATATGATCAATCTAGGGTGTGCTACAGATTATCGTGAATGCGTTTCAGTGTCAGTGTAACACTTTGTCAGTGATGTTCTCAAGTACTGTACGAGAGGCGCGCCAGGTTTGCCCTGATATTACAGACATGCACTAGAGACTGAACCCAGGGTAATTATACAGCAGAGTTGTTTCCCATCTGAAGAAATATGTTGCTGCAAGTGTAAATCACTCACTATCACCTGCTTTTATCTAATGCTTCAACATCTCTGTTAAAGAGTGTGTTTTCAGCTGATGATGCCAGGACCAGGAACTGGCCAAGAGTGTCTCTGCTGCTTGGACAGGAATGCAGGCTCTGGGATGGCTGTGTTTGCACTTTTGAGAGAGCACTGGAGAGGGAGAGCGAGGGCGAGCCCAGAAAATGGTTACTCATGTCACACAGCTGTTTGATTTGATGTCCTACTTTGCCGCCTCGTTGCTTCTGTAAACAGCCGGTCAGACACATTGATAAACACAGGGCCTATCACAAAAAAAAATGGAAATAAACAGTGTTTTCGCGTGGGAACTTTAACTTGAAGTGCTGTTTACTTTTGAAAGCCCAGTTGTTCCAGTGGCTGAGATAGCACTAATCTTGAGGCTCAGTCTGGGTGCCTGGGTGCCTGAGAGCCAGGCAGGCAGAGGGGCAGTAGCAGTGAGAGAAAGCTGGGCCTCCCCTCAACACTGCTGGCCACCCAGCGGAGCACCACTATCCAAACCCAAAGGCAAACAGACACGCTGGCTTATCAGAGTGTTTAAACAGCCATGCGTGGTGGCTGAAAGCAGCCTTTCAAACAACACCGCTTACCAGTCTTGAACCTGCTGCAAATGGACTGCTCTGCGTCATCACAGACATAGGCTAACATATGTGATTATTTACATAGTCTTATCAGAGAATGGTATAGTGCATTATGTGTGGGTATCTGTGTAGGTACATTGTTTGCACTTAAGGTCTAATGCTATGGTAGATTGATACATGATAATATTTGTGATTAATATGTTTCGGTAGGCAGCACACAGCTCCCATCACAAGGCACCTCTCTCACAGCTTTAAAACCCTGTTTTCAATTACTGGCTTTCTCAGGTAAATAAGTATTAGAGATAAAAATCATCTATTTTTCCCCTTTCCGAAAAAGGTCTTGTTTCACGAGGCTGGTGTGGTGAGATAAATAGAGAGTGACAGGGCTTTCATGTTGCTGAAATGGGGATACCCCGTCCCTCGGTCTCCTCCTTGCGCTGTGGAGGTGTTAGAATGAGGAAAACCAGGTTCCTTTATCCTCTCTGTTTTAAGCCTGTCACAGAAGTACGGCCAAAGATTTTGAACCTCTGAGAGAAGAGTGTAACGGAGATCTGAAACAGGGGACCTCGGTATAAAACCCTTTGCACATTTCCCCAGCGTCTCATGAAAAATATATTTTTAGTATAATTTGATAGTTTGTATGCAGAGCTATTTACAGGCGTATAGATTCCTTGTAGATTGGAACAGAAATCATGTGTGCTAGATTTTGTTTTTTTACACAAGGCTTAGTGTTGGATTTTCCACTAACAGCGGGTCACTGTAGCTTAGTTGTCTTGAAGTGTTGAGCCAAAATAGACATTTCCTTATTCTCTCATGCTTAAAAGTTCATTTGGATCATGCATGTGATTCACAAAGCCCTCTGTATGAATCATTTTATTTGTTACGCAATAATTGTTCTTTTTTATTTTATTTTTTTTCAGGTACTGTGCCTGTTTTATTTCCTCAGGATTGAGTTTGTGGCTTGTTGCATAAAACAGTGATCCCTAATAATTCAAGTGGCTGGATAGATTGAATCAGCAGCTGAATTAATTAATTGTAATTGGGACGTGTTAAATAACTAATCACTAGGGCCCGGGGTTTGGTTGATTATGTCGCATGACCTGGATTTGAACCTTTATTTAAGCTTTTTCATCTGATGGTCTGATGGTCCAGCGTCATCTCAGACAATTGCTTTCATTTTTGGTGTAATTCTAATTTCTGGAAAAGGCTTAAAGGTTCAAAGCCAGGTCATGTGACATGATCAATCAAAACACGGGCCTCTTCTTGTCACACAAACAGCCATGTGACCAGTAGAGAATAATTCAAAGCACTGTCTCTTATCCCTGGCAGACGAGCATATTCACAAAGCTGAAACGCTCAAATAATCCATTTTGGGTTTCTACATCCTTGTCTGTGTTCTCTAGCGCACCTCACTTAGCACTGTGTGACTAGGACAACACTCCCGCTCAGACTGGGCTTTGATAAACAAAACACATATTTATTTACTGACCAGGGGATATAAAAACAGACCAAAAATAGCCCTATTTTCCCTTTCAGGTTAATAAGCAGTCATTTTTCCTCATTCAGTGCAGGCTTTGACATGGTGATATTTGTGATGTGTTTTTAAGTGGGGCTTGTTAAGCTGGTTGATGAAGCCGGAGGGGCAGGTTGATCCAAACACCAGCTGTTCTGTGATGTGAACACAAGCGTAATGGTCTGTTCTATCATGCCCTTTCTCTTTTCTGTGAATTCAAGTGTGAACCAAACCCTTTCTCTCCCCCCTCTCTCCCCGCCCTTCTTCCTCTGGTTATAGCATGTGGACGTGGGTTCTACAAGTCCTCATCCCAGGACCTGCAGTGTTCGCGCTGCCCAACACACAGCTACAACGATCGGGAGGGCTCGTGGCGCTGCGACTGTGAGGACGGCTACTACCGGGCTCTCTCGGACCCACCCTCTGTGGCCTGCACAAGTAAGTACTGGAGTGTTGCTAGGTAAATACAGGCAGGAGCTATCGTAGACTCTGCATTGATGCACCCAGGAACACATGCTTGCGTGTGCACATGCACTCTCAAGCATCCCTTCCAGACCCCCACTGCCCACACTGAGAATGTTCAATATGGAGGAGACTTGTGAAAAGCTCAGATCTGTTCACCATCCAATCCACTCCAGAGCCCATACCAGTACGCTGCCTCTGCTTCCAAATATGTCTTTATAATTATGTTCATGGGCCTGAGTGTGTGTTTTTTCTCTAACCTCCCCCCATCCCTTCCCCCCAGCTGGTAGCTAATGATCAGAGGAGCAATTTGCCATTTCCCGTCTAAAAGATTGCAATTACAGTCAACAGCAGCACCCTGTGTCTCCATTTGTTCTGGTCAATGTTTCAATTATGTGACAGGCATTGATGACTTGTTTACACAGGCCAGGGGATCCATTTTAGAGGGCGGGGCTCATTTGCTCCCAAGTCCACTTCTGGTGATTCCCCCCATACCTCAAACCAATGACTGACTCCACAGAGATGGAGGGAAGGAGAGAGAGAGGGGGAGGGAGAGGGAGGGAGGGAGAAGGCACAGGGACAATGGGACAATGAAATTAGGCCTCATTTAAAGGAATAGTAGCACAGGCAGGGTGGTACAAGGACTGGGCTACTAAGGAGAGGTGGAAAAGTGGACTTCCTCTGTAAGTCTGCCAGGCTGATTTATCCCAACGTCTCTCCCTCTCTCACTCTCTGTCCATATTTGTTCTGGCCAGTCTTAATTCAGTCCTTGACTTGAAACAGGGACAGGACAGACTCTACCTACCCCTTCCCCCTTCCCACCCTCTACCTTCTCCAATCAGAAACTGGTAGGAAACAAAAAGCCCACATTTCCATGGTAACCACTCAGATGACTTTGTGAAAGACAGATAAAAAAAATTCTCCTGTGGTTTTACTGTCAGAAGATGAAAATAGTAACTTTACTGCTCCGCAATTGCCACTTACATTGACCATGTAAAAGTGATATATTTTTTTGTTATTTCCCGATGCCCTCGGTCTGTTTTGCTGTGAAGAATCACTTTGGTGGAAACAGACATATGAAATGGCCATTGGCCAAGTTGTCTATTTAATAGATTCCACTGTTTATCTACATAAATACATGCTCTAGAACTTTGGCGGCTACTAAATATTTTTTGAAACCTCCCGCTTTGGGCTGGATTTTTCAAATGTGTAGTTCATACATGCATAATCTATTAGCAGAATTACTGTCTTAGCTCAATTAGCCACAAAATCCCTAGTTTGAAAACAACTCTTTTTGTAGAAGGTGTGCTGCGCCATTTTCCCTACATTAACCCCCACGTGGGCCAGCCTTTGTGGGGTCTGGTCTGGTCTAGGGTAGAATTCAATAGTAATTGAAAGTGAATTTACATTGCTTGAGCAAACAGCTTGATTGACAGATTTTTAAATGTGCGCTTGTAAACCTCCCCTATCTTAGGCTCTGTACAAACAGAGAGACAGATCTCTGCAGCACATGGATTAGGAATGTCTTTATGAGACTAAGATTGGACGAAGAGTAAGATGGAAATAGAATGTGGATCTGTTGGGAGAGGTATTTCACTGCAACAGGCAAAAACTGAAATTTAGACACTAGTTTTGAAAGAGCGTCTGACAATATATTTTCCATTATCATTGTTGCAAATATTGCGTGTTGAGAGAGAAGGGAAAATACATTGTATGATATTGTTTTTCCAATATTTGCTCACTCCATTCTTATGCAAAGCCAGGAGATAATGAGAAATATATGGGGATGGCACTGCAGGAAGGCTGGGAGCGTTTTTCCAGAAGCGGAGCAAAGCCTTGAAGCTGTTGACAGGTTGGGGAGTGGGCATCAATCATGTGACAGCTGTGAGCAGTGCTGGCGCTAGCAGGGTCTGAAAAGGGCAGTTGTGAGCAGCCATCTCCCCCTTCCTCCCCTCTCTCGCCTCTCTCCCCTCTCGCCCCCGTCGTCCCACTTAAATTTGCCACCTCAACAAGTTGACATCTCACAGAGAGGTAGAAGGAGAGGGAGAGGGAGTGAGAGAGTGAAAGAATGAGAAATGTAGAGAGAGAGAGAGAGAGAAAGAGAGAGAATCCATCCTGATTCTAGCCTGTAGTTGCTAGGGGACGGATGAGGGCCAGTGGAACGTAAGAGTGCTTTTACTTCTTACCTCCTCCTATCACGGCCTCACTCTCTTCCACATGGCTTCACTCAGCCAGGTTTTAAACCACCCAGGTCAAAGGTCATGACACATGTTTGTAGCTGAAGGATTAGTGCTTGGCTGATTTGAATACCATTCAACCCCAGCCTCCCTTCGCTCCCTCCATCCCTCCAATTAGTGTGCAGCCCCCTAACAGGGCAGTGGAGGGCTGAGACGGCCAAGAGCACCTCTCTCTTTTAGCCCTGCTCTCTCTCACAGCAAATCAGCATGAGTCTTTTCTCCTAAGCCCTCTGACAAACTCAGATCTCTCAGCTCTACACAGAGAGACAGGCTCAGCAAGCTGACCTAATTATCTACTAACTATTGCTATTAACCAAACGAGTCGGCCATCTTGGTTTATGCAATATCATTTGGTTAAAAAGGTCCATTCGTTTCGGTTGACGCGTTGGTGGAGTGAGAATGTTCTGTCAGAGGCGGTTATTCATCAGCAATATCACAGGTTCACCCAGTGTCTGGAGAATCAGCTGTAATACACTATAAGAAGGAGGTGACATAACACACAGACGCACACACACACGCACACACACACAATGCGGCGTTGGAAGGAAGAAGCTAGCATGTGATTGAGACATCTCAGACTGTGAGGGCTATGGAAGGCTAATCCGTGAAATGAAACTTCACTGGGAGGAGGGGTGAGAGGGGAAAGCATAAAGAGATAAGACAGAGAGAGGAGAGGAGTGAGAGACGGAAAAAGAGAGAGAGAGCGAGCGAGGGAGGGCGGCAAGCCCTTGAGCTACGAGGATCAGCACAGACAGCGGAGGCTCAGGATGTCGCCTCTCCGAGCTGCAGGTAAGGCAGGGGGAGAACAGTGTCACCTCACCTTACAGAGGCAGGGAGAGAACTGTTCGGTGGCGGCGACCAAAGCCAACCCAGCGAACAGGAAGCACTATGTCTAGCCTAGGACAGCGTCAGGAAGCTTGCACTCACTGTATTCCATGTCCGCAAAACAAGAACAAAACACAGGCCACTCAAAATCATTCTAATTGAATATCCTCCTCAAGCTGTTATCTCTGAAATCACTGCCCTGATCTTTGTCACCTGAGACCCAATGAGAGTGACTGAGTAAATAAAACAAGCTATAGTCTGTTGGTAACCGTGGCCATGCTAATGCAGTGCAAACAGACCCCTGAGAGATGAGTGTGTGTGTGTGTGTGTGTGTGTGTGTGTGTGTGTGTGTGTGTGTGTGTGTGTGTGTGTGTGTGACTCTCTCCTGAAGAGGATTAAAGGAGTAGTTCACTATTTTACAACTTGATGTTAGGATGGTTCTTCACCCTGAAAGTAGTCTATGGGCCAGGAGAAACTGTTCATTTTTTTTTAACATGCTCTCATGCGCCCATCACTTCCATTGATTGTTAGCTTGTGGTGGCTAATGTTAGTTGAAATTTGTAGTGGCTGTTTAAAGAAAACTGAACCTTGGATTACATTTCTTCTGGCCCGTAGACTACTTGCAGGGTGAGGAACCATCTAACATCAAGTTGTAAAATAGTGAACTACACCTTTATGAGTGCAGGTCGAGTGTAGGTGACAGTGCTAAAGTCGTGCCGCCTCTACTCTTCAGCTGCCACGTCTCTTTCATCTCCAGAGCCCAGAGTCTCGCCGGCACCGTCTCATCATTTCCCTCTGTAGCCATGAATATGGACGGCTCCGTTCTGCCTGCCTCAGTCTTCCTAATGGGAGGAATTAGACAAATAACCTAATGTGCACTATTAATGACTCAGACAGTTGTAGTTTTCGCTCTATGCATATGTATTACCTATTTGTAAATACTTTTGTCTAATTAAATGTGGTGAAAAGCTCTTTTCGAAGGTTCACTAGAGGAAAAATGTGGATGAAAATTGAGTCGTTAAGTATTTCAGAGAGAATATTAAAGATGCTTTAAAAACGCAGATGAACAAAGAATACAAGTCATTATCTAGAGTGCATTAAAAGGGATATAAAATGAGCACTCAATTGCAGGCATACAGTATATAAACATCTGGGTCATAAAAACAAGGGCTGGAATTTGAATGATAAAAGCAGCCATTTGTAAATCATTATTTTTATGAGAAGAGTGTAATTCTTTGCCATTGTTCAGAGGACAATGGTTTGTGTTCTAGTGCAGTCTGGAGAATTTATGGAACTAGTGGTTAGTGTGCTTCAAGTGATATTCTATATAGAGGCTATTGTGCGGCGATAACTCAGATTTAATCTCACTTGTAAATTCTGGGGCTATTTTTCTAAAATATAAACTTTAAGTGTCTTGTCTCCAAGATTCATTGGAAGGGAAACCCTTTGTCTCACACTGGGATAATTGTATTTTGGGGAGGACTGAAGGAGAGCTAATAATGTCCCATGTCTGCCTCCCTCTGATCCTCTGTTCAGGAGGAATAATTCAACGATGGAATGACATCTCAATCATTTCAAAACTGGATATTACAACCAATGTTACATTTCTGATTTATTCCATGTTTGAATGTTAACGGCAATTTGTGAATTGTGAATGCATGACCATTGAATGAACAGAACGGGCATCCAAAAATAATCAACCTTCACCTTGCATGAACCATTCACACCTTTATGTTCTAGAACAGTGCTTCACATCTGACTGAAAGGCAATACTACTGTACAACTGACATTACAATTGCCAATACATAACACATTAACATTCGTATTTAGCATGTACAACATCATATCAGAGTGGTAGGAATGCAATCATTATGCATTATAATAGTCCCCATGAGTTATTTTAATTTCACAGCCTACTCCTCATTGACATTGGCTTTGCTGGTATTTGACTTCCTCTCTGCCTACCTGCACTAGTTTTTGTTTTTAGATCTGAGCTCTGTTATAATTATGTGTCAGTGTGGCTCAAGGGGTCAGAGCTGGCATGTCCTGTGCCAGTCAGTCTGAGAGAACAGAGCAGAACAGTGAACCACAGATCCAGTCAGTGCACACACACAGTCTGCTGTCACTTTCCCTCCCTGGCACTCTGTTATTTAACTCTCCCTCCTTCCCTCCTCTCCCGCTTTGTCTGCCTCCCTCCCTGACAGGACCTCCCTCGGCGCCACAGAACCTGGTCTACAACATCAACCAGACCACGGTCAGCCTGGAGTGGAGCCCGCCGGCCGACACAGGTGGCCGCAACGACGTCACCTACAGGATTATGTGCCGGCGCTGCAGCTGGGAGCCGGAGGAGTGCATGCCATGCGGGGGGAATGTGGGATACTCCCCCCAACAGGCGGGATTAGTGGACACCTACGTGAGCGTGGTGGACCTGCTGGCCCATGCCAACTACACCTTTGAGGTTGAGGCAGTCAACGGGGTATCAGACCTCAGCCGCACCCAGAGGCTGTTTGCCGCAGTCAGTATCGCCACCAGTCAAGCAGGTAAGGAGTCTGATTGGCTCATAGAGATCAAATATAATGTTCTGTTTAATTCTGTGGTTTGGCTAGATTCTAGAACAAGGATACAGTATAATGTTAAAAGTTTGCACTTAGTCTATGCACTATACAAACTTTAGCATATTTTACATACAAAACCATATGGCTATTTTGCACTGAGGTCTGCATTTCAACTGAAAACATGCTAAGTACTTTTATCATACCACATTGGCATTAATGATCACTGGCTGATGTGTAACATGTATAGTTGTCATATTACCCAGATTAATTTAATGTGTGTGTCAGAGCTATGGTGGCAAACATTAGTAGCATAGCAAGGCTTTCTGCCAGTTGTACCATAGGAAACAGTGCGTGTCGCTAACTCCCCTGGGAACCTAACATAATTAAAATGCTTTATTTTTTTGGTGACACACTCCAACTGAAGGCAGCACTACACCTTTTTAATTCATTATTTCTATGGATCCACCAAACAAGATTTATCTTTCATGCTCAAGCATCCATGAAGCACAGTTGGTGTCGAAAGGGAATACTAACTAGGGTCATTAAATGAGGGTTGCACAGCCATTGTAGCTTGTAAAGAGTGTTTGGGGAGTATTATCCTCATAACCATGTTGCTAACCTGTAGCTACGAGAATTCTGGGACTTGTGTGGAGCACACTGAGGCTCTTGTGGTACGTTTAAGTTAGACTTTGAACCACCTTTCAGATGACCTGAAATGAGGCTTGGGATGTTGTCTTTTTAGGCTTAGCTTCACCCCAACCCAACCGTATACATGAATGCAGAAGTGTTTTTTGCTGAAAGAATTGGGGCAATCCTGAACATGCAGCCACGTCCTGCGGTGCTATGATACTCTCCCAGTAAGATGAATCTGCATACAGTATCTGTTGCATTTCAGACATGTTTGATTGCACTGTACAGTGTTATTTGTTTGCATGTACTAAGAAATAAAAATATAAAAGAAACAAAATAGAAGGAGCAATATCAACAACCACCATTCTAAGATTGCCAAAAGGAGAGCAGGGAGAGAGAAAGAAAGAGAGAGAGAGAGAGAGAGAGAGAGAGAGAGAGAGAGAGAGAGAGAGAGAGAGAGAGAGAGAGAGAGAGAGAAATAGAATGGATAATTGCGGCCAGGCAGCAGAATGCAGTTAGGTTAAACTGCAGGGAATGATGTATGTCCTGTGACACGGTTCATGACAGAGACACACGCTGGATGGTTCTAGGGGTTGCCTTGCCAAGGACACACGGACACTGTAAGGAGGCAGGAAAAGATGGGGAAAAAACAATTAGCACACAGCTCCCTCAGAGCCTCTTATAATTACACGTGGCATGTTGACAACAGACAATTACTCTGTTAACCCTGAGGAATATTTAGCCATCACAAAAAGTGGGAAATAGAGGGAAGCATTTGATGAGGAAGGAATTATGTTTACGTCTTAAAGCTAGCATTAGGCTACTAGTTGAAGCAAAAATGACATTGGGATGTTCACTACTATTTTGTGTAATTAGATGTGTTTATAGATGTTTTGTTACCCTATAGCCTAGATACACTATGACTCGTTTCAACAATTAGGGATGTAACAGACTGCTTGGCTTCAGTTTGATGATATGCAAACACATATTGTTAGTGAGATCCTCATGTGAGAGAGCAGGAAGAATCAAAGTGTTGCTGTGCAGGTAGCAGCCCAGACGCTAACCCTGTGCTGCGGCGCTTTCAACGCTGGTCACAGGGCCCTCATCGTGTCCGGCTGCTGTTCCCGGGCCATTAGGGAACGCTCCAGCGCTTTTTAATTGGAACGTCAGTGCTTCCTTAAACAATGGTCCCTTCCCGAGCAAGCATGTACAGTAGGACCACATTGTTAATAAATGACTGCAATAATAAATCCTTTTATGCCTCATCATCCAGAATTGATTAACCTTTCCTCGGGATGGAGGTAGATAGAGAGAGACGTGGTCCTGAAAAAGCCTTGAAGAGAGGAGAGGAGAGGAGAGACCATCTAGCAGGTAGTGCCTCTCTCTCCTGCTGAATGATAATCAACCTGTGAAGAGGAGAGAAGTAGAGGAGACTGGGGGAAGGAATGCTCCGCAGTGCTGCGCGAAATGCAGATGGTGATCCATCTGATTAGGAATTCACACCTCCCCTAATTATACCCGAGGAAGTGTGAGGAGAAAGGCTGTGAGGCAGTCTGCAGCCGTGGATGAGTTGAGGAGCTGCACAAGTGCTTATTGTTTCCAGGAAAACCTAATTACCTCTCAGCTCTGTCTATAAGTGTGTTCAAATAACTACTGTTGGAGAAGCGGCGCATACAAGTTCATCATCTTGATTTGCCTTCGACTCTCCCCCTTCGCCTCCTCACCCCGTCGTCCTACGTTCAGTTGGTAGAGCATGGCGCTTGCAACGTCAAGGTTGTGGGTTCGATACCCACGGGGGACCAATAGGTTTTTTGTAAATTAAATGTATGCATTCACTACTGTTAGTCGCTCTGTATAAGAGCGTCTGCTAAATGACTAAAATGTAAAGTTAGGCTAGCTAGACAGAGAGTGCATTTCAATCAGGGCTCTATTGTCGCTTGACAACTCTACAGAGAAGCCCTCGAAGATCCTCCATACTCTGGATTCTTTAATGCCGACACACTTGTAAAGAAGGCCTTTAGTTTTTTCAGAAGCCTGTGAGCGGGAACTGCTTATGGAATAACCATTAATATGTATTCAAGAGAGTGTGTTGTGCACATCTCAGTTCGAAAATTCCCTGTGGAGAACTACGGTAGAAATAAGATTGGAATTGGTTAAGGGGAATGGCCATAGGGGCAGTATGTGTGGCAGAACACTCAGCCACAGATCGGTGAATGATGCTGTTAAGGTGTGAGCATAAAGAGGCGTAAACAATATATTAAAGCTGGAATATGTAACTTTTTAGGCGACTGACCAAATTCACATAGAAATGTGAGTTATAGATCATTCTCATCGAAATCAAGTCTAAGAGTTAAATCTGTTCTATGCGTGCAATTTCTATAATTTTATAGTTTTTTGCGTCTTTTACTTTCGGTTTTGTATGCCAGCTTCAAATAGCTGGAAATACAATATGTTTGGTTATTGAAAATATATTTCACTGCGGTTTAGATGGTACAATGACTCTCTACACTGTACAGTACATTGCTTATTTTGTCACATGAACTGAAATTAGGCAAACTATTAGAATTTTAGCAACTAGGAAATGGCGAAGCGATTTCTGCATATTGCATTTTTGAAGAGGGGGAAGTTGTGGAAATTGATTTTAATGCTGACTGCACATATTAGCCATGAGCAGCGAACCAGTTACATACCGATAGAAACTTCTACTGTCGCTGAGCAATGCTGTTTCTGGCACGAGTCAGCGTGGGATTGTGATATAATTTAGCAACTTGTATTATTTACACCTCGATGAAGATTGGGGAATGTCTTTTTTTCTTGATTTCATCCTCCTTCTTGGTCGCACATTGATAGCCTTTTTTTTGGTTAATGGATTCAGATAAAACAATGTTAATCCTGGGTTTATTTTGAGATAATCTCCATCAGGAATATTGTTGTATATCTTCATATTTACTTAAAATTAGATCAGAGTGTCCTCAAGTACAAACCTATTTAAACATTCAAAGGGAACAACAGGCTATTCCCTTTGCTACCATTTTGCTCAGTGAGAAAATGCATTGTAGCACGCATGAATGTAAGCTAAGCATTTCACTTTGATCTGGAAAGCCTCTCTGCTCTAGCTCTGCGTGAGAAGCAAATATCCGCCTTTCATCACAAGTTGTTGGGCTGCTAGGATTGTGAGGACTACTTTATTGTTGGGCTGCTAGTATTGTGAGGACTACTTTATTGTTGGGCTGCTAGTATTGTGAGGACTACTTTATTGTTGGGCTGCTAGTATTGTGAGGACTACTTTATTGTTGGGCTGCTAGTATTGTGAGGACTACTTTATTGTTGGGCTGATAGTATTGTGAGGACTACTTTATTGTTGGGCTGCTAGTATTGTGAGGACTACATTATTGTTGGGCCGCTAGTATTATGAGGACTACATTATTGTTGGGCTGCTAGTATTGTGAGGACTACTTTATTGTTGGGCTGCTAGTATTGTGAGGACTACTTTATTGTTGGGCCGCTAGTATTGTGAGGACTACATTATTGTTGGGCTGCTAGTATTGTGAGGACTACTTTATTGTTGGGCTGATAGTATTGTGAGGACTACATTATTGTTGGGCTGCTAGTATTGTGAGGACTACATTATTGTTGGGCTGATAGTATTGTGAGGACTACTTTATTGTTGGGCTGATAGTATTGTGAGGACCACTTTATTGTTTGCTGTCAGTCATTTGTATGAAGGTCTACAGCAACATAAAAGTCTTAGTGCTATGATTGGATAATGAATCTTCCTTAAAGTGGCAACTTTTATTTTGGGTTCTGATGGGGTACGACAGTTGATCATGAGTCATTAATTAATAGTCCAAAAATGGATGTAGCAACTGCTGATTGCCCCTTTAACACAGTGAAATTAGTTAGATAAATGTTGGGAGTGAGAAGTGTTTAAACAGGCAACCATGCAAGCTGATACTCTGTGGTTCTCGAGCTGTAATCTATATGGCCACATTATCTACACTTTATCACCACAAAATAGATTTTTCTCAATGCATTGGTGAGAGTAACACTTTTGGAAACAAAGGCCCATTGATTGATTCCTTTTATGTCCTAATCTGTCATGGTGGCCTTAAACAGAGTGGATTGAGTCGGAGGATTCCCCACTGACCACCACCATCGTGGCCGGGGACGGTGTCATTTTAAAGTTAAGCGGATCCTCCTTTGTTGCATTTGTCAGTGGTTTTATGTTACCTGGGTGCCCCCCCCCCCGCCCTCCACATGCAGTAATTTGATGAGAGCTGGGCAAAGCAGTCCGATTCAACAGCTGCAATAAAACAGCGGTGGTCTCCCCGAAGCACAAGCGCTCCGGCACTTAACCTGTAGCTTTCTGTAAATGCCTCCTGATTTGCCTGTCACCCAATCCGTCAGCAATGAATAATTTTCATGGAAGGTGCACTTTAATTACTTTCCTATTTAAATGGCATTATCGTGGCCTATCTAGGTAATTAATCTCCCCAAGTATCCTGTTTCAGTCTTTTATTGCTGGCAGATGAGCCACCTAAATCCCCCTGAATCTGGCGTGCATGACTGAGCTCTCTCTCACAGTAGCCCCACAGTGTTCCGTCTTTCCCCTTGACTTGGTGCCTATCACCACCAGTGGACAGCACAGCGGCAGAGGGGCCTTTCTCAGAGAACACACAGAGTTGAAGCGCTCCATGCACCCTGTTAGAATGACAGCCCTGTTTCCCTCTCTCTGCCTTGGGAAGGACACTTTTACAGACACGGTTACAGGCAGGCTGCGTTGAGGAGCTGTGAAAAACACATTTGTTACCGTCCACTAAATAGCCTTTGAAAAAAGTACTTTTTATTCTTTACCTGTTCGCAGCTGGGACAATTCTGATGAAAGCAATATATAGCAATTTCTCATTCTATACTTTGTTTGTGTTTATGTGTGTGTCTAAGCGTGTTGCGTTTGCAGTGATGCGTGAACATTTGTAGAAAAGATTGTTATTTGATATCTGGATTGAAAACACTGTCAGGAACTGCAACTTTTTTATTATTATGATGTTGTTTTGCCCAGCTGGGAATCTTGTCAAAGTTAAAAGGCTATGGTGTTGATTCTTCTTCAGTTTTATCTTTGTTTCCCACGGAAGTCAGGATGGAGACCAGTTCCATTATTTAGACGCCTGTGAAACTGCAAACAAGTTTGAGGCGACAACATTTTTTAACCTATTGTTTACTTTAGCAACAGCAACTGAACTTTTCACTGTTACATTTACACCCTTCAAATTCATATAATCTATTGCATGTATTTGACAGGGACAATGCATATTTTTATTTCACCTTTATTTAACTAGGCAAGTCAGGTAAGAACAAATTCTTATTTACAATGACGGCCTACCTATAGGGTCAGCCCCTGGAGCAAATTGGGGTTAAGAGCCTTGCTCAAGGACACATAGACAGGTTTTTCACCTTGTCAGCTCGGGTATTCAAACTAGCGACCTTTCGGTTACTGGCCCAAAGCTCTAACCGCTAGGCTACCTTCCGCCCGATCACATCAATCAACATTTCTGTAAATGTGCCAGATTAAGCCAGCTAGCTAGTTTTCAGCTGTTCCAACAATTCCAATTTTCACTTTAAATGTCTAGGACTCGTAATTAATTTTTTCCCTCTATGGCTCATTTGTTTAAGACCACTGGCATATAGGAGATACTGGCATATAGGAAAAATCCATGTAGTACAGATTATGAGCTCAGTGAAATGAATGTTGTTACAAAGTAAATGTCTACTTGAGAAATGTCATTAAGCGCAAAAATGAAACTTTAATATAGTTCATTCCAAATTTGATTGTATTCTTATTATTAACGAGTTTCTTTGACTGACAGCTCCTAATTGAAGCATTCCGTGGCTGGGTGGAAATACCGGATGAGGGGTGGGATAAATAATAGCATGACCTGGGAACAATGAAACGCTAATGAAAAATAATTAAAATATATTTAGCACGGATAAAAGTACTCATAACACAGGTTCAGAGACAATGCCTTCATTCTTATAAAGAGGAATGGATTTCGCAATGCATAACCCTTTGTTTTCAGTGAGGCCGCACTTTTTGTGATAGATACTGTACTTGAGAATGTATTCAGCATTCGTATGAAACTCTTGTGTGTAATTACTTCCGGCGCCTTCAAGATGTAAGAAGTGTTGACAAGCTGAATGCACCGAGCTGTCTGTTTAAACTACTAGCGCACAACTCGGACATCCATGCATACACCACAAGACATGCCACCAGAGGTCTCTTCATGCCACCAGAACAGACTATAGGATGCTAACAGTACTACATAGAGCCATGACTACATGGAACTCTATTCCACATCAGGTAACTGATGCAAACAGTAGAATCAGATAGAAAAATAAGATAAAAATACACCTTATGGAACAGCGTGGACTGTGAAGAGACACATACACAGGTACAGACACACGCATATTCACAGTATGGTGCTATCGTGCATTTTGTGTTGTGGATATGTAGTGGTGTAGCGATTGTATATGATGTACTGTTTTATCTGTGTAATGTAACAGTCTTGATGTGTTTGGACCCCAGGAAGAGTAGCTAATGGGGATCCGTAATTATATACAAATACAAATACAAATGTATACTGTACATACAGTACATATTCATGGTGACAAATGGATCAAATAATAGAAGGTTGGCTGAATTAAATGATGTTGTAACAACTTTATTAAGATTTCGCCTAGTGATTGGAACAGAAAATGTGTTTACGATGGAGAAGTCCAGTAAATAGAGCAAGCTGAGGCCGGCCTGTGATGCTATGCAGAGGCTCTACTCCCTTTACTGGCCATGGGGGTGACTGGGAGGCCCCAGTAAACACTCATATACTCTCTCTTTCTCACACACGCACGCGTACACACACACACACACACACACACACACACACCAGCTCAGCATGCACCTGTGACTCCCAGGCACTGTGTTTATATGGAACACATGCTCGTCCATGCTAGATCCCATGGCTGGAAAGGGCTCCAGCACTTTGCAAAATAGGCATTCAAGTGTTTCATTTCCTGCCAAAGAACTTAAAGGAGTTTGGTAGTAAAACCTGAACAGTGATGCATGTCATAGGTACCTGATAGTTGCCAAATCCCCATGGACTAGAGAGAAAAAACACACACTCCCACGACGCCATTCCCCAATCTCAAGACCCTGATGGCTTGTTCCTTTCACAGAGGGAGTTTTCCCAGCTCTGCTCTGGGTGCAGACTAGAGGGATACCTTTCATACGACCCAGACTGTTTAACTCAGGGTGACAGGTTTAACTCTATCTGCTAGACTGCCACAAACTGAAAAACAGCTCGGTCAGCCTGAGGTTAAAGACATTTGATATCCATTTGCAGTCTATTTCAACTTGTCATCATGACTTTTATACAGAGAGAACAGTTTTATTGGGACAACTCTGTGCCGCAGAATAGGAGCTGAAGCATATCTGCAACAATCAAACAACTACCTACTTTTCAGAGTTTAGAGTTTATTTGCTTCTTCTTTTCTATTCAGCTTGGGAAGAACCACAGATTGTCTTATTGGAAGGGATTTGGCTGAACTTGTATGTTGCGTTACACAACAATGCATTTTTGGTAGCATTGAGAGAGAGATTTTTCCACGGGGTCTGTGAGCATTACTTACTAAAAGAATAGAGGCAGATTGACAGGTCTGTTGTTTCACTCTTTCATTGTCTCATCAGCATACGGTCTCCTGGAACTAATCATGTCTTCAACCCCATACTTCACCCTTTCCCCTTTATTCAGATCATTACACTTGGAAATAATAATGAGTTTGAGTCAGAAGAACACTTCGGCTCAGAACGGAATGAAAAATTAAAAAGAACAAAAATCCAGAAAGCCTTCAAACAGCAGTTGCCACCTCTGAAAAGGCCTGCTGGTAATTATGGGCGACCTCTTGACCCCAAAGCTGTCGCCTCAAAAGCCTTACAGTGACTATGACTCGGTTTCATCTGCCTAGCTGCTAGTCTCCTCAGCTGTGCTAACTAAGCCCCTCACCTCCCCAACGTAGCTACACCAGCAGCACCTTACCAACAACACGTTGTCTTTTATCAAAGCACAGGGAATATATGACAGCCATCTGCTAGGCTGCTTTTAATGATTTGATATAAAAACAACAGTAAAAAGATTATAGCGTCCGCGGAGTTCGCAGAGTGTTGGTTACTGATTGTGAAGCAGATGGGACACACATCTGGGCTGGAGAGAATCTGGGACTGACTGGCGAGAAGTGACCTTCTGTGGGCTTTGAAACCAACATCCCTCCCTCCCTCCTTTCCTCATTATCCATGCCCAGAGGAGAGGGTGGAGTCATCTCTGTGGTCATCTTTGGTTGTCTTAAACTAAATCCTTCGACAGTTCTGTAAGACTATCTAGAGCAAGCCTTTTTTGAAGTGTCCCTTCGGTGTCCTATATTAACCAGGGAGTCATGTAGTAGGGAATTTAATTGCCTATTTAACCTTGTGCATCAGTAAAATGTAATACTTTCATACTCAGGTGACAAAAACATGGTTTCACAACTGAAGAATGACCCTCTATGGTGTCTCGTATGGATATTTCTTCAGGTAGGACATTAGATAATAGTCTGTGTTGGGGATACATTATACTTGCATGACCAGATTCAGTCTTTTTTGTGTTTGTTGTGATTGTGTGAATGTGCCTAAAGCTTAGGCATAAAAAGGGCTTTCTAGGTCACGTATTTCCTCATTCATATTAAACAACCATATTTCTTACTGGAGTTATCAATATCTTTTTCTTTTGAAGAGAGCCAGGATTGTGTTTTTTGGGATTGTTTTCTGAAAAGTATTCTCGGAGGAGAAATTCAATTTAAATGAAACTTGGAGGAGCTGATGTCCTCAGAGACCAACATAATGAAATGTGTTAAATTCCTCTCAAATATTCTCGCTGTCACACCACAGAGTAGCCGTAGTCAAAAATAAATGGTGTCACATAGCGGCTAGACTAATACACTTTGGCAAGACAAAAAGTGGCGGCAGGTAGCCGAGTGGTTAGAGCATTGGCCCTGTAAATGAAAGGTTGCTGGATCGAATCCTCAAGCTGACAAGGTAAAAATTCTGCCACTGAACAAGGCAGTAAACCCACTGTTCCTAGGCTGTCATTGTAAATAACAATTTGTTCTTAACTGGCTTGCCTATTTAAATAAAACCTTCTTGTTTCAGACTGTGGATACTCTACATTACAGGTAACTGGCACATGGGCTTATACTTTAAAGGTTTGCTGCTTGCAGTTGAGAGGAGGCTGATCTCGCAGACTGTTAGTTTGTTACCTCCAGATGAAAGGTAGCTCATGTTAAATTGTGTGAACATTCCTGATATTTACATAATAATACGACAACATCCTCCAATTAACTGGTGACAAAGTGGATTTGCTATAGAAAACATATGGTGTGACACAAAGAGAGGCAAAAGCCTCTGTCTGTCATTGTGCTATGGGGGTAATTGGGAACGGGTTTGGGACAATCTCAACAGCCTGAAAGCAAACGAATGTCCAGCCCTCCCACTTAGACCTAAGCCTATTCCTTACTGTCTAACAACGGCCAGAAATGACCAATTACTGTAATGGCAAATCCTTCCCTCAATGCACAATGGCTGAGAGAAGTGACATCTGGCTCATCTTCATCAACAAGGTTTACTTGATCTCTCAATTGAGGGATCCTCGGTCACTAACTCCCCCTATACGCACAGCATTTAGCCGCCTTAGTCCAATTTCAGATAATTTTGTTATCCCCTTGGGCCCATTGTTAGGGAAAAATGTACTATCTGTGTAAAAGTTGTTTGTTTGTGGTATCTGCATTGCTGGTGGTCCTAATCTATCACAAACACCGTGGTGCAGTCAGGACCAAACACAGGGAAAAAACAGAGTCGAACAGTATCATTGGTTGTTTGACTGCGTTTTTATAAAATGCACGCATTATCATAACTTGATATCTCGGAAACATCCATTTGCAGATTCGAAAAAGCCAGGGCTATACAGGGGACAAAGGCAACTGAATATACTGTATTGACTGCATGACGTAGTTCGAACGTCTATTGGCATGTTTTCCTCCCGCGTGTTGTTGGAAGACCAAAGCGACAGTAACATGACGATTAGGGCACATAAGCGATGCTGCATGATTATTAGAGATGGATTTCCAGTAAACAAATGACTTGCATGGACATGTGGTTTTGTCTAACCAGACCAAATGAAAAACAATACAATGTAACAAATAATCAAACTCTGATTTGAACTATAGCTCAGAACTATGTGTGAAAACGCCCTAAGAGACAAGACAGTTCATTGTTATTCAAGGCATTGACTACTAATTAGTTCCATGTGGAGGGCTGAGAATTTTATTTGACCAGAATGCGTTTTCATTTGTACTAGATTAGGGAATGTCGACTACCCCCCCCCTCTAAAGACAGAAGCTTTCACCTGCCTTCTCTTTGAGAGAAATAAAATACAATTCCGAGAGAATTTGGAGTAAGATTGGGTTTTTTGTATCTAGCCAAGCTCCAAACTTTAATCAGACTTCAAAGACCTTGCCCCCCCCCTCCCATTTGAATACTTTCCACTGGCCGTGTTCCTCCTTTCATACAACCAGAGAAACTGATTAGTCTGCCGAGCTTTGCTGAGTTCTCTGGGTTTGTCATTTAAAGCAACTATCAATAACTTAATCATAAAGCCATTAAAATGTCTCGCTTTGGTCCCCAAATCAGAAAACATTAGATAGATAGATAGATAGATAGATAGATAGATAGATAGATAGATAGATAGATAGATAGATAGATAGATAGATAGATAGATAGATAGATAGATAGATAGATAGATAGATAGATAGATAGATAGATAGATAGATAGATAGATAGATACTTTATTGATCCCAGAGGGGAAATTTCTTTGTTCCGCTAATGGAGCAATTACAAAAAGTTGTCCTGCATTTCTGTGGGTACTTCAATAAATATAGCTGGTCTATCCTCTACAAAAACGTTTCTCAACCTTGAGTAAAATCTTGATATAGTGGATTTTAAAACATGTGCCATTCAATACTTGAGACTTGTATTCAAAGGGCCATAGGCTACTACACTGATAGTGTCAATATATTGCAGTCATCTTTTTCAGACATTGAGGGGAGAGAGCCATTACAAAGTCCAAGAGTTAGTAACCAAATATATCCTCTTATCAGACAAACTCTGCAGAGTTCAGAGATACTGAATAACATTCTGAGGAATAATTACCATGAAATAATATTGCCAGCGTAACTCATAATGATTGGGACCCTGGGCTCCGGCACTATTTTAAAAGGTGAGAACAGATTCATATTCACACACTCACACAGGCACTTACTATTATTGTCAGAATACCCCAAAATACTACATTTATAATACCCCATTAATTATTTCCCTGACTTGTGTAGCAGCAGAATCATTTCAGTAGTTCTGTTGAGAGATCAGTTGTTTTCCTAAGAGCTGCGGTCTGGGGGAATTAGTTTAACCACAGGCAGTTCAGGTACTGAATACAAAACAACAGCAAATAGACCACATCCTCCTACATCATCAGACAGAACCTCCTGTGGCTCTATTTCCTGGGTTAAGGGTCATACTGTTGTGGACGGTACAGCTTAGCCAATATCCACCAGCTGAGAGGTGGGACGGCTACCTTCAAACCTCTCGCTTGTATTGTTATTCTGATCCCACACAGAACAGTGTTGAAGAGTCTTAGGGGGCTGCTTTCTAGGGAAATGGAGCTGACCTGGTTATCTGCTGGGTATTACAGTGGTGTCGCGCTTCTCACGGCAAACTGAAGCCGATTTGTGCCCAGCGATTATTGCTAATCACATGCCCTGGAAGCTGGCTGAGGCGAGGGGAGGAGGATGGTGAAGAAGGGACAAAGGACACTGTCTGACTGGTCTTTGTAGGGCAGAGAGAGAGAGAGAGAGAGAGAGAGAGAGAGAAATCCTCTCTAGGCAGCTCTGGGTCTGGCTAAGCAACCTGAGAGAGGTCATTGTTTTAGCAAGTAGCACATCACAGCCATTTGAAATCCCAGGGAGAGGGAAGGTAGCCTTTTCTAATGCTGTTCAACTAATTCCCAACTTAGGGGTGGAAACAACGTAAGACTCCAATGAGTTTTAGCAGGCAAACAGCTTTTACCTGACACTTTATTATTAATCATGGTTACAAAAAACTGGCTCTGACATTTTCTCAAAAGCCAGGAGTTTTGTAAATGTTTTGGGGTTTTTATACAGGAAAGCCCCGTAGACACAGTCATTGGGTTTCTCTGTGTATTTTAAGCAGACATTAATCACAATCAGTTAGTGTTTCCGTTTAGCTAATATAACAGAAGTAATAGCTATGGCTGGGTGGGCCATCACGTTTAAGATCATCAACTCATCTACATACTGTAGATAGATTAACCATCAATACTGTTTATTTCCACTGTATTCTCTGAAATAACTATTTTGAAGCATGTTGTGGAAGTGCAAAGTGAGCTAAAGGGGCCACACCCTGTCAACGTGTCTGTTTTTCGTCATGCCCTGTCATTTTGTTTTCATCTGAACATAAAGAAGTCATCAAGCTTGCTTCACATCAGACAGATGAATGATAGTCCAGCTCATCGGCGATGACAAACAGAAAAAGTCGACCTCCATACCTACACCGTGACTAAGCAGACTGTTTTGCACAATCTGTGTGTTAGCTGTCTGTATGGCTCAGTGGAGGGCGGGTTGATGGCTGAGGGCTAAGTTTGTCTGCGTGTCTGAGGCAGGGTTTACTCAGTCCTTCCCCGTCATAACTGGCTGCTTGGAGTTGGGTGGGCGTGCCAGCTCTGTCCCTCATCGCTAGGCACACTAACTCCTGTAATGCACTTCACTTCTCTCTTCGTTTCCCCAAAGCTGCCGAAGCTGGTTTTTTTTGCATGGACAGGCACGCTCACCTGTCACGGGCGGAATGAGTTATGCTCCGTCCTACGCCCACTTTGAGTATTCCTCCGACTTCCATGTAAGGTCATTATCACCTCAGCGCAAGCCAGTTGCTGTTGATTCATTGATCGCGTGGCGAAAAAGGAGGTAGAATGAGGTGTTGCTAGGCGGGGTTGTGGCTGAGGCATTTATTGGATTTGCGGAGGGATTTACGGGCAGACATGAGAGAGCTATGAGGCAGCATACCTCCCCTCTGAGAGCGTGACCGTGACCTGTGGCTTTGGAAACCCAGCTCACCTGAATCAAGAGCTGTGGTCAGAGCTGTGGTGAAAACTACTGGGGTTGACAAAAATAATTTGAGTTTTTGTCCTTTTTTTGGCTAATAATCTGAGCTGTTTTTCTTTTTTTTCGTTTAGTCGAAATTCAAGTGTTTGTTGAAAAGAACCCAGCTTGCCTCTCATCTCACTGTTGTGATTCTGTGATGCCAGTTTTGCTGCCATGTCCCCACTCACACTGATCATTTCCTGTCTGCTTGCCAAACCGAAAAAAATACACTTTTACCACAAACACGTGATGTTCGAAAAAGAGAGTCTTGATGATTTTGCCTCCCCTGCTTTATCTGCTGACAGACTCAGGTAGTCACTCAGTACGCTGGCCACAGCAGCACCAGGGGTGATGATGATGTATTTTCTTCCCAACATACCGCACCCCTGCAGCTGTTCAAATTGTTTCAAGTAGGCAGGGTTATTTTCCACACTGGGAAGAGATAGTCTGCCTTTGGCCTGGAATCCACAGGTATGGGCCTGACTCAAAAAGAGAGAGGGTGTGAGAGAGAGCGAGAGGCAGACAGGGTGAGGTCTGCCGGCTTGGCCTGGATCTGTTGGCAATCAGCACAGTGCGTCCAATTCGTGCTCAGTGCAAAATTACAGACTTGGCTGGAGGGGCTCTGGATATGATTTCCCTGCGATGGATGTTGTCCAGGACTGTGATTAAGGGCATAAGAACTCTGATTAATATGATCATCTTTGTGATGACAGAGGTATTTCTATAATGGATGTTTATAATGCCAACCCTCGGTGATCACATGTTCCCCCCATTCCTGCGAAACGGTTGTGTGGAGGTTTAATTTGAAATGTTAATATTTGCCGTGGCGATGCCAAACATAAGATTTATTCGCAGCTGATAAGGAAATGTGTATATGCGGGGCTAAAGCAGTTTAAGACAGGCAGAGCTGCCTCTGTGGGAAGGCATAGATAAGTAACCATAATGCTCCAAGCCCCTATATAATAGCCAAGCCTGGATTCTGACCCAAGCAAACCCCATCAGTCTCCAGCACACTGCATTTTATGAATTAGCTTGCATTACAATCCCTGTATGGCTCGGATATCCAATCAAGGATTTAGATGCATGTGCCGGGGGCCCGGGGCTGTCCTTTGACCTTTAATAGAAGCGAGGAGGAGGTGGAGGGCCTTGTGGCTGGTTAGCAGCGGATCCTATAAATATCCCCAGTTGCAGTCAGACCTACTCTTAGGAACGTTCATCCGTTTACGCCACTGCAGTAATATGCCTCTGTGCCTTTTCACACCAGAGCCTTTGTTTTATTAAGATAAATGATAAAGCCACTGTGTGTGCGAACGCATATCTCTGCTTAGGCCTGTTAGTATATTTGAAAAGACACGCCTCGCAGCTGCCTGCAGTAGGAAGGTCATTGAGGCGTCCGATAAGCAGAACCAAGCATCTACATTACTACATTACTGCCTGTCCCGCCACTTTCTTTTCTCATCTGGGCCGCATCTGTTGTTTCACAGACGATTCCCTTTGACATTCAGTGTGCTGAGCAGTACTTAGATATCATCATTAGAATACGACTCCAAAGAAAAAGGGATTTGGACGAGCATGGGCATGGCATATTTTTATGACTTCATCAAAAGGGCCGTGAATTCTGTGGATCAGGAGCCGGGATCCGGGATACGGCCCTGTACATCTTCCAGGAAGGCTGTTCTGTTCTCTGACTGGGATTTACTCTAATTAAGTGAGTTCAGATGGACTCAAACAAAACCAAGATTTATTTACAAAGCCGCAGAGCTCTCCATCTGTTTATGACCTTGTCATTTATTTCTGACGACCGCCGTGAAACACGTCTGGTTTAGCACCGTTTACATTCTTCTCCTCTCACATCCAGGCCTTCTGTTTATAGTCAGTGAAATTTTGATTGCCAATGTAAGTCAACAAAAGCCCTCATTTGGCAGCTAGTAAAATGTATTGCATTAAATTGATCTCTTGTATACCCCCCGATGTGAGCAGCAGAGGATTTGACAGAAATGCTTTCCTGAAGTGCACATTTTAATGATGATGTTATTGCATGTAAAGAGGCCACATTTGACTTCAGGGATGAACGCAGGGTCTCAGTGTAGTGCTGTGTTTTGTACCGTAGCACACAAACCTTTGTTTACTCCGTATGTAACAATGTCTTTCTTTTTCTGGGTTCAGACTTCATTTATTATTGTCTGTGCCCAGTTGATTATTATAGGCAGGGAAATGTCCTAATGAAGACAGAATTATTTTGGCCCACGGCCTGAAAACAAAACCTCGACTTATCATTCTCAGAGGTTGACTGTCATGATACGACTGGTCCCCAAGAAGACATTTGGCATTATTCTATTTACATCCTTATGATCCTGAAGACGATGATACATTGTTTTCACTGTATAAATCACTATTATTGAAATATGATGATGGGGATAAGTGTGTTGGGACAGTGCATCTCCAGGTAGGAGGTTATTCCATTCATACCCTACATGAGGGATGAACACAAATATCTCCGTAGCAGCCAATCAACTCTCCTGTCCTCTTGGAGGAATTGGGGTGTGTCTCAGAGCTGCTGATGATAGGCTGCCAGCCCTGTTAGCCCTGTTCCCTAATTGGTCACTGACACAGCAGCGGAGTGGATTTTCAATAAGTGGGGTCCCTGCTGGCTAAACAATTATGTAACAAAGCTGACCAGTGATTTATGCATCTGTTACACAACTGAACGCTATTTAGAGATTAGGACAGTGTTCACACAGCATGGGATGACCATCGAGGGGCAGGGTCGACCAAACGGCCTTCCTGTCAGCACGCCATGGAGGGGCAATGATGCGCATGGCACATAATGTGTGCGCGTCAGTGTAGCATGAAAATTTAAGGGATCTGGAGCAATTTTTCCCCCGCTGACCCTCTGCTATGAGTCACACACACAGCTTCACAGCTCGGCACAAGGCTCTACTTATGTTGTTATGGAGGGTGACACACAGAAAACCTGCTGAAACGCATTCAATATAACTTCTTTGCAGACATAAAATTGGGCAATCGTGAAATTATTCATTGGTGATTCAAAATCCGGTGCGAAAGCTGTGAGCTTTTATTAAATTTTTTAAAGATACAGTATATCGTTGTCACATGATATTTAAAAATTGTAGTAACATATAGCACATGATAGATGGTGACACTTCAGAAAAGTTCTGAAGCCGAGAAAATTGGATTTGACATATCACTGATCCAGGAGAATACAAATTAATATACGATGGGGAGGCTAGGTTTTCTAAAAGGTCTTTGAGCGGGAATATAATGATGTGGAAATGTCATTTTGAAGGCCCCGTCTAGCTGTCAGCACTGAAGTGTTAGATATGTATTCATCATTGGCCCCTCCGTTGTGGAGCTGTCAGTTCTCCGATGGAACATGAAAGAGCCAGGCTAGGCCTCCCCAAATCAGGATTAGCTAATTGCTTTGAAACAGATGCCCCTGTGACCTCCCTGCAAAGGTGCCCCATATTCCAGCATTGTCATTATGCAGGTAGTGGTCTGTCCTCTAGCTAGCTAGTCTGACGCTAACTCGATTTTAAAGCACACCCCATCAAGGGTACGCATATAAGGGTATTTTCACTCACCCTCATTTATACGAATTAGAATCAGATAAACTATAGAGATGATCAATGAAGTATAACCAACCGATGAATAAGACATTATAGCTTTAGCTACAATTTATAGTTAAATCCTTATTATCTGCACGTAATGACTGGTTTGAAATGAGAATGAGATTGCCAAGTGATGACAGTGATAGGAGAGATGCCTCGTTTAGCTGAAGGTGCAGAGCAGAGTTTGGGAATTTCTCAGTTACAATGAACTCCTCTCAGCGATGTCATCCACATGAAGCTGAAGACCTGAACCCTAAAAAAAATGTAAGTGTTACTTAACTGGCTGAACAATTTACGTCTGCAGTGGTCGCTCTCTACGTCTCCCTCCCCGGCTCTAAATGGAGGTGACAAAGCTGTGAGCGGCGGCGGCCGACGGGGAAGCACATTTCCGTGTGTCTTGGCGGGCAGGCAGGAGAGAGATGGTGGGTGGGGAGGACACTCATGGGTCGAGGCCCACTAGCCAGAACCTTGTCACGCCAATTCCGATAGTTCCCCTCACATTCATCAAAGGCCCGAGCCTATCATTGTCTGAGGTTTTTTATTTTCTGACTCACTGATCCTCTACTGACTGCGCTGAACACAGGAAGTGATTTTTCCTTCTGTTTTCTTTTTCATGTGCAGTCTACTGAGTGATTTGAAAGCCCTTCACTACTAGGCTACACTGCCTCACAGCCAGTCAGGCTATATAGCTTTGGGAACCTATGTGTAACAATGTTCAACCACTTCCTACACACACACACAAACACATGCATGCACGCATACACACACACACACACACACCAGCTCTACTTCCCCTGGCCCACTCCTTCAACGTCCCTCTCTCTCCTGGTTGCCGCCAACATTTAATACCAGCAAGTTTTTCCTCTTATGGGAGTCACAATGTTAAATGGGAAGTCATCGGGATTATGTCATAGCTCGTTAGTGTCAACCCTGGGACCATTCTGTCGGCGATCTTGATGTTTTCATAGACTTCTGGAAAAGATGTCTAAAAAAGTCTGCCAGTCTATTAAAGCTGAGTGCCTTATCAAAGTGGGTCATAAATATTGAAATTGTGGTCACTACAGGATGAAATCTGTTGGACAGACGAAAAACAATATACTGTGTGTAAAACATGTCTGAGGTGGTTCCTGTCTGTGTGATATCACACCCGTTTCCGTAGTATAATATTTATATCATAAGCAAATATAGGTCTATGTTTAAAGTGTTGAGAAAAGAATGGCGCTGGAGTGAATGGCGGATGTTTTTACGGGCTCCTGACCAATTGCTATTTTGTGTTATTTGGTGCTGATCTTTTTGGTACATGTTTCCGCCACAGGAGGTTGGTTGTACCTTAATTTGTGAGGGCGGGCTTGTGGTAAGGGCTGGAGCGGAATAGGTGGAATGGTATCAAATATATCAAACACATGGTTCGTTGCCATTCCATTTGTTCTGTTCCAGCCATTATTATGAGCCGTCCTCCCCTCAGCAGCCTCCACTGGTTTCCGTCATAATTTCCTATGACCTAAAATATATTTTGGACATCAGAACAGCTATCACTAACTTTGATTTGGACGAGGATGAGGCGAAAGACGTATTGATTATCAAGCTACGTTCGAGTCTATCCTATCAACGGGACATGGCTGAACAAGGACATGGATAATATACAGTTGAAGTTTACACACACCTTAGCCAAATACATTTAAACTCCATTTTTCACAATTCCTGACATTTAATCCTTGTAAACATTCCCTGTTTTAGGTCAGTTAGGACCACCACTTTATTTTAAGAATGTTAAATGTGAGAATAATAGTAGAGAGAATGATTTATTTACGTTTTTATTTCTTTCATCACATCCCCAGTGGGTCAGAAGTTTACGTACACTCAATTAGTATTTGGTAGCATTGCCTTTAAATTGTTTAACTTGGGTCAAACATTTTGGGTAGCCTTCCACAAGCTTCCCACAATAAGTTGGGTGAATTTTGGCACATTCCTCCTGACAGGACTGGTGTAACTGAGTCAGGTTTGTAGGCCTCCTTGCTCGCACATGCTTTTCCACTTCAGGGCTTTGTGATGGCCATTACCTTGACTTGTTTTCCTTAAGCCATTTTGCCACAACTTTGGAAGTATGCTTGGGGTCATTGTCCATTTGGAAGACCCATTTGCGACCAAGCTTTAACTTCCTGACTGATGTCTTCAGATTTTGCTTCAATATATCCACATAACTTTCCTTCCTCATGATGCCCTCTATTTTGTGAAGTGCACCAGTCCCTCCTGCAGCAAAGCACCCCCACAACCTGATGCTGCCACCCCCGGGCTTCACGGTTGGGATGGTCTTCTTCGGCTTGCAATCCTCCCCCTTTTTCCTCCAAACATAACGATGGTCATTATGGCCATCGGATATTAAGAAAGTCTCGTGGGTTCTGCTCGCCTGAGTTAGAATACCTCAGGATAAGCTGTAGACCACACTATTTACCAAGAGAGTAGCTGTCTATTTACCACCACAAACCGATGCTGGCAGTAAGACTGCACTCAACGAGCAGTATAAGGCCGTAAGCAAACAAGAAATTGCTCATCCAGAGTGGCCGGTGATTTTAATGCAGGAAAACTGAAATCCGTTTTACCTCATTTCTACCACCTGTGCAACTAGAGGGACACAAACTCTAGATCACCTTTACTCCACACACAGAGACGCATACAAGCTCTCCATTTGACTCTATCCTCCTGATTCCTGCTTACAAGCAAAAACTCAAACAGGAAGTACCAGTGACGCACTCAATATGGAAGTGGTCCGATGAAGCGGATGCTAAACTAGCGAAACAGGGATCCATCCGATGGCATTGAGGAGTTTACCACAACAGTCACCGGCTTCATTAATAAGTGCATCGAAGACATTGTCCCCACAGTGACCATACATACATATCCCAACCAGAAGCCATTGATTACAGGCAACATTGGCACTGAGGAAGGCCCTAAAAATTGTCGAAGACTCCATCCACCCAAGTCATAGACTCTGCTACCGCACGGCAAGCAGTAACGGAGTTACAAGTCAAAAGTCACCTGAACAGCTTCTACCCTTGAGCCCTAAGACTGATGAACAGTTAATAAAATGGCTACCCGGACTATTGACATTGACCCCCCTCTATTATTTATTTATTTATCTTAAGAAGGGTAGAGTCTAGTGAGTGTGGCTCTATGCACACTCACTAGACTCTACCCACACAGTCACACATACTACACTGACACACACACACAGGCTGCCGCTACTCTGTTTATTATTGTATATCCTGATTGCCCAGTCACTTTTACCCCTACCCATGTACATACTGTGTTACCTCAATTACCCCAACTACCTTGTACCGCTGCACATTGACTCGGTACTGGTGCTCCTTGTATATAGCCTCGCTATTGCTTTTATTGTGCTACTTTTTCCTTTTTTATTCATCAAATATGTGTCTTACTTTTTAACTCTGCCCTGTTGTATTCGGCACATGTGACCAATAACATTGGATTTGATTTGATTTCAAATCTGTTGTTAGAAGATTTCATGTCTATTGTGCAGAGCCTGTTGAAGAGTAGATGCAGCAATCTCGCCCTCGTATTTCATTTAAATGCTGTTAAGTAACCATGGCTTTTAAGATGGTATATACCGTAAGTTGTCTAGTATACTCAATCAATAGTGTGGGCGTAAGATACTCAAGTAGTTTGGTAATTAAAAGACGAGTAGTTTACAGCCTTGGTTTGGTTCACGAGCCAAGCAGAGGAGCAGAAAGAAATAAGCTTCTATAATGAACTGACATTTTTTCTGCCTCCGCCACTGTAGACTTACTCCGAACCAACCGGCTGAGTGAAAGAGAAGCGTATATTAAAATGTCCCTGTATAATGTATTCATGAAGGTTTTTAAATGTAGCACGTGAGAGAGTGTGGGCTTCCGGATCAGTTAGCTTTACATGGGGAGGTGTTGGGGGTCACTAATAAGTTCTCTAATATTGCAGACTGAGTGATTGCACAAATGCTTTCCCCCAAACAGTCACTTTGAGACTGGCATAACAATTATACCATTTTCTGGTACACTAAGCCCCTTAGGGATGTTAAAAGTCTCAGAGTGGCTGACTGGGTTCTGGTCTCCATAATTTTCAGTATGTCATTAATGGCTGTCACAGGGTGCTGCCTGAGTAGTAATCCACAGGGGAGAAACAGATTCTTAAAGGCCACTGCTACCCCTTACCTTTTGGAATGACTATCCTGGAATTAGGATTTTCTCAGTGGAACCAATCTGTAGAGTGATCTAATGATGGTAGCTAGTGAAAACAAAACAGTTCAAATGTTTGTCTCTATGTCACCCATGACTGAGGGAGGGAGGGAGGGAGGGAGGGAGGGAGGGAGGGAGGGAGGGAGGGAGGGAGGGAGGGAGGGAGGTTTGAGGTGGAGGAGTTAAGTGTGTTTGGTCTGCTGGATGACTGACTGAATCATAGCAGCAGATTGCCTAAGTCCTGAGGGGGCTAAATGAGGTGGATCTGATGACGAGGTCTGCCTGTGTGTTTCACACTCAGGGGAGAGGAAGCACAGTGTTAGAAGTACAACTCATCATGGAAACACCTCAGTATAATTACAGAGCTCAGGCAAGAGACTGAACGTCTCAATCTCTTTTATTGGCTTTGTCATGCTTTCTGTGAGGAACCGTGGCTCACACAAGCTGCTGCTCTCCTAGTTTAGCTGAAAAGAGAGAGAGAGAGCGAGAGAGAGAGACTCACAACAGCCAGCGTCTTCGTTCAACCTCCAAACAAATAGTCGATGGAGCCAAGTAACCGACAGTAAAGTGTAAAAAGATCCAATTACTGAGCTACAAGTGCTTTCAGCTGTACAAATGTCACTTTAGATTGCATCTATCTATCTACCACATCAATGGCTGCTGAAACCCTCCCAGGGTAATTGACACGTTTATATGAAAACAAAATGCCAAAGCAGAACCTCAGAGAGGAACACACACTAGAGGTGTCTTGAGGCAGTTCTAAACTCAAACCAGAACATACATCAGGAAAAGGGAGGCTGTCTGCACTTATAAAAGGACCAGTCACATGACAGGGTGCAGAGAACAAGCATCAAAGCTGGCCCAAGTTGAGCTGCCCTAACCGCTTGTTGTGACTCTGGAAATGAAAACTTAATTGTCCCTGTAACAGCCCGGCCATCATGAAAAGGATATATTGTTCACGTGTTTTGGTTGGATTGATGCAATTATACGTGACATGTCAAAACAGGGGGTTTGTGACAGGGTCTCTGGTGTCCACTGTCGTGTGCATTACTGTCAGGAATGCAGATGAGCCCTAACAAGGTTTTAAACCAGCAGCGGTCATTATTAGTGGGGAGGGCATCTTAAAACAAATTTGTGGTCAGGCCGTGTTAGGGCCCGAGAGCGCCGAGAGCCCCTCTCCCACCGGGTCACTGAGCAGCATAACACAGAGACGTCAGCACTTTATCCACTTTTAGCTCCAACTCCAACCTTCCTTCCTACACAATCAGGGAACTTTCCACCCCTCCTTCCTATGGGGAATTCCTTTGCTGTCTCATCTAATAGGATATAGGATATACTTTATATCAACTACTATTTGAGAAGGTCCGTTTACAAATATTTCTTAGATATCAAAGGTTCGGATTGATATCATCAATAATTGTATGCCCAGTGCAACAGATAATTACTCAGCTATATACTATGTGTCGCAAGGTAACAGGGACATTTCTTTAAAATGCTTTTTGAATGCCTTTGCCATCTGGGAGAATAAGTTCTGCCTGTTCCAACCGGCGTTTCACTAAAATTAATTTAACTTAATTGTCATTCATAACTCACGTTGCAGTTTTACACTGGCTGAGATAATGCTATCTTCCACTGTTTCCACTGTAATTGAAATTTCCATTATGAGGTGTAAACATTTAGGAGTGGCCGTGTGTGTGGTATTTGTGTGTGTGTGTGTGTGACGATGTGAGTTTAAGAAAGTTTAAAAAGTATACTTAAATAAGAAACTCCAGGACATCGGTGCCACGATGTGAGTGCTGAGTAGGTTTGCCCGTCACGTATTGACACACGTCTTGTTCCAACAGCTCCCTCCCAAGTCAGTGATGTCATCAGGGAGAGAGTGCAGCAGCGCAGCATCCAGCTCTCCTGGCAGGAGCCTGAGCAGCCCAACGGAGTCATCACCGAATATGAGATCAAGTACTATGAAAAAGTGAGTGTGTGATGCCCCGCTGAATCAAATAATGTCTGAGAGAGAGAGAGAGAGAGAGAGAGAAAGTATGTATGTCTGTGTTTGGCTCTCCCAAACCCTATCCCCTATCTCTCTCCTCTTCTTCTTAGTTTCATTTAACCTGCTCTTTATTTCACATCCTATCTGCAAGCCACTGCGAGTGGAATCGGCAGGATTCTGCGAGTGCATCCTTTGTCCCATAATAGAATGTCCCTGGTCCTTCACAGCCACCCACACACACATGCCAGGCAGCACACACTTCATTGCACTACCCTGCCAGCATTACCAATCTCTTACTGTATCTTCCCTCGCCCCCTCATATATAATAGAGCTCCCGTGTGTCTTAAATCTGAACAGATGAGCAAGCTAGTGAGGAGGTTGATGAGGTTGAGGAGAGTGAGTTTAACACAACAAATCAAAGGGCTAGATTCCATGACTCCTGAGGTTCCAGACCCTGTTGAGCACGGCCTCTCAGGCTGCCAGGAATCAGTTTCCTGGGTCACGTACTGTGGCTGTAGTCTGCCCAGCTGTAAAATTGGAAACAAGCGTGACGTCTCTCCTAACAGTCTTTGGCATTCCATTTGGGGTTTTTGCCGACAAATAATTTACAGATCAACAACAAAATACACAGTACACGCAGTCTGTAAATTCCAAACGGATTCCGAGCCTGGCATCGCAGAGCTTCTTTTCTGCCTATCAGCTTTGATATGAAGCGTCTACAGCAGTGATTCTCAACTGGGGGTCGGGGGATTTTAAGGGGTCGTTGAAGAATATATAACAATAAAAATAATAATAATACAAATTAAAAAAATATTATTTTGAAAGGTAACCGCCGCAACAAAACATTTGTATATAAGGATCGGGAGACAGGCGCAGGAACGCGTAATTTAAAAAAAATTATTACCCAATTACAGCGTGCCATGTAAAGGCACGGGGACAAAGCTCAAAACAAACACATATACAAAAACACAGGACTGTGACCCAAACAACATAGCGAGGTAAACCTCTAATCAATACACGGGACGAGACCCGTAATAAATAGACGGGACGAGACCTGAAATAACAAGTGCACAATATGACGCGGGACGAAAGCCAAAACCCAAAGCACAGGTACTCACAGGACCAACGGACATTGTAACAATAATCGACCAGACAATGGTGAACAAAGGGCACATATATACAATACTAATCAGTGGGGAATGGGAACCAGGTGTGCTTGATGAAACAGTTCAGTCACGCCTAGAGGGCGGTGACATAGACCTCCGGAACTGGTGCACGGAATGAGCAACAGTACCGGAGGGATCCGTGACAGCTGCACCGCTTATTGCTGCAGTCGTCCGCAGTGGTGAAATGGCTCGCTACACTGCACACACTCACTGACCAATACAATAACGTTCTCGCCACACACACACACACACTGATCCATTGAAATTACAGATTTCTCAACTCCCATATACACGCTTTTCCAATAAAAATGTCATTCTGTTTTGTTTGAAATGTGACTCGTCCAATCAGATAATACAGGTAGCTTGATTGACAGCTAAATACGCAGATGTGTTCTGCAGGCATTGCACATATGGATAGTTAGCTGTCGTTTAACTCATGTAGGCTAGCTACAGTTTTTAAAACGTGCAGCTACCCCATTCATCTACTGCTGCTTCCAATGTCAACAACAAAGCAGACAACCCGGTCCCTGTCAATAAGAGAAAGTACGACCGCGACGTCATCAAATATGGTTTTACATATATAGAAGGGTGAGTGTAGACCTCAGTGCGTCCCATGCAACGAGCTGTTAGCTAATGAAACCTTCCAAAATTAAAAAGCATCTGGACCCCAAGCATCAGACAGCTGACTTTTTAAAAAGAAAACTTCAATATCTGGAGGCCTCACAAGATTAATCGAGGAACGTATGCACGGTACAAGAAAAAGCACTTTGCGCATCATACCTTGTTGCCCCCCCCAAAAAAAGCCCACACCAGTGCAGAGGATCTCATACTCCCTGCTGCGGTTGATATGTGCACTGAAATCTTGGGAGAGTCAGCCGCCAGCAAACTTAAAACCATACCCCTATTTAATGACACCACGAAGAGGAGAATCCAGGACATGTCTGAGGACATAACGCACCAGACATCAGAGCGCATCAGTGCAAATGGCCATTACGCACTGCAGCTTGATGAATCCACAGATGTGGCTAACCATGCAATTCTAATGGTCTATGTCAGACACGTCTGGGATAATAACTTGGAGGAGTAGTTCCTTTTTAGTGCTGATTTGGCCACCACCACCACTGCAGCAGCTGTTATGACGGGAAAGCACTCCAGAGTAGTAAAGCGGATCCTGGAGAGAACACAGAGTGCGACGTGGAACCACTGCTTCCTACACAGGGAGGCATTGGCAGCGATGGACATGGTGCTTGAGCTCCACGCCTTTCTCCAGGATGTGATCAAGTATGTTAACTACAGTATATCAAAAAGAGTTCAACGAAAACCAGGTGTTTCCAGGCCTTCTGCTGGGATAAGCGGAGCGAGCACCAGCAGATGCTTCATCATGCAGAGGTCCGCTGGCTTTCCAGGGGTAAAGTGTTGGGTCACTTTTATGAGCCTCGAGCAGAGATTGCTGCGTTTCTTTCGGAAAACAAGTCACCTTTGGCCGAACATTTCCATTGTGAGGAATGGCTTGTGCAGGTTGCCTACCTGGTGGATATTTTTGATCATCTGAATTTGTTCTATGTGTCAATGCAAGGGAGGGGGCACAATCGAAGTGAACAGAGGGACAAAGTGGATGCCTTCAAAATGAAGCTTACCGTTTGGGCAAATCATTTTTCTAATGGAAGGATTGACATGTTTCCCAATGCTGATTTCGAGATTCAGAATCTGATCAACAAAGCACACGGAAACACTGAAAAAAAAAACAGTTAAACAGCATCTTGTCAAGATGCAGAGAAAGTTTTGTGACTACCTCCCGGAGGAGAACAGGAGACAAGACGACTGGATACAGGAGCCCTTTCGAGTGGAGATGGGAAGCATCACATTGCCAAGCAACGAAGAGGATCAGCTGGTTGAGCTGTCATTTGATCGCGGACTGAGCATGCGTTTCCCGGGAAATGATACTGCCACTATTCTGGTGCAGCATAGTGGGAGAGTATCCTGCTCTTGCCTGTCATGCAGAAACAAACTGGATAGCCAGCCTGACCTCCGTGTTGCCCTGTCAACCATCACCCCAGACGTCAATAAACTTATCAAACTGGAAACATCCCAGCTTTCACACTGATAGGCTACACACACACACACACACACACACACACACTAAATGTGGGTCTCTACTCAATTGTCGTTGTCAAAACATTTATGTACAAATAATGTATCTTGGTGTCTATGATTGACAGGACTAACTTAACATAACACAAAGCCAACGTCTGTTCCTCTCTAAAGGACCAGAAGGATCGCATCTACTCCACAGTGAAGTCCAGGTCCACGTCAGCCACAGTTAACAACCTGAAGCCCAGCACAGCCTATGTGTTCCAGATCCGAGCATTCACCGCGGCCGGCTACGGCACCTACGGACCCCGGCTGGAGGTCACCACAAAAGAGGAGGCCTCAGGTACCAGCAGAACACATGCATGGGCGTGCACACACGAAAGCACGCACGCACACACACGCACACATAAGCACACACACACTAGAGATGATTAATGTGTTCAGACCTTTGAGTTACTGCTGATCTCATAGCTCCATTTTTCTCATTTAGAAATATGGATGAGGATCGTCCACAAGGAGCAGTAGGTCTCAACTAAAGTGGCAGGGCTCAGAAATCATTGCTGTCCTCTGTCGCTGGTGTTTACATAGCAACTGAAGTCACTTGATTTAAAATGCATGAATTCCCCCAGTCATACACCATTTGCACTGACAGCAGAAGGTGCCATGGCACCCATTCTTTTGAGCAATTGGTGGTTTGTCAATGCAAATAGTCTTTCAGTGTATGCGTCTCTGAATGGGAGACAATCCAACCTGAATGTGTCATTGTTTTAGAAGAAGGGCACCAGCATTACCATCTGGGACTATTAAGCCCACTTTCTGAAACAGTGGAGGCTAGATATAGAACTAGCCACCCTTGTCTCTGTGGTAAAGGGCGAGAAGGGGGATATCAGTCTCCCTGCTCACTCCTCATTGGTTCAATTATGCCCTGTAGATTCCAACACCTGATGTGCTGAAAGTTCACACTGTGTTCCCTTTATCTGTGTGTGTGTGTGTGTGTGCTTGCGTGTGTGTGTCCCTCTCCAAGCAGCCACCATTGTCTCCAGCGAGCAGAACCCTGTCATCATCATCGCGGTGGTAGCCGTGGCGGGGACCATCATCCTGGTCTTCATGGTGTTCGGCTTCATCATTGGGAGAAGGTACGCTCTCGCGGGCCCCATTGACTCGCCGCTGCTGTGAGTCTCTGCTTGTCAATTAGCCTTTCTGTCACTCACTGGCCTCCATAGCCGTGGAGTCAGGCCACCACACACCACACGCACCCATCATCTGTGGCATGCTGTGCTAATGGTTTGTGATGCATCATTTTCTAGTCCTCGCACTGTGAAGAAAAACGGACCCTATTTTTGCATGTCTTTTTTTGTTGTTGTAATGGATCCATTATAGAGACAAGAGTACTCTAAAATGAAATTATTTTGCTCATATTTCTGTGTGCGTGCGAGTGAGAGGGTGAGGGCGAGTGTGTCCCCGTGCGTGCGTGTCCGTAACTGTGCGTTTGGGTGTGTGTGTGTGTGTGTTACATCTGTTGTGTTATACAGTTAAATACTAAGGTAGGATCTAGCAGAGCCTCTAGCCATCTCCTACCAGAGCAACACTCCTTTGTGTCAGTCACCATTACCACCATTTCCTGGTGCACTCCTCCAATGATGCTTCATTACTATATGGATAGCATTTCATCACTTCCATGGGGTAGAGCCTTGTACACATGGGATTTCTATATCCATTTGACTTATTAACCTGCATGTCAACCATGTGTTACTTGATGTTTCCCATCTGTCCATTTTTCAGTTTGCAATACTTTATAGTGCAATTATTGACCTGCTTGAGGGTGCAGTCAATACATCAATGTTACACATTAATATTACAAGGAATGCTGAACAGTCTTTTACAGAGTACAGTATAGAGTAGTACCACAGGAGGGTACTTGAGTTCAACATCAGCAGCCAGTGTTCCCATACCTACTGCATCTGTATAGACTTGTTACGCATTATTATGGATTTGCTGCATTGAGATTCTAGCAAAACAGACCGTTCTACCTTCTGCCTCGGCCCAATCAGTTGACTGTGTGTCCCTCTACCTCTCTCCCTGTCAGACACTGTGGCTACAGCAAGGCGGACCAGGAAGGAGACGAGGAACTGTATTTCCAATGTGAGTCCCTTCTTTCCCTATCAGCTCACACACACATAGAAACGTTTCAATTAAAGTTTCATCCCTTTCATCTGATCGGTTTTTATTCTAACGAATGATGGGTACAATCACACTAGCATCTGTTTGGGATTTAATGGACAAATCTGTTTAGATGAGGACATTAGGCCTAGTTCCAAACTGCAAATGCATGAATATCAGAGTTGTCAGAGAGCGTGAGCCAAGGCTGAGCTGAAAGCGATAAATCTTTATTAAAAATGTAAAAGCCTAACTTTTAAGCCACTTTGGCATGCTAGGAGTATACTGTTGGAGTAGAGCAGAGATGTAGATGTACCCACACGTTCACTCTATACTGAAGTTCTATTTCTACGCTCCTTTAACCAACACGCACACACACACACTGCCACACACCACCCCGTCCTAATGATGCCCCTGGAGATGCAGCCGCAGACATCTTCCCAAGCGAAGCGGTAATGATCTGTTGCTGTAGGCAAACTGCTGATTTGGTTCAGGCAGTAGAAAGAGGGCTGTGTTGGCGTTCCACGGTCCTCGGCTGCGAAGTATCTGACAGATCAAGCTGTAGGAAGGCACAGGTCCTCTTGCTAAAAACACTGGGTGATGAAAACACAAACAAGAGCGCTCCGCTGTTGTTGGGCCTAATAGAGGGACTTGCTCTACAATATTAAATGAGGAAACGCTGCCAGGGCGACAGAAGCCAGATAGTGCGTGAATTCAACATGTAGGCTTAATTTGTCCGCTGTGTAACGCGGGAAGTCATGATAAGACGTCTCCCTATCAGATCCAGTGACAGCTTGGATGGACGAAGCAATTATAGGAGCGAGTGGAGGGAAATATCAGCTGCCATCGCTGGAGCTCCTTGCTGGAAAACAATGCATAGTGTTTGCTAGTGGATAGGCCAATATGGATTGGAAGATCCAGGAAGCAAACAGAGGATATTGCAGAATTTCTTTCTTCTTCTTGTCATTATTGAGCCTGGAGCTGATTAGTAATTTAATTATGCTCTTTTGGTGTGTCTGTTTTCCTTGTATGTTATTGTCTTCCACTATGTGTATCTCATTAAATAGCTTGTGGTATTGAAGTTGGCAGGTTATGTTGTAATTAGGGGGAATTTGTATGAACAAATCAGGTCAGCGGAACACGCTCATGTACCATAACAGTGTAATATATTAGTGTGGTGTTATATACATGGAAATAACTATACCGCTTCTATTTTAAGCTGTTTTTTTCTCAAACCACGGTCAGCTAAATGCTTATTTTTCTTTGTACTAGCCATTTCCCCTATGTGTGCATGAATATGTATGAGTCATTCCAGTATCATTGTGTTACTTCATATTTTATGGTGATACATTAATCAAAACATGTACTCGTTAAACTGATCTAACTGTGATATAACTACAGTCACCATTACCTGGGCAGCATGATTCAGAAGGTTACCAAGGCACAGAAATGACCATAAGAAATATAACTGCCATTTTGACTGGCATTCCAGTATATCAGGGCCTGCCTACCAGACTTTTCATTCACTGGCAGAGCTTGACAGACAGAGCTAGCTCCAAAACCTGCTCAGTATAGCAGACAACCTTGGCAGTAAATCTCATTCCGGGCTACTCAAACCTTTGTTGGTCCTTTGTGAGGAGAAGAAAATATAATAACGTTTTCATTTCTTTTGGAGAAAAAAAAGAAAGGGAGAAAATAATAAATGGCTGGTTTAAGGGTGTTTGTAGAAAGAGCTTTTGACACAGGTGCTTTCCATCAGCTGGCTGTTTAGCAATTCCTTCTGAATGGTTGCCCTTGGTAATGGTGTGCCTGACAAGCACCCGGTCGGCCCGGCATGCTGTATGCATATTTAATCGTAACAGTAATCCCCTTACCTTTCTACAGTTAAATTTCCAGGCACCAAAACATACATTGACCCTGAAACCTACGAGGACCCGAACAGGGCTGTCCATCAATTTGCCAAGGAGCTGGACGCGTCGTGCATTAAAATTGAGCGAGTTATTGGAGCAGGTGAGTCTGGCTGGTGTCTCCCAGCTCTCTCTGTTTAGTCATACCATACACTCATACATCACAATGACAGCCACATATTTACACTTTGAATGGGGACACGGTTTATCCTCGTTGTGTATTGATAGCGCAATTGCAAAAAGAGGGGAAAAGTTCATTGCAGTTAATGTATGGGCCTGCATCTTTTTTTAAGGTAAGACAATAGCAGAGATGCTTCATGGCTGATAAATTGCTGCCACATCAGTTTTAGAGATGTGGTCAATGAGAGTATATATATCCACAGCTTTAGCATAACAAGATGTCCTACTCCAATTTATTATCTCCTGCAGCACAGCTGTTTTCTCTGAACATACACTAAGCACTTTGTAGAAAACATGATTGCTAGTTTTTCTTAAGGGTCACGACTCATGACTGGTTTTGTCTCTTTGTCTGTCTCACAGGAGAGTTTGGGGAGGTGTGTAGTGGACGGATGAAGCTCCCAGGGAAACGGGACATGTCAGTGGCCATTAAAACCCTGAAGGTGGGCTACTCAGAGAAACAGAGGAGGGACTTCCTGTGTGAGGCCAGCATTATGGGCCAGTTTGACCATCCGAATGTTGTCCATCTGGAGGGAGTGGTGACTAGAGGTAAGGACTGCATTCTCTCTCAAACACACAAACACGCATGCACACACACACAAACACACAAACACCTACAGCTGTAGCAAGAAAGTAAAGCAAGTGCACTCAAAGGTCATTCTTAAAGGTCACATAATATATACATACACTATATATACAAAAGTATGTGGACACCCCTTCAAATAAGTGGATTAGGCTATTTCAGCCACACCCGTTGCTGACAGGTGTATAATATCGAGCACACAGCCATGCAATCTCCATAGACAAACATTGGCAGTAGAATGGCCTTACTGAAGAGATCAGTGACTTTTGTCAACAAGTCAGTTTGTTAAATTTGAGCCAGGCCTAAATGCCCAACATCAGTGCCCGACGTCGCTAATGCTCTTGTGGCTGAATGGAAGCAATTCCCCGCAGCAATGTTCCAACATCTAGTGGAAAGCCTTCCTAGAAGAGTGGAGGCTGTTATAGCTGCAAAGGAGGGACCAACTCCATATAACTGCCCGTGATTTTGCAATGAGATGTTCAGGTGTGCACATAATTTTTTGTTGACCAAAAGTATTAGTAATGGACTTGCTTCCATTCAGCCACAAGGGCATTAGTGAGGTCAGGTACGGATGTTGGGCGATTAGAACCGGCTCGCAGTCGGTGTTCCAATTCATCCCAAAGGTGTTCGATGCGGTTGAGGTCAGGGCTCTGTGAATGCCAGTCAAGTTCTTCCACACCGATCTCGACAAACCATTTCTGTATGGACCCCGCTTTGTGAACGGTGACATTGTCATGCTTAAACAGAAAAGGGCCTTCCTCAAACTGTTGCCACAAAGTTGGAAGCACAGAATCGTCTAGCATTTAATTAAATGCTGTAGCATAAAAATGTCCCTTCACTGGAACTAAGGGGCCTAGCCCGAACCATGAAAAACAGCCCCAGACCATTATTCCTCCTCCACCAAACTTTACAGTTAGCACTATGCATAGAGGCTTGTAGTGTTCTCCTGGCATCCACCAAACCTAGATTAATCCTTCGGACTGACAGATGGTGAAGCATGATACATCACTCTAGAGTACGTGTTTCCACTGCTCCAGAGTCCAATAGCGGCGCTTGGAATTGTGCATGGGGATCTTAGTCTTGTGTGCGGGTGCTCGGCCATGAAAACCCATTTCTTGAAGCTCCCAATGAACAATTCTTGCGCTGAAGTTGCTTCCAGAGGAAGTTTGGGACTGGGCAGAAATTTGACAAACTGACTTGTTGGAAATGTGGCATCCTATGGCGGTGCCACTTTGAAAGTCACTGAGCTCTTCAGTAAGGCCATTCTACTGCCAATATTTGTCTATGGAGATTGCATGGCTGTGTGCTCAGTTTTATACACCTGTCAGCAACGGGTGTGGCTAAAATAGCCGAATCCACAAATTTGAAGGGGTGACCACATACCTTTGTATATATAGTGTATCTGATTGAATTAGCCTTGCTCCCTGTTTTACATTTTCTCATTTAGACAGCCTAATATAAGGAGCAGATGTTAACACTTGAAACACAAACCAATGAAACAAACGACTCAATGTAACACTGAGGCGGAAATGTATTTGGGCAGGCCGTTAATAAACAATTGCAAGCAGCAAGCCATATTTTTGAGTCAAATAATGGAATGTGTCACCCTTGTTTTCAGGAAAACCGGTGATGATTGTAATTGAATATATGGAAAACGGTTCATTAGATGCTTTCCTCAGAGTGAGTACATGCATTCAAATGGCAGCTCCCCAACCAGTTATGCATGTATAATACTGTATGTTCTCATTAAGGGTTCCTTATTCTATAAATAAAAGCACTGCGATACCTTAGTGACCTCAGTGGATCTTGCTTAGCTGACTGTTTTCCTCTGTTGTGTACAGAAACACGATGGTCAGTTCACAGTGATCCAGTTAGTGGGGATGCTGCGGGGCATAGCAGCAGGGATGAGATATCTTTCCGACATGGGGTATGTCCATCGAGATCTGGCTGCACGAAACGTACTTGTCAACAGCAATCTCGTATGTAAAGTGTCTGACTTCGGCCTGTCAAGAGTGATCGATGACGATCCCGAGGCTGTCTACACAACAACGGTGAGTCAATTAAACCAGCCCCGTATTGCTTTCCCTGCCTAGACTCCCTGAGCTCTCTCTGAATACTCAAATCAAGCCAACAGCCAATGCATGGGAATGGAGTATAAAATACGCATGCATGCCCATGCATGCCTGGGCCTAGTTATTCAATATGCAAAGCCTGCAGTCTCTTTGGTAAAGTTTTAGCTTTGAACATTTAGAAGTTTTATCTGACCCTGTGTGTCATAATGTTTTAGGGGAATATGCAGGATATAATGAATTTGATCTTGACTCCAACCACTGACCTGCATTTTACTGAACAGGGCGGAAAAATACCTGTTCGATGGACAGCAATGGAAGCCATCCAGTACCGTAAATTCACTTCCGCTAGTGATGTGTGGAGTTATGGCATTGTCATGTGGGAAGTCATGTCCTATGGGGAACGGCCTTACTGGGACATGTCCAATCAAGATGTGAGTTGCTCTATTACATTAAGTCAATCGTTCACCAAACACACGTCAGGGTTTCGCATGTTGCTCAGAGACTGGCTATCATATTACCCAGGGGGTTAACAGAATTAGCAGAATTCTTAGGACTGATTTAAACGTGGGCCACAATTACTATTCCGAGTTGAATGAGGAGGATTGTTAGGCATTAATTCATTCTGTTTTTTGTCAGAGATTGATATTCATAAAATGCTTTTATATCATGGTATAAAGAAAGCGACCTGGCATACAAAACACTTTTTTGACTTCAAAACGGCTTTTAACCTTTATAATGAGTTATGATAATGGAACCTTATTTGTCAGAGTAAAAAAGCTATCTACTTAGTCATGTAGAACTTTCAGTTTTAGCTTTGTTTCAGCTAAATTGGAACAGATTAACATTGCAAATCTGTTCATCATGCTGATCGTAAAAGTGGCTTTAGAGGAGTTTGGCCGCCGATTTGAACGTCAGTAACGATGATACTTAAGTAGTAAAATGGTTTAATTTGTCACTGTTTGCAAGTACTTGTCTGAAAGATGCTCCAGTGGTAGTTTTCTCCCGTGGCGAAGTTAAAGATGATATAATCCAGTAGGACAAACAGTCTTCTCCTCAGCAGAAAGACTAAATAGGATTATATTACTCTCAGCACTTCCTAATGGGAAGCCTGCTGATTGAACAATCAGCTGTTAGAAATGCTAAACATGATTGGCTATTGAAGTAGTGTGGATGACATTCGGCTGCTTGACAGGCATCAATGTCAGAGATTACAGTTCCTCTGTCAAGATGTTGGCAAACAGCTCCTTTGACACGTTTTATTCAGTAGCTCAGTCTTGTTTGAATAGCTCTGACAGGAATAACAGATGAATATATGCAGAAAATAAACAAACTCACATTCCCCGAACAGAGGAAGAGACGGTTGAGTCTCAAATCAAAGGTGCTTACTGCCCCTAATGTTTAATGTTCTCACGCCATTGACTTTCAATGGACTTTGTTTTAAACTATTGACACAGTTAGAATAGATGTAGCTTTAAGGATATGCAGCTGCATTTATTTTAATTATTCATTAGACCTGTGTAAATGCAGTCTATTGATGAGACATAAAGCATAAATAATATGAAGGATGCATCTTAGGGAAAACAGAGCCACTGTTTGCTTTATTAATTACAATCACGTCTATTTGTACAGTATGACAGGCATGGGCAGGTGTTCTAGAGACCCATCTCTATGCCATACAGGGACACTAGGTGCTACTCTCAATATCTCCTAATTTGGGTCCTGCTACTCTGGGTCCTTGGGTCTCACCGTCATCTTAACGAACTGAGACTGAGTGATCACATCTGGTTAGGCCTGTTTCTCCTCAAAGCACCACTTCTGTAAATAGGGATCCACACAAGAGTTGTACTGACACTTCATGTTTACAAACATCTTGATTAAAGGATGAAATGGAAATGAACTCTAGTAACTGGTGACTTGTGTTAATGTGGCGGTAATGGTGGTGGTAATAGCCCTTAAAGACTGTGTTTTGGTATTCCCAGGTGATAAAGGCCATAGAAGAGGGGTACCGCCTCCCTGCTCCCATGGACTGCCCTCCAGGCCTGCACCAGCTAATGCTGGACTGCTGGCAGAAAGACAGGGCCGATCGACCCAAATTTGATCAAATAGTTGGCATCCTTGATAAGATGATTCGTAATCCCAATACCTTGAAAACCCCGGTGGGAACATGCACAAGGTAAGGAAAGCTTGTCTCATTAAACCCTTTAACTGAGCATTACAAAGCTCCAATGGAATAAATTATCGGCTTCAGTTATTACATCTGACCATGTTAGCTACAAGACTATGGAAGTATGTATTGTGTCTTCATATTTCTTTCCTATGGAGCTACATTAGAGGACAATCCAAAGCATCCAGTGGTTGATTTATCCACAGGAGTTCACAGATGAAAGATAAATCCCAGGGAATCAATAATCCAAAGCAGCTTCCATGGTTTTATGGTCAATAGTAGGGCTTTTAAATCAATCCCTGTAATGAGTTCCTGGGGTTTTTAAGTGCTGTGGGAACACTGGACCGCTCTGGGACATTTGTCAAATTAATTCTATTTACAGTCAGGACACAATCTCCCTGGGTGAGATTGAGAACTTAACCCAAAAATGCTTCAGTTTTTGGAGGCCATTTGTGGGGGTTTGAAGTGAAAATTGCCATCCATCTGATGTTGAGAGTTTTTGATAGTTACACAGCAGACATATTTGCCTGAAAAAGAGGATCAGATGGCGTAGTCACTGTTGAATTTGACATCGATTGAAATGTTCAAAATGTGTTAATTACTTTTTCACATGCAATTTACTGTTACCCCGGGATGTCTTTGTAAGTCTTTGTGTTTTGCTCCCGGCTCAATTTGTGTTTGTTGTGGGAATGTTTCGGTTTTCGCATGAGACGTTAATGTCTTCCTCTTGCTCATCCAACAGACCGATTAGTCCCCTGTTAGATCAGAGCACACCAGACTTCACTACTTTCCGCTCGGTTGGGGAGTGGCTGGAGGCCATCAAGATGGAGAGATACAGAGACAACTTCACCGCCGCTGGCTACAGCTCACTGGACTCTGTGGCCAGGATGTCAATCGAGTAAGGAACCTGAACTTTAAAACACTTGTGGAGGTCAAAGCCAACATAGCCATTTCTGGAGAATTGTCATATAATCATTCAATATCCTTGGACATGGCAGTTCTGCATTTTTATTTCATCATTGTGATTCATAAACAAGCCTGTCTTGTTTTCTGCCCCCCCCCTATTTCTCCATTAATGAAATACCTGGTGCTGCTATAAATCATGAGATGTTTGAGCCCCTCTGTTGTCCACTGCTGTGATTTATGATTGGCCGTCTTGTCTTGCAGGGATGTGATGAGCTTGGGGATCAGTTTAGTGGGCCATCAGAAGAAGATCATGAGCAGCATACAGACTATGAGAGCCCAGATGCTTCATCTCCACGGCACGGGCATCCAGGTGTGATGACAGACTACAGTGCCCCCTGTGGACGGGCGATCTAGAGCAGCGCTAAGGCAAAACCTCCCAGGATAATCATTGAAAATCATGTGACGTGACGTTGTCTCCTGTCTGACAATTTTTTCCGGATGTTTCGGAAAATAAAATAATTCCTTTCATCCTTGGCGAAGGATTTAACCCCTCTTTAGAACGGGTATTAAGGAAATAATGAGAGAATACTACCTGGACATGATGCTGAACTTAAAACGCTCTGAGGAACTCTCAACAACATATCAAATAGAGATGGAGCTTTGGAAGATGAGTTTGATACGTATTACCTTGTTCTTTTAACCTTGTGAATGATTTTATTTGTGCACCATGAAAATGGATTTCACTTATAAAAAGGAAAAAGAAAAAAAAAAAGAATAATTTGTTTATTCCCCTTGCTGTAGTTTTTCAGTATTTTCTTTTCTAGTTTGTTAATTTTGTTTGTGTCAGCAGCCACAGTGATATGGTGTGGTTTACGCGTTTTCCCGTAAAATAAATGTTTCTTCCTTTTTTCTACTTTGGACTTGACAGCAGGGTAAACGTTCCCATCCAAAAGGATGAATATGGTGTCTGAACATTTTGGTGGAAATGATTTAGAGGTACTTGACCAGTTTGTCTTGAGACACTACTGGCTGTTTTAACTGTTTGCCGTGAGTTGTGTTTTTCTCCCTGATGTTTTTGAAGTGAAAAAATTGTATCCTGTACCTCAAAAAAGTGACTTCAGAGATAGTAGTATTCTCTTGGTCGTTTGAAGCTTACAGGAGTTCTTTGTTGTATGCATTTTTCTGAACACAGATGCTTACATTTTATGATGGAAAATCATATTTCAAATTTGTATGTAGGAATTTTGAAACAGTATGACACCAACCATTCAAATCGATTTAAGATTTATCACAGATTTATATCTAATAACAAGCATCAAAGTGGCAATATTCTTTACGTGTTTGTGTTTACCACATTAATCATTTGATCTTATTGTCCAATATGCTTTCAATCTGAACTCAGTTTTTTGTTGTTTATTTCTTTAATTGAAAGTTTCCACAGATAGCTCTATAGAAAGATTGTATTCAAACTCAATGAGATTACTTGATCCACCGCAAACGGTGTTGCCATTGAAATGCCCCCCACCCCCCACACACACATTTGTTTTTGCGGCAAATGGCATTTGTTTTGTATTTTGGTGAATACAGTGGTTAAGGGTGAATCTATGAAATAACGTGTACGTAATAATGCCTTAAAATGTGTTAGACTAACTTCAATGGCAATGTTTTTTGTGGTTCAATGAGACAGGTCTTGTGTATGGTTGAAAGTTTTCCCATTTTCTTTGTGGTATCCTTTCATGCAGGTTGACGTGTATTGTCCCAAATCTTGCCCTGGAGGACTGAGCAGTTTCCACTAGATGGGCCAGCTGCAAAGTCCAAATTGGCTATATTGTAAGAATTAATGAAAACAAACATGAGCTTTTTGGTATTCATTTAAGGTTAGGGTTAGACATTAGGGTTAGCGGTGTAATTAAGGTTAAGGTTAAGGTTAGAATTAGGTTTAAAATGAGATTTTATGACTTTGTGGATGTGCTATCTAGTGACCACTCTCCAGGGCAAGATTCATGAAAGTAAATGCCAACCTGCTCCTTTCGTCCTCAACTTGAATAGATGAAATCATGCACACTTACGTATGTTGAGTGTCACGATTGAAGATTGACACAGTCAGTGTAGGGTAGAATATTGACCAAACAGAGCAATAATTATCCCAGGTAGAAATGGGCCTCCTCTGAGATTTGAAGGTGCTAGGTTTTATAGAAATGTCTGTTGTGCTGGGAAAACGCTTAGAAAAATGTAAATGGAAAAAAAGGAATACGCATTGACCTTTTTCCAGCTGAAGATGGCCTGGAGTATAGGGCTAGGAGATAGATTGGGACTGTATACCGGTATACTAAGTTATCAAATAATGATATAGTAATGCCACTTACAAAATGGTATACCGGAATATGCTAATGACTTAATAACGAGGGTCACAGTGTATGAATATATTTGGAATATATGGCTGTAACGGGTGAAATGACATTCAAGCAGCGGAGAGGCACACGCATTAGTCATCCTTTATACTTAGTTTCTTACCCAATTTGAAGGCCTTCAGTTTGGTACGAGGTACTTACAGTACCTAATAACCCAATATCATGATATATAGAAAATCCTAATACTCCTTATTGTGATGATCATACTGTGAAAATCACTTACCGTCCCAGCCCTAGCCAATCAGGAGAGCCAGGCAAACAGTATGGGTGATGTTTCTATGCTTTTCTTATTTTACCTCCCTGCCCCTTTTTATGCTAATCAGGACACAGAGATTCAAATGGGCTCTGCAAAGATGTGCTAAAAAGCCAACCTAGTGCCATCAGTCTTCACCTTTTTCAACAAAATGAATGTTATCACATATGTCTTCAGCATTGTATTATTCTCTGACGAATGGTTGGTTGACTCATTTCTTTGTCATTAAAAGTAAGGAAAATATAGGGATTTCCATTTGCAGTTGAGTAAAAAAAAGAAAAAAGGGGGGGGGGGGGGGGTTTCACAGTATTTTGAGAAGAGGTGGATAACATACAGTATGTGTACCCAATGTTAGAGTATGTGGCTGTAGCTGATGCTGTCTTTGTTCATGTGGACAGATTTTTAAAGCTCCAGCTTTTCCCAATGATTATTTAAGACGCTCTTCAGTTTGCCTTCACCATGGACTTTGGCTGCACGCTTAGCATTTGTAAAGCCATTAGTGACTTTGTCTATTCTTTCCTAGATACATTTCCATTGTGCTCGGTCCAAAGGGACTCACCCCTGTGGTAGGGGGATACCTGGGAATCAGACCTTGCCCAGCCTGCTCTGGGCCCCATGTCACAGACAGACAGAGCCACTATTTATCCACACAGCAAAGCTCAGCAATTGGGTCCATGCCAGCCCTTTGAATTGAATACCAGCGCAAAGGCATTCAGTCAGCACAAAACTCCCCAGTTCACAGGCAGGCAGCAGTCAGTCCTCGTTCTCTCCCCCTCTCCCGCTCTCTCTACTCTGATCTCCAACAGCGGGCCCTTAGGGGCCCTCACTCCTCAGAGCTGGAGGCCCCCACTTCCCCTTCCCTCTCTCCCTCTGAGTCAGAGGTCCTGTAGAGACAGCAATTTGAGCCAAATTGAGATTAACACCTGGATACAATCGATCCGCCATATAAATCATCTGTAACCTTCGCAGGCAAAGTCACCATTTACTGTTCACTTTTACTTTGTTTCTTACCCATTTTGTAGTTGAGGATGTTTAACTCAATATATGGGGGTGTTATTGTTGTGTTTCAACAAAGTTTAAGGCAGTTTGTGTGGCGGGTTTATTGGATTTAAGAATGAGAAGTAATTTAAAAATATGAAGTAGAATGGTTATTATTTTGCAAACCTTTTGGTCAAACCGTTGGAAATTGTGAACACGCCTTTGCATAGATGGTGGACAATTCCAAAGAGTTCAGCACTGTTGATCGTGTCATAAAGATCAGCGATCTGAGGGAAAATTTGTATATGTTCTAATTGTAAAACTTGTACATTTTATTTATATTGTTGTTGTTTTTTTTACACACATTACTCTGTAGTGAGCTCTGAATACATTGAAAATGCACTATATTTTTCTATCTCACATGCAGATGATTATTGTCACCCAGAAGATTTCAGTTGTACATACTTTCTCATTTAGGACCAAAGACAGCTGATAGGCTTTCCTTCATTTAGAATTATATTTTGTTTGTTTTTTTGCCTTTTAGTTTAATGTACAGTAATATGAATTGTCAATTTATTATTTATTTTTCTGTGATGAGAGTATTGAGAGTATTCATTGGTCAAGAGTATTTTCCCCAAACAGCAGAAGTGTAAAATCATTACTTAGACGATTTCTTGTTAAATAGGCGTTTCTTTTTTGCTTTGTAACCTTTGTAATAGACTGTACATATATTTTTGGAAATATAATACAATCTCTATAGAAATCCTCTCTCACTGAAGTCTTTTCCATCGTAAGTAGTGTCGTGTCTTCACATAGGATCTCGTTTTATATATCCATCAGCATGCACCATTCTGTAAATCATTAAATCAGTGTTCTTTGAAAGTTAAAGTAAGAATATGATCAAAGTTGTTCTGATTGAATGTAAACAAATGGAATGCATGACTCATTTGTGTTTGCGTGATGGTGTGTGTGATTGTGTGTGTATGTGTGAGTGACGTGGGTGGGTGGGTACAGTATATATGAAGAAAGACAGCAAGGGATGGTGTCATTAAAAAGACATTACCAGACCTCCAACCTTGCACAAAAAATCTAATTAAGCTCCATCCTGAGGGACTTAGGCTAAACAAAGGAACCTTAATGGATTTATAAAGATTATATCTCCCGTTATTCTAATATTTATTTTATTAAGTTGGTGGAATCTTAATAACATCTCGTCCCACAGGCTGATGGAATTCAATCATAAAAAATATAATATCCATCCCAAATGGCACCTTATTTCCTTTATAGTGCACTACTTTTCACCAGTGCCCATAGGTCTCTGGTCAAAACTAGTGCACTATATAGCAAATAGGGTGCCATTTAAGACACAGCCATAATGTATGTTTCCAGGGGAGTTTGGCCCCCATCCATGCATGTTTGGGAGAGGAAGAGAGGATCCATGGTTTCTCCTCCGTCACCACTAATCCCTACAGTACACTGCAGCCTGCTATCACCCTGTCATCTAACATGGACTGGGAAATGTTTAGGTATTTTGATATACACAGTAGACTGATTTAACACAAGTGTTCTTCCAGCCTCGTGGCTCCTAGTTAATGTTAAAGGTATTTTGGTAGAGTTTTCTTTTCTCACGACCATAGTATTAACACTGAAAACATGCAAACTCCAACAGACTAGGTAAAGAAAAGGAACTCTGCAAAGAACTCTGCCAGCTCTCCTGAAAAGGTTCAGGTTTTATTTCCAGTCAGTTGCTTGAGGCGTTGCAATACTTATCTTCTCTATAAAAGCCTTCTCTCCATGTCTGAATAGGAAAAGCTCATATCTCCCAGATATACTGCACCAAACTCAACCGTCAGACAGAGGGAGAAAAACTGGAAGACTGCCATTAGAGAATTTAGGGGAAGAAATAATTCATATTAGGTATTTCTCCAATAATCTGAAGCACTAGTTTATTATTATTCATACAATTCACATCAAATACTGAGGTCAACATTGATATTGAGATTAATGTTTAAGAGGCAGTTGAAATTTAATTAAATATTCTTGGCTTTGATAATACCAGTTTGCCTCCACAGGTTAAAATGTCATGACCCTTTTAGATAATTGTGCTCTGCACAGGTAGAGCCCTATCTGTGCACGTGCCTGCTGTGCTGCTACAGGTACATACCGTTGATAAGATGACCAGACTCCTCTGTGGCTCAATCTGTCTCTCTCTGCACTTACTAGCTAACACACAAAGGCCTTCTGCTCTCTGCTAGCACAGACAAAACAGAATAACGTGCAGCCATACCAAATGGATTAAGGTCCTTCACATCTGACCAAAACCTTTAATCTATTTTTGAACTATTACAGGTTTTTGTCCAAATCAGTTTATATGGTGTTTTGACTCATGTGCATTAAATTGCCTACTGGGTTATAGCTAGATAGTAACATAGCTAGGTAATAGTTACACAATGACAGGGCTCTCCTATTCACTGTGACTTGGCTGTGGCAGGACTGGGGGCACTGCTTTGCTCCTGTCACGAGAATGTTGGAGCTTGAGGAGCTTCAAATCAAATCAAGTAGAATTTTATTGGTCGCATACACGTGTTTAGCAGATGTTATTGCGGGTGTAGCGAAATGCTTGACGGACATTCACCTGCTCATCATTCATTTACTGCAGCCCTCCATGCGCTGATATTCCAGACTGAACTGTATGGAACTCCATCCTAGTACAATAAAATCTAAAACTACACTCCATCTGTGTACAATAAAGTCTAAAACTACACTCCATCCGTGTACAATAAAGTCTAAAACTACACTCCATATTGGTACAATAAAGTCTAAAACTACACTCCATCCTGATACAATAAAGTCTAAACCTACACTCCGTCCTGATACAATAAAGTCTAAACCTACACTCCGTCCTGGTACAATAAAATCTAAAACTACACTCCATCCGGGTACAATAAAGTCAAAAACTACACTCCATTCGGGTACGTTAAAGTCTAAAACTACACTCCATCCTGGTACAATAAAGTCTAAAACTACACTCCATCCTGGTAAAATAAAGTCTAAAACTACACTCCATTCGGGTACAATAAAATCTGCTCACCATCCAATATTCAGATGTTTTAGTAAGTGCCTAACTAGAAAAAGTGCCCTCCTGGTTGGAAATTTGACTACTGGAGCTAGTGGACTTGTCAGGACGAAAAAGACAAGGGCAAATATGTAATTTGCACACATGAAAAAATCCCCAAACAAATAAAAGGTGCATGTTGCTGGGGGACACTACATCAAAAGTAATCTGGGCATGTAATTGACTGGGCACAGGACTATTTCAAATTGTCTGATCCCAAGGTGACGACGTTGATGAGAGCGGTAATGCTGAATAATGACGAAGTTGAGCATGCAAATGTATTTGTTTGTGGGGGTTTTAACGGAGCCAAAATATACATTTATTTATTTATTTAAAAATTATAATAATCAGCGGTAGATCAGCTTTAATATTGCTGATAGATTGTGTCTTCTATGAATGTCATTTTCTGCATCTTTTCCAATTCCCCATATATATTTTTTGTAAATATATATATGATTTTTTATATATATTTTTATTATTTTCCCTTAACCCAACCACCCCTCCCCTAATTGGAGTAAACTAATGGACAACAATACTTGTGTATCTAATTACAGCTTATACATACTATATACATTTTACAGACACAGTATATTTTACATTAATTATCTTCTTTTTTTTGTTGCCTTCAGCTACCCCTTAACCCCTCCCATCTATCTCTGAAGACCGTCCAGTATTGATTTATAGCTGCCATATATTTTCTGTGCTGTGATGTTTCACAAAAGTTCTGAACCTTTCTATTCTCATAGTTTACTCCTCTTGAAAACATAATACTATCTGACAAGTAGCCATTATTTACTATTTTACACCTGGGGTTACTATACATAATACATTTTTCATAGTATTCTATTGTTTCAAATACTTATATTATCTCCAATGTATCGTCCATGTCAAAAACCTGTTTGATTAGAATGAACAATATTTGACAATACCTTTTTAATTTTATGCGTTATGAATTTTGCTAGCATTTTGGCATCACAATACTGAAGTGTAAGGGGTCTCCAATTTTTCAGGTGAACTGGTTCTTTATATTTACCACCTGGGTCCTGTTTCAGTAATAGTGAAATCCGATCTTCTTGCTGAGTATCTGATAGTCTACCATTTTTATAGGAGTGGTTAAAACATGTTAACGGACCTTTGAGTACATCCAAAAATATTACCTAAACAATAGGGTGGCGCACAATTGGCCCAGCGTCGTCCGAGGCCATCATTGTAAATAAGAGTTGGTTCTTAACTGACTTGACTATTTAAATAAAAGTTACATAAAAAAAACTTTAAAAATCTGGTATACCATCCAGCACTGGAGTTTTCCCGGACTTGAAGGCTTTAATTGCATCTAGAAGGGCCTCCCTCTACTGTGATTAGGTCTTCACATGACTCTTTCTGTATAGCTGTTTTAAGCTATTAATAGAAAAATATATCCTTACATGGAGGAGACTGACCGGGAGACCCATGAGGCTACGCAGGAGACCCATGAGATGGAGGAGACTGACCGGGAGACCCATGAGGCGACGCAGGAGACCCATGAGGCGACGCAGGAGACCCATGAGATGGAGGAGACTAAAATGAAAACAATGCTTAAAGTACTTTGCTTCCTCTTTTTAAAGTATTGTTTGGTGAATCATGGATGACTCAGTCATTTGTAACAAGTTTCAGTCAATTATATTTGGTAGCATTTCTTTTTTTCTTTTTTATGGTCCAATAGCATAATTTAAAAGGATCCACCTTCCTTGCGGATCTGTTTGAACAGTTTGCACATTCAGATCAAAATTATTGTTAATTATCATCACACCTTTTTCCATACAACTTTGTCTACAGGTGTAGAATGAGTTTCCTGCAAACTAAATATACTATATTCCTTCTCTTTTAGCCAGGTAAAGACTGATCATAAAATATACATCTTTTAAAAAGCAATTAAGAATTTGATTAAAGATTAAAAAACACACTGTAATTTGAAGATATCTGTTAAGCAAAACCTGCAGATGGTTAATAGCATTGTTTGGGATGGTTAATAGCATTGTTTGGGATGGTTAATAGCATTGTTTGGGATGGTTAATAGCATTGTTTGGGATGGTTAATAGCATTGTTTGAGAGTCTATCTTTAGTCTTTCCACAAAACATGCTACTATATGTAATTGAAGACAATTTTAAAACATACAGTGGGGAGAACAAGTATTTGATACACTGCCGATTTTGCAGGTTTCCCCACTTACAAAGCATGTAGAAGTCTGTAATTTTTATCATAGGTACTCTTCAACTGTGAGTGACGGAATCTAAAACAAAAATCCAGAAAATCACATTGTATGATTTTTAAGAAATTAATTTGCATTTTATTGCATGACATAAGTATTTGATACATCAGAAAAGCAGAACTTAATATTTGGTACAGAAACCTTTGTTTGCAATTACAGAGATCATACGTTTCTTGTAGTTCTTGACCAGGTTTGCACACACTGCAGCAGGGATTTTGGCCCACTCCTCCATACAGACCTTCTCCAGATCCTTCAGGTTTCGGGGCTGTCGCTGGGCATTACGGACTTTCAGCTCCCTCCAAAGATTTTCTATTGGGTTCAGGTCTGGAGACTGGCTAGGCCACTCCAGGACCTTGAGATGCTTCTTACGGAGCCACTCCTTAGTTGCCCTGGCTGTGTGTTTCGGGTCGTTGTCATGCTGGAAGACCCAGCCACGACCCATCTTCAATGCTCTTACTGAGGGAAGATCTCGCGATACATGGCCCCATCCATCCTCCCCTCAATACGGTGCAGTTGTCCTGTCCCCTTTGCAGAAAAGCATCCCCAAAGAATGATGTTTCCACCTCCATGCTTCACGGTTGGGATGGTGTTCTTGGGGTTGTACTCATCCTTCTTCTTCCTCCAAACACGGCGAGTGGAGTTTAGACCAAAAAGCTCTATTTTTGTCTCATCAGACCACATGACCTTCTCCCATTCCTCCTCTGGATCATCCAGATGGTCATTGGCAAACTTCAGACGAGCCTGGACATGCGCTGGCTTGAGCAGGGGGACCTTGCGTGCGCTGCAGGATTTTAATCCATGACGGCGTAGTGTGTTACTAATGGTTTTCTTTGAGACTGTGGTCCCAGCTCTCTTCAGGTCATTGACCAGGTCCTGCCGTGTAGTTCTGGGCTGATCCCTCACCTTCCTCATGATCATTGATGCCCCACGAGGTAAGATCTTGCATGGTGCCCCAGACCGAGGGAGATTGACCGTCATCTTGAACTTCTTCCATTTTCTAATAATTGTGCCAACAGTTGTTGCCTTCTCACCAAGCTGCTTGCCTATTGTCCTGTAGCCCATCCCAGCCTTGTGCAGGTCTACAATTTTATCCCTGATGTCCTTACACAGCTCTCTGGACTTGGCCATTGTGGAGAGGTTGGAGCCTGTTTGATTGAGTGTGTGGACAGGTGTCTTTTATACAGGTAACGAGTTCAAACAGGTGCAGTTAATACAGGTAATGAGTGGAGAACAGGAGGGCTTCTTAAAGAAAAACTAACAGGTCTGTGAGAGCCGGAATTCTTACTGGTTGGTAGGTGATCAAATACTTATGTCATGCAATAAAATGCTAATTAATTATTTAAAAATCATACAATGTGATTTTCTGGATTTTTGTTTTAGATTCCGTCTCTCACAGTTGAAGTGTACCTATGATAAAAATTACAGACCTCTACATGCTTTGTAAGTAGGAAAACCTGCAAAATCGGCAGTGTATCAAATACTTGTTCTCCCCACTGTATGTCTTCTGTTGTTGTCAGGTATGTCATTGAAACTATAGTGGACGTGATATTGCACCAACTCTGTCAGGTAAGAAGATTGATCCAAAACTCAAACATCTCAATTTAGGCTTAATCATCAGCATGGTTTGATAGTTACATCAGGAAGTATTTTTATATTTGAAAGAAGAAATGTATCCTCTGGGGCTCGATTTATTTGACATATAAAGACAAATGAACAGGATTGCATGCTAATTAAAAGCATGAAAATCCAATACAAGGACATTTTAAAAACACACATTTGGCTTTAAGAAATAGTAGTTGAATTAATGAGAGAATGTAATTCACATAATGATTGTTTGAATTGAAGAGACAATCTGTCATTAACTACCTCAGACACGACTTCCCTTCAGAAGACAAACAGAAATGTTATAATTTTTTTGGCTTATATAATATTTTCTGGGAACACAGGGAAATAATTGACAAAGTGCAGGGAAAGGTTTCCGGATATTAACCACAGTCTCTGTCTGCTCACCTATAATAATGACAGCAGAGTCATTTCTTACCTTTAAGCGTTTGAATGTCAAGCTAAGAATCATCAGTCCATATTAGGGTGATGCAAATAAAGACATCAACTCCGCAAACTCACGCTAAGTTGATTTAAGCCTGGTTTACTCAAGGCAGATAAATGGATAATTGTCACTTGCGTTTTTGATGCAAATCTGACATTCGTCTTACCCCAAAGAATACTAAGTCATAATCCTTTTTATTTTAATGCCTTTCAAAGTATCTCATTTTTTTATGAAAAGTGCTGTCATGACTTTCAGATGCTTTTACCATATTAGTCTACCCCGGGCTATTTGATTGGGAATAGCCTGGACGCCATGGATTCACACTGCTTCCTTTTTACAGCCTGGCCCATGGCACCTTGCAGCATTAAGTATTTAGGGGCTTGTAAAATATGTCTCCTCCTCTATGGACTGCCATCCCCTGGGCAGATGATCAATTTCACAGGCTGGCAAGTGCCTCTGTGGAGAAGGCTGATGGATTTGGCAGATCTGATGATTTCTTCAAAGACACAGTGGAGAGAAATGATTTACGGCATCCCTGCCATTAGCTGGTCAGTAGCGAAGACAGCTCATATGGCATGAGCTAGTCGAGGCTCTATTTCTGGCCCCGAAAATGGCCGACTGTGAAGACAAGCCTCACAAAGCCATGCACTGTAGCTGTACATAGTATGGTGGAATATATTCATGATAACAGTTTTGGGCTGAAGGAGGATTTCAAATGCCATTTAGGTCCAGCTGCACTTTTTATGAAACCTAAAAAAAAAATCAGAATTCTTGGGTTCAGAGAGGTCAATGGGGTTTACTCACCATCAGGGGTACGAAGTAATTAAGGTAGATACTGTATGTACAAACAGTGGGGAGAACAAGTATTTGATACACTGCCGATTTTAAAGGTTTTCCTACTTACAAAGCATGTAGAGGTCTGTCATTTTTATCATAGGTACACTTCAACTGTGAGAGACGGAATCTAAAACAAAAATCCAGAAAATCACATTGTATGATTTTTAAATAATTAATTAGCATTTTATTGCATGACATAAGTATTTGATCACCTACCAACCAGTAAGAATTCCGGCTCTCACAGACCTGTTAGTTTTTCTTTAAGAAGCCCTCCTGTTCTCCACTCATTACCTGTATTAACTGCACCTGTTTGAACTCGTTACCTGTATAAAAGACACCTGTCCACACACTCAATCAAACAGGCTCCAACCTCTCCACAATGGCCAAGTCCAGAGAGCTGTGTAAGGACATCAGGGATAAAATTGTAGACCTGCACAAGGCTGGGATGGGCTACAGGACAATAGGCAAGCAGCTTGGTGAGAAGGCAACAACTGTTGGCACAATTATTAGAAAATGGAAGAAGTTCAAGATGACGGTCAATCTCCCTCGGTCTGGGGCACCATGCAAGATCTTACCTCGTGGGGCATCAATGATCATGAGGAAGGTGAGGGATCAGCCCAGAACTACACGGCAGGACCTGGTCAATGACCTGAAGAGAGCTGGGACCACAGTCTCAAAGAAAACCATTAGTAACACACTACGCCGTCATGGATTAAAATCCTGCAGCGCACGCAAGGTCCCCCTGCTCAAGCCAGCGCATGTCCAGGCTCGTCTGAAGTTTGCCAATGACCATCTGGATGATCCAGAGGAGGAATGGGAGAAGGTCATGTGGTCTGATGAGACAAAAATAGAGCTTTTTGGTCTAAACTCCACTCGCCGTGTTTGGAGGAAGAAGAAGGATGAGTACAACCCCAAGAACACCATACCAACCGTGAAGCATGGAGGTGGAAACATCATTCTTTGGGAATGCTTTTCTGCAAAGGGGACAGGACGACTGCACCGTATTGAGGGGAGGATGGATTGGGCCATGTATCGAGAGATCTTGGACAACAACCTCCTTCCCTCAGTAAGAGCATTGAAGATGGGTCATGGCTGGGTTCCAGCATGACAACGACCCTAAAGACACAGCCAGGGCAACTAAGGAGTGGCTCCGTAAGAAGCATCTCAAGGTCCTGGAGTGGCCTAGCCAGTCTCCAGACCTGAACCCAATAGAAAATCTTTGGAGGGAGCTGAAAGTCTGTATTGCCCAGCGACAGCCCTGAAACCTGAAGGATCTGGAGAAGGTCTGTATGGAGGAGTGGGCCAAAATCCCTGCTGCAGTGTGTGCAAACCTGGTCAAGAACTACAGGAAACGTATGATCTCTGTAATTGCAAACAAAGGTTTCTGTACCAAATATTAAGTTCTGCTTTTCTGATGTATCAAATACTTATGTCATGCAATAAAATGCAAATTAATTACTTAAAAATCATACAATGTGATTTTCTGGATTTTTGTTTTAGATTCCGCCACTCACAGTTGAAGAGTACCTATGATAAAAACACTTACATGCTTTGTAAGTGGGAAAACCTGCAAAATCGGCAGTGTATCAAATACTTGTTCTCCCCACTGTATAGGTAAGGATAAAGTGACTAGGCAACAGGATAGATAATAAACAGTAACAGCAGCGTATGTGACGAGTCAAAAGAGTTGGTGCAAAGCGGGTCAGTGCAGATAGTCCGGGTAGCTATTTGGTTAACTATTTTGTAGTCTTATGGCTTGAGGGCAAAAGCTGTTCAGGTTCCTGTTGGTTCCAGATTTGGAGCCTTGGTACCACTTGCTCAGCTGGGTTCTAAGGAGGGAGGAAATAAATAAATCAAACCTGGGAAAATAACGAAGCAATTCAGTTTTTTACCCCTTAAGGGGGAAAGAAATCAGTGAAATCAGACCTGATCCGTAGCATCCACTGCACGAAGAGGTCAAGTTTTGTGAGCTGCGTGGGTGCTACCCTAGCGAGGGTCAGCCTCAAGGGTCAATCATGCATCTTCTCTGCAAATAGCCCTCTCACTGGCCAGCAATGTGAGGCATGAAGAGGCAGTGAAATCACAGAGTAGCCCATTGTCAATAGAGAGATGTGTGGCAGCTTTGTGACACCATTATCTTTCCATCTCACACAAGATGTGCCACATTATTCATGGAAAATGAATAGATACTATAGGAGTTGCCAAAGGCTCAGGCAGTAGTGGGGTAACTGGGTAAATGTGATAAGGTTTGTGGTATAGAATGAATCTTGCTTTATGATTGTTTATGAACCGATACATGCATGATTCCCTGTCCCTAAAGAAACGATTACATTCTTCTGCAGATTCCCCTCTCTATCCCTTTGTAGTGCTATTGTACATGAGGCCTTATGAATGTGAAAGACAACACAAGAAAATCTCCAAAGGACTCAATTAAAATTAGCCACAATTTATTGAGACCTGAAATAATACACTGTGAATGCAGCTGTTCGGCTGTCCTCTCGCAGGATGCTCGATTTAGATAAACACAGCTGATAAATGCGCTGCCTAAGTAGCCAATAATCACAGCTAATAATAACACTGTAACCCACTAGAATAGATGAGAGGCCATCATTAGTGCTGTGTACCTGGGAGAGGGAGCTGTGTCGGCTGTGGCTGGAGAGATAAACTAGGGTCTGATGGAGGAGTACAGTTCAGTGGAGGCTAGTGACTTGAAACATTGAGGAGGATGGGAGACCCACGGTAGAGGCGCGGACTGCACAGAGACTCAAAGCATTTCAAAAAACCTAAAGCATTTAATAAATGCATTTATAGTAAAATATTATGGGGAATGGGAATGAGTGGGCTACTTGTGGGAAGGGATGACAGCAGTGATTGAATGAGGGTATGAGGCATGAGTTGAGGTGTCCAGAGGCTTGACTTCAGTGCAGGACAGGGGTTGAGGTGTTCATAGTGCAGAACAGGCTCATCATGGATGGATGGTGTTGGAGAAGAGCTCAACTCTTCCACTGAGGGCAGGACAGGATTTGACTGGGAAGACAAAAAACAATAGCATAATACACTTCACAGTTAGACAAAAGAGCTAAGAATGAGTGTCCAAGCAAGGAGTAAAATCATTGATGTTTAATAATGTGATTGTGTTTGTGTATGTGATTGTCTCTACATACAGTATTGAGAGAAAACTGACAGGTCTACAGTTTATGTCAGGAGAGTGTTGACTATGGTAGTGGAGTGGTCATCACCTCTTAATCAGGGAACAAATAACAGATGAATTCCATTACAGCAGCACCATCATAGGTTTGGGCAACAAGTTTCTCCATAAAGTTAAATTCAGATATCTCAGAATTCACAAAGTCAAACACATGCGCATCTCGTTCACTTGACAAGAAATGTTCCTGAATAAAGCCCTGATAATCCACATACCTGACAATAACTGACAACTGCGAGCAGACTGGTGGCACAATAGGTCCCAGAGTGGTGGGGTAATTTTTCCCACTAGGGCCCGGAGGTTTTCCTTATCTGGTAAGTTAACCAGGAAAATCTGGACCCATAGGGTATAAGAGTGATTAATCAGTAGTAAAAATATTTTATCGGGGCATGAGGTTTTTCTAATCAGGTCACATGGTTTTAAAAATCTCCTGGAAAAAACTCCTGGCCCTGGGGAGGATGAAAACCCTGTCAAACTGCAGCAACCTTATACTTGTTCATATGAATTATATTTAGACTAAGCTAACAGGGGGGGTTCCTCTACCCAGACACAGAGACAACAACTGATAGACAGTAGAACTCACAGGGCTGAGCTTGCTTTCTGTATGTTTGCGTCATGCAGGCCCATGCGACTATACAGTTGAAGTAATTAAAACTCATTTTTCAACCACTCCACAGATTTCATGTTAACAAACTATAGTTTTGGGAAGTCGGTTAGGACATCTACTTTGTGCATGACACAAGTAATTCTTCCAACAATTGTTTACAGACAGATTATTTCACTTATAATTCACTATATCAAAATTCCAGTGGGTCAGAAGTTTACACACACTAAGTTGACTGTGCCTGTAAACAGCTTGGAAAATTCCAGAATACTTTACATAATTTTAGTCAATTGGAGGTGTACTTATGGATGTGTTTCAAGGCCTACCTTCAAACTCAGTGCCTCTTTGCTCGACATCATGGGAAAATCAAAAGAAATCAGCCAAGTCTGGTTCATCCTTGGGAGCAATTCCAAACGCCTGAAGGTACCAAGTTCATCTGTACAAACAATAGTACGCAAGTATAAACACCATGGGACCACGCAGCCATCATACTGCTCAGGAAGGAGACGTGTTCTGTCTCCTAGAGATGAACGTACTTTGGTGCAAATCAATACCAGAACAACAGCAAATGACCTTGTGAAGATGCTGGAGGAAACAGGTACAAAAGTATCTATATCCACAGTTAAACCAGTCCTATATCGACATAACCTGAAAGGCCGCTCAACAAGGAAGAAGCCACTGCTCCAAAACCGCCATAAAAAAGCCAGACTACGGTTTGCAACTGCACTTGGAGACAAAGATCATACTTTTTGGAGAAATGTCCTCTGGTCTGATGAAACAAAAATAGAACTGTTTGGCCATAATGACCATCATTATGTTTGGAGGAAAAAGGGGAGGCTTGCAAGCCGAAGAACACCATCCCAACCGTTAAGCACAGGGGTGGCAGCATCATGTTGTGGGGGTGCTTTGCTGCAGGAGGGACTGGTGCACTTCACAAAATAGATGGCATCTTGAGGAAGGAAAATGATGTGGATTTATTGAAGCAACATCTCAAGACATCAGTCAGGAAGTTAAAGCTTGGTCTCAAATGGGACCCCAAGCATACTTCCAAAGTTGTGGCAAAATGGCTAAAGGACAACAAAGTCAAGGTATTGGAGTGGCCATCACAAAGCCCTGACTTCAATCCTATAGAAAAGCTGTGGGCAGAACTGAAAAAGCGTGTGCGAGCAAGGATGTCAGGCTCTGGCCATAGGGAGCTCTTTGGCTCCTCTAGATAGCCAGGGTCAGAGCCTGACAGATCTAGTAGATCTAGATCTGTTTTAGTTTTGTGCTGAATCCCCAATTAGAGACAGCTGCGAGACGTTGTCTCTGATTGGGGATTCTATTTAAGTTGCCTTTTCACACACCTGTTGTGTGGGTCATTGTTAGATGTTTGTACGTTTCATGTCACAGACAAGTAAGTGTATTCCATTTCATTGTTTTGTAATTATAGTTCGTCATTGAGTTGATTATACATAGTATAATAAAATGTCGAACTATACCTGCTCTGCGCCTTGGTCTCTCTCTACACCCACTCGTGACAGAATGACCCACCACAACAAGACCAAGACGCGCAGTAAAAAAAAAACATCGACGGGCAAAAGAACAGCCTGGAGCCCAGAAACCCCAAACAGTTTTTGGGGGAGGGCTATGGGGGTGGTCGGGGGTTGACGGAGAAGAACCACGGCCACTGCACTCGTGGGGGATCCAGGAGGAGCCCCTACAGCCATGGGAGCAGAGGTACGGAGAGGAGTCGGAGGAAAACGACGACTATGTGCCTTTGTTCCCTCACTCGTGGGGGCTCCCGATGGAGTCCTCACAGGAAGGGGATTGGCGATGGAGAGAGGAAGATCGGGGCAGTCGCATCCCTCCAACGCCAGTTCCCAACCCGGTGCCTCCAGCGTCGGCCCAGAGTCAGGTACGGTCCGTGCCTGCTCCGCGCACCACACCATCGGTGCGCACTCACAGCCCGGCACCGTCCTTGCCGGCTTCGCGCACCATACCATTGGTGCGCAGCCAAAGCACGGAGAGGCTGGAGGAAGAGGATCGCCCACCACTTCGTCTTCCAACGATCCAGGATCGAGAGAAACCCGAGGGGTTTTATGAATACCAGAAGGAGGAACAGACGAGGTGGTGGAGAGCCTGGGTTGCTCTTCCACTGGAGAAGCAGACGGATCCGCTGCTGATAGAAATAGAGGAGGAGGAGGACTTCGGGCGCCGATATGCTCTAGTGAACAAGCTGATGGATATGCGGGAGCGGGCTTCTGAGCCTCCAGCCAAGGTCAGCAGCCCTGAGCCTCCAGCCAAGGTCAGCAGCCCTGAGCCTCCAGCCAAGGTCAGCAGCCCTGAGCCTCCAGCCAAGGTCAGCAGCCCTCAACCTCCTGCGAAGGTCAGCGCCTCTCAACCTCCTGCGAAGGTCAGCGCCTCTCAACCTCCTGCGAAGGTCTGCGCCTCTCAACCTCCAGCGAGGGTCAGCGCCTCTCAACCTCCTGCGAGGGTCAGCGCCTCTCAACCTCCTGCGAGGGTCAGCGCCTCTCAACCTCCTGCGAAGGTCAGCGCCTCTCAACCTCCTGCGAAGGTCAGCGCCTCTCAACCTCCTGCGAAGGTCAGCGCCTCTCAACCTCCTGCGAAGGTCAGCGCCTCTCAACCTCCTGCGAAGGTCAGCGCCTCTCAACCTCCAGCGAAGGTCAGCATCCCGGAGCCTCCAGCGAAGGTCAGCAACTCTGAGCCTCCAGCGAAGGTCAGCAACTCTGAGCCTCCAGCGAAGGTCAGCAACTCTGAGCCTCCAGCGAAGGTCAGCAACTCTGAGCCTCCAGCGAAGGTCAGCAACTCTGAGCCTCCAGCGAAGGTCAGCAACTCTGAGCCTCCAGCGAAGGTCAGCAACTCTGAGCCTCCAGCGAAGGTCAGCAACTCTGAGCCTCCAGCGAAGGTCAGCAACTCTGAGCCTCCAGCGAAGGTCAGCAACTCTGAGCCTCCAGCGAAGGTCAGCAACTCTGAGCCTCCAGCGAAGGTCAGCAACTCTGAGCCTCCAGCGAAGGTCAGCAACTCTGAGCCTCCAGCGAAGGTCAGCAACTCTGAGCCTCCAGCGAAGGTCAGCAACTCTGAGCCTCCAGCGAAGGTCAGCATCCCGGAGCCTCCAGCGAAGGTCAGCATCCCGGAGCCTCCAGCGAAGGTCAGCATCCCGGAGCCTCCAGCGAAGGTCAGCAACTCTGAGCCTCCAGCGAAGGTCAGCAACTCTGAGCCTCCAGCGAAGGTCAGCAACTCTGAGCCTCCAGCGAAGGTCAGCAACTCTGAGCCTCCAGCGAAGGTCAGCATCCCGGAGCCTCCAGCGAAGGTCAGCATCCCGGAGCCTCCAGCGAAGGTCAGCATCCCGGAGCCTCCAGCGAAGGTCAGCATCCCGGAGCCTCCAGCGAAGGTCAGCATCCCGGAGCCTCCAGCGAAGGTCAGCATCCCGGAGCCTCCAGCGAAGGTCAGCATCCCGGAGCCTCCAGCGAAGGTCAGCATCCCGGAGCCTCCAGCGAAGGTCAGCATCCCGGAGCCTCCAGCGAAGGTCAGCATCCCGGAGCCTCCAGCGAAGGTCAGCATCCCGGAGCCTCCAGCGAAGGTCCGCAGCCCGGAGCCTCCAGAGACGGTCCGCAGCCCGGAGCCTCCAGAGACGGTCCGCAGCCCGGAGCCTCCAGAGACGGTCCGCAGCCCGGAGCCTCCAGAGACGGTCCGCAGCCCGGAGCCTCCAGAGACGGTCCGCAGCCCGGAGCCTCCAGAGACGGTCCGCAGCCCGGAGCCTCCAGAGACGGTCCGCAGCCCGGAGCCTCCAGAGACGGTCCGCAGCCCGGAGCCTCCAGAGAGGGTCCGCAGCCCGGAGCCTCCAGAGAGGGTCCGCAGCCCGGAGCCTCCAGAGAGGGTCCGCAGCCCGGAGCCTCCAGAGACGGCCGGCAGCCCGGAGCCTCCAGAGACGGTCCGCAGCCCGGAGCCTCCAGAGACGGTCCGCAGCCCGGAGCCTCCAGAGACGGTCCGCAGCCCGGAGCCTCCAGAGAGGGTCCGCAGCCCGGAGCCTCCAGAGAGGGTCCGCAGCCCGGAGCCTCCAGCGAAGGTCAGCCGCCCTGAAACTCCACCGGTGCCCAGTCCGGGTTCGGCCATCTGCTCCACTTCCATGCCGGAGCAGTCCGCTCCACCTGTGCCCAGTCGGGGTCCGGAGGTCTGCCCAGCTCCAGAGCCGGAACCACCTGTCACACCGGTGCCCAGTCCGGGTTCGGCCATCTGCTCCACTTCCATGCCGGCGCAGTCCGCTCCACCGGTGCCCAGTCCGGGGCCGGTCGTCTGCTCCACTCCCATGCCAGAGCAGTCCACTCCACCGGTGCCCAACTGGGGTCCGGACGTCTGCCCAGCTCCAGAGCCGGAACCACCTGCCACACCGGTGCACAGTCCGGGTCTGGGCGTCTGCCCCGCTCCATGGCCGGAGCCGTTCGCCAGACCAGGTCCCATTCCAGGACAGGTCATCAGACTGGCGTCAGGGAGGAAAGTGTCCACTTCACCGGGGCCAGAACCGCCACCGAGGTGAAGTGTCCCTCCCCAACCCTCCCATGTCAGTTTTTTTTTATGATTCATTTTTTTTTAAATATGTATTTAGCGCGGTCGGGAGTCCGCGCCTTAGAGGGGGGGTACTGTCAGGCTCTGGCCATAGGGAGCTCTTTGGCTCCTCTAGATAGCCAGGGTCAGAGCCTGACAGATCTAGTAGATCTAGATCTGTTTTAGTTTTGTGCTGAATCCCCAATTAGAGACAGCTGCGAGACGTTGTCTCTGATTGGGGATTCTATTTAAGTTGCCTTTTCACACACCTGTTGTGTGGGTCATTGTTAGATGTTTGTACGTTTCATGTCACAGACAAGTAAGTGTATTCCATTTCATTGTTTTGTAATTATAGTTCGTCATTGAGTTGATTATACATAGTATAATAAAATGTCGAACTATACCTGCTCTGCGCCTTGGTCTCTCTCTACACCCACTCGTGACAAAGGAGGCCTACAAACCTGACTCAGTTACACCAGTTCTGTCAGGAGGAATGGGCCAAACGTCACTCAACTTATTGTGGGAAGCTTGTGGAAGGCTACCCGGAACATTTGACCCAAGTTAAACAATTTAAAGGCAATGCTACCATATACTAATTAAGTGTATGTAAACTTCTGACCCACTGGGAATGTGATGAAAGAAATAAAAGCTGAAATAAATCATTCTTTCTACTATTATTCTGACATTTCACATTCTTAAAATAAAGTGGTGATCCTAATTGACCTAAGACAGGGAATTTTCACTAGGATTAAATGTCAGGAATACCTCCGACTTCAACTGTATGTTGATTGATTAATTCCAGTTAATAATTATTGATTGAAACGTTTTAGGTAGCCTAGCCAGCACAAGTTTGAATATAAACCAAATTTGATCACCTTCTAATTTTCTGCTGACAAACAAATGGTCTATGAATACATCACATTATCAATTTGTTTATCCTTAGCAGATGGACAGGGTGCATAGTCTGTATGCAGCTGCTATTATTAGTAGCCTACAGTTGATCAGACTAAGAAATCCTCTCGTCCAAAACAGCATGTCAGAAATCTAATGTTTATGTGTAGCCTAGGCTGCTGCAACATTTATGTCATGAGTTTTTGCTTGTGTCTGTCCGGAGTGATTATGTTTTATCACCTTTCTAAATAAATACTGGAGGAAACTGGAAAGCCTACTTGATCTTTAGCAAAAAAAAGCGCTGCGTCAACCTCTCTTTTTAATCTCACTTTTAAAGGATGATGCGATGGAAGTGATCAAATAATTCAGAAATGATTTCAACATTCCAGAGAAGACAGTAGAAACTTCCATTTGCTCAGTAATGCATCATAATGTATAATTACCTCTGCAAGCTCCTTGTAGTTGCCTTTGTTAGCTGAACTTTCCCTCTCATTGTGCACCTAAGTAAAAGCCAACTCTTGCCGATTGTGACCCTGTTTCTTCTTACCTTCTCATTGTGTTGCGCAGTTTGAATAAGAAGACTTTCATCCATTACGTGATTGTTTAGGTTTTTTCCTTGGAGCTTGAATCTGATGTGGGCAATGAAAGGGCTTCTTCAACAAAAAATCCACTACATTGTTGTTAGCATTAGCTAGCCATTCTGGAGGAGAAAACTGCACTCTAATAGCTAGCTAACATTAGCACTTCCTACTAAAGTTAATTGCACTAACTACACACAAAAATAAAGTTCTAGAAACCAAGAAAACAATATAGAATCTACCTCCTCCGTCTCCTGTAGTTTGAAGAAACTCATTTGAATTGAATAATATCCTAGAAATGCTCAACTATCACTCTTCACTCTCAATCTCTATCCAATACATCACCAACTCACTAAGCTTCTCAACACATGAACCCCCATAATGCTCTGTAGCACAACCCAAATACACCACATTACGTTTGTTCTCTGATCCTAATCCTATGATTGGATGGACAACATGTCACTTCATATTACAAAAGCTTTGATTGTTTGGAGGAAGTCCTACGGAAGTGGTCATAATTACCATGTAGATCTATGGAAAAGGTTAAGACCTATGAGCCTCCTAGGTGTTGTATTGAAGTCAATGTAGCCAGAAAGGAGAGGGGATAGCTGTCTTCTGGATACACCACCATGGTGCTAGACTAGAGTGTGTTGTTGAGACTACATTGCAAAACAGTGTTTTAATCAGGTATTTGGTGGTGTGAAAATATTTGTATATAGTTTAATCTAAAAAGGCAAACTTTTTTAATGTTTCATAATTTTTTCCTGGACTTCCTGATTTGCAGACCACAGGCTGTGAGGATTGGCAACAACACCTGCTCCACACTGACTCTTAACACAGGGCCCCCCCGACTGCGTGGCTTTGCACCACACCAAATCCATCATCAAGTTTAATGACGACACCACAGTTGTAGGCCTGATAACCAACAATGACGAGTCAGCCTATAGGGAGGAGGTAAGTGAACTGGCATTGGGTTGCCAGGACAACAACCTCTCCCTCAATGTCAGCAAAACAAATAAATTGATTGTTAACATCAGGAAGCCAAGGAGGGAACATGCCCCGATCCACAACAACGTGACTGTAGTAGAGAGAATCAGCAGTTTTAAGTTCTTCAACGTTCACATCACTGAGGACTTGTCATGGACCAACACCACCACTCTTGTCAAGACGGTGTAAAAGCATGTCTACTTCCTAAGGCGGCTGAATAAATACTACCACTGCACCATCGAGAGCGCCCTGACCAGTTGCATCACGCCTGGTATGGGAATTGCTCTGTCCACAACCTCAGGCTGTCCAGCGGGTGGTAAAGACGGCCCAGTACATCACTGAGACCGTGCTCCCACCAATCCAGGACATCTACTCGAAACGGTGAGGAAGGCCCGCAGCATCATCAAGGACCCCACACAGGGCAGCCACGAGCTGTTCTCTCCCTTACTGTCGGGTAGACAGAATCGGGGCATGAGGTCTGATACTAACAGGCTCAGCGACCGTTTCTATCTACAAGCCATCAGACTGCTGAACACTTGAACTGGACTGACCAACTGCTCTGATTCTCTGCACCTTAGCACACAATCACTAACTCACTCACACACACACACACACACACACACACACACACACACACACACACACACACACACACACACACACACACACACACACACACACACACACATATATATACATTCATGCTACACACACATCACCGCTGCTGCTACCAGACTCTTATTATGATGGCTAAAGACTAGTCAATGCCATGAGCCCACCCTCCACGGGTGTCCCTAATGGGGTCATTATTGATTGAGGTCCGGTGCTCTCCCCATGGGTTAATGGAAAAGACTGTGCTGAACTTAGAAATGGGTTAAGAAGAAAGAAAGGGCCACATGGTTCTGTTTTGTTCCTGGAAAGGGTAGTGAGTAGTTTCTGTGCCCCAGACACATTGTGTTTTCCCACTCACAGATCAATTCCTGGTTGATAAACCAACAATGTAGAGAGTATTTAAAATGGCACCTTGCAACAGAACTCTTGTCGGACTTGTACCAATAATGAGAATTTATGTTGAAGGAACTTATGATGCATGAAGTAAGCTGCTCTCTATGGTGTATTGCCCCTGTTTGAAAATCTGCTTACAGCTGTAGCCTCGATGATGTATGGAGTACATATCCCCTAATAACCTTGGTGTGGTGTTATTCAATGTAAACTAGGTTAGCTCCCAGTCACCTTTGCCAGTGAAATATGGTATGTGGTGCAAAGGGTCATGGGAAGTCAAAAGCCCACGAACATCCATCATGCCCTGATTCCAGCTTGATCAGCCCTCCAGGGTTAATGGGAGAGATGTGGGGTGCCACTGATATTTCTAATATGACTTAGATGAGTGTAAATCATACTTCAGTTAGGGAACTGTCTGGAAAAGGAACTAAATCAACTTATGGCAATTCGCCCTGACCTATATGGAGAATTTATACGGGAAGTTAATTTCTCCGTAGCACAGGAATGATTCCGTATAGATTTTGGGCTGTGTAGACTAACAGTATTTCTCATCTACTTCCTCGGCTTCCTCAACCAGTTTGAAGTGGGTTGATTTCTAAATACGAGTTACAGTTCATATAAGTAAACCAGTCAATTGAAATACATTTATTAGGCAAAATCTATGGATTTGACTGGGAATACAGATAGCATCTGTTGGTCACACATATCTTTTAAAAAAGTAGGGGCGTGGATCAGAAAACCAGTCAGTATCTGGTGCAGCACGACACATCTCCTTTGCATAGAGTTGATCAGGCTGTTGATTGTGGCCTCTGGAATGTTTTCCCACTCCTCTTCAATGGCTGTGTGAAGTTGCTGGATATTGGCGGGAACTGGAACACGCTGTCGTACTTGTCGATCCAGAGCATCCCAAACGTGCTCAATGGGTGACATGTCTGGTGAGTATGCAGGCCATGGAAGAACTGGGACATTTTCAGCTTCCAGGAATTGTGTACAGATCCTTGCACTATGGGGCCATGCATTATCATGCTGAAACATGAAGTGATGGCGGCGGATGAGTGGCACGACAATGTTCCTCAGGATCTCATCGATAATTCAAATAGCCATCGATAAAATGCAATTGTGTTCGTTGTCCATAGCTTACGCCTGCCCATACCATAACCTCACCGAAGAAGCCGGATGTGGAGGTCCTGGGCTGGTGTAGTTAAACGTGGTCTGCGGTTTTTAGGCCGGTTGGACGTACTGCCAAATTCTCTAAAACAACATTGGAGGTGGCGAAATTAACATGAAATTCTCTGGCAACATCTGTGGTGGACATTCATAAAGTCAGCATGCAATCTGTGGCACTGTGTTGTGTGACAAAACTGCACATTTTAGATTGGCCTTTTATTGCCCCCAGCACAAGGTGCACCTGTGCAATGATCATGCTGTTTAATCAGCTTCTTGATATGCCACACCTGTCAGGTGGATGGATTATCTAGACAAAGGAGAAATGCTCACGAACAGGGATGTAAACCAATTTGTGCAATGGAACAGAGATATACGCTTTTTGTGCAGTGGAACATTTATAGGATCTTTTATTTCAGCTCATGAAACATGGAACCAACACTTTACATGTTGTGTTTATATTCTTGTTCAGTGTAAATATGCATTTTGGGAAACATCCTACAGTATGTCTTACTTTTTGGGAGAATGCCTCTAGTTTACATAATTCATTACTTCTCCCGTTTATGCAGATTCACTGATTACTAGCTTAACCTCATGGTCTCCATTCAACAGTAATTGTTAACAAGAAATGTAGCTTTCATTTCCAATTGTTTATTCTATTTCCGTGACTAACCCAGCTGTCAGCTGCAGCACGCATCTGGAGACGGAGAATTGGGTGGAGGGAGAGAGCTAAGCTAAGCCAAAACAGAGATGCTTTTGAATACAATCAGATACATCCATTTACCCCCATACACGTGTAGAGCTGACTGGTGGCGTGGGGGACTTATGATAAGGATGGGAGAAAACTCACACATGAATCACTGAAGAACAAGACTAACAACATGTCCCCCTTGAGTGGTAAAACAATTATCTCTATAGATAACAGAATAGTTTGGGGTTGGAGTTCAGAGGCTGGTAGTTTTGTACAAGGACATCCTTAGTGTTGTTGCTACACATGCAGTAACCCATATTTCAGTTGTCTGACATTGGATATTATAGGGCATAAAATGAGAGGATTAGTGGATTCCTTCCAGCAGGGTTCAATTAGATCCAGTTTGACAGTCATAACGCCATGACTGCCAGGTCGCAGTTGTACACTGGCCTACCTGGTTAAATAAAGGTGAAATAAAAAAATAAAAAATGTGTAGTCTTGTTCTCTAGGTGTCTTTCACTAGATAGGTGGCACAAAAACACCCTTGTGGAAAGTGATTTCTTAGCAATATATTCTTTGGAAAAGGATTTGGAACCAGTGAGAAACAATAAATCTGATTACTTGGCTTTGAGAAAACCGAAAAGAAGTGTGACTTACAAAAGGTTTCAGGTTCATATACAGTATAAGGATATTTGTTATTCTGATATAGTAAATTATGTAATTTTCAAAACACAAATCAATGAAATCCATAACTTCCCAAACAAAGGTTCAGATTGAGAGAAGTGATCTTGAAGTGATGACAAATACAGGACTCATAAATGTCCTGGACTACAGTAAATACATCAACAGTGGAGCAGGTTGAGACCTTCAAGTTCCTTGTGTCCAAATCACTAAGGACTTAAAATGGTCCACTCACATGCTCACAGTCGCCTCTTCTCCCTCAGGAGGTTGAAAAGGTTTGGCATGGGCCCTCAAATCCTCAAAAAGTTATATAGCTGTACCATTGAGAGCCTCTTGACTGGCTGCTTCACTGCTTGGTATGGCAACAGCATTGCCCTCAATCACATGGCGCTACAGAGAGTGGTGCGGACAGCCCAGTACATCACTGGGGCCGAGCTCCCTGCCTCCAGGTCCTCTATATCAGGCAGTGTGAAAGGAAGGCCCGGAAAATCATTGAACACTCCAGCCACCCAAGCCATAGACTGTTCTCTCACACGGCAAGCGGTACTGGTGCATCAAGTCTGACACCAACAGGCTCGAGAACAGCTTCTATCGCCAAGCCATGAGACTGCTAAATAGCTAACAGAACGGCTACAACGGCACAGTCTCTATGAACACTCACAGGACTCTACACTCACGCACACTGACACTCCAACACACACACATGCACACACATTTATACTGACTCTACACACACCAACTCACATGCAATCATCATATACGCTGCTGCTACTCTGTTTATCATATCCTGATGCCTAGTCACCTTTTCCCTATACATATCTACCTCAATCGATCCAGTATCCTTGCACATTGTAAAAATATTATATTGGAACTGATCCTGTAGATACAGATTAAGTCAAAAGTTTACATACACTTAGGTAGAAGTCATTAAAACACATTTTTCAACCACTTCACAGATTTCATGTTAACAAGCTATAGTTTTGGCAAGTTGGTTAGGACATCTAGTTTGTGCATGATACAAGTAATTCTTCCAACAATTGTTTACAGGCAGATTATTTCACTTATAATTCACTCTATTCTATTCACTTTGCCTTTAAACAGCTTGGAAAATTCCAGAAAATGATGGCTTCATGGCTTTAGAAGCTTCTGATAGGCTAAATAACATCATTTCAGTCAATTGGAGGTGTACCTGTGGATGTATTTCAAGGCCTACCTTGAAACTCAGTGCCTCTTTGCTCGACATCATGAGAAAATCAAAAGAAATCAGCCATGACCTCAGAAAATAAATTGTAGACCTCCACAAGTCTGGTTCATCCTTGGGAGCAATTTCCAAACATCTGAAGGTACCACGTTTATCTGTACAAACAATAGTACGCAAGTATAAACACCATGGGACCACGCAGCCGTCATACCGCTCAGGAAGGAGACGCGCTCTGTCTCCTAGAGATGAACGTACCAGAACAACAGCAAAGGACCTTGTGAAGATACTGGATGAAACAGGTACAACAGTATCTATATCCACAGTAAAACGAGTCCTATATCGACATAACCTGAAAGGCCGCTCAGCAAGGAGTGTATGTAAACTTCTGACCCACTGGGAAATGAAAGCTGAAATAAATCATTCTCTCTACTATAATTCTGACATTTCACATTCTTAAAATAAAGTGGTGATCCTAATTTACCTAAGACAGGGCATTTTTACTAGGATTAAATGTCAGGAATTGTGATAGTTTAATAGTTTAATAGTTTAAATGTATTTGGCTAAGGTGTATGTAAACTTCTGACTTCAACTGTAGCTTCTTACTTTCCATGTTCTTCTTACTTATTTCTTATTTGTATTTCTCGTGTGTTTTGTTCTACCTTGTTATTTTTAGTATTACATTGTTATTGATTACTGCATTGTTGGGCTTGGAGCTTGCAAGAAAGGCATTTCACTGTACTTCTGCACGTGACATTAAAACTTGAAAGTTGGAGTTGTTCATTTTGAATTACATTTTTTCCTGGCTTTTATTTAATAGCATTTTCAACTGAAATAAACCAATGCGCTACAAATCATAAAACCCAAGAAAATGGGTAGAAAGAAATTTCCACATTTAACAACTTTTTTACATTTGTATTTTTCTATTTAACCTTTATTTAACTAGGCAAGTCAGTTAAGAAAAACATAATATTTACAATGACGGCCTACACCGGCCAAACTCGGACGACGCTGGGCCAATTGTGAGCCACCCTATGGGACTCCCAACCACGGCTGGTTGTGATACAGTCTGGATTTGAACCAGGTTGTCTTTAGTGACCCTTCTAGCACTGAGATGCAGTGTCTTAGACCACTGCACCACTTGGGAGTGAGAGGGGAAGACAACCCATTCAATTTACAAATATTGTTTCTATCAACATGTAATATCCCCCTCAAAGGGAGGGACATGATTAATGTAGTATAAACATGGGGGGGAGGGATAGGGTCTTATCTGATATATGTGTCACACCATCAGAACAGGTGAGAAATGGCTGCAATTAACACAATGTCATATGGTAAGGTGAGAGGTAATTTGCATGATTGATAGGTGGAGTCCTTGACCAAAGGATCCTCCGAATATTATTCTCCCATAAGGCTTTGCAGTTGATGATCAGTGAGTGAGTACTGTTATATCTCATACTGTAGTAGCTATCAATATGACTTCAGTTGATAAATCTGTTTGTCTTCAGGCCAGTATATTCCCATGTCCCATACTCAAATGACGTAGCCCTAACATACTGTGTATGGTCATATGAAGGATGGAAGTGTGATACAGGAACAGGAAAGACAAGAGCTTCAGAAGCACAATCTTGGACAGCTTTCCATAATGTGTTCCTCCCAATGTAAATCCTATATTTTTTGTTGTTGCAGATTTACTGTATTCCCTAGCACCAACATGTTCCACCTATATTAATTGGTTTATGATCCGGTGAAGGAGTGATGGGGTAGCTACAGCAAGCAGCTTGTTCATGAGAATTACATTGAGCGATATATAGAAGTGTTTGTTCCGATTTAAAGTGACACTTGAGGAGCTTGGAAGGGAAAGTAGCAGTGACTCTCAATGGAAAGATGCTGTCAAACCCTTTGTCAGACTTTTTTCTATGAGGTTGCTCCAACGGTAGAGGCAAGATCAATTGTATTCATGTCGTTTCTGCTGACGCAGGCTGTCTTGTAGCAGGTCATTCCACTCACTCCAGCTGTCACCACAAACTTCCTCAGCCATGTGGCTGCTCCCTCTGATCTCATACCCATTTCTCCCTGTTGCTTCTGATTTGTCTAACACAACTTTCCCTGTCACTGACAAAGACATTTCCGCATGACACAGACAATAAAAGGATTTTTAAAGCAAGACAGAACCAGGTAGTGAATTTCAGTAAGAGGCTCTTCCTGCTGAGTAGTTTCCCTTACAACATAGTGGAATTTAATGAATTCTACACCTTTTATATCACTGGTATAGTATTTGATGCACTTGTAATTCTATATGAAATGGAATGTTCCCTTCCATCCCAAAATTGTTTTTATCTGATTGCACGAGTATGCAGGGAGCGTAACAACGCAATGGAGACATTTGCCGTGTTTGTGCTCAATCGAGAGATGCTCACTGGTGGGTGACTAGAAGTTGCAGGCTGGTCTTAGCTCTAGGTTCAAAGTGCAATATACAAGCCCTCGGAAATGCTTCAAACACCAAGAAGAATAATAACATATGTGGCTTGTATTACATGTCTTCTAGGCCTGTCTAGAGCAAATTCATTTTTAATGAGAATATTTCTGTATTTCACCGTGTGTGAAGATTACTATCTTCCTGAAGGGACACAGTCTTTTGTTTGCTGACTGCAGGTCAGTGGCAGCATTGAGTGGAAAATGTTACATTAAGTACAATAAATCTAATATTTCTGGTCATTCTTGAGGTCAATGCCTGGAGAAGTTCCTGCTTCCATGTTAGATCAGATCTAAATACATTTTGTGAAAAATCTATGAATTTTAATTTGCTAACAGGATTTCATGAATGTAAATCACTGTAACTTGCAGTGTGAGTGTGTGAGAGAGAGAGGGAGAACGAGAGGAGGAGGGGAAATAGAGCCACAGAGAGTCAAACCAGAGCTTTTTATACTAAGCACGATAGAATCCAGATCAGGTTCAGAACAATTCTCACACTTTCCTAAACTTTATTTTCCTGTAGCCTAAGTTAATGCATGTGAATTTAATGGACTCCCATTAAATGCATAGCTGTTTAATCTAAAACAAATGGGTAAACTACAGCAAGGCCTTGAACAGTCTTGCCAAAGAGTCTGTCTGTGATATAGTAAAGGGAAACCCATGTCATTTATACTGAAAGACCTTCATTGGATACACACAGTTTGTTCTGGATACAGATGCTAATTGCATTTTAATGTGTCATTAAAAATAAACCCATAAATCAACTAGTAGCAGTGTAATTAGGGTTTAGAGATTTAATGGCCCCTTAGGAGACATAATCCCACTTTCAATGGAGTGGTGAGCACAGAGGAGTGCTGAATTTCAGGGCAAACGCAGATACAGTAAATAGGCAGCTTTTCAGTACGACCACAAATATGTCCAATGGTACTACAGAGCTGTATTCATCTCTGAGGCCTTTGAGCAGCCAGGACATGACTGAAACATGGCGGAGGGGATCCAGGATTTAGGATTGATTCCTAGGTTCAAAATAGCACACAGGCAAATGAAACATTGTAATCTGCTGGTGGAAGACGGGCTAGTGCACACACAAGCATAAAGGTACCGACAAGTCAAATGTAAATTATACAGCTACACATGCAAGTACACAGCTACTGTAGGAAAGTAAAATATTGGATATGAGTTTTAAAAACCAACAAAGCTTAGCCAGAAAAATCTTCATATCAGATGTAGTAGCTCTGATCTGTTGTTTTAACCGAATTGGAGGGATATAAATTGGATCATTGTTGGTGCTAAGCCGACACTGTTGAGGAATGCACAATTGTGCTTAGATATTCCATGCATTTTACACTGTCGTCAAAGTGATGTGAAGGGGAATGAAAAGCTTTGCCTTGCAAACAGTCTAAGACTCACAGAAGAGGAATGTGGAAAGCTTTTGGACTCTGCAGGAGACGCTATCATTATGTGAGTACATATTACTATTCACCCTGTGAATCTGGGATTAAATAAATTCCAAACTGATTACATTTTGGCAAAAGAAACTTTTCTCCTAAAACCTCACATTGCTTTGATGCATTGTCAAATTAAACCCCTTGCACAATTGTTGAGTGATTTGTTACAAAGTGATTTTCTAGTGGGGTGAAATTAAATGTAAAACTTAGTGTGACAAGTCACTTCTTATTCACAGAGGCCCCTGTAATTTGGGATTTTCTTGATCAGTATGGTGAGGAATTTGGAATAAGACCACATTTGGCAGTTAACTTTAAGCATAACCATAGACTTGTGATTGTACTGAGAGTATTGAGGATGTTACATCATTGCTTTCTAGCTGAGATCCATATGTACAGTGGAGTGATTTTAACCATGGAAATAATATGTAATCAGGTGAGAGGTCAGTGAACAAAACACGTGTCCATTACATCAGCAAACCCTCCAATAATCAATAATGAATAGAACTTCTTCAGGATGGGAGAGTAAGGCAGGAAGTACTGTAAGTCCAGGAAAGACGGTCAAGCTTCTATTGTTTTTTAGAAGTAGAATTATTAATACCGTATAGTGTTTTTGGATGAGTGTGGGTTGAATTGGGGGTAGAGAGAGACGTGTTGGGGTGTAATTTCTCTCTTACCCTCTCTCTGTTATGTAAAATTCAAGAGCAAGCCGAAACAAGAGGGCAAAACAGTGAAGAAGAGAGACAGATTATGTTTTAAAATTCTAGTCATTTTGTATTGTTGTCCAACAGCAATATGTCATTGTCAGATGCTTTATCTGTCAGCTGCACTTTTGCCCGTATAGACAGCTCTAGACTGGGAGTTGTCATGGTGGCTTCTCTCTCTCCCCTCTCCTTCTGGCTGTGGCAGGTGTAGTCATCACTATTAACTCCACCATGGCAATAAAAGCACATTAACCTGCTAGCCTGAGATCCCTGCTCATTACCCTAGTGAGGCCTAGTGAGGCTCAGTGGACCATGGAACCAGGACAGAGGGGCCTGAGCCATACCTACTGCATTCATCCATCCTATCACTGACACCGAGACACGGAGCATGGTGTGGCATGGAGACAAGAGGTCACATGAACGAAAAGCATCAAATACTCGGCAGGATTCCGATCACATTCCACTCTGGCCTTCACAGGCCCTAGCCCTATCTCAGAATATTTAAAATCCCCCCACACTCCCCCATAGTCTCTCAACAAAAGACAGGGATAATAGATAATAGGTGACGGCCCTGGTCCTTTCTGCGGTCAGTCATCAAGGCAGGCCATCTCCATTCACGCCCAGATAAAAGCCTGCTGGATGGGCTAGCCTGGTAGGGGCTGCCTCACCACAGGGGCAAGTCTGCCTCCCTCTCTCCATCTCACTAATCCCAGGCTAGCCTACCATATATGACCAATGAGAGCATGCCTGGCAGGCTCCTACAAATCCACCTGGCTAGGTCTAAGATAATTAGCCTGTAGATTTCTCTTATCCCCACTGAGAACAAACCCTTTGTGGGGTGGACATTTAATGGGCTTGTGTAGGTGTAGGGGGGTAGGGGACAGTGGGAGCCAGGGTCCCAGCCCCTCAAGGAAATGTTCCTTTGTTTTCCCTGTGGAGCTTTTCACTCCACAGATTTGGGGATGATTCAAAAACTCTGTAACATTGTTAAAGTAAACCAGATTCATTAGAATTGTTGTTTATCTCTGTTTACAATAATGTTTTTTTTCCCTTCCTCTCCCTTCACATTAATTGCCTCAGAGAAGCTGAATTCAAAAACGTTTTTCTCTGGCAGGAGTCTAGCTTTTTTGGACATTAACACACATTCAACTGGGTAAACTAAGAAGCTCCACAATAAAACAGAGTCCTTGCTAACAACTTTATCGTTTCATCTCCCAGCCTTAGGAATCAAGGAACTGTAAACACATGCATCTGAGGTAATATGCATATTTTCCTCACTCACTTCTCTCATGGAGACAGCTTTTCACAAGAATTCACTGTAATGCAACAAATAAGCAAGGATTAGGCCTACATATGAAATAGTATAAGAACAGACTTTTATGCAATGCAACGACACAGAGTGAACCAGAATCCATGCTGATGTGTGGATTGTGGCTTCATAACAAAGCTTCATAACAACCATAGATCCCACACTACATCCCCGACCCTTCACTTCATTCCCCAACCATTCAAGAATCACATTAGGGTTGTGAAGTGCTGCCTTATTGCTTTTAGCTTTTCAATTAGGCCAAATCATTTGTGTCCACCTCTTTTAGATTAGATTTTAAACGAGAAACATGTTGTGTCATTAATTATAGCAATTCTTATTTTGTGGACAAAGCTCTTTAGCTCCAAACAACTATAAAAAAAAAGAGAAAGAAGAAAATGCTAATGTAATGGCGCCCCTGTCCCCGTCCCCTGCATGGCTAATGTGAAGAGCAGAGCGAAGCTAGCTCGGGGCTGGGATGTAGTGGACAGACAGACAGGCTGAGTGATTAGCTCAGTGATGATGAGAGAGGACTGTGACAGCAGTAGCACTGAAGGCCCATCAGGCCCCTGCAGGACCATGCTGTCGGGCTGGCACTGCGGCTGTCATCTTGCCTGACACCTTCAAACAGGGTGGTGTGTGTGCCTGTGTGTATGTGTGTGTGTGTGTGTGTGTCAGTGTGTGTGATGCTCATTCCACAGCGTTGCCCCCCAGCCAGTTGAGGAGAGTTGCACACCGCTAACTCTTCTTCTTCTTCTGCGGCTCGGCTTAGCAAAGTGGGTCAGGCAGGCCTCTGCTGCTGCTGCTTGCTGTCTCCGGCACTGCTGCCTGCCTCCTTTCGCCCCTGGATCCACACACACTGAGAGAGAGAGAAGTGCTGCTACAGCATGGCCGTTTAAACTGCAGGCCCTGTGTATATACACAATATGTGTACTTTGCATCATACGTAATCTATATGCAGTGTATATGGAATTCCTGGGGGTTCCTCCTTGGGTGTTTAACGTGTGATAATGACCCTGCCGGCTGAATATAAATCGGATTATTCTGTCCTCCTGGGACTGCTTGCATGGGTCTCTCACATTAAAGGCTTTTACGTCAGAAACTACCTCTCTGCAGAAGAAAAATGGTAAGAACCAAAGCTGAGGAGGAGATGGCTTATGGTTTCACTGTCAAATGAGAGGGTAAGACTCACAATGTAGAAGTGGCTGACTAGAGTGACAGGTGTGTTTAGCTAAAACAGAAATCAACATGGGTGGTGGTTTTAGACTATGGGTATTGGTCTGTTCAGTCATGTATTTCTTACCATATGCCTACTGTGCATTAGCGCTGTTAGCAACAGTAATGGCAAACTAGGCACGCAGAACACTAATTCAACCATAATGTGACATTTAGAAAATAGTTTTTAGTAAACCCATCTACTCCGAACTTCATGTGAACTTCAACGTGAACTTAATGTTAGTACACTGATCAATTGTGTTCTGTTCTGCTTGAGAGTACACCTGTGTTCTCGTTGATACATGCTCTGCATTTTCTAATCTACATTTACAGGTGATGTCATGTATTTATCGAATGAAAACAAATCAGCCGCAGATTTGTATCAGGAATGCTCAGACAAAGACCTCTGAAACAAGTAGAGACGTGGCAAAGTGATTGAAACATTAGGCTTACTTGGGTTTAGTGAAAACAAATGACAATGCAGCAGCCCTACGGCTATGGCTTTTATCTTTGAGTAAATACTTTCACCTTAGATTTGGTCCCTTGAACCTTGACCTCTGTATCCCTGCAGCATAGACGGCCAGAAAGGCAGCATAGAGTTCCATCACCACCCAACACCACAGAGTTCGTGAAGACTGTTAAACTTCCAACACATGTAATAGATGGCGAGCACATTTTGTAAGGTATCCTTCTTTCATCTGTGCATGGAAAGTACAGTTGTTTACTTAAATGCTCCTGTAAAATCGTTAAAATTATGCAAGTGCACTTGCATTGCATCTAAAAAAGGGCTTTCCTCTATTTTAGAATTGGTGCAGACATTCCAACAGAAAAAATACCCTCTAGGGGTTTTGAGGTTTTTGTTTTATATTCACGCAATTAAAGAATACTGTCCTAATTATCAGTTCATTCCACTCCAAGCCTACTTTTTTTTTTTTTATCTCTCCTCTCTTAAAGTTGTATTATTAAAAAGAAGTTGAGAAAAAGCACCAGCTTGAGAAAAGGCAAACATTTCTGTTGATCCAATACTACTTTGCACATTTCTTGAGAAACCAAATCGCTATTTTGAATGTCTATAATGAAACAATTATCCTTAATTATCCAGTTATGTCACCAGTTTAATGCAAGCATCGCCAAATCTGTTTTTGTCAGGCTTTCTTTAATTTGCTTATATAGTGTAAGTTGGACTCCAAGTAAACTCCCTGGTCTCAAAATTACTCCACTGTGGTATGAGTTCATGACACGAATGGAGTCATTGGAAAATGACACCTGCTCACTTAGAGTGATATGTTAATTGCAGTGTGCTCAGGAGATACTTGTAGGCAGCGTGTTTTTCTCATGACCTGTGGATAAAGAGGGCTGAGAGCCATTTGTTGAGTCTGACCGCAAAGACCTTCAGCAAACAACAGGAAAAAAAAGTCTGGAGCCAAATTGCAGTTGTTGGTATACTTAGTACATTTAAATATGAATGACAATGTAACGACCCCCCCCTCCCCCCCCCCTCCCCCTTTCCTCTCGTCAAGTGGTCTGAGCAATTTTATCCATGTTTTGTTGTTTTTATAATTTGACTTTCACTCAAGCTCCCCAAGATCCTGGTAATTACGGACAATAATTGTGTTTGTGGTAATGCGATACAACAACTGGGCCTATGTAGAACTGGGAGCAGTGCGTTTGTTGGGCTAGTTCAGAGGGATGACAGTGATCCAGAGCTGCAAAGACAACAAGTGCGGCTCCTATTTAAATGTTTGGTGAAATGAAATGAAAGGTGACACAGTGATAGGGAAGGGGAGTGGACCCCCCTACCTCAACCCGGGTGCTTGTAATTAACTTTGGTGTGACGGAATCACAATTAACACACAACTGTGTTCATGACAGATCGGCTCTGTTCTTAAGCTGTCTCCATCAGCGCCCAATGGGAAGAGCCGGGAGTGGTTTATCTATCAGCTCCTGACCAGGTGCTCCTCCTCCAATTGGTTAAAAAACATCCCCTGGTGGCAGACTGCACACCGCCCGCCAGGGTTGTTTGTGCATCCTGAACTGTAATGTCTCTTTGACAGTGGCAGCTCACCCACAGGCAAGGACAGCATACAGGGGAATAGTAACATGGGTTTTATTTTAATTTTTTTATTTCACCTTTATTTAACCAGGTAGGCCAGTTGAGGACACGTTCTCATTTACAACTGCGACCTGGCCAAGACAAAGCAAAGCAGTGCGACAAAAACAACAACACAGAGTTACACATGGGATAAACAAACGCACAGTCAATAACACAATAGGAAATCTATGTACAGTGTGTGCAAATGTAGTAAGATTAGGAAGGTAGAGCAATAAATAGGCCATAGTGGCGAAATAATTACAAATTAGCATTAACACTGGAATAATAGCTGTGCAGATGATGATGTGCAAATAGAGATACTGGAGTGCAAAGGAGCAAAAAATAATAAAAGTGGGGATGAGGTAGTCGGGTAGGCTATTTACAGATGGGCTGTATACAGGTGTACGGAAAGCTGCTCTGACAGCTGATGCTTAAAGTTATTGAGGGTGGTGGTAGTCTCCAGCTTCAAAGATTTTTGCAATTCGTTCCAGTCATTGGCAGCAGAGAACTGGAAGGAATGGCGGCCAAAGGAGGTGTTGGCTTTGGGGATGACCAGTGAAATATACCTGCTGGAGCGCATGCTACGGGTGGGTGTTGCTATAGTGACCAGTGAGCTGAGATAGGGCGGGGATTTACCTAATAAAGACTTATAGATGACCTGGAGCCAGTGGGTTTGGCGACGAATATGTAGTGAGGGCAAGCCAATGAGAGCGTACAGGTCGCAGTGGTGGGTAGTATATGGGGCTTTGGTGACAAAACGGAGGGCACTGTGACAGACTACATCCAATTTGCTGAGTAGAGTGTTGGAGGCTATTTTGTTAATGACATCGCCGAAGTCAAGGATCGGTAGGATAGTCAGTTTTACAAGTGCATGTTTGGCAGCATGAGTGAAGAAGGCTTTGTTGCGAAATAGGAAGCCAATTCTAGATTTAATTTTGTATTGGAGATGCTTAATGTGAGTCTGGAAGGAGAGTTTACAGTCTAACCAGACGCCTAGGTATTTGTAGGTGTCCATGTATTCTAAGTCAGACCCGTCGAGGATAGTGATGATAGTCCGGTGGGCGGGTGCGGGCAGCGTTCGATTGAAAAGCATGCATTTAGTTTCACTAGCATTTAAGAGTAGTTGGAGGCCACGGAAGGAGAGTTGTATGGCATTGAAGCTTATTTGGAGGTTTGTTAACACAGTGTCCAAAGAGGGGCCAGATGTATACAGAATGGTGTCGTCTGCGTAGAGATGGATCAGAGAGTCACCAGCAGCGAGAGCGACATCATTGATATATATAGATAATAGGGTCAGCCCATGAATTGAACCATGTGGCACCCCCATAGAGACTGCCAGAGGACCGGACAACAGGCCCTCCGATTTGACACACTGAACTCTATCTGAGAAGTAGTTGGAGAACCAGGCAAGACAGTCATTTGAGAAACCAAGGCTGATGAGTCTGCCAATAAGAATGCGGTGATTGACAGAATCGAAAGCCTTGGCCAGGTCGATGAAGACAGCTGCACAGTACTGTCTTTTATCTATGGCGGTTATGATATCGTTTAGTACCTTGAGCGTGGCTAAGGTGCACCCAAGACCAGCTCGGAAACCAGGTTGCATAGCAGAGAAGGTATGGTGGGATTCGAAGTGGTCAGTGATCTGTTTTTTAACATGGCTTTCGAAGACTTTAGAAAGGCAGGGCAGGATGGATATAGGTCTGTAACAGTTTGGGTCTAGAGTGTCTCCCCCTTTGAAGAGGGGGATGACAGCGGCAGCTTTCCAATCTCAAGGGATCTCAGACGATACGAAGGAGAGATTGAACAGGCTAGTAATAGGGGTTACAACAATTTCGGCGGATAATTTTAGAAAGAAAGGGTCCAGTTTGTCTAGCCCAGCAGATTTGTAGGGGTCCAGATTTTGGGCAAGTTGCTGCGGGGGGTACAGAGTTGTTGGCCGGGGTAGGGGAAAGCATGTAGCAAAATGCTTATTGACATTTTTGATTATCGTAAATGTATCAATGGTGACATTGTTTCCTAGTGCAGTGGGCAACTGGGAGGAGGTGCTCTTTACAGCGTCCCAGAATATTTTGGAATTAGTACTACAGGATGCAAATTTCTGTTTGAAACAGCTAGCCTTTGCCTTTCTAACTGACTGTGTATATTGGTTCCTGACTTCCCTGAAAAGTTACATTTCGCGGGGGCTATTCGATGCTAATGCAGTGTGCCACAGGATGTTTTTGTGCTGGTCAAGGGCAGTCAAGTCTGGAGTGAACCAAGGGCTATATCTATTCTTAGTTCTGGAGATGCTTATTTAAGATGGTGAGGAAAGCACATTTTGGACGCAGGCAATGAGGCAGCGATCGCTGAGATCCTGGTTGAAAACAGAGGAGGTGTATTTTGAGGGCAAGTTAGTCAGGATGATATCTATGATGGTGCCCACGTTTACGGATTTTGGGTTGTACCTGGTAGGTTCCTTGATAATTTGTGTGAGATTGAGGGCATCTAGCTTAGATTGAAGGACGGCCGGGGTGTTAAGCATATCCCAGTACAAGCACAGTACAAACTCTGTAGATAGATGGGGGGCAATCAATTCACTTATGGTGTGCAGGGCACAGCTGGGGGCTGAGGGGGGTCTGTAACAAACAGCAACGATTTTAAATGGAAGCTATGAAGGTAGGCTATTAGTCAGTCCATAATTATCCTAATAGGCCATACTACTGTACCTGACCTGTCATTGTTTATGGCCATTGAGTTTTGTGAATTTTCCAGCTTTTTATAACACTGGTAGTTCTTGGACGGTTGCCTCGTCTGGTCGCTGGAAGTGACAGTGAAGAACAAAATGGTGGAGATAGCAGGGGAGTGACAGTGAAGAACGAGATGGTGGGGATAGCAGGGGAGTGACAGTTAAGAACAAGATGGTGGAGATAGCAGGGGAGTGACAGTGAAGAACAAGATGGTGTGGAGATAGCAGGGGAGTGACAGTGAAGAACAAGATGGTTGGGATAGCAGGAGAGTGACAGTTAAGAACAATATGGTGGAGATAGCAGGGGAGTGACAGTGAAGAACAAGATGGTGGCGATAGCAGGTCTGGAAGTAGCAGAAGGTCCTGGCTGGCTGACCTCCACACTGGTGTTGATGTCCTCTAGAGTGGTCCAGCTGTGCAAATGAGCCCTGGAACTAGTGTGTTAAGAGCCGGGCCAAATTACACAATTAAAAAGACAGGCCTCTACACCTGTTTGTTTTTTACTGTTGATTCTCAGGCCTATTTCAATGCCAGTTGCATGGTTGCCATATGACCATGTGGCACAGTCCCACCAGGTCCTCCCATGGACTCCAACACTGGGAGCAGGCCAGCTGGAAGGAGACACACTGTGATGGGCTTGAGAGGCCAACCTTTAGCCTGTTCTGTGGACCTCTGGATGCTTCGGGGACTACCAGCAAAACAAGTGTTTCGATTAAACATTGCATCTAACAATATGCTAATCAGTTATCCCTCTGCCCAAGTATCCGGTGGACATGGCTCTCCACAGATGCTGCAAACAACCACATCCTAACAATGTGATACTTTTGGGTCAAACCTGAGGGGCAAGAAGTCTTTGGGCCTGTCATATTTGGTTCATGCCCTGAGGGAGCTGATATGTTTGCCTTCCGTGTAGAAAGGTATTAATCCTAATTAGGATCTACTTATGTCTCCATTGACTGCTGTCCAATGATGTGAAGGTTGTGCGCCCCAGTTAAGTCTAGGGAGAACCCTCAATAGAGAGGAAATGTGGAGGACTGTAGGAGAGAAAGAGACCATAGTATACTGTTTAGAAATACCTGTTAAAGAGAAAATTATTTTGCTCTGTTCATTTTGGTTTGTTTTAAAATGTTCTTCAGAGGATGCCATGGATACTGTAGTTATTCAATGGAAAAGCATAGCCTTAATGCTGAAAATATTTAGTCCCTTTGTGGCACCAGATTATTTGTTTTATGTGTGGATATCGGAAAATAATTTGGGTTCCAAAACATAGTTTTTGAAGGCATTTGGCTTTTAATTGTCTATGTGCAGGTATCTGCCAAAATAATGGACTTGAGTAAATGAGGGATACAAAGTACACTACATGAACAAAAGTATGTGGACACCTGCTACTCGAACATCTCATTCCAAAATTATGAACATTAATATGGAATTGGTCTCCCCTTTGCTGTTATAAAAGCATCCACTCTTCTAGGAAGGCTTTCCACTAGATGTTGGAACATTGCTGCGGGGACTTGCTTCCATTCAGCCACAAGAGAATTAGTGAGGTTGGGCACTGATTTTGGGCGATTAGGCCTGGCTCGTAGTCAGCATTCCAATTAATCCCAAAATTGTTCGATGGGGTTGAGGTCAGGGATCTGTGCAGGCCAGTCAAGTTCTTCCACACCAATCTCGACAAACCATTTCGGCATTGACCCCGCTTTGTGCACAGGGGCATTGTCATGCTGATACAAGAAAAGGCCTTCCCCAAACTGTTGCCACAAAGTTGGAAGCACAGAATCATCTAGAATGTAATTGTATGCTGGAGCGTTAAGATTTCCCTTTACTGGAACTAAGGGGCCTAGCCTGAACCATGAAAAACAGCCCCAGACCATTATTCCTCCTCCACCAAACTTTACAGTTGGCACTATGCATTGGGGCAGGTAGCAATCTCCTGGCATCCGCCAAACCAAAATTAATCTGTCGGACTGCCAGATGGTGAAGCGTGATTCATCACTCCAGAGAACGGTTTACACTGCTCCAGAGTCCAATAGTGGCGAGCTTAACACTACTCCAGCCGACGCTTGGCATTGCGCATAGTGATCGTAGGCTAGTGTGCAGCTGCTCGGACATGGATATCCATTTCATGAAGCTCCCGACGAACAGTTCTTGTGTTGATATATCTTCCAGAGGCAGTTTGGAACTTGGTAGTAAGTGTTTTAACAAAGGACAGACAATTTTTAAGGTCTATGCCCTTCAGCTTCAGCACTCGCCAGTCCCGTACTGTGAGTTTGTGTGGCCTACCACATAACAACACTTACAGTTGACCGGGGAAGCTCTAGCAGGGCCGAAATTGGAAGAACTTACTTGTTGGAAAGGTGGCATCCTATGACTGTTGAATGTCACTGAGCTCTTCAGTAAGGCCATTCTACTGCCATTCTACTGCCATTCTACTGCCAATGTTTGTCTATGGAGATTGCATGGCGGTGTACTCGATTTTATACACCTGTCAGCAACAGGTGTGGCTGAAATAGCCAATCCACAAATTTGAAGGGGTTACCACATACCTTTGTATATATAGTGTATATTGAAAGCAGCTGCTTCCACACAGGTGTGGTTTGTGAGTTAATTAACATCCCATCAAGCTTAAGTTCATGTATAACATGATGGGCAGGCCATTATTTTGGCTACCCCATAGGATGACAATGCCCCCATCCACAGGGAACGAGTGGTCACTGAATGGTTTGATGAGCATGAAAATGATGTAAACCTTATGCCATGGCCATCTCATTCACTAGATCTCAACCCAATTGAACACTTATGGTAGATTCTGGAGTGGTGTCTGAGAAAGGTTTTTGCACCACCATCCACAAAACACCAAATTATGGATTTTTTTGTGGAAGAATGGTGCACATCACTCCAATGGAGTTCCATACACTTTTAGAATCTATGCCAAAGTTCATTGAAGCTGTTCTGGATTGTGGTGTCCCAACGCCCTATTAAGACACTTTATGCTGGTGTTTCCTTAATTTTTTTAATGAAATGTCTTTATTCTTTATTAAATACCAGAGAATCAGCATTGATACCTTCTTTCCCCTTTAAAATATAATTAAAGCCAAAATGCAACTGTGCTTACACTGCCAGATGCACTAAGCTATCTTTCTGAGCTGACAAAAATCTCCTCAAGAGGTCTTTGAAGCCTTTGATTTTGTCCGAATAATGTGTGGCAATTATCTGCACTGTTTTAGTGTTGTACACTGAAAATGAGAGTTGTAACAATTATTATACATGAATATAATATGCAGAGCAATGGCCAGCAAGACTGCAATCAACTTTCAATAAATGCAAAAAATACAAAGTAGGTCTTTTCAGGTTAAGTAAAAAAAAAAAATACAAGCAATACATTCATGGCTTAACCCAAAGACAGAAAGATCATTCCATCTGTATTTTTTTCTTTTTTTCCCATATCCAGAGAAGAAAATGGAAAATGGATAATTTTGCAAATGAAAGGTGACACTGGTTTACAATGAGTAAGTACTGATGAGTAATAAAGTATCTGCCACTGTGTCCAATTTCCCAAACAAGGTTATATTGGTAACATTGTCAGGAGTGTGATGGCTGGGTTTCATTTCAAGCCAATGCATGACTGATATGCATGACTTACTTTTGTAATTGTCTTGGTGCGTTGGACCCAAAGACAGACATGGCAATCTTTGCAGTCTGATAATGTATGAGCTAAAATGGCTGTAAAAGTGAATTATCACTTCAATGTTGGCTATGGGCATTCTCCTGTCTCTAGAGATGCACAGCACAGTCACCACATAGACAGCATCAGCTATACCAAACTAGGGTGGTATACCAAATTGATATACCATCTCTAGAGCATGCATATGTTGTGAAACAGCAAACCCTGGTCGCTATCAAGCCCCAAAGTTATTTTCCACAGACTTAAAAACCTATCTGACCGAATATAGAGCTGCTCTGGTACAAGCTCATAGTGTATCTGTAGATCACTGCCACCAGAAATCCATTGGAAGTCTTTGAAACACAGAACTATAACCACAATTGTTTGAGGTCTTATCAAGTTTCATATTTCAAGAGTCTATATTTTGGGAACCATGTTAAAGGTATTATACTTGAACGATTAAACTGTGAAGCATTTTAATATTCACTTCTATTACAGTATAGAAGGCCACCAAAAATTCGGAAATTTCCATCCCCAACTACAACATTTCCCGTCAAGATAGAACTGCCAAAGGAGGTGGAGTTGCAATCTACTGCAGAGATAACCTGCAGAGTTCTGTCATACTGTCCAGGTCTGTGCCCAAACAGTTTGAGCTTCTACTTTTAAAAATCCACCTATCCAGAAATAAGTCTCTCACTGTTGCCGCCTGTTACAGACCCCCCTCAGCCCCCAGCTGTGCCCTGGACTCCATATGTGAATTGATTGCCCCCCATCTATCTTCAGAGTTTGTACTGTTAGGTGACTTAAACTGGGATATGCTTAACACCCCGGCTGTCTTTCAATCTAAGATAGATGCCCTCAATCTCACACAAATTATCAAGGAACCCACCAGGTACAACCCAAAATCCGTAAACATGGGTACCATTATTGATATCATCCTGACTAACTTGCCCTCCAAATACACCTCCTCTGTTTTCAACCAGGATCTCAGTGATCACTGCCTCATCGCCTGTGTTCGCAATGGGTCAGCGGCCAAACGACCACCCCTTATCACTGTCAAACGCTCCCTAAAACACTTTTGCGAGCAGGCCTTTCTATTCGATCTGGCCCAGGTATCCTGGAAGGATATTGACCTCATCCCGTCAGTAGAGGACGCCTGGTTGTTCTTTAAAAGTGCTTTCCTCACCATCCTAAATAAGCATGCCCCTTTTAAAAAACGTAGAACTAAGAATAGATATAGCCCTTGGTTCACCCCAGACTTGACTGCACTAGACCAACACAAAAACATCCTGTGGCGCACTGCATTAGCATCGAATAGCCCCCGCGATATGCAGCTATTCAGGGAAGTCAGGAACAAGTACACCCAGTCAGTTAGGAAAGCAAAGGCCAGCTTTTTCAAACAGAAATTTGCTTCCTGTAGTACTAACTCCAAAAAGTTCTGGGACACTGTAAAGTCCATGGAGAATAAGAGCACCTCCTCCCAGTTGCCCACTGCACTGAGGCTCGGAAACACTGTTACCACCGATAAATCCACGATTATTGAAAATTTCAATAAGCATTTTGCTACGGCTGGCCATGCTTTCCATCTGACTACCCCTACCCCGGTCAACAGCTCTGCACCCCCGGCAGCTACTTGCCCAAGCCCCCCCCGCTTCTCCTTCACCCAAATCCTGACAGCTGATGTTCTGAAAGAGCTGCTAAGTCTGGACCCCTACAAATCTGCTGGGCTAGATAATCTGGACCCTCTCTTTCTGAAATTATCAGCCAAAATTGTTGCAACACCTATCACTAGCCTGTTCAACCTCTCTTTCGTATCGTCTGAGATCCCTAGAGATTGGAAAGCTGCCGCGGTCATCCCCCTCTTCAAAGGAGGAGACACTCTAGACCCAAACTGTTATAGACCAATATCCATCCTGCCCTGCCTTTCTAAAGTTTTCGAAAGCCAAGTTAACAAACAGATAACTGACCACTTCGAATCCCACCGTACCTTCTCTGCTATGCAATCTGGTTTCCGAGCTGGTCATGGGTGCACCTCAGCTACGCTCAAGGTACTGAACGATATCATAACCGCCATCGATAAAAGACAGTACTGTGCAGCCGTTTTCATCGACCTGGCTAAGGCTTTCGACTCTGTCAATCACCGCATTCTTATTGGCAGACTCAACAGCCTTGGTTTCTCAAGTGACTGCCTTGCTTGGTTCTCTAACTACTTTGCAGACAGAGTTCAGTGTGTCAAATCGGAGGGCCTATTGTCCGATCCTCTGGCAGTCTCTATGGGGGTGCCACAGGGTTCAATTCTTGGGCCAACCCTTTTCTCTATATATATCAACGATGTTGCTCTCGCTGCTGGTGACTCTCTCATCCATCTCTACGCAGATGACACCATTCTGTATACAACTGGACCCTCTTTGGATACTGTGTTTACTAACCTTCAATCAAGCTTCAATGCCATACAACACTCCTTCCGTGGCCTACAACTGCTCTTAAACGCTAGTAAAACTAAGTGCATGCTTTTCTATCGAACAATGCCAGCACCCGCCCACCGGACTATCATCACTACTCTCGACGGATCCGAATTAGAATACGTGGACACCTACAAATACCTAGGCATCTGGTTAGACTATAAACTCAACTTCCAGACTCACATCAACCATCTCCAATCCAAAATTAAATCCAGAATTGGCTTCCTATTTCGCAACAGAGCCTCCTTCACTCATGCTGCCAAACATGCCCTTGTAAAACTGACTATCCTACCGATCCTTGATTTTGGCGATGTCATTTACAAACTAGCCTCCAACACTCTACTTAGCAAATTGGATGTAGTCTATCATAGTGCCATCCGTTTTGTCACCAAAGCCCCTTACACTACCCACCACTGCGACCTGTATGCTCTCGTTGGCTGGCCTTCACTATACATTCGTCGCCAAACCCACTGGCTCCAGGTCATCTATAAGTCTTTATTAGGTAAATCCCCGCCCTATCTCAGCTCACTGGTCACCATAGCAACACCCACCCGTAGCATGCGCTCCAGCAGGTATATCTCACTGGTCACCCCCAAAGCCAACACCTCCTTTGGCCGCCATTCCTTCCAGTTCGCTGCTGCCAATGACTGGAACGAATTGCAAAAATCATTGAAGCTAGAGGTTCCTATCTCCCTCAATACCTTTAAGCATCAGCTGTCAAAGCTGCTTATCGATCGCTGCACCTGTATATAGCCCTTCTGTAAATAGCCCACACTACTACCTCATCCCCATATTTATTTTTGTTTATTTTTCACTAATCTTGCACTCCAGTATCTCTATTTGCACATCATAATTTGCACATCCTTCATTCCTGTGTTAATGATGATAATTCTGTAATTTATTTCTACTCTATAGTCTATTTATTGTCCTACCTCCCAACCTTACTGCATTTTTGCACTACATTTTGCACTCTGTTTATAGATTTTCTATTGTGTTTTTTTGACTGTTTGTTTAATGTGTAACTCTGTTGTTATTTGTCGCACTGCTTTGCTTTGTCTTGGCCAGGTCGCAGTTGCAAATGAGAACTTGTTCTCAACTGACCTACCTGGTTAAATAAAGGTGAAATAAAATAAAATAAAAGTATAACAGTAGTTATATAGAAAAGGGAACATTACAGTTGCCAGGCACATTTTGGGTTTACTCTGGTTTAAAGTTTCTCTGTGAATGAATCAAGTGAAGCAGGGTATATTTCAGCATCAGTAATCCTGTTATTTGTGTATCTTTTTTTCTGGACAGTGCATTTTTGAACTTTTAATAGCTGCTTATTGATTTCATGGATTAACATGATACAGTACTTAATAGGATTTACTGCAATACTTCCAGTTTTAGCTTATTTAAATGTCAGGGACGGTTTGGGGGATGTGACCATTATACTTTAATTGGGTAATCGTTTTTGAAAAGCTTTGATACTAAAACTAATGTGTTGGATATTTAAGTATAATTGATTTCTCAAGGGTCTAAAGAAAAACTGTGTCACTGCCAGCTTTGCAATCCATTACTTTTGCAGACATTTCTATGTATTTGGAATGTCGTCATCATAGACATTCTAAACAGTACGGTGTGGTTGGACTTTTCAATTCATTCAAGGAGAACTGTCAAGTCATACTGTAAGTCAAATCCCCACTAGTAGCATATGAGAGATTGACAGAGTCCATACCTTAACTGCTACCATCTGTCATACACTGACAATTAGGTAGCCAGTCAGATAGCCTTTATTTAAATTATGCAGGATCAAATACTGTATATGGTGAATGGCAGACTCTAATGTTATTTTCCAGTTTGACACACAGTCTTTGACAGACACCTCCAGGAGAATACGGCTGGGTTGTCCATTATTCTGCGTGGATGAGACTGGTGTGATGTTTGGTGCAGATGAGGAGTTAAGGGGCTTGTATAGAAGGCCAATCAAATGAAAAACCTTCATCTTTATTATACCTATTGTCCATACTGGGAATAAATAGCTGTTTAGAGAGAGAAAGAAGATTACCATAGTTAGCTGATTGAAATGTTCTGGAGAAGTGCTGGCAGTATGCTAAATTGAGATGGATTATGGCAGGAATGGACATTCAATCAGTCTATTTTTCTCTTTTATAGGATTATTTTGTCATTTAAGGGACAGTTCAACCAAATTGCAAAATAAGGTTTTCTATGGACAAGGTATGACAGCAATCCATGCTTTGGTTTAGTTTCCCTGACAATGTTTTAGCATTTGTAGCTCAAATCCCATTCAAGTCATGATACCGATATTATTATTTTTCACGAATCATGTCCAAATCATCCGAAGTATCTAACATTTATTGTGAAGCTCAACAAAGTTAATTCTAGATGTTTTGAAACGTTAGCATGTGAAAAGCAAAGCATGGATTAGGAGAAGGAAACCAAATGTTGTATTGCAATTTGGGTGAACTATCCCTTTAATGACGAATTGGTTGAAAAAATAAGAAACAATGAGGTCCTACTTGTTTTTGACAAACAATAGTTCCTTGGATAGCCTTTCACAACTCAGACAATGAACACTGCACTTCACCTTTGTGCACATTAAATCATTTTTGGGGAGATTGCTGCTTAGCTTATTTCATTACCTTGCACTTTCACCAGCCAAATCCACTCCCCAGTAGCATGCAGCACAGATACAAGGTATTGTTTGTGTTTTTAAATTGCTAAGTGAATCAGAGGGTTAATTACATATGAATTATTAATTTCACAATGTGACACAAAAAACACCAGCAGTTTAAACTGCTAAAATGAATCAGAAATGACTTTGCGTGCTACAAAGGCAGAGCGGAATGGGTTGAATTATCAATGGGGCTATTTTCCAGGACCTGCCATAAGCCATAATAATGCTCCTTGCTCTAGATCTGTTAATGACCTACTGTATCAGTTAGAAAATTGCTACTGGGATTGCTGAGGGATGTTAGCCTGTCTCCACGAGGCTGCACGTGTCAGTCCCGAATAGAGGGAAAATAATGACATTTAATTTCACAAAGATGTGGGGAAGTTTTTTTGCATTAATAATATCCTATTTTGAAAGTCACCAAATGCACAGTGATATCAAATTGTTTACACAATTTCAGACTGAGCCTGGCACTTGGGATAATCCACAGAGGATCTTTGTTAAAAAAATAACTAGGCAAGTCTGTTAAGAACAAATTCTTATTTACAATGACGCCCTACACCGGCCAAACTCAGATGACGCTGGGCCAATTTTGCACCACCCTATGGGACTCCCAATCACAGCCGGTTGTGATATAGTCTGGATTTGAAACAGGTTGTCTGTAGTGACACCTTTAGCACTGAGATGCAGTGCCTTAGACCACTGCGTCACTTGGGAGCCCCCCAATACACCGAGGTCCAATGCACCAATGCAGCCGTTTTTTTTCTCCCTATCAAATCATTTTTGGGTAACAATTAAGTACCTTATTGTCAAACATACGGTCCAATCTGACCCGCGGGTGGTTTGAGTAAAAGAAGAATAGAAAAACTTAGTATACTTTAAAATGACTAAAACCAAATTGAAACGGTACATAAATGATAATGTACCTGCATCTATACAGCTTCTTGACAGCTTCCAGCACGATATTAATCACTGAAATTAAAGCTAGACAGTCAGGGAGTATCGAACATTTCAAAAACGATTATCTTTTGCACATTTTGAAGTTGAGAAAATATATATAAAAACATTTGTGCATCCCTCCGGACCTCGTTGAAAGATGAGTTTGACACCCCTGGTCTACAGCATCTCATATTCACGTAAAGACATGCTCTGTACATGTAAATTAATGGTAGTTATGAGGATGTTAGGTTAGGCCAAGTTATCAGTGGTAATCTCAGCCAAACCAAACCTCACAGCTCTCATTCAATCTCATCCAGGTGCTGGCGTCACCAGAGTTTCAGGGCCTCCCAGTTGTTTTTTTTTTATTTAACCTTTATTTTACTAGGCAAGTCAGTTAAGAACAAATTCTTATTTACAATGACGGCCTAGGAACAGTGGGTTAACTGCCTTGTTCAGGGGCAGAACAACAGATTTATACCTCGTCAGCTCGGGGATTCGATCCGGCAACCTTTCAGTTACGGGCCCAACACTCTAACCACTAGGCTACCTGCCGCCCCAGTGATCTGGGAAGAGCTGGCATGAATCAGTCACATACAAGTTTTTGCCATTCTCCATTCTGGCTGGTCAGTCATTTAGTGCATCAAAAGTAAATGCAGTATATGGTACTTTTTTGTAGAAAATAATGCAAGGGGAAGTGCGTTTGTCAAATAATGTAGGCTTACTCCGGCTCCCTCAATTCAAAATTCTGTGTGCTTTTGGGACTCTAAATTGCCCATAGTGTGGACGTGACTGGCTTGATATTAATTTTGATGCAACCAATGAGCCAGGGAACAGATTTTTATGCTATTGTGCTGCATTTTCTCTAATCACTCCTGCTTAGTACGACAGACAAAGAAACTGCTATGAAGCTCAATAATATTGCAACTTTTCCCTATGGATGTTTATTTATTTTTTGCGCAGCCATTCAGGGATTGATATTGTATGTAATCTTTGAAATTGATTAAAAGATTGCTGCGTCAGAATGTGTTCTCATATTGAGTTACATATCATCAAAGGGATCTTAGAGACATTTATGCACAAAGTGGATGCAAATTATCAATTCAGATTCACAAGGGACAGAGTAACATTCTCAATGTGATAATTGCAGCCGGAAAAAGCTAACACAAGGGATCAGTTGAGATATGCATGAACATCTAATGGTGAGTGTCTTATATCCCATTATCATTTGACATGGTTTGCTATTGGGATTACAAAGTAAACATCCTATAGCCCAATGCAATAAAGCACTATGGACATCCAGGGAGTTGGATAAATGTGTCATCCTAATGTCCATTGCTATTGTGGATGATAAAATAACAAATATTCTCACATACACCACAGTTAAATGTGTTGTTGTACAGGGTCAGCCATAGTACTTCGGCACCCCTGGAGCAATTAGGGTTAAGTGCCTTGCTCAAGTGATTTTTTTCACCTTGTTGGCTCAGGTACTTGAACCAGCAACTTTTCAGTTACTGGCCCAAGACTCTAACCGCTAGGCTACCACTGGACCAGCAACCATCTTATAACATCTGAGTTTAACAGTCTAATAGTCATGAATTACATGTTACTGGCCACTAGACTGATTGAGTCCTGACTTGAAGGTCGCTGTTGGGAACTTCTCTTATTTCTGCTAAAATGCTTTTTGGAACAATGTCAAAAATGTTCTCAGGGATCTGACCAAAGGGGAACGTTTACGAGACCTCAATTTACATCCTCAGCTATCAAATGCATCTTTAATTTACGGCTGACTGAATGAAACATGACAGACAAAATTCATATTTCAAAGGTTGTGGCTCACTTTTACACCTCAAGAGGACATGACAGTGCAAAATGAATGAGGGAGTGGAACGATGAAAAGTAAGATGATGAAGTTAGAACTCAGCGGAAACGTACAGAATTTGATTTGGTGTCGGCCCTTTTCCATAGAGACCATTAAAGATAAGGTTTCAAAGTCAGTTTGACTCTCACCATGAAGTCCCTGGGAGCACACAAATCAACACCTTCCTAGCACTGATTGACAAATTACCCTATTGATCAGCGGACTGCAGCTCCTCATCACCTCATTACACAATACAACATCTATTGTCCTAACACAGTTCATACAAGGACAATTCTTCAAAACAGAAGTGAGACCAGATAGAGTGTCTGTGTTGACCACTGCACAAATTAAAATGCGTTGTCAAATGTTTTACACTTTTTACAATTTGTTTTTACATCTGTTTGTGTATATACAGTGGGGAGAACAAGTATTTGATACACTGCCGATTTTGCAGGTTTTCCTACTTACAAAGCATGTAGAGGTCTGTAATTTTTATCATAGGTACACTTCAACTGTGAGAGACGACAACGACTGTTGGCGCAATTATTAGAAAATGGAAGAAGTTCAAGATGACGTCAATCTCCCTCGGTCTGGGGCACCATGCAAGATCTCACCTCGTGGGGCATCAATGATCATGAGGAAGGTCAGGGATCAGCCCAGAACTACACGGCAGGACCTGGTCAATGACCTGAAGAGAGCTGGGACCACAGTCTCAAAGAAAACCATTAGTAACACACTATGCCGTCATGGATTAAAATCCTGCAGCGCATACAAGGTCCCCCTGCTCAAGCCAGCGCATGTCCAGGCCCATCTGAAGTTTGCCAATGACCATCTGGATGATCCAGAGGAGGAATGGGAGAAGGTCATGTGGTCTTGATGAGACAAAAATAGAGCTTTTTGGTCTAAACCACTCGCCGTGTTTGGAGGAAGAAGAAGGATGAGTACAACCCCAAGAACACCATCCCAATCGTGAAGCATGGAGGTGGAAACATCATTCTTTGGGGATGCTTTTCTGCAAAGGGGACAGGACGACTGCACCGTATTGAGGGGAGGATGGATGGGGCCATGTATCGCGAGATCTTGAAGATGGGTCGTGGCTGGGTCTTCCAGCATAACAACGACCCAAAACACACAGCCAGGGCAACTAAGGAGTGGCTCCGTAAGAAGCATCTCAAGGTCCTGGAGTGGCCTAGCCAGTCTCCAGACCTGAACCCAATAGAAAATCTTTGGAGGGAGCTGAAAGTCCGTATTGCCCAGCGAGAGCCCCGAAACCTGAAGGTCTGTATGGAGGAGTGGGCCAAAATCCCTGCTGCAGTGTGTGCAAACCTGGTCAAGAACTACAGGAAACGTATGATCTCTGTAATTGCAAACAAAGGTTTCTCTACCAAATATTAAGATCTGCTTTTCTGATGTATCAAATACTTCTGTCATGCAATAAAATGCAAATTAATTGCTTAAAAATCATGCAATGTGATTTTCTGGATTTTTGTTTTAGATTCCGTCACTCACAGTTGAAGAGTACCTATGATAAAAATTACAGACTTCTACATGCTTTATAAGTGGGAAAACCTGCAAAATCGGCAGTGTATCAAATACTTGTTCTCCCCACTGTATGGCAATAAGTTACAGAGAAGGCAAAGGTACTTCAACTTTAAATATGGAAATGTTGTCTATTTTCTCTGGGAATGCCAGAGAATGCTATTTCTTTACAATTTATACATGACGGGCATGGCCAGTTAGGATTTCCTGACCATTTTCAGAAGTGGAACTTCTCTCTCCCTCTCTCTGCCTCTCCGCCCCTCTATCTCTCTATCTCGCTCTCTCTTTCTCTCTCTCTTGACTACGACTTCCTGGTACTGAGAAGGGAAGGTGAAGAGAGGTCCGCAAGAGGTCATGTTTAACCTCAGCATTCAATTATTCACATGCAGTTAAATGCCTTGGAGCTCAGGAAATGGCAATGTTTGAAGCAATCTCATACGCTGCTGTTTGTTTTTCCAGAGGTAAGCCCGTTTTGATTAAACATCTGAGAAAAAAAATGAAACATCAGTCATAACATCAGTATAACATCAGTATAACATCAGTATAACATCAGTCATATCAGTATAACATCAGTCATAACATCAGTCATAACATCAGACTAAAAATCTTACTAAAGAGAGTTCTATATGTTGATGATGTCATTTCTATGTATTTTGTGAGGCATATGACGATATATATACAATAACGCTGATTTAATTCAATAGATACATTAGTTACAGTAGATTAATGTGGATTAACATACTTTTTAGATTATTTTATGGGTTTGATGTCCAGATCACAATGACAAATCATGACCAAACATTCAGGTAAATATACAGTATAAGCCACTAACATTGTTAAGATTATACTGTCCTCATTTCCACCATTTTGTTGCAGTGGTTATATGTAGGCTACAGCACAGTATGTGATGTACAATGAGTGTACAAAACATTAAGAACGTTGTAAAAATTGTTGTTGTTGTCTATCAGTAATACTACTAGCAATCTCCCCATCCAACCTGAAATATCACATTTACATAATACCCTTTACTAAGTACTTTGTTGAGGCACCTTTGGCCGAGATTACAACCTCAAGTCTTCTTGGCTATTACGCTACAAGCTTGGTACACCTGTATTTTGGGGAGTCTCTAACATTCTTCTCTGCAGATCCTCTCAAGCTCTGTCAGGTTGGATGGGGAGGGTCGCTGCACAGCTATTTTCAGGTAATTCCAGAGATGTTCAATCGGTTTCAAGTCTGGGCTCTGGCTGGGCCACTCAAGGATATTCAGAAACTTGTCCCGAAGCCACTCCTGGGTTGTCTTGGCTGTGTGCTTAGGGTCACTGTCCTGTTGGAAGGGGAACCTTCACCCCAGCCTAAGGTCCTGAGCGCTCTGGAGAAGGATTTCATCAAGGATCTCTTTTTACTTTGCTCTGTTCATCTTTCCCTTGATCCTGACTAGTCTCCCAGTCTCTGATGCAGAAAAACATCCACACAGCATGATGCTGCCACCACCATGCTTCACCGTAGGGATGGTGCCAGGTTTCCTCCAAACGTGACGCTTGGCATTCAGGCCAAAGGGTTCCATCTTGGTTTCATCAGATCAGAGGAACTTGTTTCTAATGGTCTGAGAGTCTTTAGGTGTCTTTTGGAAAACTCCAAGCGGGCTGTCATGTGCCTTTTACTGAGGAGTGGCTTGTGTCTGGCCACTCTACCATAAAGGCCTATTGGTGACGTGCTGCAGAGATTGTTGTCCTTCTGGAAAGCTCTCCCATATCCACAGAGGAACTCTGGAGCTCTATCAGAGTGACCATCAGGTTCTTGGTCACCTCCCTGAACAAGGCCCTTCTCCCCCGATTGCTCAGTTTGGCCGGGCGGTAGTCTTGGTGGTTCCAAACTTCTTCCATTTAAGAATGATGGAGGCTACTGTGTTCTTGGGGACCAATACTGCAAAAAAAATGTAGTACCCTTCTCCAGATCTGTGCCTCGACACAATCCTGTCTCTGAGCTCTATGGACAATTCCTTCAATCTCATGGCTTGGTTTTTGCTCTGACATGCACTGTCAACTGTGGGACTTTATATAGACAGGTGTGTGCCTTTCCAAATCATGTCCAATCAATTGAATTTACCACAGGTGGATTCCAATCAAGTTGTGGAAACATCTCAAAGGTGATCAGTGGCAATAGGATGCACCTGAGCACAATTTCGAGTCTCATAGCAAAGGGTCTGATTACTTATGTAAATACGTTTTTATTTTTATTTTATACATTTGCGAAAATTTCAGAATAAGGCTGTAACGCAACAACGTGGAGAAAGTAGGGGGTCTGAATACTTTCCGAATGCACTGTATGCTAAGATATGCAGAATAATAAACATGTTTTTAACATTAATTAAGCATAATGATTATGGCTCTAAGAAAAAAGCTGTTTCAGATGTTTGAAAAATGCTAAATTCACCACCACCAGCCATCCACGTACTTTGTGCCCCTCAGATGTTGTGCCCCCTGATTACAGTAGCAGAGGTAGAGATCAAAGGGTCCTGGGTCTCTGAGGCCATAGGAGGAAGTCAACATGTCAGTTTTATTTTGTACAAACCACACTGGTTTGTGCCATGTGTAACCGATGTGTAATGGCTAGCTAGTTAGCGGTTCACGCTAGTAGCATTTCAATCGGCGACGTCACTCGCTCTGACGTCAACTTGAAGTGGTTGTTTCCCTTGCTCATCCTATTTCTATGGATGCCTCTAATTACTGGATATCAAGAGGAAGCCCTCACTGTATAGAAGTGAAGTCATCTGGCACACTGTAGTTGATTACATGTGTGAGGTCAGATGTTCATGGTGACTCAATGCATCACCGGCCATAAACAAAGCCAGCCTCTAAAGGTCAGTGGAACTGCAAGTGAAGAAAGCAGCCAGGAGTGACATCATTGTGAACACACTAGACTAGAGCCATGCAGTCCTAGAGTCTTCTCTCTATTGACTCTACATGTTCTATTGACTACAAAGGTTTGTTGATGGGTGTATTGACATAAATATACAGATCAACACCAGGCGAGAGGATATGTTTGGCCAAAGATGAAAACATTCAATACTGCATCAGTGTTGTGTTTGTTGAGTCTCGGAAAGAGGGCCTGCTTAAATGTTAGCCCCATGTTCGACGAGCCGATAGCACTTCATAAGTAGTAGAATTTGGGGAGTGGTATAAACACGCTGAAGAACACTCATGAGCTCAGAGTGACATAATTGCAGAAGCATACAGTAATTGTGTTATAGTTATGTAATAGTTATGTATCTAAGCATCATAGTTTTGTTTGGAGGCATTTCAGACTGACCTGCAGTGAGGACATTCCAGTCCAAAACCGCTGTCCTGTGAATTCTGGTATATCCATGCTGTGGATGTGTATTACACGGAGAGAAGCCTGACAAGGCCCTGAAGAACCTGAGATCCTGAGCTGGTGGCACACATGCGAATCTGGCCGGGTCTCTGGGCGGATATCAGAGTGATGAAAGATGATGTGGACTAAGCCATGCAGAACTAACAGACAGGCAGTGCTGGGAGTAGGGGGCTGCCAATAAACCTCCCAACACACACCTCTACCACCCCACCCCAGGCTCCTAAGTGCTCCCCCATATCCCAACACACACACACATACACACAAACGTGCACGCGTACACACACACACACACACACACATACATATGCACATACGCACACACACACACGCACACACACACACAGAGCAAAGCCCCTGAGCCAACGAGAATGAGAGGTGTGCCAGTAATCAGACAGCACTTCAGTGGCTTCATCAGCATCACTTGTCTGATGGGGAAGAAGACTTCTGGTTTCTGTGGGCAAGAGCCTTCATTAATCATCCTCAAAAGAAAGACCACTCCACCAAGACTCGAGCTGAGTACCCTCTTTCCTTCCAAAAATTATTCTTAGACCAGAACAATGTTACATAGTAGCTTGAGCCTAATCAGCCTCGTTCAGAGGCAGTGTCCAGAGGTTAGGGTTTTAAATGGAGACCAGGTTCTGTGACGGCTCTGCTGAGGTATGATTGGGCAGTATTGTAGATAAATGTTTGGTTTCCATGAACCTTTTAGAAAAAATACTTCTTCCATTCAGTTGAAAGTTGTCAATCAAAGACACACTAGCTCTAACCCTCAGGCAGTTCAATTCCCTGTAATTTCGTTAACAAGTAATGTAAAATCACATTATGCAAAATATACTATGATACTTGGTCCTACATGGCAAGGTGCACAGGGTCACAGGGTGCAGAGTAATTAATTTAGCTTTATTTTAAATGAAGGAAATCAAAAAACAGATAACATCCACCGACATGTAGTGGCCTTTAGGGAGTCAACAAATGCGGATGACTAAGGGTGAGAGTTTAGCAATCCGCCCATGACCCCCTTGTCTTTAAGAGAATTATACTTCCAGGACACGCACACACAGAGATGCAATAATTTGATTCAGCATGGCTAAGGGTTGTAATCTTAATTAATTTCACTATGTTATTTAATTCAAACCTGATTATTTGTAAATGATCACGCAACCCGATTTGATGATTCCCAGATGCTATTGTCATTACCAAACATATTGTTCATATTTAGTTTTGTCTCACTATCCAGGTTTCCATCCAACCTTTTTATGCGAGTAAAGTACATGTTGGATAAAAAATGTAGCGACAGATAAAACAAAATACGCTAGACAAGATGGAATCTTTTTGTCTGTAATATGTATTATGTGAGAAATGGCAGTGGAAATGCCTTTATGCCGGATTGGAAAGGCGGACAAACACAATCATCTTCACCAGTAGCTAGGTTTCCATCCAGTAGCTAGGTTTCCATGGCAACAGATTTTCATGCAAATGTTCTAAAATCTGCATTAAAATAATATGCTAATTTCCCCACCAGAGATGCTGATAAAAGGCTACGTGTGATGACGTAGTGCACATTGAAATAACTGTTGCGGTTAAATTCCCATGTACCGAATAAATAATTTTCAACTCTACTGATCGTTTTGTCACACAAAAATGTGTGTTATATAGCGAATGTGCCCAGTCTGGTCTTGGCATTTGGGCACTAGCCAACAGCACGCAGATACAGTGCGGGTTTTGTAGCCCGGACATTGAGCTGTTAGCCGTTAGCCTGAGACCCTACTATTTGCAGAGGGAATTCACGGCGACCATTGCTGTTATTGTTTACATCCCGCCCTCCGCGGACACAAACACAGCATGTGACCTCATCCACTCTGTTATCGCGAGGTTACAGACAGCGCATCCCAGTGCTTTCTTTGCCATTTCGGGGGATTTTAACCATGCATCTCTCTCTTCAACGCAGCCCACATTCAAACAGTTTGTGAAGTGCCCAACCAGGAATAATGAAACTCTGGACTTGTTATATGCTAATGTGAAGGACGCATACAACTCCACTGCACTCCCTCCCCTCGGTAGATCGGCTCACAACCTTGTCCACCTCACTCCACTCTACAGGCCTTTGGTCCAACAGCAGCCTGCGACCACTAGGACCATTAGGAGATGTCCCCGCAGGACTGTGTAGATAACACTGTACCCACCAGGAAGGTACGCTGTTTTCCAAATAATAAACCCTGGGACACCAGTGACCTGAAGGCCCTGCTGAATGAGAAGAAGAAGGCCTTCAAGGAGAGGGACAAGGACAAATTGAAATGCGTCCAGAGGGAGCTGAAGTTGCGGATTGCTAAGGGGAAGAGAGCACCGGGGCCCTGTATAAAAAGGGCCAGAGCCGACTCTACTTTCTGAGGAGGCTCAGGTCCTTCAATGCTGATAAAAGGCTACGTGTGATGACATAGTGCACATTGAATTCACGGCGACCGAGAAGAATCACCGGCTTTTATGTTGGCTCCCCAGCACACCACTGCAAAAAAGATGGCACTGGCCACCACAGACTGGTAGAAGTTATGCAGTAGTTTACTGCACAACTTCTAACAGTCTGTGGTGGCCAGTGCCATCTTTTTTAAATTCAATGTGCACTACGTCATCACACATAGCCTTTTATCAGCATCTCTGGTGGGCAAATTAGCATATTATTTTAATGCAGATTTTAGAACATTTGCATGAAAATCTGTCGCCATGGAAACCTAGCTACTGGATGGAAACCTAGCTACTGGTGAAGATGATTGTGTTTGTCCGCCTTTCCAATCCGTCACAATGTAATTTATGTAAAACATGAAGTCTTAAGATGCATAATACTTGACTTGCGTATTGGTAGTGTATACATGCATGTCTAATACCAATGATAAACCAAACATTTCTGCATCCTTTTCTTACCTTTTCATCTTATCTCACCTTTACTTTATCTTTCCATGCATGTCACCATCTAACATCATTTCAAGGTTGATGATAGATAGATAGATAGATAGATAGATAGATAGATAGATAGATAGATAGATAGATAGATAGATAGATAGATAGATAGATAGATAGATAGATAGATAGATAGATAGATAGATAGATAGATAGATAGATAGATACTTTATTGATCCCCGAGGGGGAAATTTCTTTGTCAAGCAACTACAACAAAACATAGGGAAGGTGCAAAATGCCAGAACGAAAATACACAAAAGACAGATATACGGTACATGATACATAGAGCGGCAGTATGAAAAAGTATAGAAATACAAGATATCTGGAGTGCAAAAAAGCTATAAAAAGACATTGCATAGTATGGGTGGTTGGCTGAATATGTACACTATACATTGGTAGATGTTGGATGGTTAACTATACTATACACGTCGATGGCAGAGAAATACTTCAATAGCTAAAAATGCATATGATATGAGCGAGGGTAATAATAGTTTACTTAATAGACAGACTGGTTAAATGAACAGGTAAGTTAATATTTTGCATGGTTAAATTAGCTGTACAGTTAAATATACAGTTATATTTACAGGTAAGTGAATACTTGCATGGTTACATAAACTGTACAGGTAAATGACAGGAAGAGATACTTAAATAGCTAAATGTGTGTGTTATATAATTTGGGGTAATAATAGTGATTCCCTTAAAATACAGTCCTTAGTGCGCAGGGTTTAATTACAGATAACTGCACGTATTGCACATTCGATATACTAAAAGCAATGAGAAAAGATGTAACTGACAGGATACTAATATGCATTCCTGAGTGAATGACTACGTAAGTTAAGTCCAAGAATTACTTGCAATATTGCACGTGATATGATATAACAACTGTACATGAGTATGTATATACAGACCTGAATGAATAAATAAGTCCTGAGTGATTACGGACCAGAGTTACTCACGGATGGATGCATAATTGTTAAACTAGGTCCTAGCACCCCAACAGTTCCAGATCTATGTTGCCGACGGCACGGCACCCGGTGAGGCATTATATAGTCTAATAGCCGCCGGCAGGAAGGACCTCCTCTGCGTCATAACCATGGCATGCAGAGGGTGGGTGACGTTGTCCATGATGGCCAGCAGTTTGGCCAGGATCCGTCTCTCCGCCACCTCTTCTAGAGTGTCAAGGCTCATCCCCAGGACAGAGCTAGCCTTCCTGATCAGCTTATTTACCCGAGAAGCATCACCGGCTTTTATGTTGGCTCCCCAGCACACCACTGCAAAAAAGATGGCACTGGCCACCACAGACTGGTAGAAGTTATGCAGTAGTTTACTGCACACGTTGAAGGACCTGAGCCTCCTCAGAAAGTAGAGTCGGCTCTGGCCCTTTTTGTACAGGGCCCCGGTGCTCTCTTCCCCTTAGCAATCCGCAACTTCAGCTCCCTCTGGACGCATTTCAATTTGTCCTTGTCCCTCTCCTTGAAGGCCCTCTTCTTCTCATTCAGCAGGGCCTTCAGGTCACTGGTGTCCCAGGGTTTATTATTTGGAAAACAGCGTACCTTCCTGGTGGGTACAGTGTTGTCTACACAGTCCTCCGGGGACCATCACCTAATGGTCCTAGTGGTCGCAGGCTGCTGTTGGACCAAAGGCCTGTTGGACCAAAGGCCAGCAATGGTCGCCGTGAATTCCCTCGGCAAATAGTAGGGTCTCAGGCTAATGGCTAACAGCTCAATGTAATATGGCTCGGATTAAACCATCTGTTGTTAACTAATAAAGCCAGCCCACCACCCTTGCTCTTACCGGAAGAGACGCTATCCCTGTCCGCTCTGATGGTTTGGAAACCGCCGATAGTGACGTTCTCTATGGGGATGTTATCGTTCAGCCAAGTCTCAGTAAAAAACATTAGGCTCGCATTCACGATAGTCCCTTTGCCCACGGACAAGAGCCTCAAGCTCGTCCATTTTGTTATATAGTGATCTCACGTTGCCCATAATGATAGACGGCCCATTATTCCTGCCTTTCAAATATCATGTACCTTTTTTTATGTTATACAGTACAGCTACGCTTTTGGAGGACCGGTGTTTGGAGGACCGGTGGTTGACATAGTAAACATAGAGTAGCAGTAGGTTTTTTACTGTACTTCTCTGAGCCCTCTGGCCAACACCATGGACCAACAACTATCGATCTACAGTATATCAGTACATTTAATGATTCAGTTTAAGCGCTCATTTTAAAGGAGTTGGATACATAATTTTGCTTATAAAACCTCACCAAGCCACACCATTGAACGTTGTAAAGAGGGAAGCATCTGTATAATATTGACTGCAACACGTTCCCTGGTTGTTTTCAGTGGCACTTCAAAGGGTTAGCCCACTCTGGCAGTGACTGCTAACTTTGAAAAGACTGAAGTGCCCCTGGCAGATGGGGGTCATGTGATTCCAATCTCCTCCAGTCCTCTTCATTTAGGCTCTCCACAGGTGTGTGCTGCAGCCAATCAGAGATCAAGCTGCAGAAAATGGGAGCTATCATTATGCCGCCTGACCTTGAGTCCAGACGTTGATATGGCTTCCAAGCCCGTGATCACCTAGGTTTAAAAGACGGCCACCACTTCATATTCATAGCACAAAGCCCAGCGCATAAATAAAGCATAAAAAACACAGGAATAATAAGGGACTTCCTGTTTGCCCGGTCCTCCACCCCTGTGACTCTTCTGTGACCCCTCCTCAGGCCCTCTTTGTTTCCTGTTGATGGGCTAGAGAACTACTCACTGCCTGTGTGTGTATTTCAAACACGCCAAATGTCCTAAGCTCAACTACACTGCATAAACAGATGGTGCTCAATGGCGGGAAAGCTGTTGTTTGTGAATATCTGCAATTTTGCATACAATAGGAAACAACACAGCCCACTGCTTTCCTGTTCTCCGACTCGAGGCTGCTTTAGTTATTACAACTTGATTCAGTTTTTTATCAACAGCCCCCAACAAACACCTGATATTTGATGTTTGTTGTTTGTGACAGGTAATTCTTACCATTAACGCGTTTTTTGATTTATGTAATTAATGTGTCAAAGAGGGATTAGATTTGTGCTGTAGTCTAGGCAACATGATGAATGAATTGTGTAGGCCTACCTTTTGTTGGTATAATTATTTTTCAGCAATGCTGCACATTCCTGCAGGCATCATTCTTCCTGAATCACTGGAATACGTTTTGGAGGAAATTACTGGTTGATTTTTATCTCTGCCCCAGATACAGTTTTGAATAGCCTATGCATTGTCTGTAGAGAGTGTAACACCATATTTATTGTAGCCATCAAAACTGGCCACACAGTGAAACGCTTGAATTTATTAAGACAGAGAAAGTTGTGTGGGGAAAAGTCATAAGACATCAGTTTCAATTTGATATCGTCATGACAATACATTGTATTAGTTCGATATTGATTCAACTGCTCTCCGTCATATTTCCATGACTTTGTAGAACAGAAAACAGCCCTTTCAGCACAGTGTGCCTCTTCATTGAATGTGAAAAAGATGACACACTTCATTGAGATGTTTTAGTTACAGTACTTCAAGGTGACAAAAACCATGCCGTTTCATTTGCATCTTTGAACCTATTGTGTTTTCCATAGAAGAAAAATATATTTGAGAAATTAGTCAAATGATAGGTCTGTGAGGGATTAGTTTCCTCTGCATCCGCAGACCCTGTCACACCTAACACGATTGAGCTTGCTGTTAATTTGTAATGTCACCCACAGCCAGTGTGAACTCTGTCTGACCCTCCCCCACCTATATTGGTGATAATCCATCACTCTCCAAAGTATTTGGCACAACACTTAAGTGTGCCATTTCAAAAACAACTGGACTTTGTTAAGAGCTGGCTATGGACTATGGAGGCTGCTCAATCTGAAACCTGAAGAAGGGAAATTCACAGAGTGCAGTATCCCAGCAGCTGGAGACATTTAGCTCATATTAGGCTTTAACCAATTTTGTAAATTCTTGGGACCTATCCAGCAAAATCACTCATCTACAATTTATCATTACAGGTTTTTTCTTAACCTATGACTTGGATTGGTTTGGATAGCGTGTCCGGATTCGCCGTGAGGCTGCCCAAGTTCAGCAGCCACACTCAACTTTAGTGCCCCAGAATTAGCAGCCAGACCACGAATAAATCAGTGCCACAGCATTTAACTGTGGTCTACAATATAATCAAAGTAAAGATGGCCAACACATTTATTTTATATTGAACCTTTAATTAACTAGTCAAGTCAGTTAAGAACAAATTCTTATTTACAATGACAGCCTACCTACAGGGTCAGCCCCTGGAACAAATTAGGGTTAAGTGCCTTGCTCAAGGACACATGGACAGGTTTTTCACCTTGTCGGCTCAGGTATTTGAACCAGTGACCTTTCAGTTACTGGCCCAACCCTCTAACCGTTAGGCTACCTGCCACCCTGATTATAGTATCTTTCTGGCACAAGAGTGTGAATGGAGGCAAACAAACAGACAGAGATAGACGGATTCATGAATAATAATGCATGCTGGGACCATGTGAACATTGGATATGAAACATCACTGGCGTGGGATAAATCTATAAATCTAATCTCTCAAGAGCCTTCCCAGCTAGCACATAACATTCTGAGAACCATATGTTTCTTAGAGCTTGGTGAAAGCGTGGTTGTCCTATAGTTATTTAGCATACAACCTTCCCAATACTTTCTGGGAATGGTGCAGGATAGTTGCTTGGCTTTGAAACATTCTCAGCACATTTAAGGAACTTGACATTACTGGTTTGACATTGGGAACGTTCTCAAGTAGTTCAGAGAACGTTAAGAAACACATTTATTCTGTGGGAACGTTTCCTACAGGCTTCCTCATGGTTCTATTTAAAGTCATGTTCTCAAATTGTTCCAAGGACGTTAAGAAAACTTTCCATTAAAACTGCAAAAAAAACTTTAACATTCAGAGAACGTTCTAAGAATGTTATTTAAAAACATATACATTCTGTTCTCAGCATCAACAAAACACTCTCTATCCTCTATCTTGTTAAGTGTGTTAATTGGCCACACCTGATCTTAATGATTGCTTGTTTCCTTTAAAATGGGGTCTGTTTGAGTAGACTTAAATGAACAGCTTTGTATGCAAATGTGTTTGCATGATTAATGCCCAAGGATGTGTGCTTGGAGTTAAAAAAAAGTTAACCCAAAATAAACTAGCAGGATTATTAAAAACCTTAAAGGAAGTAATTTAAAAGCCTCCAAATAACCTATCATTTCTGTTCTTTGAGCATTAATAAGACTAAAAGAACCAGAGTAAAACGTTGTCAGAACTGCCCTGCAACCTAAAAATAACATTTCCCAGAAAAGGCTACATTTTTACTTATCTTCTCAGAATGTAAAAAAAAACCATTAAGTTTACCAGTCAGAAAATGCATGACTTCGGTCCCACAGCCGATGTGAAACCAAAAACATACATCCCCACAACTTCCAAGGAAACAAATGTGCTAGCTGGGTTCCTCTCTAAAGCCGGTGTCCTTCCTATAATCCTAATATCATTCACACTGATTCAATACAGATGAAAATATTTGATCAGATATTTGTTATAGTGCAAAGTCTTGTTCACAAGGAAAAAGAGAAACAAGATGACAAGAAAACAAAGAGAATTGTTCCTCTCTCTTGTTCAATGGAACAACAGAAGATACTATAATATACAAGGTATATTTGTAGTTTTCAGTTTGTTTGCTTGATGATTATTCTTCACAAAATCAGTCTTTACATTTCATGGGATTTGTAACTACAAGGTTTTCTCTACATCATTGTAGTTCTATTCTCTATTTGTAAGAGGGTCGAACAATAAGAGTTTTGTTCCTATGGTCTAATTTCAAATGAATTAATTGTGTTAACGATTTCTCCAACATTGCGGGTGACCGGAGCACAGCTGGGAGAGTTAAGAGAAATTAGGAGGCTTTGCTGGTATCTGGCAAGCACGGGTGACAGCTCCTGCATGGTGGGTGGAGGTGGGCGGCGACACACATCTCTCAGGTGGCAGAACCGCTCCAGCTTGTCCCTCCACATTCAGTCTCAGATTAGTAACGCCACTCTCTTTTACCTCAGGTTGTCTCGTCTCAAGCTGGAACCATGAAACGTAAATGGATGTGTAATAATTTGCGTTGTAGCCGTTGGAGTGCGACCCTGGAGAAAATATGAAAACAAAGCAGGACGGTTTTCAAAGCTTGGTGCTCTGGGGAATGGGTCATCACTCCTATTTACTCATGCATATGTGAAAAAAGACTTGACCCCTGTTGCCAGGAAGTGCATCCAGGATCACGGTGTGAGGTAGAGGGAGGAATTCTAATTTGACATCTTGCGCAGGCCTGCCTTCAAAGGCCGCTGGCCGACCCTCTTGACCCCTGTGCGATCCCCCACCGGCCCTGTCAGAGCTGGGATCTGTGATTTATGTAACATCAAAATAATGTGAAGGGTGACGCCTCCGAGGGGCTGGGACTGGACGGAAGAGCTGCAGTGTGTAACGGATACCCCCTCAGAAGGTTCTCAGGATCTCTTAGAGGCCATTAGTGTTGTTTTGAACTCCCACCCAAAACACGTTACATTATACAGGCTTTCAGAAGTATATGGGGCTGGTGGGTTGGGGGGGGGGGGTAAATGGACATCCTCTCCCCTGACGACACAGATTGCATGTCTCCACAAGCATGGGCTCACAGGTGGTGATAGGTACAATGGATGACTATTGTTAGTGGATGACTGGTATGGTATTCACATTTTGCTTTGGTCTTTGGTATGCTAGTGGCCACTGAGTGTGCCAGACCATCAGAAAATAGCTTTGTGTAACCTTTTCACCTTTTGTGTAGGGCCAGACAACACCAAGTGGGTTTGAGGGATAAGGACATGAGGCAACATGTAAGTCAAAATGCAAGGTCGACCTTCCTTTTTTGTATCTAGAATACATAATTAATCAAAGCAGGGCAGAATGCAGATACAGTACTTACAATGCTTTAGTCACAAGACTATGAATTTGACAATTCGTGACAAGAATACAGATAATTCATTTTACTCATTGGCTACGTTTTAGCAGAGCGTTCTCACTGTGGCTCTTATATCCACTGTTCGATAACCTTATCTCTATCTCTAAATATACAGAATGCTACAGGAAACACAGTAACCATAGTTAAACACACGTTTGCGGAAAAGCTGTAGAACCTGTAGGCCTACAAAACCATGTATAATTCATGAAGAACTCAACACCAATAACAGTGTTACATATTTAATGTACTTTGTCCCCTGTAGAACCACTTCTTTATCCTCCAGAGACAATGATTAGCAGGTAGATCGAGTGATAGCCTACAGACACCCCCAGGGAGAGACGAAACAGGGAAGGCCTGGAAAGAGAAGGGTAGGAGCCGTGCGCTGTCCATCGAACACACTCATCGATATGTCATTAAACAATGACAGCGCTCCAGGCAGTTTAATGAAGTGTTCGCAATCTGTTTTGATTCTTAATAGCGGAGGCATTACTGGAGTATTGGGCTCTGCTGGAGCTTCTGTATACCAAACAGCAAGCCCTGCCAAAACGCCGTAATACAAGATTAGCAAGTGTCAGATAGACTGGGGATGCAGTTTAAGGCAGATGAAGAAAGTAGTGAAAGGGTGAGGTTGGATTAAACAGCATAAAGGACTGACAGCCAGGCTGCAGGGATGTTAGGCCAATAAATAGCTACGTACGTGCTGTCCTTGAATACTAGGCACACTAAAGGCAAGTAATCATCAGTTGTTGATTATGTTTTTAAGCGTCAGACTGCTCTCGCAACAGGTCCTGACGCTGTGCCATGATCATGATGTCCTAAATAAGGCTCTAGGGATTGGAGAGTGTGAAGCGATACCACACCGGGAACTGAAAATTCTATGAGAAGTACACATGTATGAAATGTGACTTTCACGTTCAATTTATGTATGACAATGGAAAGGTATTTGAACAATGTCTTGGCTCAGGTGAGTGGCATTGAAAGAGGCAAAAATGGATTGGGCCAAGCCAACTTTGCATAGACTTATTACAGAAAACCCCCTATAAACATACAGTAGTTTGTCGGTGTGACCATAAGGGTCTTCCTACAAATCTGTAGGGCCTGGATACACACAAGACCCCCATACTATAAAATGCATATATTGCAACCCCCCAGAAAACAAGTAAACAACACTGAGGTGGTAATCTGTCACTTAGTGTTTGATTAGCAGAACATTCTTTGAAAGCTTCATCAAGATTTCAGATCCACTTCAACAATTTAATCTGGGAAAAAAGGGCAGCATAATTAATAAATACTTCCCCTGTCTTGTGCGCTTCGGACAGAAGTTTTATTTAGAGCTCAACCTCCTTAAGTTCTCAGATCACATGACACTAGAGCGGCCTCATCCCCGTTGTGTCCAGCTCAGTAATTGGTGACTGTGTGAAAAAGGTCTGCTTGCATACTATACATTGTGCCAAGTTATACAAAAGCAAAACCTGAAGTAAGCATATTCTATCTGGGTTGCCTGCGTTCATTTTTTTATTCTGATAACTGCATATGTTGTCTTTTATAATAGCAGAATTGTGTACTCTTGTCTCTAGCAACAAACACTGACCTACCTCTCAACTCTACAGTGTTCACTGTACATTTTAATACTTGTTATTCTCTGCCGGTGAATCATGTGCTTATCTCAAGTCTGCCATATTTTCTTTCTAAAAGTCAATGCATCATGAGAAAAACCCAGCATAACAATTCAGCCAGAAGCTTGAAGAGATGTCATTGTCAGCTCGTTGTCAGCCACAATGGGTGCACCTGCAGATGACCGAGACACAACAGTCTACACCAAATAGAGACATCTTTCCATTAACCTAACAACATCATCTAAACTGTAAATACACATACTATTATAATGATGTCTTGAAAGGGATGAGATATGTGTAATAGTCTTCTTGACTATAAATGACTTGAAAATGTGCCTTACTTTAATCTTACTCAATGTGAATGTGTACAATCTGATAATTCTAACAATTCTGAACCCATACAAATCACAGGGCTACATTCTAGCGTTACAACGACAGGCCCAAACTCACATTTCCAATGCAACGTGAGTTTGTAAAATGTAATTAGGGCAGACATTGGTTTAATCTATTGCGGCATTTGGCATAATAGAAGGGGATTGGCCAGTACCAAAGAATGAATAAATGGATATTGGAAAAAGTATAATGGAAAAATCATACTGCAATTACAACACATGGGAATACAAGGAGATTACAGTTATGTATAATAGTGTTTCCTGTATGCCCTCAATATAATACAATGACTACCTGCTTTTATCATTCACCTTTTGATAATTCTATTCCAGACAGTATTGAGTCAGATTTCACGTGAGCATAATGAATATATCCACCTTATTCTAAGTCATCACACAGAAAATGGTGTATTGTATGTTCTAAATACAATTATCTTGCACATAATGTACTGTAGCTATGTGTGCCTCTAGCTAGTTCTCTAGCTAGTACTTTATAAGAACTCAAGTCTACCTTGTGAAACAGTGCTAACTTCTTCATCCGTTTTCGTGTGGTAGGTGTTCAGCAATAGCTACACAGGACATAGGAATATACAAATCATTTGAGTTAGTGAGATGTTTGGATTAGGTGTGCCACCGGTGACATGTGGCATTCTTAAGCAATAAGGCCCAAGGTGGTGTGGTATATGGCCAATATACCACGGCTAAGGGCTGTTCTTAGGTACGACGCAATACAGAGTGCCTGGATACAGCCCTTAGCCTTGGAATATTGGCCATATACCACAAACCTCAGAGGTTCCTTATTGCTATTATAAACAGGTTACCAATGAATTTAGAGCAGTAAAAATAATGTTTTGTCATACCCATGGTATACGGTCTGATATACCACGGCTGTCAGCCAATCAGCATTCAGGGTTCGAAACCATCCAGTTTATTATTTTAACAATAAACTCTGATCGGTTTGGTCTATAGAAGTTTGGGTTCCGCTTCACTGCTTATAAATCTATAATGGTGAAGCACAACTTCCAAACTATAAACATCGTCAATCAGAGAGGAGTGGACAATCTGTTTGTTACTATACCTTGGGTTAGGCTTTACTTGTTACAACTATTCTATACCTTAAATTATGTTTAAACATTGCAAAAGGACGACATGGGCTCTTGGAAATAACTGTCTAATGTCATATATGAATATACTTTCTCTGGCATTTCTAAACTTCACGTTGACACATTTAATACGTCTTGGCGACTGGTGTTTACATCATATAGCCTACTGTATAGCGGTTTGCTTTCATTTCCTATAAAGGCCAGTAAACTCAACATTTTTGATGTGATCTAAGATTCAGTGTCTTTTATGCTGTGCCAGTGGTTGTCATCCAGCAAAGTAAAAGGCTCTTTTAGGGTTGTTATCACTCATGCACTTACAGCAAGAATTTTGGGATGCTGAACCCTCAGAATCTATAACGTATGTGACTTACATAGACTTTGTATAACACAAATAATTTTATATTAAACTCCAGACCTTGAATGTGTCCAAACAAATTCATGTTTTCATGTTCTCTCATCATTCAAAAAGACCAGAGGCTCATCAGCTAGCAGATTCATATCCGTCATGTCCTTTGCTAAATAAAACCAATAATTTAGTGAAAGGTCACATTTAGCGATTTTATGCACATGGGTGCTCATTCATAATGAGTACAAACTTCAAAATTGGATCTTCAACATGCAACACATTTTAATGTAACCTTTGCACAGAATATAACATACAACTTTAAATAGATGTTTATTGTGGGAAATGATCACACGCATTCAAAAACCACACATTTCCAAGTCTGCTAGCTGTCCTACTATATACTGTATTAGAACAACATTTGTTCTGAGCTCAGTAAATGCATCTGAGCTCAGTAAATTCTCCCCATTAAGATCTTCCAAAAAATACCAGAAGTTTGGAAGATTTAGTTCAGGTCACTGGCTTCGCGTGCATTGTCTCAGCTGCTGTACAACAGCAAAGTCTCTGATTGCTCAATTTCAGGGATGTTTTCTGTCCTGTGGTAGTATCCTGACCCCCAACACCAGTCTCCATTTTTTATAAGGCTAATGGACTCCACCATGCAGCAGGAGATAGACCTCTTCCCTTGTCAAGATGACATTTCCCTTCCTGCTTTATTTATAAATGTGTGCCATCTAATGATGTGCATTGTCTTTTCAGGAGAAGCACGCACACAACATGACGTGACGCTCCGACTAGTGCTACTCCCTTGTTCTCCCAAAGCACTGATTCAGCTTTTTCCACAACTGAGTTGATCTTAACCACACCAGTCACAGCCACACAACCCCCTAAGTCTCCCTGCCATAACACCCACATGTGACCCAAAATGTCACAGGCCTGGATTAACCTGATAATTGACCATACAAAAACACACACAAAGCACATTTCAGTGACGATCTGGATCCGGCATTGTGTATTTATTCACTTAGCGTAACGCTGTTGCTGTAGGTTGAACATAAACAGAGGTCTCATACAACAAATACTGGCAACTTCAAGAGAAGCCATATTCTTTACAGCTTCTCTCATTAGGACTTGAAGCTTTTCCATATCCAACAACTTTGTTGATTTGACTTGTGGGATTCCTTTTTTCATGACTATTACTTCACAGACATGTCTACACAGTAGCTAAATCTAATTCGCTCTTATTTCAAGTATCAAAAACTGAAAACAAAAATGTTAATTTGTCTCTCTTTTCATATCCCCTCCCTTGTCTTCTTCCCGTGGCCTTCGGCTTCCCTGTTTCCTTTTAAATCATCCTCTAAAAGATTTCCTTAGGACATTATCTCTCTCTTTTCCACCATCCATCTCATGGGCTGTTTTGAAATATGTTTCTCTATTCTCCCCCCAAAAACCTGTGGGGGTAGAGCCTTCTCTGGATGGCCTTGGTGTTCCTTTGTACTGGGTCCACAGCCCACCCCTCATCAGGGATTCTGCTTGTGTGCAGGCCTGCCCTTGCTCTCCTCTGCTTCTTTAACCCTTCTAGCTCGGGTTCAGTGGCTATAAAGGAGGCGCACTTCACCGGGGCTCGCAATCGATCCGTATCACACAGGATGCTACTACGCTCTCTCACTGAGCAGCGGGTGCTTTTAAACAGTTTGTGTTGGAGAGCCAAACGGAGCAAGGTCATCAAAGCAGAGTTGTCAAGGAGGGAGGCATGATATCTTGATTGTTGTGAGGAGCCGTGTGTGTGTGTCTATTTGTGATACAACCCTGTCTCGTCCTCATTGTTTTACAATTATATTGTTATGGTCACTGTTTTTTGGAGAGTGTGTACTCATGAACTATCGTTCACCTAAAAATGTTGAGCAGAGTAACTTTTAATACAGGTCGAATGAATGAGGAACAAAGAAATTCAGGGAAATAGATTTCCATTTTATTGCAGCCGTTGCATCAGATACACATAGGTTTGGGAGCTGAGGAGGCATTTATTTTAACTATAAAACATCAGACCCGATACCATGCCCAGCTTGAAATCAAATAAATAGGTTTATTTCATTCAGAATTCTCTATGACAACTCAGTTCAAGGTTGGAGTGTCTCTTGACAGAGTATGTTTTCCTAGTTTGATGTTTTTCTTGGCAAATAGAGATTTTTCTCTCTCCTTTGTTCTCTGTTTGTCTAAACGACAAAAAACAACACTTTATAATGTTTTATATTCCTTATGCCTGTACTGACACTACTTCAGTAACTAGAATGTATACACTAAATGTTTATTTCAAACTGTATGGCTTTTGGGATATCTGTTTTGTGGAATCCATTATTTCTGAAGTGAAAATTACACCTTAATCTACTGTGGGTTTACAGGGATGTACAGACACCAGAAGTCAGAAGTGAGTAATGGTGACTTCTCACAGGAATGAGAGGAGGCTGGGCCTTCAGTAAGGACAGGACAGACAAATGGGGCATTATGGAAAAGATGCCTGAGATCATAGCGGACTATAATACATAATAAGAGACTGGGGAGAAAACACTGGAAGAGATCATTCAACAGCTGTTAAAAACATTACCTGTAGAGTGAGTGATATTCACTTGATCTGTGGTCTCTATCTGTACCCACCTTGTGCACTTCATAACTTTCTCACTGACGTGTGTTTGGAGAGCCCTTCAGACAGGTAAAACAGTCTCCTTTTTGTCTTTGATTCAGTAAATGACATCTTTATGAGGTTGCATCGCGGATGGAAGGTCCACCGTGGCACATCCATCACCAGGAGAGCAAAGACAGATTGAGTTTCCAGGATTCCATGGCGTGTCTTGCTCTTTGTCTGCAACACTCCTTTATGAGTCACCTTGTCAAGGTCTGTGAAGTTGCAAACTTCCAGTAAACTTTCCTTTACTGTACGGGCATGTCTTCGTTTTTTACACTTGGAGAGGGCGGGGTCTTCAAAGGTCCGCAGTGAGAAAAAAAAAACAGCTGTTACATCTTCCTATTTGTTAAGCAAAACAGATACTATTTTTATACAATAAAGGGTTTTATTCAGTGCTCTATCCAAGGGAAAATATAATGTAATGGTGAGCAGGCAAAGTACTAAACAAAAAAATAGTAGCATTTTCCATGGAGCATACTTAAGACAAAATGGCATCCACTTAAACTCAGAGTCCTTAACATGTCTCACCTCCAAATGCACCCAGGTGCTCTCTACCACTTAAACGATAACCCTTTTCAAAGCACGGCTTTATTGCCAGGGACTTGCCTGCCGTCGCAAATGGATGCTACCATTACTATATTAAACACCTATCGGATGAAGTATTCAAATGTCATTGGAAATTCATTCCAGCCTAAAGCAAGCAGGAGGCGCAAGCCATCACTGACAATCCTCTGAAATGCTATCACTCTCCTTCCTACTGCATCTGGCTTTCCCATTACATTACTGCCTCTGCTACTGTAGACTTGGAAAGGTCAACCATGAAATGTTCAATGTCTGATTATTCAGCTCACTGTGCTCCGCGATCAGATCAGTACACTCAGTAGGATTCACTTTATCTGCAGGAAAAAGGGAACTGTGCACATCTGCAGGAGGTGTTGACAAGAGTAACTTTACACAAGCATGTATTTGCTTTTGGAAAGTCACTGTACGTGTCAGGTAAACATCTAAAAGATATTGATGTCTCTATTATTGGAGAATAACACAGTGACCGTTTTTCAACAACCAGTCTACTGTAAAGAAGGAATCGTGGTTACATGGTTCTAAAACCTGTGTTTACAAATCACAGAAATTATTCACTTTCACATTTTCATATTTATAGCACAGGAGGCTGCTGAGGGGAGGACGGCTCAAACTAATGGTTGGAATGGAGTGAATGGAAACGTGGAAAACGCGTTTGATGTTTGATACTATTCCATGTATTCCGTTACAGCCATTACTATAAACCCGTCCTCCCCAATTAAGGTGCCACCAGCCGCATGTGATTTATAGTACCGTGGAGTAAAACCTACTTAAAAATGGAAGCAGGCTCTTGCAGCATGTCATCCTTACTGATCTGTGATGCACCTCCCTCTGCCGCCGCAGCCTCACGCAAAAACCATAAGAAGGAGTTTTGGATTACAACGATCCTCGTTGCTCATGCCCATAGTGGCCAACCACTTGTTTGCTCCCTCTATTCAAGATGTCACGTTTCATGACTGGCACAGGAAAGGCTTAACATATTTTAAAGACTGGTTTATTGAAGGTTGATTTGATTCTTAACAAAATATCGGAAAAGTATGGCATCCCTAGGTCCCATTCCTTTAGGTTTCTATAGGTACGAAACTACATTTGGTGCCAATCACCCAGATTTCCTCAATTACCCCCTGCCAATCCATTGGATGCCTTGTCCAGTCTTTATGACTTAATGGCAGCTATAAGAACAGCGTGGGAACAGGATCTTGATTCTGCATTTAATGATGACATATGGGAGGACATACTACAGAACGTGCACTCATCTTCAATCTGTGCCCGTCACGCTCTTATTACATTTAAAATCGGCTTCACATCTCCATAACAAAGCCGGCCAAAATTAACCCTGAAATAGACCCTTCATGTGATAAGTGTGAAAGCTCTCATGCCTGTCTGACTTCCGAAACCACAAACTATAAGGGTTTTAGTTTTTGAGACATTCTCGATTGATTTCTCTTTTTGGCGTCACCCAGAAGAGTTGCATTTACATAAAATTGCAATGAGACACCGTAGCCTTTGCCTCCTTGCTGGCATGATAAGTTATTTTGCTGAATTGGAAAGAGACCTGCCTCACACTCTCATGCGCGCTGGTTGAGAGACATTATGTTCTTTCTAAAGCTCGAAAAGCTGTAAAGCTTGCGGGTCTGTAGATAAGTTTCACAGAGCATTGCAGTCCTTGTCAAATTCTAGATTAGTAAGGATAGGGGGTTAAGGATAAGAGGGAGGGAGGGGGGAGGGAGGATGGGTGGCGGGTAGGGTGGAGGGAGAGTGGTTGGTGGGCAAGGGAGAGGAAGGGTCGGTGACGGGTAGAGGGGAGGGAGGGGGAGTAGTGTGAATCTCCTTCCTGACGGGCGGGAGCTGGGGAAGGGGGGGCTGGAATGGGAGGGTTAGCTGTATAATTTGATTGATTTAGTCTCTCATGACTGATATCAATAAAAATAATGTAACACAAAATCCTAAAGCATATACTCTCAAGAAACAGTGTCTTGTGCCGAACTACTAGCTACATAATTACTAGCCAAAGTGGACACTCTACTACCAAGCACAATGCAACACGCGCCATATCAATGATTTAGAAACATGCAACCCACTCGCCTCCAGGTCTAACAATAAGAAAATAAAACAAAAGTCGGGATAGAAAAAGGACACCTCTTTGGCTTTTCCCTGTGTATTTCTGCCAAATGGAGGAAGATGGACATGTTTAGCTCCACTACTTGACAGGTAGGATACAGGGCTGAACTCAGGCTGTAAATGTACAAGAGAAGTCTGCACTGCAGGGATTTCTGTGATGATGGCATAAGTGGGTTCTGCTGGTGGTAAAGCATACAGATCAGTTGCTCCTTAGACAATACTGCCAGCTCTTGAGTGGTGAACTTCTTTCTCCCCCGCTGGATAAAAAATGATAAAAATAGATCAGACTTCTCCTTCCATTCCTCCTAAAAAAAAGTGTTTTCTCTCACAACACGAACATTTCTTCCAGAAGATAATGCATTTCCTCTATTATTCTTGAAAAATCAACCGTTCAAAAATGACTTTCAACCCAACACACTTTTGTTTTAATCTTTAAATCATCCATCCACTTCAGGGCACATTGCTACTTATACTAATGTGTCTCGATATGGAGAGGTTGGAAAGGAACACATAAGTTACAATGCCCATCCATCTGATTTATATAACTTCATACGAATGTGCAGGTATTCCCAATACAGTAAGTAACTAAGTTAGGCTGACCAGATATCTAGTATATCAGTATTTCCACAGTTTTCATATAATTTTCACATGATTGAGATCAGTTTGAATCACATTCAGTATTTACAATAGTATTCTTATAGACACCTTGAAGAAATCCTTTCATTTTATTCACTGTTTATTTTGTTTCAACAGTAAACAATGTCAGGCTTGAAGGCAGACATTAGATGAGTCATGGTTTGAGTCACATCCCATGTAGCTCAAGTTGCATCTCAGTGACACAGAACCATGACCAGCTAGAACAATGGAAACCTGTGTCAGATTCACTAAGGAGTGTTAAAATGATCTCTCACACATCAAGACAAATGGAATTATGTCATGCCATAGACCTTTCCATGGTCTTTCATCATGCTTTATTAGATCTGAAAGCATTAACCTGATACAATTATAATATCTTGAGCCATGAAACAACCTTCCATCTCTTCTGGTCTATTTTCTCATCAACATAGAATTACCTGGATCTTTTTGATGATGATTTGGATGAATACAAATGGAACAATAATTATTCTAAAACATCAACATTAGCAGTGACTCTAATGTATGACTTCGGACAAGTTTAGTTGTGCTCTGTTAGATCGTATCAATGCTGTCTGGATGTTTTATGGCTTTAGATTTTTTTTTTTTTAAAGTTGAATATTTTTTATAAATGTTTATTATGGTCCAACACAAAACAGATGCTGGGTCATTAAACCATGTTCATTTTAGGATTAATGTTTAATGAATCGGTTATCAATGTAATAAAAGTAATTGTAAAGTCACTGAAATTATTTCCCTAGCAACCCTAATGAAGTCTTTAATCATCAGCGTTTGACCATTCCTCTTTATACTTCCCAAATGTATGGCAATCCTACACAGACTCAATACAGTACACCCCTCGAGGATGATTTGGGTTCAACCGTATTAACCGGATTGGCTTACTTGGCATCAGACACATAGTTCTGCCATACGTAAACCACTCCATTAAACCCAGCCTCAGTCCCCACTCTTATACCCATCATTTAAATACCCTGACTGCACTGTCACTGCCCACCATGTCTTTATCGAGCATTTTACAGTCAGATGGGGCTCTGTGGGCTCTGTTAAATCTGAGCGGCAGCTACATTGCCCCCAGGAATTCCTGTGTGTCCTTGTTTTACAGCAAACAGATTGACCTTGCTTCAATCGGGTGGAGGAGAAGAATGAAGAGTTGCAGGGACTTCTAGCTTGAGCACTCTGGTGTATCTGCTGGACAATTTGTTGTTACCTCCACGGTCAATGTCCACCCATCTGTGAAACCTGACGTGGCCGAGCAGGCAGTTCTATAGAGTGAACAGAGCCTTAAACCACTCACCTTGACCAAGCCACAATACATCCCTTTCAACTGCTGACAGCCACTTGTCTGGGAATGCCATCCGGACAATGAAAGGATACCTAAGCTGGGTGGAGTGCGCTGTTTGGTGAGTGGAATGTTTGCTTTAACTTGACATGCATTTTTTTAACTGTATTTTTCTGGTTGGATACTCATTGCAACCCCCCCCCCCCCCCCCCCTCAATCAAAGCAAAACACTGTGAAACAATGTGAAACAACTCAGCAACAACAGTGTGTTTTACTGTAGAGTTACCATTATTTAACCATCTGAATAAGAGTTTAAGGTATTAAGTCACTGGACCAATAGAGAGGAACCAGTCATCTGACAGAGTGCATTCAGAAAGTATTCAGACCACTTGACCTTTTCCACATTTTGTTACATTACAGCCTTATTCTAAAATACCCCATAATGACAAAGCAAAATAGGTTTTTAGAAATTTTAGCAGATTTATTAAAAATACAAAACTGAAAAATCACATTTACATAAGTATTCAGATCCTTTACTCAGTACTTTGTTGAAGCACTTTTGGCAGCGATTACAGCCTCCAGTCTTCTTGGGTATGGCGCTACAAGCTTGGCACACCTGTATTTGGGGAGTTTCTCCCATTCTTCTCTGCAGATTGGATGGGGAGCGATGCTGCACAGCTATTTTCAGGTCTCGGGTTCAAGTCCAGGCTCTGGCTGGGCCATTCAAGGACATTCAGAGACTTGTCCCAAAGCCACTCCTGCGTTGTCTTGGCTGTGTGTATAGGGTTGTTGTCCTGAGCGCTCTCTAGAAGGTTTTCATCAAGGATCTATCTATACTTTGATCCCTGCCACTGAAAAACATCCGCCAGCACCATGCTTCAGTGTAGGGATGGTGCCAGGTTTCCTCCAGACACGATGATTGGCATTCAGGCCAAAGAGTTCAATCTTGGTTTCATCAGACCAGAGAATCTTGTTTCTCATGGTCTGAGAGTCTTTAGGTGCCTTCTGGCAAACTCCAAGCAGGCTGGTCATCTCCCTGACCAGGGCTCCCCCCCCCCCCCCCCCCGATTTCTCAGTTTACAAGTGATGGAGGCCACTGTGTTTTTGGGGACCTTCAATGCTGCAGACATTTGTTGGTACCCTTCCCCAGATCAATCATGTCTCGGAGCTTTACGGACAATTCATTTATGGCTTAGTTTTTGCTCTGACATGCACTGTCAACTGTGGGACCTTATATAGAGAGGTGTGTGCCAAATCATGTCAAATCAATTGGATTTACCACAGGTGGACTACAAGTTGTAAATGGAATGGAATGGAAACAGGATTCACCTGAGCTCAATTTCGAGTCTCATAGCAAAGGGTCTGAATACTTATGTAAATATCTTAAAACCAGTTTTTGCTTTGTCATTATGGGGTATTGTGTGTAGATTTCTGAGAAAATAATATAATTAAATCAATTTTAGAATAAGGCTGTAACGTAACAAAATGTGGGAAAAAGTCAAGGGGTATGAACACTTTCCAAATGCACTGTATTTCATGTTCTCATTTTTCTCACAACCTCTCATACTGGACAAACACAAGCAAGATCAGCCCCTTATCATAAACCCAGGCAAGATCAGCACCATATCATAGACCCAGGCAAGATCAGCTCCTTATCATAGACCCGGGCAAGATCAGCACCTTATCATAGACCAAGCAAGATCAGCTCATTATCATAGACCCGGGCAAGATCAGCCACTTATCATAGACCCAGGCAAGATCAGCCCCTTATCATAGACCCGGGCAAGATCAGCCCCTTATCATTGACCCAGGCAAGATCAGCCCCTTATCATAGACCCAGGCAAGATCAGCCCCTTATCATAGACCCGGGCAAGATCAGCCCCTCATCATTGACCCAGGCAAGATCAGCCCCTTATCATAGACCCAGGCAAGATCAGCCCCTTATCATAGACCCGGGCAAGATCATTCCCTTATCATTGACCCAGGCAAGATCAGCCCCTTATCATAGGCCCGGCTGGGAGAATGAAAGAGGAGAGACTTTGTCTCTGTTTTACCTTTCACAGAAAGATCCTTATTGATTGGCAGTGCAGCTCAGCCTAGTACATTTGGAGAGGCTTTTCTATCATAAAACTGAAAAAGATCATCCTAACAGCAGCCTCACTAGCTGTGCTGAACACATCCTTCTTAAACCTGCAGGAGATGCCCCCTTTAGTTCCACTGCCAGCGCATGGAGAATGTTAAAGTGCATCGGAATGTGAGAGCCCCCCCCCCTCTCAATCAGACACGGTTGAGGACAGGTGCACCACTGGGCGAAAAGGTTATAAACATCTCACACAGATTGCTGCCAGCACTTTGCCTCACTTCAGCTCCCTATAAGGGCACTATGATGACCATGCACTGACCACACTCCAAGGGGGTTTTACAGAATCAGGAACAAGGAAGCTGCCTAATGGGCGCTGCACGGCGGCGAGATGTCTCCTTGTCACACTTCATCTAGACTGATGCATCACAATTGTTCACACCGGTCAGGCCAGCCAATTACTGTCCAATTCCAATCTAGTCCGCTAGCGCCACTGTAATGAAAAATAATTAAGAAGCTGAAAATTAGTTTTCTCATGAAATGGTTTCGGTGGTTGAACACAATCGCACTTGGCAGATGGCTGCGGGGGTGTGCTTTAATATAGCAAAGATAGTTAATCATCTTCAAGGTGCATTCCCCAACAAACTTTTAATGCCACTCCAGCCGCAGCAGCGACGGGGAGAGAGAGAGAGAGGTTGTAGCGCTGAATGTTTAATCAGTGAAGGTGAACCTGTAACATGGTAGCTGAAAATGCTAAATGGGAGAAAAGCCAGGTTTTACATGTGAAGTACCTACGAGCTTCTGTGATTTCATACATGGGCTGAATGACAAGGGATCCTCAAGGCAAATTTAAAACATGCAACCCTGTTTGAGATAACTCCACATCTACAAATGACGTCTGATCAAGTCAATGTGGCAGGATTTTTATTGTTATTCACCAAATGCTTCATATTATTAATATTGCTGAAATGTTGTTGGTGAAAACTCATTATGCACTGTGGACATTGGGGTGCATAGGCCTGTTCTGCGGGGTGCCTGAGTCCTTCAGAACAGTCTTCGGAACATTACTGACAGGCTGGTCATAAACTAATAGAAGCCAGTCACTGCATAAATTACAACAACTACAGTTATGTAAATCAGCAGTAATCTGTTGTGACATTCTTTTCTTGTTAAGAGTGAACTGATTAAATGAGGAGAGCATTGCTGATACACAATACCCTGTCAAATGGCCCCGCCCACTTAGCTGACAGCTTTGAATTTCAGAGTGGAAATATCTGTTAGCTCGTTTTTGTTTGGCTGTCTGCTTTGTTCCTTTGTCTCACAGGTATACTGTAGGTGTTGAAAATCAACCAACAAATCAACTAGGGCTGCAGAAAACATTTTAGTTTATTAGTTCCACCGTTTTAAAAAACAAGCACACATAAAACCTGAAAAGCCATACATGCACATGAGTAGAATCATGGAGGATAACACAATACAGTCTGGGACTTAGTTCCATTGTGGTCCTCTTGAGACAAGATGGCTAGGCAAGATCCAACACGTTTGAACACAGTATGGCAGCGAGATAATTAAACAAAAGAAGAAGAACATCTATCTCATCATTGCATTTACATCGTACGGTACATTCAAATGGGCACAGAAGACATCCGTTTTTTTACTTTGTTTTTAAAGCTGCCCAGAGAGTACGTCGTTTTTAAGGGCAGAGGCAACTCATACCACTCTGAGGCTCCAGTATACAAGAAAGTACCTTTCCAAACATTACTCCTGAACCTGTATAAGCACACATTAGCAACACCTGATCTGGTGCTGTGATTTTGTGCATCCCTAACATGGAGAAAGTAATCAGTCAGATATCTGGGTGTAGAACCATACCTTCAATCAAATCTCCAATGCATGTTTAGGAGACAGGCTAGTTTATCTGGCCTGCCTCCATAATTGCTTGCCTACTGTGTTGTTGGGTTTTGAATGGCATCTGTTGAGTCTAGGAATGTGAATGTCTGGAATAAAAATGACTTCTTCACATGCAGAGCTGTGGAATTTACAATAGATTTATGTTGAAAAACCCATTCGGTTAGGAATTCGTTCTGCTGTCATCGTGCCCCTCCCTCACCTCACCTCACCTCACCTCACCTCTGCCTACTTCTTCTGCTTACAAAATGCTGTATGTCTTACGTACAAACAATTCAATTCATAGTCTGAAGCATTTGTTTTTTGTAGTTGATGTCTTGTCAATTTGACAAACAATTCAATTCACGGTCTGAGATCACTAACTTTCCTTCGCATTATATTATGAACACAGGGTTACCAAATGGAGAATTATCTGCACCTTCCAAATTGCAGGCATATTAATAATGAATTTGTTACAACAGAGCACAGGTAATACTCATTCATTAAAGCTGTTACTCAATTGTTGACAATTGTACAAATTCATATTTTTCATATTTTGTGTCTCGTGGCTCCTGTAGCTCTTGCAATGTTACAGTGGATTGTGTACACACTAAAGTTGCTCTGGGGGAATTTCAAAGACAAGTGAGTTCCTCAATTATTAAACCCATCAATTGAAAGAGCATTCTTTATGGAATGTCCTGCTGGGTTATAATGAAGTGGATTCAATTGTGTAAGTTCTGAGTCTCTAATAACTTGCCTCTTTCCTCATCCATCTTCATCTTTCATGTACATCAGGTCACTGCAGCAACATTGTAATGTTACCATGGCAAGTGGTCTAAGTATGTTTACTTTGTGTTTAAGGAGCTTATATCTAGAAATAAACAGTGGAAATGAGTATTCAATAAAACTGCAGCTTGGCTGTCTGACTTTCAAAAATGTCTAAAGCTACTTTCTCCTATGGAACATAAACACATCTGAATAATGTAACTGCTGTCGGTTCTGACATCAGTCTAATGAATTAATGTAAGCAAAGCGCTGGCTTGTCAAAAGTAAGCAGTGATACAGTATATATAATGTTCATTGTACAGGGCAGGTGAGTTTCACACAACGATTGAAATTCCACATACACACACTCTCTCTCACATACTGCTCATACATACACATTCATGCACACACAAATAATAGCCCGTATGGTGCATAATCAAACATCCGCAAATATGCCGGTAGAGTCAGTTTCATCTATTCTTAGTCTTGCTATTCCTCTGCAATATAAGCAACAGTGTGAACATACACCATTAAACCCTATTCTATAGAGAGTCCATAGTGTTAACAAGAAAATCACATGCATATCTCAGTCCCATCTGAAACAAAGGGAGCGTGACAGGATTCACTAGAAATTACCATGGACCAGTGTCTCTGAATGATCTTGCACAGACAAATGATGGATTTGATTATTCCTCTAATCTTTACTTTCCAATGGCGTAATGAAAGATTTTGGCCAGTATGAAAACGAATGACGTTTATTACGGAGGAAATTCCCTCTATAATTTATGGGTAATATTATCACTGGTTTGCTTGGAAGATAAAGGTCTAATTTTCATCTAGTTTACTAAACCCCCCAATAAAGCGTATAATGATGATGACTTGATTTGGTAATGAGGTCTGACCCTGACCCAGCATTAGGGAGCAGACCTAGACTCCAGACCAGAGCATCAGCCGCCAGCGCTGATTGCTGATGTTGATTTTAACAAGGAAAAACTCCAAACACTTATTGGCTACGGAATAAGCTCTAAATTGCCTATAAACGTTCCGTTCAAGTCTTGAGTTTCCATCCGTTCTTGCGCAGAAACCAATGGCAAAATGGAGACACTATCACTGCGTGGGAAAAATGTCTGTCTGCCGGCTGACTGGATACCAGGTGAAGGAAATATAATGTCTTTTTTCCCATCCATCATATCCCTGACAGCTCTACTTGAGATAAATGGACACCTCATCCAGAGAGAGTGAGTTGTCTGTGGCTATCAGTGGATGCCGACCGTGAGAAACACAAACCTGTGTCAACTGACAAAAGTGACAGTCCCATCACTTCTCCTCACACTGCCTCCCCATTGCCCACATGTGAAGATGTAATGGCCCTTTCCTTAAAATGGCCCACGATAACCTGGTGAGCAGAGAGAGAGCCTGGCTGTTTGTTGTAGGCACTATCTGGACAGCCGTTGTTTGAAGTATTTTGTCATTTCATTGGCACCACAGCGGCCTGGCATGCCAGACATAAATACTGTATCGGTGGAGAATTCAAGATAATGCTGTCTCCATAACAGTTAAGCGGCAAAGAATGCATGTCTTTATATGAGACAAATCCACTCCATATGTGTTTATGTTAGAAAGAAAGGTTGGTCTGCTTTACTTCGGAAGGCAGTAATCATTCAGGAAGCTCAACTAGGCAGAGAGAGAGAAAAAAATCCATCCAGTATGGAAGGCTATGTCAATGTTTCCTCCTACCTCTAAAGCAAAATAGGACCCCATTGCAATGCCCCTAAACTGGACTTAAGAGTTCAGAGGTCAGAATGAACCCTACTTGACTCTAACATATACAAAACACGTAGCTTCTCAATGAGCGCCTCTAGTGAGTCATTAAAGAGGAGCGAGAGAGTATTATTTATGTTCTGTTGATTGTTTTTCTCAAGCATGTCAAGTATGGAGTAGTCTTCAGTAAATATATTGCTTGCCATTAACTGGTAATAGGAATTCCACTGAAGGTTGGAATGATCTAGCATCGTTTCAGTGGAGGGGTACTATGTTAAATCAGGGACCAAAGAATTTAGATAAAGGTGACACTATGATGGGTCAGTTGACTTACCATCCTCTTCACATTCTTCTTCTTAACATATTTTGATCTGATGGACAGGTCCCATTTATTGTAATGAGTGTTTGAATGGCAAATACGCTTTCAGAGGTTTCCTTGACAGAATTGGACTGAGCAACCATCCACATGTTGTTCACTAACAGCATGAAATTACGTTGAATGTGAAATTACTAAGTGTACACATGCTTTCTTGAGGGACAGATGTGAAATTTCCATTTGTGTCACAACAGACACGGTGCTTCAAAGAGCGTATGAACGGAAATCGCTTTGACACTGGATAGCAGTTCTTGAGTCGTAATGGAGCTTATCTCCATCTGGGAAATGGTTTCCTCCCTCCATATCCACTATGGGGCCGTTTGCATGGAATGCAAATATACAATATGTTTTATCTAGACATTAATAAAGTATCTAGTCTTCGTTTCTGTTGAGGTTGCAATTTCTTGCAATTTTCTTAGCCTACAGCTATGGACTTTTCTCAAAAACCCAAGTCTTATTAACTGTGAATACTGCAGGTGAATATTTGATTGGTTCCTCTAAAACTAAATCTTATTTTATTCTCAGATCTACAGTAGATATCTCACTTCATGACCACAGCCTTTACTCCTCAGTAATGACAGATATCCAGGTGGAAGTGCATGAAAAAGTGTCTAGAAAGTTCCATTGTACTAGTGTGTGTTACAGTGGGGAGAACAAGTATTTGATACACTGCCGATTTTGCAGGTTTTCCCACTTACAAAGCATGTAGAAGTCTGTAATTGTTATCATAGGTACTCTTCAACTGTGAGTGAAGGAATCTAAAACACAAATCCAGAAAATCACATTGTATGATTCTTAAGTAATTAATTTGCATTTTATTGCATGACATAAGTATTTGATACATCAGAAAAGCAGAACTTAATATTTGGGACAGAAACCTTTGTTTGCAATTACAGAGATCATACGTTTCCTGTAGTTCTTGACCAGGTTTGCACACACTGCAGCAGGGATTTTGGCCCACTCCTCCATACAGACCTTCTCCAGATCCTTCAGGTTTCGGGGCTGTCGCTGGGCAATACGGACTTTCAGCTCCCTCCAAAGATTTTCTAATGGGTTCAGGTCTGGAGACTGGCTAGGCCACTCCAGGACCTTCAGATGCTTCTTACGGAGCCACTCCTTAGTTGCCCTGGCTGTGTGTTTTGGGTCGTTGTCATGCTGGAAGACCCAGCCACGACCCATCTTCAATGCTCTTACTGAGGGAAGGAGGTTGTTGGCCAAGATCTCGCGATACATGGCCCCATCCATCCTCCCCTCAATACGGTGCAGTCGTCCTGTCCCCTTTGCAGAAAAGCATCCCCAAAGAATGATGTTTCCACCTCCATGCTTCACGGTTGGGATGGTGTTCTTGGGGTTGTACTCGTCCTTCTTCTTCCTCCAAACACGGCGAGTGGAGTTTAGACCAAAAAGCTCTATTTTTGTCTCATCAGACCACATGACCTTCTCCCATTCCTCCTCTGGATCATCCAGATGGTCATTGGCAAACTTCAGACGGGCCTGGACATGCGCTGGCTTGAGCAGGGGGACCTTGCGTGCGCTGCAGGATTTTAATCCATGACGGCGTAGTGTGTTACTAATGGTTTTCTTTGAGAATGTGGTCCCAGCTCTCTTCAGGTCATTGACCAGGTCCTGCCGTGTAGTTCTGGGCTGATCCCTCACCTTCCTCATGATCATTGATGCCCCACGAGGTGAGATCTTGCATGGTGCCCCAGACCGAGGGAGATTGACCGTCATCTTGAACTTCTTCCATTTTCTAATAATTGCGCCAACAGTTGTTGCCTTCTCACCAAGCTGCTTGCCTATTGTCCTGTAGCCCATCCCAGCCTTGTGCAGGTCTACAATTTTATCCCTGATGTCCTTACACAGCTCTCTGGTCTTGGCCATTGTGGAGAGGTTGGAGTCTGTTTGATTGAGTGTGTGGACAGGTGTCTTTTATACAGGTAACAAGTTCAAACAGGTGCAGTTAATACAGGTAATGAGTAGAGAACAGGAGGGCTTCTTAAAGAAAAACTAACAGATCTGTGAGAGCCGGAATCTTACTGGTTGGTAGGTGATCAAATACTTATGTCATGCAATAAAATGCTAATTAATTATTTAAAAATCATACAATGTGATTTTCTGGATTTTTGTTTTAGATTCCATCTCTCACAGTTGAAGTGTACCTATGATAAAAATTACAGACCTCTACATGCTTTGTAAGAAGGAAAACCTGCAAAATCGGCAGTGTATCAAATACTTGTTCTCCCCACTGTATATGGTGGCTTTTATAACTGCTTCCTCCACTGGGAGGAGGTTCTGATTCATTAATTATTGAGCCAAATTCCACACAGGCAGGCAACTGTATGGCACTACAGGCGGAGGGAGACACTATTTCTGCCTGGCTGAAGGCATGAAGGCTGCTAGCCCACCTGCCCTGTAATTAATAAAGACCTGCCATTTAGTACAGCACTCCATCTTGATCTTTGATTTCCCTGTCAGAAGCTATCAAGACACCCCCTGGTCTTCAGCCGAGAACCTGCATGAGACTATGTCTGAATTGAATCAACCTGAATTAGTTGGCATATTAAAAAGAAGCCAAAGACAGAACAATGGGGGAGAAACTATAGAATGTGAAGGCTTGGACAACCCCATGTGGTGCTATAGTCTCGGTCTTCAGGGTGAGTTGAATTTCTTGGATAAATGTTGCATTGTTAACCATATTTCAGTTCTGTTAGGTTGACCATTTTCATCTGAAGGTTAACTTCATAATTTTACCATGAAACTGTATATTTTTCTTCCCTATTCAGCTGTGAATGGATTATACATGTGCACTCATACATTAAAACTAAGTGGTAAACAAAGTAATTCGAAAACCATTACTTTTTCATTTAAATATAAATATGTTTCTGTGATGAAAGGTTTAGGTCCAAATTATTGGCAGCGTAAATGCTTGTAATTACAAAAACAACATGTAATAAACCAATAAACATTATTTAGAGTATTGACTATGAGCCAGTAGGAATAGAAACTATTTGCTATTTGCAACCCGCTATAGCATCTATTAGCAGTTATTTTTGAAGCAGAACATGTTGAGGGGAAAAATACAATGCCTTTTTCGACATTTTGTTGTGTTACAGCCTGAATTCAACATTTCAAAAGGGATTTTACATGCGTTTTTATAACAGAAACCCATGGAAGGCCATAATACAGTTCCTTAAGATGATACTAATAATAAAAAAAAGTAGAATGTTAATGCAGATTTAATTTGGTTGGATTTTATTGATAGGAATCTTTAGGTGTGCCAATAATTTTGACACATCTTTTTTAGATTTTTCAGTCATTTTTTTTAAAATTGCTCAGTCATTTTTGCTCATCTTTATCAAGGGTGCCAATAATTTTGGAGGTGACTGTACCTGCCATCAAAGCTCCTGCACTTAACCTCAATGCGTCTTTAGACCTCTCTGTTGTTTACTTATTTCAAAGTCTGCTTCTCTATCTAACAACAAGGTTTTATTAAATATGTTGCTTTTCCAAAGTGCTCCATCTCTTGGGTGACATAATTATGGCCGGCCTTCAATAGCCTGTTCAGGGCCAAAACGGCACCCTATTCCCCATGTAGTACACTACTTTTGACCAGAGCCCATTAGGATTAGGATTAGGGTGCCATTTGGTACACAGGCCTGTGCAGCGGTGCCTAGTCTCCTCTACCCACGTGTTTACCTTCACATCTCCATGCGCTCTCATCTCATTTTTCACTGCCTATGATCTAATGGCCAAGAGGCCCTTACTTTGTTGTTATTCAGCTCTCTCTTTTTTCTCCACAAAGCAGTTACCAGCTCTTTTGTTGCCTGTTTTGATATGTTTATTTACTGTGTGGATGGCTTTGATCCACGCTGGGGCAGCAGGGAGGGAGACGGCTGGAGCAGGAGAAGTGTGTGCCTGCCCAGAGGAGAATGCGTTGTGAGCAGAGTGCCATGTCTGCTCAGGGTGAGGGGCGACAGCTGAGCTTATTGATTGATGCAGAGCAGGTTGTGTCTCTCTGGCTGGTCCAAACAGTGGGCCAGTTATGGAGTGGAGCCAACACCTATCACCTTTAGACTGGCTTGAGTGACAGCATCAGAGGCAGCCATGGGGGGTCCAGTTTGGCCCAATAGACTATTTTAATTTTTTTTAACCTTTATTTTACTAGGCAAGTCAGTTAAGAACAAATTCTTATTTACAATGACGGCCTAGGAACAGTGGATTAACTGCCTTGTTCAGGGGCATTCAATCCGGCAACCTTTTGGTTACGTGCCCAACACTCTAACCACTCAGCTACCTGCCGCCCCAGACTAGACTAGTGTCCGAATGGGAATACTGAGGACAAAAAATATCCATGACGTTGCCAATATCAATTTTGATCAAAGATTCAAGGTAACATACTAAAAACGTGATATGCAATTCGGTGGTACGTTCGACTTGATGGTACGCCTGATGGTACGCTTATTACAACATTTCAAGAAATACATTACTTATGTCAAGACTTTGCGTATCTAAAATGCAAGAACATGTTTATTTTTTATGAGCCCGAATATTCAAGATATTATGCAGTAGCACTATATATCATAAAATATTCTAGGACACTGAAATGGCTTGAGGTATTTCAGAATAATCTTGCCACATTCGAATCAAGCACAGCGCTGCTGTACTGCACCTTCACCAAACTCCCCCAAGACATTCCCATTAGAGAACGACAGACAACCCACTTCATTATTTGGGGCTAGCTCATATTCATTATCAATGATTAATATTACAGCCATGAATTAATGCTTAATTTAGTTTTATTGACAGTCGGCAAGTTTGTTATTACTTTAGCTAATGGCATAATCTGGTTTATTATAATGAATGGATGAGGTTCTGCCCAGCACAGCATCTTTTCCCAGGATGGTTGATCTTCCTATTACTAGCCCTATGTCAAGCAAGGTTTAAAAAAGTTTTTTTTTAACTGCAATCGGATACTACTCAGTAACGCCTTTTGAAAAACAGCTGAAGCATGTACTTCCTTTATCAGTGACACATGTACTATTCACGTATGTATCAGGTAAACCCTGATGACATTTTGACCTGTTTAATGCCTAATCATACACCACAGTTGGACTTTCTGCCATGCTGCACCATAATTGCTGTTGATTGAAGACGTGCAAACTCCTCACACACATGGACGCCCACACACACATGTGCACACGGACACGTGCATGGCTCTCCCAGGCACACACACGGTGCCACACACACACATGACACTGCTCATTAAGACCTCTTGGGAGGACACCATTGTATAGGATGTGAGCCAGTGTTATCAGTTAGTGCACAATCTCCAACTACACATTCCTATTGCTCTGTGCTCCTATGGGATGACCCCAGCCTCTGGAGTTTGGCTCATGTTAGACAATAGTTCATGGATCTCTGAGTCTAATCACTGTCTCCAGAGCCCATGTGAGAGATAAGCTTTGATGCTAACAAGTGTAAATATATCATAAACGCTGTATCACACATTCTGTTTTTATCCATGCAATATCTCCATAAAGAATTAAGATAGCAAAAAGGAACTTAGCTTGATCATTGTAGTCATGTTCTAAAGACAATACAAAGGTTTCTTTGAAATAACGCAGCGCTTTTGCTCCAGTAATATTAACTATTTACAAACCGAGTGTCCCCACAGACACATTGCGTAAAAATAGAGAGCTCAGATACAGTTGCTATTGGTAAGAAAAGAGACCATGGGTTCCTATCAGGAAGCAGGGTTCAGAGCAACGCTGGTGCAATAAGGCTATATAATTGACTTCAAAGGGCACCAGAGCCTAATATCAAAGACATATTGTATCATAAATATCGGTCAAACGTTGCTGCTGCAGCATGTTTGGGTGCTAGTGATAAGCACAACTGTCTTGTTAAGGCAGATTGCTGTTGGATGTTCCACAGACCTCCGTCTCTATCCTGCCAGACATGAAGGACCAGACAGAGAGATAACATGCTGGATAGTCTGTCTTTCTCTGTAGCATGCTGTTCTCCCTGGTTGAGCAGATCCTAGTAGCTACAACTTCAGACTCAAAGATTCTGAACAAAGGCTTTGACACATTTGAGTTCAGCTTCACCTAATAGGAATACCACTTAATCAAAAACTTTTCCATGACCACAATCAAGGAATACTGTATTCTGCTTTAAAGAGCCAGGAAACTTTCTTCAAGTTTGGTTTAAAGTAGAATCTTTTTTTAATTTCTCATGTCCAAGAGCCAATCAACTGGTTTCCTCTCTGGTGGTTTGAATTCTGGGAGATTAGGCAGAGCACACGTCCTTTGACATTTACGTAACAATTTAGTACATTCTTGTTATGCATTTATTCATTCATTCATTTCTCGGCTCATGAATAGAAATGTGATGGTGACCCATCTCGCCAGACCTAAGTGGTTTATGAGAGTTGTGCCACTGAGGTTTATACAATACTTCCTCATGCATACACAATATACCAATAACAATAAGCAAGAGGTGCACCAGTGATAACCAAAAGTGATGAGGAATATAATAGGCACCTATGCTCTGCTCATTCACAGCGATTACAATGAATACTGCAATGTCCAGTTCCAGAGATGACATGTGTCTACCTGGACCAATTCTGAGAAGGAAATCTTATTCCATTTTGAATTCTAAATTTTAATATCACCTTTTGGGGATTCATCAATCCACATGATAGTTGTATTAGCCAGAAGTGCTCCACATCATCACTGTTCTAGCTGGCTGTTACCGTATGTTGATAATATCTTGGCAAAAAGGTTCAAACATGACTCACTATGTCTTGAGGTGGTTACAAAGCACAGGCTAAATAATATTTTCCCTTGGTTTGATTTTACGCAACATAACACAAGTCTTTGAGAAAAAGTAATCCGATACACATTGTTTTCCTGATTGTGAAATTCCAAATGTCAAGATAATTTATGTAAAAGAAACATAACTTTTGTAAATATTAATACCATGACAAGGCCAGTCCTTGTTTGTATTATTGTCTTGTTTTAGTGTGTTCTCAACACTGTCATGGTCAATTACCCTGACTTGGAACATGACATTACATCAGATGCACAATTCAACATGTAGACAAAGACCCAGTGAGAATTCTTGCAACAACAGACCCCAAAGAACTAGGGATGTTAAGTTAGATGTAAACAAACTAGAAAGTCTTACTTGGATGCTTCAAGTGAAACATAGGACCACTGTTTCAAAAGAGTCCATAAGCCATTTGGCAAGTATTTACATTGATCATAGATTATTTTAATGATTTAGGCTAATTTCTACATATTTTGCTCTGTGCTTATAATAACCGTCTCCATATCATGAATGCATTTTGGAAGCTTTTCCCACAAGAGGGATTTCAAAAACTCCCATAAATGTTCTGCAGCAGTACACTTTAACCACTGGAATATGTGTAAGTAAAATATAGCCTCCCAATTGTGCCACCAATAACTTGCACCCAGTATACAAAACACAAGAATGAATGCTCATATGGTAAAAATTGAGTTCTATTCAAATTTGACACGAATGGCTATAGTCTAAATGAAAATGTTTTTTCAGAGGTGCCGTAGACCCACTATTTTATCTGCATTAAAATAATGGATTTTGAAATCTGACAGTATATTCCTGCTCTGATCAGGTTTCACCAAAGTTGCAGCAGTCCAAGTGTGATGCCCTCTGCACTTACATTCCTACACCTCCTAATGAAATCAGACATGTGAGCCTCCCAGCAGGTGATCTGTGCTTTGTAGAGTCATCTCTGACACTGACCTCCTTATAAATAACGTCCCTCACACCCAACCAACACCAAAGAGCTACTGTACACTGACCAGGTGATAATTGACTCCATTTCAATCCCTTTCTTTCCTCCATCAATGCAATATATCACGTAGAACCCTTTACCGCTCTCTGGTCAGAAGCCATTAAACGAGATGCAGTTGAGCTCGCTATGCAAAACGACTTGATTAATATGAAAATTAAATCGGTGATGACATTATGACTTTATCTTCCACACTCTGCCTGGAGGAAGGTCAGTGGAGTTCTGCAGATTTTTGGTGAAAAAAGAAGAATGCTTCAAAAGGTTCTATTTGTCATAAATTACATAAGAATCACACATGGAGATGGGTACGCAAAACTGTCATGAGACATAATTCTAGAAGTGAACTCTGCCATTGCTACGTCTATTGGATTTGAGGACATGTTGAGAGAAAAAAACATTGTGAATAAAGTTCAAGCAGCCATGAGTTAGTGCCGGGTGTGGGGGTGTTTACGTTCTCTCTATTTGAAGGCCATCCCTCATTGTTTGGCAAAAAAATGTCACCTCCCTCCCTCCCCGCCATAGCAATGCTGTGTGGTTGCTGACAGATGTCTCGCTTTCATGAATATTCTGTACACCACCAGGCCCAACACTGTCAACGCGGCTTTGATCTTCATTTCAAAAGAAAGTTCTGTCTGTGCCACTGCCAGAGACTTTGTGTGACTCACAGTGTATTAGCTGTTGTAACCTGTTTGTTTGAGAACAGTAATAGCACGATGATCATTGGGTGCGCCAGGACAGCCATTAGGGCTAAGCTTGGGCTTTGTTTCATTCACAGCAAATCCTGACAGCTAGACAAGTATATTACCAAGTGACTTTACATTTGGCAAAGGCACCTCATTTACTTAACCGGAAAAGACACACCTCTTAGACGACTCTCATATTTTGATATGGATCACTTGAAATCTAGGAATACTCTTAACATTAAACAAATATTTAATCATTTTTTTGTTTACTTCCTATGGTCATCTAGGTAAAAAACTAAAGAAAACAAATGGTAATGTATTCATATACATTTTACCTTTACATAGCATGGTCTTAATCTTCAATTGATAGAGTGTTGTGAATTACAGGGTTATAAGCCCATCGTAACACATACCAAAAACAAGGCATTTAACAAACACCCAGCTCTGTAAATATGGCAGCGTTGCCATAAACACAAAATACAAAGAGACGCCACCATCTGCAGTCTGCCAGCATCGTTACAGCACTGCAACCACTTGAAACCCATCGGCTTCCATTCACCGGTTGAGCTTTTCAGCGCTCGTGCTACTCCATTGCCAGTAATGATATTGGTTTCTCTCAACAGGTCTTTTGAACGGTGGTCCGGTCTCAGGACTCTTTTGTTGCATTCGCTCGATGGAGAAGGAGTATCTCTTTTCCAGTGTGAAGCATCAGCTCTCCATAGAAAGCTGAGTACAGAACCCCTATAAACCCATGTATTCTCTTCGTAGACCTCTGCAATGTTTCTCCTAAAACAGGCACAGTGAGCCTTGCTCTTTCTACCAGATGATACATTTTTTCGTTATCAGACATCCTTCCTTCTACTGCCATGCAGAATGGTGCTGCTAGTGCTGAGGGAGGTTTGGAATCAGCGGTCCTCTATAGTGAGTAGCTAACCCTTGGGAATTTGGTGAACACAAATACATTTTACTTAACTAAGTCCCAGATGATTGGGCATAATTAAGATACAAAGTTAATGTTCGGTCCATACATGAAACAGAAACTAATTTAATATCTGTTTGATATAAAATACAAATTGAAACTGCAACCCTATCAAGAGTATACAATACTATGTTACTCATATAACCTGAGCATTCCCTGATCAATTCCTTTCTCCAAGTCTTCCATATGAAGCCGCTGTCAATTTGATCTCTTCTGGTACAGATGCAATATGAAAATCGACACTGAAAGCTGAGGGAAAATAAGGTACTTTCATTTCCAAAGGCTTTTTATGTGGCTTGGTTGCACAGTGCTGATTCCTTGGTCCTAACAATATGGAGGAATGGTTGAAGTGTGGACCAAGCAATCAGCAGATGTCCAGGCAGATGCTTCTCATCTACCATTCCAACAGGGAGAACAGGGGATTGGCTGAGTTGAGTATCGAAGACCAGGGTTTGAGAAAGCAGTGTAGTGGTTGTCTTAGGGCCATCTTCATGTTCAAGATGTTGGGTTGAATAATTAACTCCACATTATGAAGGTAAAAGATCAGGCGGTAGGCGTGAATATAACAAATGTACCCTGTGGTCATTTTTCTACATTTGTCATATAAAGTTGTTGTCGAAGAACTACAGCACCTAGGGGCAGGGCCGATACATTTAAGCAGAGACCCCTTAAACTACTGTTTTTAGGGAGAATTTTAATTAGATTATATGTTTTAAACATTGTTTTTACGAGGTGTTTTTGGATGACAACTACCGGTGGGAAAAGAGGTTAAAGGACTGTACACTTTATGTAGAAGAGTTAATTCGAATGAACCTAATCGTATTATAAATGCTTTTTTTAAAATCACAAGTTCTTTCTCTCTCTTTTTGTCTCTTTCTCTGTCTTTGTCTTTGTCTCTGTCTCTCTCTCTCTCTGCAATATCCTCCCTTTTACCCAAAAAAGATGCTCGCTCATTCAAAATCCCATTGTAGAATGTAGGACAGAGATACAGTAGGAACACAGCCAGGATGTGTGTGCGACAGATTTTCCCCCAACCCATCCTTAGTGAATATAACTGATTCTGTATGAAATCAGTCCTGCCGATAGGTTGTTAGGCTACTGTTGTACAGCCAATGTATGGACATGAGAATTTGAGAGTACATCACTTCCCACTGGCCCATTGAGTTCAAACAGAGGAGCAAGAGGAGGGGGTACATGGGGAGGGGGAGAGAGGACGCTCCCAGCTGCAACAGACTGCACGGATTTGCATACAACCAACCCAAAACCACGAATGAGAGCGAGCCTAGGATTACATTTTGATATTGGTTATAGTATTAGTTTTACGTTAATGTGAAAAAAATCCTTGTGGTGGAAAAACATTAGCATATTATGCAGTGCAGCATAACCCCAATCTGAGAAAGTGTTAGTCTCATATCACATTGATTACTACATCACTGTAAATATTTTACTGTACATTTATTGAGTATAACTGTGGTGGATAAGCTTGTTTCATCCCTGAGCTGTCATCCTATAACAGGGTGTCTTACACATCTGTCATAAATGTAGCAGGCTATGCATTCTCAGTCTAGTCAGTGACACATTTCCCAGCCGCATAAGGAAACCTTTTGCAGCAGCCTCTACATTGATAAATGAGATTGCTTTTTTCCTTGTTTCCTTGTTTGTCTAGTTCCTGTATTTCCAGGCCATGCGTTTTGATAGGTTGACAAAGTGCTCCAAGACGACAAGAAAAAAAAATCACATTCCAAGATGAACAACCTCTTTGACTTAAGCCTAATTTGGCTAAAACACGGAGGTCTCTAATTGGTCGTGGCAAGACACAGACTGTCAGAGCTAACGATGTCAACTAATTTAGCAGATGTATTAGCACTGGCGTGACATGGCCAAAGTGTGCCAAAGGAAGAATGAAGTGGACCCTGGAAGACAGATGCCTGGCAAGGAGCATCAGAGTGCTTACACTCCTGCTGTTACTCAGCGAGTCAGCATACAGTACTGTATGAAAGGCTATAGGAAAATAGCTGAATAAATGAAGGATCATCACAAAAGAGTGATGTGGAGCAGAGCAATCTCTAGCTCAGAGATAATCAGAAGTCAGGTCAGAAGTTCCAGCCATCTCCTATGTAACATCCTTGTGTTAGCCAAGGCCAGTGTGCATCCTTGCCAGTACAGATTTTTCATCATTTGTATGTTTATTTTTTAATCAGGCAAGTCAGTTAAGAACACATTTTTTATTACAATGATGGCCTACCAGTGAACAGTGGCTTAACTGCCTTGTTCAGGGGCAGAATGAATTTCCCTTGTCAGCTCAGGGATTTGATCCAGCAACCTTTTGGTTACTGTCCCAATGCCCTAACCACTAGGCTACCTGTCGCCCCTAGATGCACTCGATGATGTCATATTACATTTTTATGCTAATTAATTGTTTTACCAAGATCTACTGAGCGCTAGCTACTGGAAGCTTACTAGCTCCATTGCTGTTGTCCTCTCATTTCAGACATTTAGCGCCTTGTTTATATGGATATTTGACTGTGAATTGTTTAGAGGTGCATTTCAAGTTCATGCAGTTGGTGTTAGTACATGTGCTTGAGGCAACCCTTTGATCTTTAATCCTAAAGAGTCTAAGCTTCCTTACAGATAGTAAAAAAATAAAATTGTTCTGAATTTGAGGTACATTTTTTAAGATCAGGAAACAATAAATATTTATTTGTGCATGTATTTAACCCCTTATTTTTGGCACTAAACTATCTCCATATATACTTCCGTTCATTTTTTTAATTGGTACCCGGCTACCTTCAGACTAGTGAGGCTTGTGGACATCCTAGAGCAAAACAACCGACATGTATGTGTTTGTGATAGATGAACACGTACCTTTCCATAGAGGGGTCAAATTAGTGTGTGGCTTAAACAGACACTACAGACAGAAGTGAGCAGGTCGGCTGTACCAACCGGCTGTACCGACTTCAGACGAGTCCCTTGACACTTGTGGGGGTTGTAGAGCAAAATGGAGAACACCATTTTGTTTGTGAGAGTCTTCTCTATCCATAGATTGTAGGCCAATCAAATAGTTTTCATGAGAAGACTGATTTTCGGGATGTCTCATGGTCTGACAAACACCCCTGTAGCTGTACCACCTTTCACCGCAGATGCGGAAGGTGTGACATTGGCTGATTTGAGGGATTGAGACGCAGCCTGTGCAGATATCTCTAGCTTAAACTGGCGGATTTTGCTAGGAATTTTGCTCTCGACCTTCACCTCTTCCGAGTCGGTACGGGAGTTGCAGCGATGGGACAGGACTGTAACTACCAATTATATATCACGAAAAAGGGGTAAACATTTTTTAAAAACTATTTACCCCAGTATATATATATATATATATACAAGATATCTGGAGTGCAAAAAAAAGCTACAAAAAGACATTGCATAGTATGGGTGGTTGGCCCATGTCTGTCTTTTGTGTACTTTCGTTGTGGCATTTTGCACCTGCCCTGTGTTTTGTTGTAGCTGCTTGACAAAGAAATTTCCCCCCCGGGGGATCAATAAAGTATCTATCTATCTATCTATCTATCTATCTATCTATCTATCTATCTATCTATCTATCTATCTATCTATCTATCTATCTATCTATCTATCTATCTATCTATCTATTACCAATTGAACATAATCTATTGTAGGAAATAGCTTAGTTCGGAATAGAACCATAATATGTTCCGTTCCACTGTTCCGAACATCAAAACCAAGTTCGGAACCAGTTTTGTGATGGCTTGGTTGTGGTAAGGCCTCTTACTCCCACCTAGGGGAGGAGAGAGGCACACAACCAAGTCATCACACATTATTAGGGAGATGATCATCCCCAATCAGAGACAGCTGTATAGCGTTGTCTCTGATTGGGGATAGTATTTAGACTCCACACACAGCCACCTGTGTGTGGATCATTGTCTGTTGTGTTTGTCTGCACTGCCTGCAACACAAAGTAAGTCACCGTGTTTTTGTTTGTTATCGTGTTTTTGTTTTCACTCTCCTTTTTAGTTGTTAATGCTTCGTGAGAACAACTCATTATCAATAAAAAGGATGACACTTCACCAGCGCTCCGTATATCGTCCCATATATACTCCACACCGTGACAGAATGATCCACCACCCTGGGACGCAACGGGGAATAACATTAGGAGATATCCTCCTCGGTATGGGAAAAATTACCGAGGAGGAACACTCTTATTATCGCTCGGTGGAGGAAGGCTGGGGTCCGGAGCAGCCTAGGCGCCGGAGACGGAGGACACGTCACCGGGCTAGAGTTGAGGACCAGCCTGGAGCCCAGAAAACCCCTCAAACTGATTTTGGGGGGGGGCTATGGGGGTGGTCGGGGATCGAGGGAGAAGAGCCCCGACCACTGCACTCGTGGGGGTTCCAGGAGGAGCCCCTACAGCCATGGGAGCGGGAGTACATAGAGGAGTCGGAGGAAGACGACGACGATGTGCTTCTGTTCCCTCACTCGTGGGGGTTCCCGGAAGAACCCTCACAGGATGGGGATTGGCGGTGGAGTAGGCACGACAGGGACAGTCGTGCTCCAGCGCCAGTTCCCAGTCCGGTGCCTCCAGCGCCGGTCCAGAGTCGGAGGAGGAGGAAACCGACTCAGCGCACCAAACCATCGGTGCGCAACACTAGCCCGGTGCGACCCGTACCAGCTAAACGCACCCAGCCAACGGTGCGTTTCCCCAGCCCGGTACGGCCCGCGCCTGCTCCGCGCACCAGCCAAACGGTGCGTATTCCCAGCCCGGCGCGACCCGTGCCAGCTAAACGCAACAACCCTACAGTGCGTTTCCCCAGCCCGGCGCGACCCGTGCCAGCTAAACGCAACAACCCAACAGTGCGTTTCCCCAGCCCGGCGCGACCCGTGCCAGCGCCTCGCATCAGATCACTGGTGCATTTCCCCAGTCCTGTACGCCCCGTGCCTACTCCTCGCACGGAGGCTACAACGACGGTCGCCAGCACAGCTCTGTGGTTGGAGACCATCTCTGCGTCGGTGCCCAGAGTGGGCACGACGTTCAGCCCCGCTGTGGAGCAGGAGCTCCATAGCGTGTCGGTGCCCAGTGTGGGGCCGACAGCCAGCCCAACCAGAGGGCTGGAAACCATCTCTGCGTCGGTGCCCAGGGTGGGCACGACGTTCAGCCCCGCTGTGGAGCAGGAGCTCCATAGCGCGTCGGTGCCCAGTGTGGGGCCGACAGCCAGCCCAACCAGAGGGCTGGAAACCATCTCTGCGTCGGTGCCCAGGGTGGGCACGACGTTCAGCCCCGCTGTGGAGCAGGAGCTCCATAGCGCGTCGGTGCCCAGTGTGGGGCCGACAGCCAGCCCAACCAGAGGGCTGGAAACCATCTCTGCGTCGGTGCCCAGGGTGGGCACGACGTTCAGCCCCGCTGTGGAGCAGGAGCTCCATAGCGTGTCTGTGCCCAGTCTGGGGCCGACAGCCAGCCCAACCACAGGGCTGGAAACCCTCTCCGCGTCGGTGCCCAGGGTGGGCACGACGTTCAGCCCCACCAGAGGGTTGGGAACCATCTCTGCGTCGGTGCCCAGGGTGGGCACGACGTTCAGTCCCGCTGTGGAGCAGGAGCTCCATAGCGTGTCGGTGCCCAGTCTGGGGCCGACAGCCAGACCAGCTGCAAGGCTGAAGACCATCTCTGCGTCGGTGCCCAGGGTGGGCACGACGTTCAGTCCCGCTGTGGAGCAGGAGCTCCATAGTGTGTCGGTGCCCAGTCTGGGGCCGACAGCCAGACCAGCTGCAGGGCTGAAGACCACCTCTGCGTCGGTGCCCAGGGTGGGCACGGCATCCAGCCTGAGGTCTCCGGAGAAGGTCAGCAGCCCGAGGCCTCCTGTGACGGTCAGTAGCCTGAGGTCTCCTGTAAAGGTCAGCAGCCTGAGGCCTCCTGTGAAGGTCAGCAGCCCGAGACCTCCGGAGAAGGTCAGCAGCCCGAGGTCCCCGGTGACGGTCAGCAGCCCGAGGTCCCCGGTGACGGTCAGCAGCCCGAGGTCCCCGGTGACGGTCAGCAGCCCGAGGTCCCCGGTGACGGTCAGCAGCCCGAGGTCCCCGGTGACGGTCAGCAGCCCGAGGTCCCCGGTGACGGTCAGCAGCCCGAGGTCCCCGGTGACGGTCAGCAGCCCGAGGTCCCCGGTGACGGTCAGCAGCCCGAGGTCCCCGGTGACGGTCAGCAGCCCGAGGTCCCCGGTGACGGTCAGCAGCCCGAGGTTCCCGGTGACGGTCAGCAGCCCGAGGTTCCCGGCGACGGTCAGCAGCCCGAGGTCCCCGGCGACGGTCAGCAGCCCGAGGTCCCCGGCGAAGGTCAGCGCCACGCCACCTCCAGCGAGGGTCAGCGCCACGCCACCTCCAGCGAGGGTCAGCGCCACGCCACCTCCAGCGAAGGTCAGCGCCACGCCACCTCCAGCGAAGGTCAGCGCCACGCCACCTCCAGCGAAGGTCAGCGCCACGCCACCTCCAGCGAAGGTCAGCGCCACGCCACCTCCAGCGAAGGTCAGCGCCACGCCACCTCCAGCGAAGGTCAGCGCCACGCCACCTCCAGCGAAGGTCAGCGTTCCGGAGCCTCCAGCCACAGCTCAAGGCCTGGAGTCTCCTCAACCGGTGCCCAGTCCAGGGCCGGTCGTCTGCTTCGCTCCAGTGCCGGAGCAGTCCGCTCCACCGGTGCCCAGTCCGGGGCCGGTCATCTACGTCGCTCCAGTGACGGAGCAGTCCGCTCCACCGGTGCCCAGTCCGGGGCCGGTCGTCCACGTCGCTCCAGTGCCGGAGCAGTCCGCTCCACCGGTGCCCAGTCCGGGGCCGGTCATCTACGTCGCTCCAGTGCCGGAGCAGTCCGCTCCACCGGTGCCCAGTCCGGGGCCGGTCGTCTACGTCGCTCCAGAGACGGAGCAGTCCGCTCCACCGGTGCCCAGTCCGGGGCCGGTCGTCTACGTCGCTCCAGGGAAGGAGCAGTCCGCTCCACCGGTGCCCAGTCCGGGGCCGGTTGTCAGCCCCTCTCCAGGGTCGAGGGCTCCCGCACCAGGGTCCAGACAGGACTTGGTGAATGGCGGGAGTACTGAGGGGGGAACCACCGCGCCGGGGTCCGGACCGGACCGGGCGTGCAACCGTGAGGTAGGAGGGAAGCTACTCTCACAGCCTCTGCCACGCCCGGAACCGGAACCGGAGCCCCCACCAGCAACCACCTCAGTACCCCGCCATGTCCCCCCTAGTTTTTGGACATTTTTTTTTTTTTTGTCTTTCAGGAAGGGGGGGATTGTGTGTGCGATCGGGAGTCCGCACCTTGGGGGGGGGTACTGTGATGGCTTGGTTGTGGTAAGGCCTGTTACTCCCACCTAGGGGAGGAGAGAGGCACACAACCAAGTCATCACACATTATTAGGGAGATGATCATCCCCAATCAGAGACAGCTGTATAGCGTTGTCTCTGATTGGGGATAGTATTTAGACTCCACACACAGCCACCTGTGTGTGGATCATTGTCTGTTGTGTTTGTCTGCACTGCCTGCAACACAAAGTAAGTCACCGTGTTTTTGTTTGTTATCGTGTTTTTGTTTTCACTCTCCTTTTTAGTTGTTAATGCTTCGTGAGAACAACTCATTATCAATAAAAAGGATGACACTTCACCAGCGCTCCGTATATCGTCCCATATATACTCCACACCGTGACAAGTTTGAACCCCAAAAAAGTACTGGTTTATATCTTTTTAACTCCCTTTTTTAAAATTACATTTAGCTCAACATTAAATTACTTCACCAATCAGTGTGGATAGAGCAGCTTGCTCTGGAGCAAGTAAGTGATTTCATCTGTATGGGAAAGTCGTTAAGAGTAAATTGTATTTTTCCGTAACAGCATTGTTTACTCATAATGAAAGACAAACACACACTCTGTGCTATCAGTCACAGTGAAGACCGTGAGATGCAACTGAAATGTTGAGGGTGAGGAGAAAACGAGAGAGGAGGGAGGAAAGATGAAACTTAGTGAGTTGCACAACTGAATGCATTCAACCAAAATGTGTTTTCCGCATTTAACCCAACCCCTCTGAATCAGAGAGCTGTCGTTGTAAGCTTGCCTTGAAGCGCTGGGCATCTTGTTATGACATGCATTATCTGAATTAGGCCCACAGAATTATACTAACGGAGGAGCGGCTTCTATGGAGGAACTTTGAATGTCTTTGAACTTCCAAGTTGGTTTAACGTTGGACCAGAACAAACATTAGCTAGCTAACAAGCTTGTGTTCGCAGAGCAGCACCAGAATTAAAAACATGTCTTACCTTTGTGTAGTTAATAAATCCAATGTGAAACGTGATAACTATAGTATCCTTAACTAGCATTTAAAAAGTAAATCCATTATTCTCTAATTAAACATCACACCCTAATTTCTGAATTACACTTGTAACGTTGTCAGTAGGCTACAGTAACCTATGCTTTAGAGGGGAGGGGCAGACACACATGCACAACCGCTGGCAAAGATTTCCAGCTGGCAGAAAGACGCTAGATTACGTTTCTGAGTGACAGATTGCAATGCATAGGCCCTTTGTTGCGCTTTTTATGGGACTGGAAAAAGCTTTTTAAATAACAGTTCATAAAATAACATTATTGACTGGTTCCCATGCTTTTAAAATAATAGTTCTGTTCCTGAACAGTATAGATAACTTTAGCTTTGGGTTGGGGTTCTGTTCCTCAAATAATTCCGTTATTTTCCGGTTTTCGGTTCTGTTCCCTGAAACGTCTCCAACCCTTGGCTTGGACTGTAGTCTACAAAAGCCTATTCATGCTCTTTTCCCGCAATCCATCGAACACATTTGGTGTGTCATCATAGTGGTTGTTGACTGGTCAGATTCGCTCAAGCATAAAACACTTCTTTCAATGCTGAATTCAATGTAATTGAGACAACAGGTGTCAAGGTATGTTTTCTCAAACATCAGTTCTGAATTTAAAAGTAATCCTAGCAGTAACCATCTCCTTTTTCAAATTACAAAATTTTTACTGGCAATGTAACTGATTACAGTTACAGATTTTTTTGTAATCAGTTACTCCCCAACCCTGTATACAGTCCACCAAGTCTTTACAAGTACAGCAGGACCACCTCCTTATCAAACACACAGGCATGCGCATACAGACACACACACACAAATGCATGCATCTGCACACACACCTACATTTGAACACACACATGCGTTTTGAATGCATGCATTTACTTAGCCACGCTTGCACAGACACATTCTGACATACATTCACATGCAGTTCTACCTTGGGAATAGCGAGTGAAAGACAGTACATAATAGAAAGATTACATTTAAAGCCATAGACATCCCCAATTCCTCTTGGATTTCAGAATGTGCCAGATGGATCTCTCTCTCCAAGTGATCATTTGTAAAGGCATGTGGCAGCGGCACATATAGCTACATCTCCCAAGCGTATATTTGATTCCATGAATTTTGTGGATTCTTTCATATTTTCTTCCCTAAAATTTGATCTGTACATGGAACATTTCTCCTCTTTACCCTCGCCTGGGAAGATATGTTTTATTCAGTGAATACTGTAAACGTAAGTGTACGGGAGAGATCCATCCTTTAAAAACAATTTAAAAAGTGGGCAAATCTAGAAGCAGAAACCTCATGAATAATACACTGTATGCTAATGTCACGGTAAGGAATGAGGGGTTATGTTGTTTTATACCACAGTGGAGGAGCAGCTGCTATTTAATGCTGCTGGCTGTTTGTGCTTGGCCAGAGGGCCCTGCCTTTGAAAGCAGTAATGAAGATCTTATGCTGACAGACTCTCTGGCGGAGTGGCATCTGTTGCGACACACCCGTGACCGTACTCGTAGCCATGTTCAAAAGAATACATCATCTTGCATGTCTGAGTTCGGTCTTCCTTCTCCAACACCATTCTGTGTCGCAAACGGCACCCTATTCCCTTTATAGTGCAGCACTTTTGACCAGGGCCCATATTGTTCTGGTCAAGAGTAGTGCACTTTAAAGGAAATAGGGGACCATTTGGGACGCAAGCCTACAGTGACTCCCACAAGTGTTCTGCTGTTCCCACTCATTAATGTAATGAATAGCAAGCAGTTAGAATCAATGATGCGGTCGTTAGGGATAAGGGGAGCAGGCATAGCAACGCTCTGATGTATCACCACTGAGCTTTGATTGACAGCAGCACAGCCATCAATATCCAGACTAATAATGTTGATTGCCTTTTAATGAAGACTTCCGCTGCCATTCTGGCATAATCAGGGCTGCGCACAGAGCTTTGTGCAATTTTTTGTATTAATAACTCGAAATTCATACTATAGGCCTACCAACTGTCTCTGTAGCCAACATTTCAAGATTTATAGGCCTATTTATCTTCTAAAACAACACAATCACACAATGTAAGCAAGCTAGTGCCAGTGACTCCTAGGCCTACTAACTAGAGACAACTAAAGGTGATTGACATGGGGAAAAGAGTGGATATCAGCTGATCAAAGCGAATTATGGTGTAAATCTGCTCGCTAGCTGTCGAAACCAACTTGTTTTTACTAGATTTTTGTTTGTTCTGACATCTGCCTCTTGCTAACAAGCAGTCAAATTGCCCCCTTCTCTGTTAGAGACACATACAACAGATTTTATATGCATTGGCAAGAATCACTTGGTCACACACATTGCATTTCTCATTAAGTTCGTCATCTATTATTCACATTTCTTTCAGAGTTGTGTTTCAAGTAATGTTGCAGCCTACAATAGGAGGCTAGTTTACTCTGTACTCCACCCTGTGAAGAGAACTATCTGGAGACTAATGTTGTCCTTTTATCCTGATGCACTTAAATGCCCTTTCAAATGTTTGAATGCAATTAGTCTGAATGTTTAGTTATGTGGCATATCATGGATTAAATCATTCATGAATTAGCTTTTTTTCACAGAGACTAGCTAGTTATATATATACTGTATCCTATGGAGTGCAATCCTAGTCAAACAGAATATTAAAATGCTTTGCTAAACTCAGTGGAGACCCGTCATTCAGGCCCACCTGTTGAGCATGTTATATCAGTTTGCAAACAATACAAAAAAAACAAAAAACATTGAGTTAATAAAGCTGCATACAAACATGGCCTCTTTTTTTGTTTTCTTGATTAAGACAGCTACAAAATGCAAGTTTTTCAGCCTAGCTCAGTGCTTTCTGTGGTGGTGGGGCAGCAAGTGGAAAATGCGGAGCGTAGGGGTTGGTAACGTTCTTTAGTTGCGCTGCGATTGGCTCAGTGTTCTGTCACTCATGGGGACACTAAGTCACCACAAAATCTATGGGGAGAGCTTGAAAATTCTAGCCCTTTGGTGCTGCCATAGAGCTACTTTGGAAGTGCCCATCCAAGAAGGCTCAAGGTCATTGGCCACAGACAAAATTACGTCAAATCACGCTATATTTACAGAAACTTTGATTGGACTGATCATGTCAACATCATACTTTCAAAATCTTAGCTAGCATGCTAGCAGTCATCATCATGAATTAAGTCAACAATCTACTGGCAAATCCTTTTCAATCGTTGTCGTATGAAGATAAATAATGAAGAGAAAATAAAGATAAAACGTATCGGTGCTCATCGTCCATTGGACATCGCAAATTCAAGCAATAGATAGATAGATAGATAGATAGGTACTTTATTGATCCCCCGGGGGGGGGAAATTTCATTGTCAAGCAGCTACAACAAAAACACAGGGCAGGTGCAAAATGCCACAACGAAAGTACACAAAAGACAGATACACGGTACATGATACATAGAGCGGCAGTATGAAAAAGTATAGAAATACAAGATATCTGGAGTGCAATAAAAGCTATAAAAGGACATTGCATAGTATGAGTGGTTGGTGGAATATGTACACTATACATTGGTGGATGTTGGATGGTTAACTATACTATACAGGTCGATGGCAGAGAAATACTTCAGTAGCTAAAAATGCGTATGATATGAGCGAGGGTAATAATAGTTTACTTAATAGACAGACTGGGTAAATGAACAGGTAAGTGAACATTTTGCATGGTTAAATTAGCTGTACAATTAGGTATACAGTTATATTTACAGATAAGTGAATACTTGCATGTTTACACAAACTGTACAGGTAAATGACAGGAAGATATACTTTAATAGCTAAATGTGTGTATGATATCATTTGGGGTAATAATAGTAATTCCCTTAAAATACAGTCCTTAGTGCGCAGGGTTTAATTACAGACAACTGCACTTATTGCACATTCGATATACTAAAAGCAATGAGAAAAGGTGCAACTGGCAGGATACTAATATGCATTCCTGAGTGAATGCCTACGTCCAATAATTACTTACAATATTGCATGTGATATAATATAACAACTGTACATGAGTATGTATATACAGACCTGTATGAATAAATAGGTCCTGAGTGGATGAGTGCTGACGGACCAGAGTTACTCACGGATGGATGCATAATTGTTAAACTAGGTCCTAGCACCCCAACAGTTCCAGATCTATGTTGCCGACGGCACGGCACCCCGGTGAGGCATTATATAGTCTCATAGCCGCCGGCAGGAAGGACCTCCTGTAGCGCTCTCTGGCACACCGTGGTGGGATCAGTCTGTGACTGAAAGTGCTCCTCTGCGTCATAACCATAGCGTGCAGAGGGTGGGTGACGTTGTCCATGATGGCCAGCAGTTTGGCCAGGATCCGTCTCTCCGCCACCTCCTCTAGAGTGTCAAGGCTCATCCCCAGGACAGAGCTAGCCTTCCTGATCAGCTTATTTACCCGAGAAGCATCACCGGCTTTGATGTTTGCTCCCCAGCACACCACTGCAAAAAAGATGGCACTGGCCACCACAGACTGGTAGAAGGTATGCAGTAGTTTACTGCACACGTTGAAGGACCTGAGCCTCCTCAGAAAGTAGAGTCGGCTCTGGCCCTTTTTGTACAGGGCCCCGGTGTTACCAGCCCATTCCAGCCTGTTGTCCATATGGACACCCAGGAACTTGTATGACTCAACCATTTCCACATCCATCCCCTTTATAGGGACTGCAGTCAGTTGTGCCTTGGTTCTCCTGAAGTCCACCACCATCTCCTTAGTTTTGCTGATGTTGAGCTGAAGGTGGTTCTGCTCACACCACAACACAAAGTCACTGATTGTGCTCCTGTACTCCTCCTCCTGCCCACCCCTGATGCACCCGACAATAGCAGAGTCATCCGAGAACTTCTGTAGGTGGCATGTTTCAGAGTTATATCTGAAGTCTGAGGTGTAGAGGGTGAACAGGAAGGGGGACAGGACCGTACCCTGGAGGGCCCCTGTGTTGCTAACTGCCCGTTCTGACACACAGCTCTGTAGTCGCACAAATTGTGGCCTACCGGTCAGGTAGTCCGTGACCCAGGAGACTAAGGGTGCTTCCACTTTCATCCTCCTCATCTTCTCACCCAGTAGCAGGGGCTGAATGGTATTGAAGGCACTGGAGAAGTCAAAAAACATGACCCTCACAGTGCAACCTGCGTTGTCCAGGTGAGAGTAGGCCCTCTGCAGAAGGTAGATGATTGCATCATCCACCCCGATGTTGCGCTGGTATGCAAACTGCAGGGGGTCCATTGATGAACACACCAGGGGTCTGAGGTGAGCGAGGACTAACCTTTCCAGGGTCTTCATGATGTGGGATATTAGCGCTACAGGTCTGAAGTCATTCAGGACAGTGGGGTGTGCCTTCTTGGGCACTGGGACGAGGCAGGATGTTTTCCACAGCACAGGGACCCTTTCTAGGCTCAGGCTAAGGTTGAAAAGACGCTGGAGTATTCCACACAGTTGGTCAGCACAGACCCTCAGCACCCTTGGGCTGATGCCATCAGGGCCCGCCGCTTTCCACTGGTGTAGTCTCTCCAGCTCTCTCTTCACTTGGTTGGTGGTGAAAGCCAGCCCAGGTGGGGAGGTGGGGGGAAGGGGGGTGTTGAGGATCAGTCCAGGGGGGGCAGGGGCGGAGGTGGGGTCACTGATTGTCTCAGCAGAGGTGCTGTGAGCAAAGTGGGGGTGGGATAGCCGTGAGGGTGTGTGGTCTGGGGAGCTGGAGGGGAGGTGGACAGGGCCAGTATCGAACCTGTTAAAAAATTGGTTCAGCTCATTGGCTCTGTCCTTGGTCCCCTCCGTCTGCCCACTGTTTGACTTTTTGAAGCCAGTGATATTTCTCATACCCTTCCACACCTCTCTCACCTGGCTCTGCCTCAGCTTGTCCTCCATCTTCTCCTTATACACTCTCTTCCCCTCAGCAATCAATGATTGGTTTAGAAGGAATCAGAGGCTAACTACAAGCATCGCAAAGCAATCACTAGCCTGCTATTCAGTAGAGTGGATGTGTGGTCCATGTCTGGGTTTAAGGGTCTCTTTTCGAAGCTTAATTTGTTTTTAACCTTTATTTAACTAGGCAAGTCAGTAAAGAACAAATTCTTATTTACAATGACGTCCTACACCGGACAAACTCGGACAACGCTGGGCCAGAAAAGGATAAAATGTTCAACATTGGCCATGCTGTCAATCCAGCATGACTTACACCACTTTCAAAACAACTGGAAACTCAAAACTGGGAAATCTCAAATTCAAAAACGTGCTCTAACTGGAAAATATTTTACTCGGAATTCCAAGTCGGCATCTTTCTAGAGCTTCGACCTGAACATCCCTAACATGATTCAATGTTAGGTTTTTTTCTAGTTCCCAATTGTCTTGTAAGCACCATAAATCCAGAGAATGCCAGACTTTTATGACAAAGTTTGATGACATAATTTGCCCATGAAGGACCGCCGCGTCACCTTCCTGTTCAAGTGAGCACAGCACAACAAGGTGATTCCCAAATTGTCTTGTATGCTGCTGCATAAATGATGTAATATGCCAGGGAGATATGTATACTGTAGTTAAGAAAGTAATACTAAGTGTATGCTGTGTAGTAAGCTGTTAGTAGCCAATGTGCCTCACCCTAATCATTTGATCCCATTCCCCCTCATAATTTAGTCTACTGTTCTGACTTGGCGGTACCCTGATTTAGAGAAATGTCATCAGCATCGCGTCATGGCTCGCTCATTATTGTCTTAATTGAAATTACGGATTGCCTCTTATTCGCTCGTCATCCCCTTATGCCATAGTTCGCACATCTCAATTGTCAGTAGAAACCACATTTGTTGAAGCAAGTCAACCATATCAGCTATGTTTTTTCAAAAGGCAGTAAATGAGGCTGAATGAACTGTTTCGCTGATAGCCAGGTGTAACAGTGGTAAGGTGTTGGGTGTGTTGTGTAGTGGCTTTCATCCTTCAGGCTGGCTCGAGTGCATTCGGAAAGTATTCAGACCCCTTTACTTTTTTCCACATTTTGTTACGTTACAATTGTTTTTTTTTTCTCATCAATCTACACACAATACCCCATAATTACAAAGCAAAAACTGTTTGGTTGGTGCATACATTTGTGTGTGTGTGTGTGTGTGTGTGTGTGTGTGTGTGTGTGTGTGTGTGTGTGTGTGTGTGTGTGTCTCTCTGTATGTGCATGCCTGTGTGTTTGATAAGGAGATGGTCCTACTGTACAGTTTGGTCTAGAAAGAGTATTGGTGCATCCAAACTTCTTCCATTTAAGACTGATGGAGGCCACTGTGTTCTTGGGGACCTTCAATGCTGCAGACATTCTTTGGTACCCTTCCCCAGATCTGTGCATCGACACAATCCTGTCTCAAGCTCTACGGACAATTCCGGCTTGGTTTTTGCTCTGACATGCACTGTCAACTGTTGAATTTACCACAGGTGGACTCCAGTCAAGGATGATCAATTGAAACAGGATAAACTGAAATATGTATGTAAATAAGGTATTTCAGTGTTATACTTGTAACAAATTTGCAAACAAAAAAAAGTGTATTTAATCAATTTTAGAATACTGCTGTAACGTACCAAAATGTAGAAAAAGGGGTCTGAATACTTTCCAAATGCACTGTATATAACTGGTTTGAGCTGAGGTGGCATCTCTACATACTCTACAACCCTCAAACTCAACATTGATTTGTATTTTTATTCTTTCCGTGACTGACTTAGACCTGGCACACCAGATGGGTGCAATTAGTTATCAGGTAGAACAGAAAACCAGCAGACTCTGGACCTCATAAGGTAAGAGTTGAATACCCCTGCTCTATAAAATGTATTTGTTTGTGTAAATAGAAGCTCCAGTGTCACGTTGTACAAATGATAATTTCCCACCTAAACAAAAAAGCGAGGTAAACCTCTAATAATAGACCCGTATTACAAAGTGCACAATACGTGCAGAACGAAGGCCGAAATAACACAGTACAGGTACTCACAGGACCAAAGGACATTGTAACAGTAATCGACCAGATAATGGTGAACAAAGGGCACATAATACTAATCAGGGGGGAATGGGAACCAGGTGTGCGTAATGGCACAGTAACGGTGACATAGACCTCTGGAACTGGTGCACTGAATGAGCAACAGTACCGGAGGGATCCGTGACATCCAGAGTCACACCATGATCACCAACCAAGACAAAGGTTCACAATTAAAATATATATTTCTTTACAAATCTAGTTTTAATCATATTGTTGAAACTCTATATAAACTCTATTCTCTAATACAGATATTATATTGTAGCTACAGTGCATAATGATATTGGCCTACCAGTGCTGTATGTGGTTATTCACATTCACATATGTTCTGCTTGTTATACAAAAGTATAAAAATATGTTTTGGATTTCTGTGCCAAACATGAAATAATTGACTAAACTGTGTAAATTGTGAAACTTAATGACAAAAATGTGAAATGTCAGCCATGAAGGCAAGCAAAGTCAGTGAATTGGATGCTCTGTGATCTCTGCTATTTCTTTTTCGTAAATGTAGGACGTTGCTCTGCATACTGAATGCATAATTCTCTTTTGCCGATTGAGCGGTCTAAAATGTAACAACCAGCGACCTTTGATGTCGATTTCTTTCTCAATATCAAATTTTCATATAAAATAAAATTGAAATGCATTTGAATCCAATACATCTCAGTGAACTTTGAATATTGTACCCTACCATGCTATATGACTTCCATGTTTACCTTATGGTCAGATTGCTGTGAAAATCATGAAAAACATTTCTGCACTTTTCGTTTACGCTAATTAAAATCGTACTTCTTTACACCTTGTTCACTAAAACAGTTAATTCTGCACGTACAGGTGGGCCTATGCACACGTATGCATCCACGTATTTCTTGCACATTTTGTCATTGAGAACTCAGCTAATGACCTTATTCATGCGTATGCATTTCACCGTTCATTTGCTTAACTGAACCATTTTTAATGTCCACAAAATCAGAATGGCACATTCTATAATATCATCAGCCACCTACGGTATATGCATACGCTTAATAAATCTAAAGTCCCCCTCCAAACATTTATAAATGCATATGTATACATTTCTTGATCCGATTAGAGCTGTCCGTATCATTCATTTTCAGCAACATTCCTGTGGCATTAATTCATCAGGAATAGCAGAGGAGGTAGTGATGAATAGAGCAATTGTGAAGATTTTAATGGATGCCATAGTTTATGTAAGTCATTTTGAGGACAGAGGGAGGCAAGGAAAAGGTCAGGGCTACTAAGTAGCCCTTTTGCCCATATGATTCAAAAAACCTGTGCAGCACAGATATGCCGTACCAGCATAATTATGGACAGAGTCGGAAACGAAATTCGAACAAGTTCTGTGCGTCGTTACAGCATTTTTGTGGCGCATTTGTTTTTATCAACTCAAAGCATGGTCGACCACAACAATGATGCACATCGCCAATCGATAGATCCAGGTTGCAGGATTATTATGTGTATGGCAGGCAGAAAGACAGGAGATACCTCTCTTATCCTGTGCTTCTCTGCAGTCGGAGCTACCAGAGAGGCTTAATAATATCCCAGAGGCACAGATGAAACGCTTTCTCCACAGTGGCTGTTTACTGAAGAGTGTGTTTGAAGTTGAGCTCAAGATGTCTTCATTTCTCTACCAGAGGAATGTTCCAAAGGGGAAGAAATGTAATTCAGATAGGGGGGTGAAGAGAAAAAAGACACAATCCAAGTGCATTTTCTACTGACGTGATGCATTCAACTCGAGACAGAATCTTGCTATTAGACTGCACCCTGGTTATAAGGATGTTTTCATGAGGAAATGACTTTACCTCTGCCTCATCTTATTGGAAAGCGGCTTAGAACACCCCTGAAATGAAGAACCTTCTACAGGCTCTAACAGCAGGTTCATAACTTATTCATCTCACTCAGCTGGCTCTCCATAGACCTCAATTCACATATCCCACGTTTTTAAAGTGAAAATTAAAGGTTAAGAGCAAGATCATTTCCACTTCACACAGGTGTTGACTGTTGGAGCAAAGTAGCTTTTAAATGGCATAAACTGAAGTTTCGGAAACACTTTCAATACGCATAATGCATTATACAGCATGTACATGTACTCATAATAAACTATGATAGAGTAATATTGCAGTATATATAAATCCATATACCAATACTCATAATGCATTCAAAGTATAATTAGAATTACTAATAATGTACAGCAACATAGTGCTTCATAATTGCTGGTCACTGTCACGATCGTGTGTGTTGAATGACCAAGGCGCAGCGCAGGGATAATAGTTCGACATTGTTTTATTATACTAAATAAAATACTATGTATAATACAAAAACATATGACGAACTATACAAAACCGAAAACAAACACTATAGAAAAACGTCACGTTCACAAAACACACTAATGGACGGACGTAAAGAAAACACACTTACTTTCACCGTGACTGCGACATATAACGACAACATCAACAACGACCCACACCAGAGTGAAGGACAGACTCAACATATATGGGATCCCTAATTAGAGACAATGCTGTGCAGCTGCCTCTAATTAGGGATCCAACCCAAACCCCACACAGAAACAGAAAAGAACGACACTGTCAGACTCTGACCATAACTACATAGAGAAGCCTATGCTTCTCTATGGCCAGAGCCTGACAGTCACTTTTTCATCAAGGATCATAAAGCATTATAATGACCATCAGTGCGATGCATTTCAATAAGCAGCACATCATTATTACTGCATCATAATCTTTGTTATGGTGTGTTATAGTACACTTACAGTTGAAGTCGGAAGTTTACATACACTTAGGTTGAAGTCATTAAAACTCATTTTTCAACCACTCCACAGATTTCATTAGTTTTGTACAGTAGGACCATCAACCACTCCACGTTCTATAGTTTTGGCAAGTCGGTTAGGACATCTACTTAATTCTTCCAACAATTTTTTACAGACAGATTATTTCACTTATAATTCACTATATCACAGTTCCAGTGGGTCAGACATTTACATACACAAAGTTGACTGTGGCTTTAAACAGCTTGGAAAATTCCAGAAAATGATGTCATGGCTTTAGAAGCTTCTGATAGGCTAATTGACATCATTTGAGTCAATTGGAGGTGTACCTGTGGATGTATTTCAACGCCTACCTTCAAACTCAGTGCCTCTTTGCTCGACATGGGAAAATCAAAAGAAATCAGCCAAGACCTCAGAAAATAAATTGTGGACCTCCACAAGTCTGGATCAAACGCCTGAAGGTACCACGTTCATCTGTACAAACAATATTACGCAAGTATAAACACTTTGGGACCACGCAGCCGTCATACCACTCAGGAAGGAGACTCATTCTGTCTCCTAGAGATTAATGTACTTTGGTGCGAAAAGTGCAAATCAATCCCAGAATAACAGCAAAGGACCTTATCAAGATGCTGGAGGAAACAGGGACAAAAGTATCTTTATCCACAGTAAAACGAGTCCTATATCGACATAACCTGAAAGGCCGCTCAGCAAGGAAGAAGCCACTGCTGCCATAAAAAAGCCAGACCACGGTTTACAACTGCACATGGGGACAAAGATCGTACTTTTTGGAGAAATGTCCTCTGGTCTGATGAAACAAAAATAGAACTGTTTGGCCATTGTTATGTTTGGAGGAAAAAGGGGGAGGCTTGCAAGCTGAAGAACACCATCCCAACCGTGAAGCTCGATGGTAGCATCATGTTGTGGGGGTGCTTTGTTGCAGGAGGGACTGGTGCACTTCACAAAAGGAAAATTATGTGCATATATTGAAGCAACATCTCAAGGCATCAGTCAGGAAATTAAAGCTTGGTCGCAAATGGGTCTTCCAAATGGACAATGACCCCAAGCATACTTCCAAAGTTGTGGCAAAATGGCTTAAGGACAACAAAGTCAAGGTACTGGAGTGGCCATCACAAAGCCCTGACCTCAATCCTATAGAAAATTTGTAGGCAGAACTGAAAAAGCAGGTGCGAGAAGGAGACCTACAAACCTGACTCAGTTACACCAGTTCTGTCAGGAGGAATGGGCCAAAATTCACCCAACTTATTGTGGGAAGCTTGTGGAAGGCTACCCGAAACGTTTGACCCAAGTTAAACAATTTAAAGGCAATGCTACTAAATACTAATTGAGTGTATGTAAACTTCTGACCCACTGGGAATGTGATGAAAGAAATAAAAGCTGAAATAAATAATTCTCTCTACTATTATTCTGATATTTCACATTCTTAAAAAAAAGTGGTGATCCTAACTGACCTAAGACAGGGAATTTTTACTAGGATTAATTGTCAGGAATTTTGAAAAACTGAGTTTAAATGTTTAAGGCTAAGGTGTATGTAAACGTCCGACTTCAACTGTGTATATATATATATATATATATATATATATACAGTGGGGAGAAAAATTATTTTCCTACTTACAAAGCATGTAGAGGTCTGTAATTTTTATCATAGGTACACTTCAACTGTGAGAGACGGAATCTAAAACAAAAATCCAGAAAATCACATTGTATGATTTTTAAATAATTAATTTGCATTTTATTGCATGAAATAAGTATTTGATCACCTACCAACCAGTAAGAATTCCGGCTCAACCAGACCTGTTAGTTTTTCATTAAGAAGCCCTCCTGTTCTCCACTCATTACCTGTATTAACTGCACCTGTTTGAACTCGTTACCTGTATAAAAGACACCTGTCCACACACTCAATCAAACAGACTCCAACCTCTCCACAATGGCCAAGACCAGAGAGCTGTGTAAGGACATCAGGGATAAAATTGTAGACCTGCACAAGGCTGGGATGGGCTAAAGGACAATAGGCAAGCAGCTTGGTGAGAAGGCAACAACTGTTGGCTCAATTATTAGTAAATGGAAGAAGTTCAAGATGACGGTCAATCTCCCTCGGTCTGGGGCACCATGCAAGATCTCACCTCGTGGGGCATCAAAGCTCATGAGGAAGGTGAGGGATCAGCCCAGAACTACACGGCAGGACCTGGTCAATGACCTGAAGAGAGCTGGGACCACAGTCTCAAAGAAAACCATTAGTAACACACTACGCCGTCATGGATTAAAATCCTGCAGCGCACGCAAGGTCCCCCTGCTCAAGCCAGCGCATGTCCAGGCCCATCTGAAGTTTGCCAATGACCATCTGGATGATCCAGAGGAGGAATTGGAGAAGGTCATGTGGTCTGATGAGACAAAAATAGAGCTTTTTGGTCTAAACTCCACTCGCTGTGTTTGGAGGAAGAAGAAGGATGAGTACAACCCTAAGAACACCATCCCAACCGTGAAGCATGGAGGTGGAAACATCATTCTTTGAGGATGCTTTTCTGCAAAGGGGACAGGACGACTGCACCGTATTGAGGGGAGGATGGATGGGGCCATGTATCGCGAAATCTTGGCCAACAACCTCCTTCCCTCAGTAAGAGCATTGAAGATGGGTCGTGGCTGGGTCTTCCAGCATGACAACGACCCGAAACACACAGCCAGGGCATATATATATATTCACTGAGAAAAATGGTGACGTGTTCAATACTTATTTCACCCGCTGTATATATATATATATACAGTGGGGAGAACAAGTATTTGATACACTGCCGATTTTGCAGTTGAAGTGTACCTATGATAAAAATTACAGACCTCTACATGCTTTGTAAGTTGGAAAACCTGCAAAATCGGCAGTGTATCAAATACTTGTTCTCCCCACTGTATATATATACATATATATATATATATATATATATATATATATATATATATCCAGTTTTGATTTCTAGTTGCCATATATTTTTCCACTGTGCTATGATGTTTCACAAAAGTTCTGAACCTTTCTATTCTCATAGTTTCTACAGATTGTAAATTAAAGATAAAAAAATCGAAGAGTATTATTATATTATTGATCGATTGACTATGACTTTTCAAATCACCCAGCAGTGATGATGGCAGAGTTAGGTCCAAGTAAATGTTCAAATATTTCAGCCATTCCTGAACCTGCAACCAAAAACAAGCTACATATGGGCAGTACCAAAACAAGTGATCTAATGATTCTGCCTCTGCAGCAAAATCTGTATAGCAGGGATGGTTGTATCCCCCATATATATAACATTCTATTGGTTGCAAGAATTTTGTATAATAATTTAAATGGTAAAACTCTGAATCCAGCGTTGTTTTGTATATATGTTCATAAACTATGTGCCATGGAATCGATACATTGAAAATCTCCTCCCAACTATTTTGCAACCTGTATGGCTCAGCTGTCAATGTTTTGGTCCTTAACTTAAACTGGTATGCTTTTGTATTTATCACAATTTCCTTTAGCTAAGTTTGGTCTTTAATGCAGGGCCGACAGACAAGTTCCTTACTGGTCTTAGTGCAGTGCCAAAAGACAAGTTCCTTACCTTCTCCTCTTTCCACTTACCTCCTCCATTTTTACAATAATGCTGCAATCAGTTGGTTGTAATTTTGGATAGAGCAGACATTTCCATATTATTTTGTTAACTGCCTGTGTGACATAACTCCACCAGCCATTAAATGATATCATTTAATAATATTTGTTATGTCTTTAATGGTGGATTAAGCTGAAATTGCAACCAGCTTTCGATTGATTGTTTTAAAAATAGTAATAACCAAGAGTGAGAGGTTGTAATCTGAATGAGAGGAAAAAGGCCATTCTTGACCACGGGATGAGCTGTTCTTACTAACCTGCTAGAGAACCAGTTCGGATTTTAGTATAGTTGTTGTATGACTGAAGCCTTTTGTGAGAGGTCCAATGCTTTAATATTGAATAATTTCTGCCGTCTGAAATCATATTCATTATCTCAATATACCCCTTGATATTATTGTTGGATCTGATTTTAATAGCTAACATTTCGATGGCCATAATAAATAGATATGCTGATAGTGGACAACCTTGTTTTATTCTTCTTGACAATATAACACTTTCTGAGAAGTAGCCAATGTTTACTATTTTACACCTAGGGTTACTATACATACCTTTAACCCATTGTATAAGAGATTCTCCAAAATTAAAATAGTCCAGGCATTTATATATAAATTCCAGTAGTACTTTGTCAAAGGCCTTTTCAAAGTCAGCTATGAATACCAGCCCTGGCTTCCCAGATTTTTCATAGTGTTCTATTGTTTCCAGTACTTATATGATCTCCAATGTATTGTCCATGTAAAAAATCTGTCTGATTAGGATGAATAATATCCGACAATACTTGCGCAGGAGTGCCAAATTGCTAAGTGATTATGATTATACATGTACCTATAATATATTAGGAGTATTGGTATACAGAATTATGGGTCTATATGAGTGTGTTTATAACCATGCTTACACTGCAGTATTACTCTATCATAGTGCATTATGAGTACATGTATAATGCTATATTATGCATTATGCATATTAGCTTCATAGAAAGTGTTAGTCGAAGTTTCTAACACCAACTCAAGGCAAGACAACCTCTTTAATTCTTTGAAAAAGGAGAAAACAACTCAGAAGTTGCTCAATCCCAAGTTTAAAAACAAAAGCTGTGTAACTGCTTTTTTCAAACGGAATAAGATTAAAACTATTTTAATTTAGCAACATCCACAGTTTGAAATCCCCCTCAAGCAACAACACCATAAAATGTTTGTCTGCCTAGTGGAGTGTCATCTGGAGGGGAAGAGTACCCACGTCTATCTGGGCAGTAAAATTTTACTGTATCACAAGTCTCATCTGGCTGCTGCCCCAATGTTAATTGGGGCACATAAGAAGGAAGTTGATTCCCATCACGATGGTTTGTTATTGTTGGCTTGTAAGTAACGCTTCAATGTCTAACAATTTCTCACTAGGCAGTGATACCTCACCAAGATTCTCAGCAGAAACATCGACTAAAGGACAACTCTCGATTAATTAAATTGCCTACAGTAAACGATCTGCAAGTTCCTATGATCATAATGAAACACCACTTTCTCATCAACTGCATACAAGCCTTTGATACATACCATATCAGAAACATTTGCAAAAACGTGTTGCAAGCTTTGACATTTTTCTCAAGACATAGTATTTCTTTTTTATTGCGATTGTGATGAAATACGCAGGTTTTTGTCAGCATGTTCTGCATACTGGTAAGAGCTCGGAATACAAGACTGTGATTCCTTGCGAGGGGATGAGACACGGGTAATTGCCAAGGGTTTCTTCTGTATTGTTGCTTGAAGTGAGAGCATTTCTGGCAGCCTCTCCAACAGTGCTGAAAGGCCTCTGATTAAAGACACCAAGAGAGGGTGGATACGGTGGGAGGAATGAAAGAAGCAGTCAAACTGTCAACCGAGTCGTAAAACAGCTACCACAGCACAGAAGGACACCACTCACTTCATCTGGGCTGACAGCTCTCTATGTCTCCCGCTCTTCATAACACTCGTTCCTGAGGGGAAGTGAGGTGCCGACTGCCCAATGCTTTGTTCTCATTAGTCATCTCTCTAACTATTCCAGCATCTCATCAGTTTTTACTCATAACTGACAGTTTTTCAGCCCTAATGAACCAAATTCACATTTCTCTCTGAAGACCTACAGTATTTGTGAAAATATGTGCCTGATTTCATGTATTGATTGTGTAGCTGACGTTGCATCTACATGGTACCAGAGGCATCATGCCCATAGGGGGCACAAGGGCAAGTGCCTCCTCAGATTTTCCCCAACCTTATAACTAGCTACCAAGCCATTTCAGTCTAATCAATCAAGTTAGAGTAGCTTGTTTAACTATCTTAGCAGGAATACCTGCTGGCAAGGTTGCTAGCCTTTAGAAATGCAAGCAATTACTAAATGTACTGAATAAGACGCACATTCCTTTTAATCTTTTACCCATATTTTTGCAGAGATGAGGAGAAGCATATTTAGTTTCTTTAAAATCATAACCACCAGTCAGGAGGATACAGCTCAAGAGGTATGCTTAGATGTGCAGAAGTATGTGCCCCCCATCCTGACATTCTTTGTGCCCCCTCTAAAATTATGGGTCTATGACGCCCCTGCATGTTACAGTAGTAAAAACCCCAATGTCCCAAGGTTCTGTGATGTTGTTTCACTGTACTGTACCCTTTTCCTAAAATAATGTGTAAGCCTAAGGACTGTGTCTCTTGTCCTCAGTTTGCCGGAATATTTCGGCTTGATGTTGTCCTTGTATGATCTTATGGCCTGTTTGTGTCGAGTCAGACTCTTTCTTAAATTCACTCGCTCTGTCTTCTTTTCCCTCTCTCTCACTCTATGATAGATATACTGTATACAATTGTACTGATCTGGCATATGGGGCATCAATAAAGCACCTACCTATCTATCTATCTATCTATCTATCTATCTATCTATCTATCTATCTATCTATCTATCTATCTATCTATCTATCTATCTATCTATCTATCTATCTGATTAGTCAGGATGGTTGACTCATAGACTGATATCACAACCGATATATCACTCTGCAGCTGATCCTCAGTTCAAAGGTAAAAAAAGACATCTGAAATCATCTCAAGATTAGTCTTGAGATGTGGATTGTGTGGCTTTGAATTAATTGGTCCCTCTACAGACTGTGCCCCATTTTCACAATTTAAGTGCTTTTCAGTTGTGTCATTAAGCACTATTGGTACCAACACCCTTTTGTTGGTTAGAGAGTCTTTCCATTTTGTTCAAGTAGTGTTTCCTTTTTAGTAGCATAACAACCCACATTCTTACTGATGCACTATGGTACAGTCTCTCCACTGCTCTCCTTATACATATTTGTCAGCTTCCATAAAAGCAATACTTTTCATACAATATAATTGTTGCAATGAACAGAGGATTTTGCATACCGCTTGGGGTGCTATCGGCATTTACACAGATGCTCAGAATGGCAAGCTGTCATGTCCTGATATGTTTCACCTGTCTGTGTTTGTCCCCTCCCCACACCAGGTGCACCCTATCACCAGCATTAATCAGTGTAGGTATTTAGTCTCTTGGGTGCTGTTGGCATTTGCCAGATCGTCTTGCTTAGTCAGTCGTTTCCAGCACTCTCTAGTATCATTAACTCTGCCAGTCTGTTTCCCGGTATTTGGACCTCTACCTGCCTGTTGGATTACGTTCCTGTCTAGCCTCCTCATGTGCCTTCGACCATCTGATCTGCTGCCAAACGAACTCTGCCTGTATTACGGATTACGAGCCTGTCTACTCCTCTGCACTGCCAGTCTTCTGATTCCCGGTACCGAACGCTGCCTGAACTACGACTACGAGCCTGACTCCCCTTATTGGACGACTGCCATTCAGACTCCCGGTTACGAACATTGCCTGTCATTGACTACGAACCTGTCTTGTTCCATATTTCCTATTAAACAGTCAATCATATCTCTGCCTCCGTGTCCGCTTTTGGGTCCCGTATATCTGTCGTTGTGTCAGAACGATCTGGCCATGACGGACCCAGCGGAGTTGACCCATCTACAGAACGCAATAGCCCACCAAGGGGTTGTTGTGGGTCGACACGAGGAGGTGCTACGTTCAATTGCAGAGGAACTCAGTGAGCAGAGAGAGAACCAGCAGCGAGCCACCGAATGCCTGCTCAAACACTTGGAGAGATTAACACTGGCACTACCGGCACAGAGCGCTTCCCTCCCGTCTCCTGTCCCACCTATACCCAGCAACCCAACACCTTCCCCGGTATCCCTTAGAGAGCCGCACTTACCTGCCCCCGAACGGTTCTCTGGTGATTCGAGTTATTGTCGTCCTTTCTTGTCCCAGTGCTCGCGTATCTTCGAACTGCAGCCATCCTCTTTTCCCACAGAGAGGTCACGGGTCGCCTATATGATAACCATGATGACCGGGCGAGCCCTGGCATGGGCTACGCCGATATGGGACCAGCAGCTTCCCGTTTGTTTCAGTCTAGCAGCGTTCATTACGGAGGTAAAAAAAGTTTTTGATGCTCCATTATCCGGAAGAGAAGCGGCACGTCAGCTGCTACATCTAAGACAGGGGACTAGCAGCGTGTCGGATTACTCAATTAAATTCCGTACCCTGGCAGCGGAGTGCTCATGGAATTCCGAGGCTCTGCTCGACGCCTTCTACGACGGATTATGTGATCCCATCAAAGATGAACTCGCTGCCCGAGAGGTGCCTCCCAGTTTAGACAGCCTCATCTCCATTGCCATGCGTATAGGAAGTAGACTTCAGGAACGAAATCGGGAGAGAGAAAATCGTCGTCCTGCTCAGGCACTTCCGCATTTCGGCGGACCGGGTGGTAGAGCGTCACCGGGACTGCCGGAACCACCCGAATTCTTCCGGGAACCACCGAGGGCGTCCGAGGTTCTTACATCTGAACCCATGCAAATAAGGAGGGCACAGCTGACGCCCGAGGAACGTCGACGCAGGATAGACAGTCGCAGCTGCCTCTACTGTGGAGAGAAAGGACATTATGCAGCCGGTTGTCCTTTAAAAAGGGCGGGCTCATCAGTAACTGCAGGAATACGGGTGAGTCAAACTAAAACCCTGTGGGTATCCCCGGTTCGTTTCCCTTTTCCTGCCACTATTATTTGGGATTCCCAAACCCTTAAAGTAAATGTCCTTATGGATTCAGGAGCTGACGACTGTTTTATTGATAACTCCCTTCTGGTCAAATTAGGCATTCCTTCACGCCCTCTAAGCACACCCATCGAGGCCACAGCCCTGGACGGTCGTTCTATTGGGCGGGTGTCCCAGATATCGGTGCCCGTTACTCTGATTCTGTCTGGCAACCACCGGGAGGAGATTCAGTTCCTGCCCCTACATTCCCCTAATGCTCCAATTGTGTTAGGTCATTCTTGGCTTGTTAAACACAACCCTCACATAGATTGGACTACCGGTTCTGTTACCAACTGGAGCCCTTTTTGCCTTGCTCATTGTCTGAAGGCCGCACCTCATGTTCTAACAAGACAGGTTTCACAGGCCACGGAGGACATCGATTTGTCATCTGTTCCCCCTGAATACTGGGATCTAAGGGAGGTGTTCAATAAGTCTCGGGCTACCTCTTTACGGCCATACGACTGTGCCATAGACCTCCATCCAGGTACATCACCACCCCGTGGACGTCTGTACTCCCTGTCCGGTCCGGAAACTAAGGCCATGGCGGATTATGTGGAGACCTCCCTCAGGACTGGGATTATTCGGCCATCATCCTCTTCTGCTGGGGCTGGGTTTTTCTTCGTGGCCAAGAAGGATAAAACTCTACGCCCATGCATTGATTACCGGGGCCTGAATGACATTACGGTAAAGAACCGTTATCCACTTCCACTGCTTGCCTCTGCCTTTGAGTTGCTCCAAGGAGCCACGATATTCTCAAAACTGGATCTCCGAAATGCCTACCACCTGGTACGGATACGAGAAGGGGATGAATGGAAGACTGCGTTTAACACTGCCAGTGGACACTATGAATACCTGGTGATGCCATTTGGATTGACGAACGCTCCCGCTGTCTTCCAGGCTCTGGTAAACGACGTACTCCGGGACATGATTAATCGTTTTGTTTTTGTGTATCTGGACGATATCTTGATTTTTTTCTCACTCAGCCCAGGAACACAAGGCACACGTACGACAGGTCCTCCAGCGATTATTAGAGAACCAACTGTTTGTAAAAGCAGAAAAGTGTGAGTTCCATCGCTCTGTCATTCCTTTCCTGGGTTACATAGTGGCTGCGGGTAGCATCCGAATGGATCCAGGCAAGGTCCAAGCCGTCACTGATTGGCCACAGCCCTCTTCACGCCTGGATCTGCAACGCTTCCTGGGGTTTGCCAATTTTTATCGGAGATTCATTCGTAATTACAGTATTTTGGCAGCCCCACTCACTGCCTTAACCTCGACTAAAGTGAGCTTTGTATGGTCCTCCCAAGCAGCCCAGGCCTTCGCGACCCTCAAACAGCGCTTCACTTCAGCCCCCATTCTGATTCACCCAGATCCGGCCCGGCAGTTTGTGGTGGAGGTGGACGCCTCCAATGTTGGCGTGGGGGCCGTGTTGTCACAAAGGTCGGACAGCGACCAGAAGCTGCACCCCTGTGCATTCCTCTCCCGTCGTCTGACACCGGCTGAAATTAACTATGACGTCGGCAACAGGGAATTGCTGGCGGTCAAGACTGCACTGGAGGAGTGGAGACATTGGCTGGAGGGAGCGGAACAACCATTCCTTGTGTGGACAGACCACAAGAACCTAGAGTATCTACGCTCAGCCAGGAGGCTCAATGCCCGACAAGCCAGGTGGGCTCTGTTTTTTACTCGCTTTAATTTCACCCTGTCTTATCGACCCGGCTCTAAGAACACTAAACCGGACGCCCTCTCCCGTGTGTTCAGTCCTGCTGCTGCCCAAGGTAATGAGCACATTCTCCCTGTCTCTTGCTTGGCTACATCCTTGGTCTGGGGTATTGAGGAGGAGGTGCGTAACGCACAACAGTTGAGCCCTGACCCCGGAGGGGGTCCGCCAGGCTGCCTGTTCGTGCCTGACCCTGTTCGATCCTGGAGTGGGGTCATTCATCAAAACTGACCTGCCACCCCGGTTCTCGCCGGACCTTGGCATTTATACGTCGAAGGTTTTGGTGGCCCACCATGGGAGTGGATGTTCCCTCTTTTGTCTCTGCCTGCACAGTGTGTAATCAAAACAAGACGCCCCGCCAGGCCCCGGCTGGTCTCTTACAGCCTCTTCCGGTCCCTCATCGTCCATGGTCACACATCTCCCTGGATTTTGTCACAGGCCTGCCGGAATCCGACGGCAATACCGCTATCCTCACCATTGTGGACCGGTTCTCGAAGGCGGCACACTTCGTCGCCCTGCCTAAGCTGCCATCGGCCAAGGAAACGGCCCAACTGATGGTGCAGCACGTTTTTAGGATCCACGGATTACCCATTGACATCGTCTCCGACCGGGGTCCTCAGTTCACTTCCCAGTTCTGGAGGGCTTTCTGTACCCTTATTGGTTCTTCTATCAGTCTGTCCTCAGGATTCCACCCAGAGTCTAACGGCCAATCAGAGCGGGCCAATCAAGATCTGGAAACTGTACTACGTTGCCTGGTTTCGGACAATCCCACCACCTGGAGCCGGCAACTCGTTTGGGTGGAATATGCCCGCAACACCCTGCCTTCCTCCGCTACTGGGCTTTCCCCCTTTGAGTGCTCCTTGGGCTACC